>OY747127.1:61527734-62203568 GCA_963556465.1 Berberis vulgaris | reverse complement strand
AAGGGAGACATCCCTATATGTGTCTTATATGTTGTTCTATATGCCCATAAAGTATCATCAAGCCACATGCTCTAGTCTTTGTGGGTGGGCTTTACTGTCTTCTCAAAGATTCCTTTGATTTCACGATTTGAAACTTCGGCTTGTCCGTTTGTCTGGGGATGATAAAGGGTCAAAACATTATGTGTGACATTGTACTTCTTATACAAAGATTCAATTGTACGGTTGCGAAAGTGGGAACCTCTATCATTTATAATCATTTAGAATGAATAAACTCTGCAACAACCTTGGAATCATCAGTACGGGTGGCTTTTGCTTTAACCCACTTTGAAACATAATAAGCAATATATAAATGAAACCATTAGAAAAAAGAAATGAACCCATGAAATCAATACCCCATACATCGAAAACTTCCACATTATATATAAGATGTTGCAGCATTTGATCCTTAGGGCTTAAGTTACCCACCCTTTAACATCGGTCACAAGTCATGCAAATTAATCAAGCATCCTTAAATAAAGTAGGCCAATAAAATCCACACTCTAAAACCTTACGGGTTGTTCTTTGAGTTCCAAAGTGTCCCCCACAATCATAAAAATGACAATATGTAAATATCAAATTAAATTCATAATCGGGCACGCACCTTCTAATCAATTGATGGACATAATGCTTCCATAGATAGCGATCATCCCATACAAACTGTTTCGCCACTTTCTTGAACGATTCCTTCTGAACTCTAGTCAAGGTGTTCGAAATTTGTTTGGATACAAGGTAATTCACAATATCGGCATACATGGTTCACTTACCTAAACAAAAAATAGTTGCTTATTAAGAAAAGTCTCAAGAATCAGCAAGGGCTCCTCATTGCGCACCAGGCGGCTCAAATGGTCAGCTACCACGTTCTCAATCCCTTTTTTTATCCCTAATCTCCACACAAACTCTTGAAGAATAAGCATCCACCGTATAAGTCTCGGCTTAGCCTCTTTCTTCGTAAGCAAGTACTTTAAGGCTGCATGATTAGAGAAAATAATAATTTTAGTTCCAATTAAATAAGACCAAAATTTCTCTAAAGCAAATATAATAGCTGAAAGTTCTTTTTCGGTCGTGGAATAATTCAATTGAGCATCATTCAAAGTTCGGGAGGCTAGTAGATGACGTGGAGACGTTTGTCTTTTCGTTTGTCGAGAACTGCTCCTAAGGCATAATCCGATGTGTCAGACATAAGCTCACATGGAAAACTCCAATCTGGTGGTGCAATGATAGTGACGATGTTAACAAATCCTTAATCTTGTCAAATGCCTTCTTACAGTCTTCATTGAATTCAAATGACACATCTTGTTGTAGGAGTCGACATAGGGTCCAGAAATCTTAGAAAGTCTTTGATAAATCGCCGATAGAATCCTACATGTCCAAGAAAAGAATGAATCTCTCTCACCGAAGTAGGAGACGGTAAGTAACGCACAAGATCTATTTTAGTTTTATCAACCTCAATACCCGTAGCTGAAATTACATGGCCTAAAATTAGTTTGTGTAGCCATAAATCCTATTGCATTGATTGAATTTTATTGACTTTGTAAATCATATCGTTGCAAATAACCGATCTTATCATAGATCCATTGTGGTCTTGAAATTCTATAATAATGGAAATAGCAACCCTAGTCGCCATCTTTGTATCTGGTTTACTTGTAAGTTTTACGGAGTACGCCTTATATATCGCTTCAAAATCAAAGCAAGATTATCCAAGCAATGGTCAAAAGAATCACCGAAAACACTAAAGTCATCCATAAAAACCTCAATGATTTTTCAATAAAGTCTAAAAATATACTTACCATGAATCTCTGGAAGGTAACTAGGGCATTACACAACCCAAATGGCATTCTTATATATGCGAAAGTGTCAAATGGACATGTGAAGGTTGTCTTTTCTTGATCCTCTGGGACGATGACAGTCTGATTATATCCTGAATAACCATCAAGAAAACATTAAAAAGCACGACCGGCCAACCTTTCAACAGATTGATCAATAAAAAAAAGGAAAATGATTTTTCCTGGTAGTTGCATTCAACTTTCTATAGTCAATAAACACACACCACTCAGTTTTCATTTGCGTGGGAACCAACTCGTTTTCCTCGTTCTTTACCACAGTTATGTCGGACTTCTTTGGCACTACTTGCATTGGTGAAACCCATTTGCAATCCTTAATGTCGGCCAATGTCTACCCAATTGTAGTCTTGTACTCCTTCAGAACTCGAATAAGCCTTTCCTCCTCTACAACGTTGAGTGATGAAGATATGATGATAGGAAATGTCTCATCATCTCCCAAATACGCGTACCTCAAGTGATCCAGTAACGGTTTAAGCTCAAGTGTAGCTGCCTGAATCACAGAAGGTATAAGTTTATTAGTAGATGCGGGAATAATAATTGGAGAAGGTAACTTACTAACAATTTGTGGCATTGACTCCAAGGCTGCCACAGTCTCAATGATATCCACCCTCGTGTTATCAGCCGAGAGCTTCTTAGTGTCACAAGGATCTCCATTGCTCTCATATTCGGCGGCAGTAGTAATGGTGATTTCAAGTTCATCCTCGTTCATGACGTCAAGAAATTCCTGGGACAAAATATCAATCACATCAATAGAAAATCAAGAATGATCTTCAACATGATACCTCTCATGGCTTCAAAAATTTTGAAGCCAATTACATCACCATCAAATTCCATGGTCAATTTCCCCGCATGCACATCAATATGTCCTTGCCTTTTTCATGAAGGTGCACCCTAAAGGAAGAGGCAAAGGTGCTAAAAATGTCAAATCTTCCATCTCAAGAATATAGAAATCCGCCAGGAAAATCAAATGGTTAACCTACCGAGGATATGCATTAGAACGACCAACTAATTGAATAATAACACCATCATTTTTTAGCTCCCCGAGATTCATAGAGTGATAAACAGAATACGGCATAACATTAATTGAAGCACCTAAATCTAACATTGTAAGTTCAATTTTAGTATTACCGATTACACAAGGGATAGTGAAATTACCCAGATCCTTACACTTCGGCGACAATTTCCTTTGAAGAACTGCAGAAACATTCTCGCTCACTTTTACCACTTCTCCGCCTTGAAGTCGTCTCTTTGTGGTGCAAAGCTCCTTCAAAAAATTTTGCATACCTAGGCACTTGCTTAATAGCATCAAGAAGCGGAATATTAACCTGGACTTTTCGGAAGATTTCTAAAATTTCCTTCTCCTGTTCATTTTTCTTAGACTGGGCAAACCTGTGTGGGAAATGCAGAAAAGGTGGAGAAGGACTAGTAGAAACAGAATTTAGAGCACTCACTTTCTTACCTGGGGGTTTTGGTGGCTCAACGACAGGATCTTCTTGGCTCAAAATTGGCCTTGGTTGGCCTTGATTGGCTGGATCATCCTTCTATAACTTAGCTTCCATATTTCGGCTTTGTTTTGGGACTATTGGCTCGTTCTCAATTTTCCTACCACTCCTCAATGTAATTGTTTTTGCGGTTCAAACCCTCCTTTCGGATTTTGAATGGTACAACTAGGAAGTTTGCCTTGCTAATGAATTTGTCCCATAAACTCAGCTATTTGTCCCATTTGTAGCTTCAAATTTGCTATATCATTTGCTTGGTTCTGCTGAGAAATAGTTAACAATTTCATAATCTCATCATAATTAAGAGGCATACCTGAATTGTGCTGAGGTGGTTTTGGCGGCCTCTGGAAGAAACCAGGTGGCGACCGATTTGAAGTATGTTGTTGAGGCTGTTCTGAATTTCTCCATCCAAAGCTAGGATGATTTTTCCAACCTTCATTGTATGTGCTAGAAAAAAAGTTATTCCTATGTCGATTCTGGCCCTGAAAACCTATTGCGTTATTCTCAATCAACTACGGGTATTGATCAGATGAATGTCTTGGCATGGTGCATATGCCACACACTTGTGCAAGTCCTAGCACATTTAGCTTTTCTAGAGCCTGAGATACAAGTGAAGTAAGATTAGCCTTTTGAGCTTCCAAACTAGAATGTACTTACCTCATGGACTTGGCGTGAAGACTCTCCAATTCCTTCATACTATTGGGCGTTTAAGGCCCGATTTGTAATCGAAGTCTTCGCTACTACTGGAGTTTTATCAACCAAAGCTCCTCCTGCCGTTGCATCTAACATCTGTCGTTCAAGATGAAGCAATCCCTCATAAAAGTATTGAATCAAGAGCTCCTCCTTCATCTGATGCTGCGGACATGATGCTATGAGAGTTTTGAAGCGCTCATAGTATGTTGGATATGATTCTCCTAGACTTTACAGAATACCACTGATTTTCTTCCTCAACAAAATTATTTTTGATGTTGGGAATAATTTTTCTAGAAACACCTTCTTCATGCTATCCCAAGAGTATATTGTTCCGGAAGGTAGTTCATAGAGCCAATCCTTAGCCATGTTAGCTAGAAAAAAGGGAAATGCTCTCAGTATCAGGATGTTCTCATCCACAGTGATTAGCGTCATACTGGAGCATATAACTTCAAAATTTTTTAAATGCTTATTTGGATCCTCCATAGAAATACCATGATACTTCGGAATATGATGAAGTAGGCTGGAATTTAGCTCGAATAACTTTGTCTTGCTCTGCGCTGTTGTTGGATATTGAATGCACGGGGTGCGGCATTGTCCAAGGTGGATGTCGAAAGTTCTTTAATAGACTTGTTGTTTGCCATGTCGAGCTATTTTGATTCAGATTCAGAACTAGATGTTTGTGATTCTTCTGTTTCTCTCATTTGTCTCCTAAATGGTCTCTCAGGCTCCGGATCATACTCTAATAAGTTCTCACTGGATCTCCTATTGCACATGAACTAGTACCTAAGATAAAGACAACAAAAAAAATAAAAAAAACTAATGAAGTAATTAGAAATTTTACTAATCCCCGACAAGTCACCAAAAATTGATGCACTATTTTACTAACAGACAACTTAATACCTTGCTTTGTAGTCGTTGCAAAGAATAAGTAGGGATCGTTCTAGACCGGGGATTAGAGAGCTCGCTAACTAACACTAAGGGTAACTAAAAGACAACTACCAAACTAAATAAGAAAATATTGGGGGATTAATTTTTCTAATTTTAAACTAAAAAATTATTGTAAGACTAATAAAAACTTGAGAAGTAGATGATGAGAAATTAGCTAAGGGTTTTATCCCCACACACCAAATATATGTTCATAAATCAATCTTCAAAAATTCCTATACTAACTCGTGAAAGACAATGTTCAAGATTAATCGTAACCGCACTGCATTAATTTTATTATTTTTCCAAATTCGTTGAATTAAACTAAGCGTCGCTTTCAAACTATTCTTTTTATGCTATCTAATCATGAATCACAAGTTAGATCAGAATCCACAATCATTAAGTTCTATGGAAAATATGAACATTGACTAGGCAGATACAAGTATGATCAACATCTTGTTCTACACTTAGGTTTTTACTTACCTTATCAACATTCCTTGGTATTTACTACTTGTGAGTAAAAGATTATAACAATTAGATGGAACCCTCCTATACTCTAGCATCAAATCCAAGCATGCTTACTAAGTTAGCCACCTTAACAAACATACAAGGAGCCAATGGTGTTATGGCCTAGTGGTTAGGGTTGTGTGGGTTTGTCCCCCACGTCCTAGCTTCGAATCCCACCTGTGGCATGGTTACTTTCTAATGGGTGTTGACCTATAGGTCGCCTAGTTGATAGGTTATGGGATCCTTAAAAACCCAGCTCGCCTTTCAAAAAAAACATACAAGGAAGAGTTCTTTCTAAAGAAATAAAGCAAAACACAATAACTAATCAACGAGGAAATATTGAATTCACTTAATTCACAAAACACATGTTCAGGGCTTCGAATCCACCCCTAGCTAAATGGAGTTTAGCTAGACATATTAATCATGTTTAGCTAGACATATTAATCATGTTCAAACAATAGTCCATAATCAAATATCCAACTAAAAATAAGAAAAAAGATTTTAGAGATGGAAATAGAACACTATCGATGTCTGCTGTGAGGTGGTGCTTAGTGGATCACTGGGGTGCAGTAAAAGAGTGAAGAAAATAAAAGTTCTTCTTCTTTCTCACGATCTACTTTCTTCCTTTTTCTGATTTTTTATTTGGGTTTAGAACTGGTTGTGCGCTATTGATGTGGTCTGAAAGAAGGCGGATAGATTTCGAAAGAGAGTCGATGATGGCGGCTCTGTGGTGTGGTTACGAATGATGATGACATGTGTGAGTGAAGTTGAAGGTTGTTCTGTGATAGGTTTTGTGGCGAGAAGGGTTGTTGGTGACTGGCTGGAACGATGGGTTGTTAAGGAGACGAGATGGTTGTTCAATTAATGGGTGTAATGGAGGCAAGGTCTGTGCGTGAAGGGTTTGAAGGAGAGAAGGGAAGATGATGGTTTGTGGCTTAGTGATGACGGCTAAGGGACTGTTGCGAGGAGAAGAGCATGGTGATTGCGAGTGGAATGAAAAGAGTCTATGTGTGACTATGGCGGCTTGTTGTTGCAAGGATGGGTCTGTGTGAGGCTATGATTGCGATGAGGGATGATCTCTTGAGAGCAGGTATTGTGTCACGACCCGATCCACAGAGTACTATATTGTCTGCTTTGGGCCAAAATCGGTCCGCACGGCTTTACAATGTGATCTCCTATGACATTTACTAGTAGGAATCTACTCTACGGATCGAACATCCCACAAAGGGTGAAGGTGAGTTTAGGCAAGGATAACACTAAAAGGGTTTCTCTCTTCTAGTGACACTCGTTTATCGAATAGAGGGGCATAAAAGCTATTTTACATTTACTCCCTCATTCAATAGAATATGGAAAGTTCATTCAAGGATAAGATGAAGTGGTTGAAGGCCCAACAACTCTCCAAATGAGGCATATACCAATACAAGGCACTCTTCAACTATTCTTCCTAATTTCTCTTATCTGTTCTCTTTATATAACCAAATAGCTCATGAAAAAAAGAAGAGTTTTACCTAAAACACCATGAATATCTCACAAGGGATATGGGTTTTGAGTAGGTAAATGAATCTTTCAAAAAGAAGGCCAAAGGGGAAAAAGTTCACAAATTTGAATAAGAGAAATATGAGAGGCTTGAGAGATGATCCAAAGAGATGGATCTTTGTTCCTATTTGTAAAACCAATTTGGACATAATGTAGTCAACTTCACTGTCTCCACCACATGCTTTTCATAACAGCTTCTTGCTTTGGCTGAATGACTTTCTACTGAAAACGACATGTTAAGGGGTGAAATCGACTTTGCCTGCCTAAAACAACTTTTTTTTTTATAAATAAAAGCTTCTCCTTTGTCACATGTCTTTGTACTTGACATGAACATCACGTTTGGCATATGGGGTTGTTTCAAGAGAGAATATTCAAGAAAATATCCATTCTCAAATGGGAGGAAACCCCAAATTCCAACTTTGAAATTTGGTTCCTACTCATTTTTGTCCCCAAATAGCTTTTGGTGCTTCATTTGAATTTTTACCATCCATAAGCTATTTTTGGTTTGCCTTGGTCTTCATAGCTTTGACTACTCTTTATGAGTTTACACCAATCATCTTGTCATTTGACAATCGTCCTAATGAGTTGGGTAACATTGAAAAGATTTTTATAAAGCATAGACCTAATCCCAGTCACTCGATATACTATTTATCAATCCATTGTATATTATCACATTGTTTTAGTATAATTTGCAAATACATTTTCAGTAACCAATTGAAGACAATCAAAATTCAATTTAGGTGAAACTCGTTATATCAGTGTCTTTGTCTGGTTTGTTTTTTTCCCCTTGACTATTTTTCCTGGAATGCTAAGACAAGTTGTTTTACTTTCCATTGCTTATATATTTTTTGTATGTTCAACTTGCAAGCCCAGATCTTCTTTTGGGGGTCTTTCTACAATTTTATTTTTTAACTTGAGTATTCTTCAAGTGAATCAGCTAAACTTGTGAACCTTGTGTTGTTGACCCAAGTAGAGCTACAACATTAGCTTTCGACAAGTTTTGGCGATGAACTTTTAAGTCAAATACTTTTGTTTGTTTTTTCAAATCAATTTCAATTTTAATTTTAGAAAACAACTATTTGGCCTCTCTAGTCGTATTAGCCTAGTGTATGAGCGATTTTTAGTTGTTATAATAATAGATATTGGGCACTTTTAGTTGGTATTAGAACCAAGTTGCTATAAGAGATAGATTTTTCTAATTGGGCTTACATCCCAAGTTAGATCAGGTACTCTATGACTAATTTATTTGGTGATTATCTTGTTTATGCTTATGATATGCTATGTAATTTTATTGATCGATTGATATCTTAGAGAAATGCGTGCCATGATAAAAATGTTAATGATTCTAGTGATTTGTCATATTTATTAATGATGTTCATCTTCATGATTTACATGTTTTGAATGATTCTCATGTTTCTTGTCGTAATGGTCATTTCATAGACCTTAATGAATCTGTAATGACATATTTTCCATAATTATTTTGTTAATGAGCTTCATGTTACATATGATGAATTGTTGGACTCTTATGTTGATCTTCTTAAATGAGCCAAGGTTCACAGTTTGGAATGTAAGAGATTGTAGGAGTTGAACGCATTGGTCAAGTATGATGGTCAACCAAATATTGACTCCTTAAAAGGACAAAGAATATCAAGTGTCAAGTTATTCCATCTAGAACTACACTATATTTGTAACTAGCAGGCAAATGCTTCATGTTTTTAATGTGGAGAAGTTGGGATATTCGGCCGGCTTGTAGAAAACAAGCATTTGCATTATTGAATAACAATCAGGATCATTTAACGAGAATAGCTTGGAAACAAAAGGTCGTTTAAAAAGTTTGGTTATACCTAACACTTTGAAAGCAAGTAGTTCTTTTGATTGGTACTTGGGAGTAGTTTTCTTGACACATGATTCAAGATAAAAGAAACCTTAAGGATTAAAATGAATTCTCTGATGGTGATGTTAGTTTTGGAGATGGAGTCAAATCTAAGATTGTTGACATAAAATGTGTCGAAGATCATTTCAAGGATTGATAAAGATTTTCAAGTGGATGGACTCATGCATAACCTTCTTAGTATCAGTCAGTTATGTGATGAAGGTGAGACTTGTATATTTGCTAACAATGATTGCACAGTAATGGAATAAAAGGACAATGTCACTAGATCTGAACATTGTTATGTGATAGAGAATAAAACATTTAAGCGTTTTGTTGTTAAAGATGATCTTTGTGAATTGTGGTACCATAGGCTAGGACATATCAATTATTGAGATCTTGTGAGGATTAGCCACAAGGAATGTATTAGAGATCTCCTAAAGCTAAACCATGTATGGAGCTGTGTGGGGTAGTTGCCAGATAGAAAAGCATATCAGATGTTCACATAAAAAAAAAAAGGTATCAACACCTCTAGGTCACTTGAATTAATCCATATGGATTTAATTGGTCCTGTGGGCATTGAAAGCCTAGGAGGAAGATAATGATGGTACATGACTATTCTAGATATACTTGGGTTTCTTTTATAAGGCATAAGTCAGATATCTATGACCACTTCAAGAAAATTTGCAAAATGACCATGAATGATAATGATGTATCTATCGTTGGCAATAGAAGTGATCATGGTAGTGAATTAGATAATGAGAAGAATGCAAAGTATGTGATAAACGTGAAATTAACAACGATGAAGACCCCACAACATAATGGAGTTGTAGAAACGATGTTCTTGAATAAATGATGAATGTGATGTTGAACATTAATGACCGTCTAAGTGTTTTGGGTTGAAGCTGTGAATATGACCCATATGACCCAATATATTTCAAATCGAGTTATTTGATAAAAGGAACTCATAGCATTCTGTTTGACCTTTGGAATAACAAGTCTCGTTCAGTCAAACACTTCAAAGTATTTGGAAGTTTCTACTACATCTACAAAGATCAAGGTACAAGACGAAGTTCAAGACCAAAACAAATCTAGGAATCTTCTTGAATACTTTCCTCACAGCACAACTTATCGGATGTATAATCTTGAATGCAAGTGCGCAAATGTGTGTAAGAATCGATCTACATCGAAGTCGATGAATTTAATACGTTGGAATAGGTTGTCACAAACAATCTAGATATTTATGAGACTTCAACTGTTCAAGATGTTTCTACAGATACTGATATATCATTAACTGAAAATCAACCTCTTCTAATTGTCCAGAACGTTTTCAAATAGACAAACAAGGATCATTTATCAACCGAAGTTCATCATATAGATAATGCATAAGCATAAGATCCAACAGTACCTATAACAGATCAACATCCTCCTAAGATGCCTTCTTCAGTTCTGAAGTTTCCAAGATGGATAGATGGTATTACTTGAGATCAAATTATTGGAGATGCATCGAAAAAGACTACGAGGAGTAGAACGATCAATCAAGTTTCACACTCGTGTCTCACCTCACAAGTCGAGCCACAGGATGTTAATAAAGCATTGACTGATGAGATATGGATTAATGATATGTAGGTAAAGGTGAATCAATTCAAGAGAAATGATCCATGTTTGGAGCACCAAAGCTTGAATACCCAATGTGTGCGCTTGACCACACTTCGACTGAACGAGATGGTCCCCTTTGAACGTATACTTGAAAGATTAAAAAATTGAAATGGAGAGAAATAAAGAGTGTAATTAGAAAGCATTGAAATGTAAGAAATTATATGGGACCATTAGATTGAAGCGCATATAGCCATTAGATTAGAATATACTTGGCATTAGACAAACTTATACTTAACAATAACAAACTTTTTATCTCCATTATAGTAAAACACCATGTTGTTTTATTATATAGATTTTCTAATGAATATTATGTGCTTACAAAGTGTTTGCCAAAAAGATGAGATAAAACAAAAAATTAATGCAACGGGAACACATAGGGGAACAAAATGGCGATAAAAGTGTTCTCTCCCTAAAAACGTTAATTTGTAAAGATTTTAGTGAAAAAATTTGTGGTTAAAAATCGTCTACATTTCAAATAGTAAGTTTGGTCTTCATAAATTCAAGAATTCAATTAAATAATATGAGTTTAATAGATTCAACCGCTTTACGTGTGCTATATATATACCCCCATTGCATGTCTCTCCTTAGACCAAACTTACCACCTATATTTTTCGTGTGTCCGTCAAAGTTTTGAATGCCCAAATTACCCTTGCATCTTCATAATATTTACAAACTAACCAATATAAAAGATTATTTGGTATGAGGGTAAAGATGTAAATGCAGTTGATTTTGTATTTCTCTTTTGAAAAGTGGATAAGGGTGCCACCATGACCTAAAAGTCAAAGATAATTAATATATAACCATGTGACAAGAAGTTTAATTTTTTTTAATTGTAACCTATAATTATTTTCATATTTGATAATTTAGTAACTTATTTGAGGGTTTCAAAAGCATGACCCAATGATCAGGATGGCATGACGAAGGCATGACTTAGTACCCGTGCCAACAACACGGGCACACACTATATGGAAAGCCAGTTTTTCTAATTGTCGAGGAAATGGGAGAGGGAATTGGCGAGGGAGCCTCCCTCGCACGAGTTTTGTAAAAAAAAAAAAAAGGAAATCAAAATTTGGGGGAAACTTAAGAGGGAGGGAACAGTTTCCCTTTCCCCAAACGAAACTCGACACAGAGAAAAAGAGAAGAAGCTCCCTCGCGCATTCCCTTGAACAAAAGCTCAGACCGTCGTCCCCATTCGAAGAAAAGCTCTCCCCATCAGAAAAACTCAACCGAAAGTAAGTCTCTCCTTGATTTCTGGGTGATTTTTTGTGGTTGGTTTCTAGATCTAGGGTTTCTACTGCATATTTCTTGTTGATTTCAAAGGGTGGAGTTCTAGATCTAGGGTTTCTTCGTTGATTTCAGGTGGAGGGTTTATAGATCTAGGGTTTCTTCTTTTATGTGTGTTTGTTTTTATTATAGAGGATGTGATCTCTTCTCCAAACGGTTTCTCATCTTCCATGGGGCTGTAAGTCTGATTTATTGAGTGTTCATGGGGCTAAAATAATAGGATGGTCCTTTATCACAAAACAAAATAATTCCCATGGTGTTTGAAATCTAAAACTATAGTAAAATTGTGCAAGGTATGCCAAATTCAACCGAGTCCAACTCATGTTTCGTGCCGCCAGATGGGTAGAGCTGCTCTACTATTTTTATCTTGTATGAAGCATCCTATTGCATTTAGACACTCCTTTCTTTCTCACTATGCCTTTATTCAGTTATCAGGGATATTGTTGATATTGCCATTGATATGCACAATCAAAGATTGCCACTTAGTGTTCATGCAATGAATTTGATTATTGGGGTGGTAGAGGAACTGGGGTCGACTCAGCTTGCAGAGTATGTGTTTTTTGAAATGTCTAAGAGAGGGGTTTGTCCTAATTCTTCTACTTTTAATACGATAATTGGTGTGCATTTTTTGCAAATATATTTTTTAAAAGGGTTATTGTGGTTTTGAAATTTGATAATTTGATTTGTTTTTTAGTGGGGATGGCGGTGCCGTGCAAAACTCGCCATTAGAAGTTCATCCGATAACCCTTTGATTGGATTGTATGAAGAGGGTACTCAGAATGTTGTAGACATTCCAAAATGTGTAGGTTAGCATTTTGATTTCAAATATGCAATTGATTTTTTGGAGGATCATTTTTCCTTTAGGTGGCATTCTCGTGACAAACGGTAACTTGCATAACCAGATCTTAGAAATGATCTCAGCCAATTAATCAGTTATTCAATTTGATAAGTGAGTCTTTCTATTTTTTGTTTTTGTATTGTGTCATTTGGAAAGTATTCATTTAGTTGACAAACCTTGTTTCCTATTCTTTCATAAATATTTAGATATGAACTTGTCTTACTGATATGCATACAGGTTAGATAATTCTGTTAAAAAACCAGGACATGAGTTAAAGTGAGATAACAAATAATACAGTTTGAAAATACTGGATGACATTTGCCCCCAGTTAAGCATAGTAATTACTCACAAATGCTAAAGTCACTTTAGCTATTTAGAAGTTTTACTTGCTCGAAGTAAACCTGGTTTGTTGTATGAGAATAAAATGGTATTACTTTTTGTGCCAACCACCCATGAGAAAGCATGAATCACTCAGTTACCCTCTTTCAAATGGTAAATGAGTTTATATGAAATTATTCAATCTGATGTTATTTTTTTGTCAACGCAGGAATGACATACAAAGCTTATGTTGTTTATTGTGGGCGTGTTCCTGGAGTATATGTGACTTGGCCAGGTTGTCTACAACAAGTAGACGGGTACAAGGGTTGTATGTACAAGGGTTTCAAATCAGCTGAAGAAGCCTATGAAGATTACGCCATGTGGGTGCGATCAGAAGAGGTGAGATTAGAGCACGAGGCGAGAATAGAACAAGAGGCGAGAAGAGAGCACCAGTCAAGAAGAAATGACACTGAAGATGTAAATAACCAACCAAATAATGCTCCTAAGGGTCGTGGCGATCAAACTCATGATTAAGGAGATGAAACCAAAGTCAACGATCCTTGGCTTTTACAAGGGACTTGATCAATAGTATGTTATTGGTAGTTATATTGATTCTTGTACTTATCTTTTTTAAGCTTTTGGATGATATGTGAGATATAATTTTGTTTATAATGTACTTGTGAAGAGAATTTGAGTAAATGAATTATGTTCAGAGATGTGTATTGGTAGTGATTTTGAGTAAATGAATTATGTTATGAGATGTTATGCGGGCATTACGCTTTTGTGTGTATGTTTGTTTCAAAATTTGATTGTTTTTTTATTTAAAGTTTTGATTTTAAGTGGTTGTTTATAATGGAAGCTATGTGCTTGAATTGAATTGAACCTATGATGTCTGTTTGGTTGTTTATAATGCAAGCAACACGCGTGCATGGCAAGAGACTCAATAGTAATGAGTTTGTAGAGATGTTGGTTCTTGATGGTTGCTTTATACTTGAGCTTTTTCGAGGTGCTGCTGTGGGATTCAAGCAACTTGGATACTCGCGCAATGATCCTGTCTTTGCAATGCGTGGTTTCATGCATTCTATCCAGTGTGACATGATAATGCTTGAAAATCAGATTCCTTTGTTTATACTAGAGCGCATCCTCAGTCTCCATGCAGGTGAATAAGATCTTTACTGTCTTCTGAATAAGCTAATTTTGCGATTCTTTGATCCATTAATACCAACTGATAAACCTCTAAGGAAGAGTGACCGAAATAAGATGGAACTAACTTTGGGGTATTCAACAACCTTTGATCCCTTCACTGACCAAGGTGGCCTACATTGTATTGATGTTTTTCGTCGCAGTCTTTTAAGGTCAGGACCTCAAGAAAAACCAAGAATATGGATGAAACGCTGGTCACCAATGTAGTATTTCTCCATATGTAAATTCTGGGGCACAAAGTGTATTATCAATATGTAAAATGCGATTCATACACCCATTTGCATCACAATAAAGTAGCAACACCACCACAAGAACCACAACATACACAATTTATCAGCCGTAACCAAGCAATGTTAAAAGACGAGTAATATATCACCCTAACGTTTGCTAAGCTTAGCGGTTCATTGAATGGGCACCAATGCACACTTACATCTTGCACACACACTACACAAGTCATGTCTATGCACATCAACACTGGCAGCTCAATTTGCACTGCAAAACACTACAACAAAAGCAATGGCCCAGTTCAAAAGTCATGTCTATGCACTTCAACAGTTTTAATTTCAAAAATTATGAACTAGTGATCATCACTATTTTATCCACTCAGTTTTGATTGTTTACTGATGGTTTCATGTTCTAATGTCTAATTCAGGTTAGAAGAATATTGGCGGTTGTAATCAACTGAGCACTTCATGGACAAGGGATAAAATTTTGAGCTGCTTCAGCAAGAAACCTTGAACAGTCAGTTTTTGTCTTTGAATACACACCATATTAACATGCTCTTCCTGCACATAAAGAAAAACTATTCCATTAAACTTCAATTGCATTCAGATATATTGCCTACAAATACTACAACAGTCAAGGAGCAAGGTGAAAGGTATGTGTTTGATCATGATCTTTCATGCATGAATCCACTTAACCTTTAAAACATGATTAAGAGTTTAAAATATAAAAATTACATACCCAAAATTAGAGCTAAGAATTCAGGTCTTACTAAAATATACTCAATGGGCTAGGAATGCCTCTTTGTTTTCATGAAGTCTCTTCTCCATATCCGTATCAGAGGTTTTTAAGATGACAATGAGATGAAAAGGTTATTTGATACTTGGCTATAAGCAAGC
This sequence comes from Berberis vulgaris, assembly GCA_963556465.1. NCBI lineage: Eukaryota > Viridiplantae > Streptophyta > Magnoliopsida > Ranunculales > Berberidaceae > Berberis > Berberis vulgaris. Next base: position 62,188,236 of record OY747127.1, on the reverse strand, counting down.
TTCTCGCAGGAACAAGGGTATGGGTCTGACTTTGTCACATGAAAGAGAAGATCAATATCGTATCCGAATAACTCTTATTTGGTCTAATACCTGCCCTATCGTAATTAACATTTTTCTCTCTGTCAATTTTATTAAGAATCTTTCCTATATTTTTCTGTGCACATCTGTGCCTCGTGTAACTCATTCAATTCAGGAGTTCTAAAACACCAACATGAACTCTTAAGGATAACCTATGGGTATAGTGGACTAAAGCCAACTTAATCAAAGGAAATAATTTCTGGACCATGGACATACCGAATGAAGCCTCTTGGTGCTGGCGCAGTATCCTGAAGTGCAGAGGTCAGGCTAGTTCACTTATTGTGCACTCTATTGGTGATGGAAATGACACTAAGTTGTGGAAAAACCCTTGGCATCCTATGGGTATTCTTCTTAATAGATTTCCACAGCACCTAACCTACCATTCATCACTGCACCGCAATCCAACAGTCAGCGCACTTATTCACAATGGCAAATGGGATATTGGCAGGCATGGAAGAACAAACCTTGTTGATATATGTGACAACCTTGGTATGGTTGAGATGGACACTAAACATAAAGATGAAGTCACCTGGATGGAGGGCCAAGCTGGGGAGTTCTCAAACAAGAGTGCATATCACTCAATGAGGAGCAGAACACAATCAATATCATGGTCCAAGTTGGTGTGGTTCACAAGAAGAATACCGAGACATTGCTTCATCACCTAGTTAGCATTGCATAAGGCTCTTAAAACACAGGATAAACTGCTCAAATGGAGGGTTATAGAACGGTCTATATGTCCACTATGTAGTGATGAACCAGAGTGTGAAGAGCACCTCTTTTTCAAATGCAGGTACTCTGGCTTCATATGGACACACATCCTTCTCTTATTAGGCTACAGACACCAGCCAATGAACTGGGCTGCTGAGTGGAGATGGTGTGAGCTTAAGTTCTATGGTACATCATCAAGCAGTGTGCTGAAGAGGCTTGCCCTGAATGCAACCACGTACCACCTCTGGACAGAGAGGAATTGCAGACTATTTCAGTCCAAATTCAGAGCAGCTAGTGAAGTGGAGACAAAAATTATCGAAGATGTCAGATTACGTGCCTCAGTTATGGACCTTCAAGTTGAAGATAATGTAGATAATAGGCAACTCTTTGACAAATGGAGACTTGATATGCAGTTCTTTACTTGCCCTATAACCATGCATGCATGGCAGCGGCCTGAATAAGGTTGGTTTAAAATAAACTCGGATGGTTCACTCATTGGAACTATAGGGGGCTACGGAGCATTGATTAGGGACCACGGTGGATTGGTAGTACCAGCTGGGGCAGGGAGTCAACGAGCACAAACGGTTCTTCTTCATGAGCTACAGGGGATTGAATTAGGAATCAAACTAGCGCAGAGATATGCCCTACACAGAGTGGAGTTGAGTATGGACTCCAATATGGCTTTCAAGTACCTTACTACTGACAAAGTCCCTCCATGGGAAGCAATCCATATAACTAGAAGGATCAAGGAAGCTTTAAACAAATTTGCAGGTTGTAGGATCATGCATGCAGTACGGGAAATAAACCAGGCGGCGGATAAACTAGCAAAACTGTTACCAAGTCATGAGTTTGTTGAGATCATACCAAGTTCTTTTGCGGAAGATATTAAAAAGATTGTATTTGATGATGCTAGAGGTAGGAAATATGCGCGAATGTAACCAATCTGTTCCTTACTTCTTTTTCTGTGGTCTGGGGAGCCCATATAAACCCCCACGCTTGCCTTACAAAAAAAAAAAAAAAACATGAACTCAATTCTTTTCTGCAGAGTTTCCTTGTTGCTCTTATGATTTGGAAGAGTCATCACAAGATGATGACATTTACTAGACTGCAAAATTGATAACAGAAACCTCCAAAGCTATTGTTTTCCTATGTAGAAACCTCAACAACATCCCTGATAACTGAATATAGACATAGTGAGAAAGAAAGGAGTGTCTAAATGAAATAGGATGCTTCTCACACGATAAAAACAACAGAGCAGCTCTACCCATCTAGCGGCACGAAACATGAGTTCGACTTGGTTGAATTTGGCATACCTTGCACAATTTTACTATAGTTTTAGATCTCAAACACCATGGGAATTATTTTGTTCTGTGATAAAGGACCATCCTATTATTGTAGCCCCATGAACACTCAATAAACCAGACTTACAGCCCCATGGAAGATGAGAAACCGTTTGGAGAAGAGATCACATCCTCTATAATCAAAACAAACACACACATAAAGAGAAGAAACCCTAGATCTATAAACCCACCACTTGAAATCAACGAAAAAACCCTAGATCTAGAACCCCACCCTTGAAATCAACAAGAAATATGCAGTAGAAGCCTTAGATCTAGAAACCCACCACAAGAAATCACCCAGAAATCAAGGAGAGACTTACCTTCGGTTGAGTTTTCTGATGGGGAGAGCTTTTCTTCGAATGGGGACGACGGTCTAAGCTTTTCTTCGAGGGAATGCGCGAGGGAGCTTCTTCTCTTTTCGTTTTTCAGTTGGTTGAGTCGATGATGGGGAGAGGGTGGCGATGGAGCTTCTTGTCTTATTCTCTGCGAGGGTGGCTCCCTCGCCCATTTCCTCGACAATTAAAAAAACTGATGGAAAGCGTATGGCGTGCTAATGATGCGGCTGATACACTAGTCTACTTCTGTAACAAAATTGAACTTCACTACTCTAGGACCAAATCGTCCTTAAGTGTGTCAATATTTTGAAGTTTCGCAAATGCCCTCGCTCATATTACAAAATCTCCCTCATATCCCCATCCATCTCCCTCCATCTCTCTGATCGCAACTCATCACCGCCCCGCCACCAAAACCCTCTCCCTCCCTTCCCCTCTTCCGCCACCACTAACTTTTCCTCCCCTTCTTCCCTCTGTTTGAACTTGCCAACCACTACCGTCACTGTTCATGTGGGGCTTGAAAGACCTTCAAGGACGACACTCTGGTGGGCGTAGTGAAGGTGGTTTGCAGGTGGGGCATGGCGAAGGATTGGATTTTGATGTAGGAAAAGGAGGAGTCGATGCTGTGGGGGGATCCATCGTACGACAACGTGTACTTGAGTTGGGGGAGTCTGGGGATTTGAAGGTTGTCGAGTTGTTGAGTCAGAGGTGGAAAAGGAAGAGTGATGGGGAAACAAAGTAGGATTTTTTTTTTCTTCTTCTTGATTTTTCCTTACAAGTCATCCACTAGATTTTCTAGGGTTTAGGCAGTGTTCTAAAAAGCGCTAGGCGCTGGGCGGGGGCCGAGCAGCTGCCTAGCGCCCAGGGGCCTAGGCGGTCTTAGGTTTTGTATTATAATTTTAATAATTTACAAAAGTTAAGCATAATACCTTATCAATTACATCGAATTTAATACCAAGATACATATGCAAAATTTAAAAACATGAAAAATTAACAATCATGAACAAAATTTATTAAAACTCAAATGACTGAAGTTGGTCATGATGGGTACTTTATATAAAATTGAATTTGTGGACAAATATACAAACCTACTATTTTATATTTCTTCAAATTGCATGAATCTCAGTCATTGTTTGATAAAATCTACATTAGTAAAATTGGTACCAGCAGATCCTTTGAGAATTCCATTAAGTAATCATCATTTGCTACAATTAGACATATGCTGAATAAAAAACAATTAAATAGTTTATTTCTAAAAAAGATGAAAGAAAAATAAAATAAGAACACAATCAGCCTTATTAAAAAAAAAAAAAAAAAACCCGCCTAGGCCGCCCCGACCCGCCTAGACCGCCCAGAACCCGCCCAACCATTAATCTGGGCGGTTTTCGCCTAGGCCGATTTTTAGAACACTACCCCCCTATCACCGTTCATATTATTTAGAGATACAAATTTTAATTAATTTTTTTTAATGAAATCCGAACAAATCTTCTCAGTTTTTAACCTGTCAAAGCCACAGGCCCACAGGGGTATCAATGTGTGAAATGTTGGTCCATTTGATAAACCTGAATGAATAATCAAAACAATTTTGGTGCAAACTTAAAAGCCAACAGAAATGGATACCCAACAACTTTGGGCCTTTGGTTGTAGCCCAGATAGATATTATAGCCCATATACATGTATGGTTTCCCAGAATTGCACCTGTGAAATTATGAGTATTTAAGATAGCGAGTCTTAAGGAAGCACTAACATGCTCATTATACCTAAGCTCTTAATATAAATTTTTTGAATCGCCAATTATTTATAAATTAGAAATAGACCATTTCATCTAACTTTTGGATATCCCATTTTGCCCTCCACATTTTACAATAAAAATCAACCCTCTAAAACATTGTTAATTGTACCTAAACCCCTAACATAATTTATTTGAAGCTCCTAATTATCTATATCCTACTATATAACCTTAAGTCCATCAAATTTTGGTTTTTCAAAAATGCCATCTTCAAAGTAGAGAATTTTCATCAAGTTTAGTTACAAATTGAAATAAAAATAAATGATTTTTAGGAAACCTATACGATATTAATGCATACTAGCAAAATCGGAGCGTGTAATTTTTTTTTATGACTAATGTCCCAAAGTTAGTGTAATATTTTATTAGCCAACTTACAATTTTAGCCAAACCATAAAAAATTATAATTTGTACTTACTAAGTTTTTAAATAAAATCAACATTGAATATACGTACACGTAGCGCATCAACCCCCTAGTTAATTATAAAGAATATTTGATATTTCATTCAATTGTGGTAGTAGTTCAGATTTTGGACAACTACATTATTATATCAGATGGGATGGTTTTTAGCAAGGAATGTGATCTCTAAAAAAATGTCGAAGTTTTACGAAATAAATTTTTTTTTTTCAAGTTACCGAAATTTCAAGTTGCCAATCTCAGTTTCCCTACATTTAGCCCGTTTTAACCATAGTTTAATATTAAGATTTTGTTATATAAGTGATTATCATGGAATATATTATTTGTATGACATTATTAGTCTTGTAGTACTCTTTATATAGTACATAAGAGTTTAAAATGCTTAAATGATATTGATAACTTCAAAATTACAACAAAAATATTACCTTTTTTTATATATATACAGCGAAATAATAAACTTACCAAAATTACTTCAAAAAACAAAATCACAATCCTTGGATTTTATACTAGGCACCATATTATTGCTTAGATCAGCACCCCTTGTAACTACATGATAGACGAGGTCCAACCCCCAAGAACTAACTAGGTGACAGTAGAAGAAGATATGGCGTCAATGCCATAACATTATATAACATGCGCCAAAAGTTTATGAATTTAAGTCGTGGCTTGCATGCAAGTGTTTAGTTAGCAATAAATACACTTACCTTCTAAAACACACCAATGCTTCTACTTCATCTCTATTTCCCCTACTCTTTAAAGCCATGGCTGAAGATGGGGCTCTTTCCGCCCCCTTACTATGACCACCGTCACTGTAATTGCCCAAGCACTCACAACACCACTTCTCATCGTATTCAGCACAGTGTTGGTATCTGCAACACTCATAATTGTCTTAGTGGTCACAGGGTTCATTACAGCAAGTGCATTCAGTTTCTAAGTGCATGGACATCACTCTCTTGGCTGTTGAGTTGCTTGGGCGTAAACTCCACCAGCAGGGTTCAAACAGGAACAAAAATACAGGGAGGAGACCTTGAGACTAGACAGTTGGCCTGACTAGCAAAAAGTTTGTTGTCGATCATTCCAAATGTAAGTTTTACAATTGGGTTTTAGTTATATTATCTACTTCCTTGGACTGTAATAGAATGAAAAGGGTTGTAGGTCATAATGCGTTTGTAACCCTGTTTAATGGTTAAATGTTGACACTTCAAATAAATAAATTCTATACAAGTTGATCAAAAACCAAAAAGGAGTACTAGTTCTTCATCAACTTTCAATGTACATAGATTGAAAAGCAGCACACTAGATCTACTGCTTTAATTTGCATCATTCCAAGATAAAATTTACTTACAAGCAGAAATCAATCTCAACCTATGATTGCTAGCTAATTCTGACAAATAATGGTCAAAATGGTCTAACACAGAATTGGAAACATGAATAAGCAAATTCGTGAGCATACTTTGGTTGATCCAGGTGGCTCTATAGGTGGGCCATGCATTGGGAGTCGGACGATAAATAGAGCTCCTTACATTTGCATGACTTGGTGATAAGGGCAAGGCAATGCTCATAACTTACTGCTATATTTGAAGTGTAGCTGCTATTTCGCCAGCAAGGCTGAGGACTTCAAATGGTCGTATATTCTTCACCTCCTTCACTGTCAATGGGCATGAGTCGGTGATCCAAAAGTAGGTCAGCCCATTCTCTGGAGAACCTGAAGAATACAAGTTAGACAAATTAGCCAACTGGAGAAGCTGATGTTTTATTTTATTTTTATTTTTTTCGATTCAGAGAGATTCAGTTTTTTTTAGCCAACGAGATATGCTGAACTTTGACCGCAGGTTCTGGTGCAAAACAAAAAAATCTGGAATGGGTTCTGTGAAAGGGATTACAATTTCTGGTGCTTCCAAACTTAAGGACTACATTTCCATATGCTGATTCAGGCGTTTATTAGCTAATTAAATCAAATAAAATCATTTAAGTAGCCTAGTCGTCAGCAGCAGTACTTAGTTTACAACAGAAGCAAGTGTTTCAATCACTTATAGGAATCCAACATCGACTTTTACAGGTTAATGAATCAATGGTCAGATGTGAGCAAAATATGTTGCCCAAATACAATAATACCCTCTTTTGTTTTTATTTCATGGGGCATTGGGCTTCAAGGGACCAAAACTAGTCCAAGGGATAGGTTTTTGAGTTGCAACTTGCAAGGTGCTCACAAGATTCATTCATTGCTTCAATCCCATACCCCCGACCAAACATCTAATATGGTTGCAAGCTTCAAGAAGCTCGCTAACTTAGTTCACTATCCATCTGTTGCAGGCACACTCAAACTCTCCTCCTCCATCAATTCGGGTGAATGCTCCACTGTATCTCCTCACAATGTCTAGGACCTGCATCCTTCTTCCACATCTGTTGCAGCCGCAGCCCGCTTCCTCCGCACCTGCATCCTTCTTCCGCATCGTTGTTTAGGATGCTTCAGAGTGGGAAGAAGACCCCGATGAGTATATACGGAAGAATCTGTGATTCATCCTCCTAAGAAGAAATACGGAAGAAGACCCCGATTAGTATATACGGAAGGATCCTTCTTCCTCTCCCCTTTACCATGACTCATCCTCCTAATTTCTTCACCTGCTCGCGAATCAGTATGGTAAATATCTGTAGTGGGTCGAATCGCAAGGTATCTGAAGAAGGGGAGGTATGCGAAGCGAGTCGCATCTGGCGCACCCGTTTACCTACCCTCAGTGCTCGAGTACTTGGTTGCAGAGGTAATTTCTTGATCTGTTCTTCAATGGGTGTCTTTCAATTTCTGAAATTTCGTTCGGTTTCTTGAGATTGGAAAACAGGAGACTATAGGCAGTGTTTGATTGCAGGTGTTGGAGCTGGCTGGAAATGCTGCGAGGGATAACAAGAAGACGAGGATCATCCCGAGGCATCTTCTTTTGGCGATAAGGAACGATGAAGAACTTGGGAGGTTGTTGAGGGGAGTGACTATTGCTCATGGAGGTGTTCTTTTGGCGATAAGGAACGATGAAGAATTCTGTTATGAGCCTGTCAAAGTGAAAGGGGTGCTTTGCTTTACTAGTTATAGTGGTGTTAACATCTCTGTGGATTTATATTTTGATATGGGGACTTTGAGTAGGTGATTTCAAATGGTTATGTTTTCACATTCTCGCTGAAAAGCTGATTTTCATTAATTTTCTGTAATGATGTACTTTAGGTTAGACTTTTCTAGAAAATGCTTATTTGACTATGAACTATGAAAGTTCCATTTGAGTTTTAGTAGCAAGTATTTGATTTTTCTCCATCAGGACTTGTATGCAGTTGTTGCTGCAGTTTGAATCTGTGAATTGAATATGCTTGCAGTAGTTGTTGCTGCAGTTTTAGTGAATTAGATTTGGAACCGTAGGAACCAGACCGTTTCAAACGGTTCGAGTTAGGTTCGGTTCCAATGTTCAAAATGAGGGGATCCGGACCGGACCGGATCCGTTAACTTTAAACGGTTCGAGTTAGGTTCCTCCAAATTTGGAACCGATCCGGACCGTGCCCACCCCTAGTCTAGGTGTTGTTTGTTTGAACCACTTGTCTGGCAAATACCTGCAGGTTGTTTTGCAAATGACAATTTAAATGACTCAAAGAATGTATTTCTATATGCCACTTAGTAATAGTAGTGGCACTTATGTTTTATTTTTTTTATAAGAAGTCCTTACATATATATATATAACATGTATAAATTTGTTTTTTTTTTGCACAACATATGTTGTGTTCACATACCCTTGTCGCACCTTGCACAAGAGACAAAAAACAAGAGTGTGAGCAATTTCAAACTTGACAAAGTGGAGAGATTTCACAAGTTCAAGGTCACGGCACACAACAGCTCGTCGATCTTCAATTGGTTTTTGCTCAAAGTCTATATGATAAGAGGGCACCATTTAGAGAGTTTGTTTTGGGCACCTTAAATGTCAGGTCCGGCCCTACAGAGAAGCTTGACATGAAACTAATGGCCTGGCAGTTTGAGGTGCTCTATCATAGCATCGTGTCTCATGGCCAGCCTCAAGGTTGAGGCCCCCCAAAACAAATATGCAGACTATGATACCTCTTAAATGACTTAATCAGATTATATATAATCACAATAAATTTTAACACAGAAGACCATATCATTACTATATCGTTAGGCAAAACACAAATATAGTATCAAACATCTCAAAATGATATGCATTACAAAATTCATTCATCACTCTCCCCAACTTCAACATCCCCATCATCTCCACAAGCCATACCTTCCATTTTCCGTGTCATCTTTTTGCTCATCAATAATGTGGAGGGTGTGTCCAAAGGAGGGGGAAAATGTACATACAACTAGAAATCTAAAAGGAGAGAGGAAGATAAAGAATATAATTCAACTGTGCGTTGAGGAGCACAACAACACATTCACACAAGGTGACGTGACCTAGAGGCTCTAGTCGCAAAAGGCGTTCAAGGCATTTGCCTAGGTGTAAGATAGCATCAAACTTGCATCACTATGTTAGACGAGGCAACAGGTTGTGCATCACGCCTAGGACCAGATTTGAAGCATAGTAAATGGATTGTAAGTGGCATATATGCAATGTTTTTTTTCTAAGAGTTGGTTTTTTTTTTTTTTTTTTTTTTTTTTGGGGGGGGGGGGGGGGGGGGAGGGATTGTAAAAGGCTAGTAACTAACGACAAGCAACCGTTTAGAATTGGTTAATTTACACCACTCGATAGCCATCTCTCACTTGTGCGATTGAGTGATTTTCACTATGTGGTGCAAGCAACTAATAGTCTCCAGAGCCTAGATTGGTTAAGCTTGACCACAACACCTAGCCTTAGGGGTGGGCATCCCATCCCGCCATCCTGATCACATTCTGTTCTGTCCCAATTTTTTCAGGTTCTTTTGGGATCGATCAAACTCATTCCAATCCCATCCCGTCCTAATCTAAAGTAGGATGGGATCAAAATGGAGATTTTCAATCTCGCCCATCCCGAACTCATTTATTTAATACTTATTATTATTAATTTTAATCAAACTACTCTTCGAATATTAAATCAAAACATCTATTGTTTGAACAGTTGTTTGATTTGATATTCTTTGTTTAAATAGAAACATAGAAACTTTAGTTCGAATAGGTCAAATATAACCCATGAAAATTTATGTTTTTTCACATTTTAGATCGGTTATAAGACAATTATTCTTGTAGAAAATAAAGGCAAATGATGATTTGGTTTAGTTTTGCACTATGAGTTATATAGTTGAAAATTTGGTCAATGAGCAATATTTTTCATTTTTGAACTTATATTAAGACAACTTGAGAACTTATATCATTCATACAAGATACAATTAGGAGCAATGTGAGATGAAATTTTATATGACACTTTATATTGTTATGATGAAAGTTATATGTACATAAATTAGTTATTATTGGTGTGTGAGCAATGTGAGATGAAATTTTTTTTTTATTCTTCATTGGAAAACTATTTAATATGTGCTCATCCCGTCCGTCTCATCATGTTCCGAACCCATTTTGGATGGGATGAGGTTTATCCAGTCCCGATCCCGTTCTGGTTCCCATCTCGATTCCGAATGAATGGGATAGATAGGGATGAGGTCCATCCCGTCCCATCCCATCCCGTGCCCATCCCTACCTGGCCTAGCCAAAACACTATCCAAAATTGGTGTAGTCACGGGTACTCGTGAAGACTAGGCAAGAGGTTTTGACCACTGAGTTTTATTTTTTATGTTTCTTATTTTTCATCAAAGTTTATATGCCCACAAATTTCTATGAACATTTCACCCTATTTTTAATTGTTTGTTGTTTGTTGTTTTGTTGCTTTTTTGGGTTGCTTTTGAATGTTTAGATTTTAGACTCAGGGTTGTTGTTCAGTAACATGTTGACTTTTGACTTTATTATTTTTTCTGGTTGTTATTAGATTATGAGTATGGATGACCGTCTACCCTTTATGTTAGTTTTATTATAACTTAAAACTGCCTTATAATGTTCTGAACAACAAGTGATTAGATGACAGTATGTTTATGTTCCTATGTTGATATAATATGAGTTATGATAATAGAGTCCTATGTTTATATAATATGAGTTATGATAGTAGAGTCCATTTTAAACACCCCCTAAATAATATGGGTGACCTGTGGCCATGGGACTGGGATTAGTTTGAAAAGTATAATGTAAAATTACTGAATAAGTTGTCAAGACACAAAAACGCGAGATGACAATTGTTACAACAGTTATGATGGCCATTATGCTGATTTTCCTCACCAAATACGTGCATGGCAGGAGCTCACTGTCGTGGTAGCTACAAGAGTCACTTTTAACCAATTGTTGGGAGCTGAATTGATAACATGTAACTTCTGTGTGTATATATATTCATAGGCATAGCCAGTTCAAGTTTTGAACTAGAGCTTTAAAGTATGAAAATAACTTAATTATAGGAAAAGAAAACTAAAGAACGCAAATGGCTGTGAATTGATGCATAATCTATTTCCTAGAGGTACATGTGAAGTTAACAAAGTGCAGAAAAAAATTGGAGCCAAGAATCACTGTAAATACCTCCGTAATCAAGTTTAAACCGTTCCCATGAGCGATTGGGGAAGATTCCATGCGTCACATATGCACTGATTTTTGCTGCTCCATGTGCCGCTAAAACTTTCTAAAAACCATGAAGTGTCAAAAGAAATAGCATTTATCATATGGTGATACTTCGGTGGAAAACTACATATATTAATAGAAAGAAATAATTGAGAAAAGAAGATGAAATAAAAGAACATGTAGCCCAAAATTTTACATGCAAACCCTCTCTTCTCTATCCTATCATTATCTGCAGTCCCTACACATTCCTTTTTTTGTTGTTCATCCTCAAGTCTCTCTCACAGTCTTATGTAATCATGCTCGAGTTTTAACTTTGGCAATCCCTTTAGATATTGTACCAAATTGATCTTTCTTTTTGTAATACAACCAAATGGATGGGTGTCAGCAGCATACTCCAAAGCTGACTATGCATTAGAATTTAACAATACATACTTTATGAAAATGCACGTGAAGCACAATTCGTGGTAACTTGTCACCTGACACAAACATGACATGGTATTAGCGGGTTTAGGGTTTAGGTTGGCCAAAGTATGACATGACATGAGACTTAATAATGTCAACACAACATGGTCCACTAATTTAACGGTGTAGTGTCCTGGTTTGGGGTGTTGACACGATTGATCCACCACCACCAACCCATAATAATATTTGAACTTCATCATTTTACAACAACACAATCTACATAGAAATAAATCCCTTGTCAATGCGGGACTAAAATATCACTTTAGCAGGTGCCTTGTGGTATGGCTTTAAGAAACTTTACTACCACATTGACTACAAACAATGTGTAAGACCAATCATCATCATCAAAGCCCAATGTGTAAGACCAATGATTCTATAAAAATAAACTTGCCTTGTGCCCATAAGAAACTTTAGTGTGTTTACTGTATTGACTATGTCAACCATGTGTCAGGTGACCTGGTTATAAGTCGTGTTGTGTGTGGGTTTGAAAAATATGAAACATTTAATAACCATGTCATGTTTGGGCTTGCTTCTTTGACCAGCGACCCAATAGTGACACGACACGACTTATTGCCACCCCTAGAAGCATGTACCACTGATGTTAACAATGCATTGTTGTGTTCTTCTATATTTATTCAAAATAATTACACAAATTTTTAGGGAGTTGCTACATTTATCCGACTGATTGACTCGATGCCCCAACTTTATTTTCAGATTTGGCTTTTAAAAATTGCTTGGTGTACCCAACCAAATTTTATTAATGTTAAAACGTACAAAATACGTTACTCATATTGTTGATTGGGGACTTTGTATGGATTCATAATGCAAATGTTTGGATGTAGAATTTTTTTAGGTTTTGAATCCAATTTTTTAAAATTTTGGAATTTGATATAATAGTTGTAATAATTTTGAAATTTATGTATCGATTTATATTTCTTTTTATCTTTTTCATTTTTAATACGTATTGGTTTTGTCAACCCCTGTATGATTAACGAACATATTGAAATTTAACGAATGTGTGACTAAATTTTAGTTTTATAGTTTATAGATAATGGTTAATTTGTTCTTTCATTTTTTTTAGCCAATTAATACTCATAAACGAGAAAATTTTGCACCAAATGATTTTTATTATACAAAAAAAAAACGATAAGTCGGTGTTACGTACAGTAAGTTGGTGCAACAGAATCAAAACATCTCAAACTACCGGTGCAACAAAAAATTAATGCAAACGAGCAAAATAGTCGGGTACACGTAGAAGACTTTAAACTTTTTATCAAAAATTTAAGGGTGAGGATTTAGAGAGGTTGTGACTGATAGGTAAAAAGCTTTTCAAGTATTACTTAATTTCTTTGACACATACATTTGTGCCCAACCTTCAAGCCCGTTACAGTTGGGCTATCTCAGTTCAACTCTGCCCAGCCCTAAGATGAAATCTAAACAGTGGGTGTCTGTGAACGAAATGCAGATACTGGAAGATATAGGAGAAAATGTGAGTTATCCTGATATCTTCTGCGTATTTGCGTAAAGAAAAGATGCTAGTATCCCATCAGAGATATTCATTCAAATTTCCAATAGACGTCCCAATACATCTGCATATTTTGAAAATTGGTTTACTAGATCGTGGTTTCATAAAAAGAATGCTATCAAAGGAACAAATGTAACCATCCAATATAGCAAGTCAGTATTTTACTATTTTCAGATATTTTCTATCAATTACCAACTCTCACTAGGACTAAGAAATGAAATGACGAGCTTTTTTTTCATTTTTTAATGGGTGAAATAACAAATAATGATTGCTCAATTATTTTGAATAATGGATTATGGTTTCATAGTGTAGCTTCAATAGATCATGATTGCTCGATTATGGGGATATAGAAAAACAAGACTATGTTGGTATTCAAAGTGTACCTTGTATTCTAGAAAAAAAATTGTAAACAGGAATACTCATATTAGTCCCACCATTTATCAAAAACGTACATAGAGAAAAATAATCTGAAACTCAAGTTTCTTGAATTTTATAATGGATGTTCTCCATCAACACTCCCATGAATTCTGTTGCTGAATATGGAAATCAGACTTAAAAGGATTGAAAACATGAGCAGAATGAATAAGAAACAGACATGGCCACAAGATTCTCATACCTGACATTCAATTAGAGTGCCACCTGACTGTACAAGATCATCTACAATCACAACATGACGGCCACTAGGGTTTCCCTCCTTTAGGCGTACAATTCGTTGATCACCTTCTCGAACTTTGCCACAAATAATCTGAAAATTCAGGTTTGTAAGTTATGCTAATCAAGTAAAATAGCTGAATCCTTAGAGTTTAGATATAACTGAGTTCTCAATCTCGAAAAATGTAACATGGCATAAATATTGTTGTTGACTATAGGGGAGTAGATTAGAGAAAGTACCATTGGAAAATGCTGCAGTTGCTTATGGAACCGTTTCCATGCACCATCATCAGGAAAGGCAATAGTTATCTAGGAGCAACAAAAACAAAAAGGGCAGTGGATCGAAATGAGAAAGGCTTGAATGTCAAACATCAAATTGTTTGCTTCATGAAACTATAGTAAATGTGGCACAAAAATCCAGTATTTATATGCACAGACCACAAAATTTATCTTGGCAGAAGAAACCTTCAGAACCATTGGCATTCAATAGGGACGGAAACATACCAACTCAAATCAAATACCCAATATACTAGTCCGAGAAACTGTTGCCATGACCCAAACTGTGGTGAAGAACATTATCCTACCTCTATATAAGTCTAATATAACCATCAAAAGTAGAATCAAATAAGCTGGAATCATATGCATTGCTAAGTTGCAGAAAAAAAAAGTCCAGGGAGCCAAAAACATGTTATTTCTTAACCCTATGCTCCACATAGGCAAACCTAAGATGGCAATTTGTGGCACGTGTGACAGTTATTAAATGAGCCGGGTTCGGGTGTGACATTTCCACATGTTTCAACATGATTAGTTATCTTATATCTTGATATACGTACGAAACGTGTCGGCTTTAAATTTTAGAAGCCCCTTTTATGTTGATAGACATATAATGTATTTGTATAACATAACAGTATAATTAATTAGCTTACATACAAGTAGTGACAAACTATGTTAGTTCGACATAATTATTACATGGAGCAAATACCTGCGTTCTTGTGGAGCAAGGGTTATGACCCATTGTAAACGGGTTGGGTCATTGTAGTTAAGGCATTGAGGCGGACGGGCCTGAAAATGCCTGAGCCGTGAGGCATGAGACGAGGCGGACGCTTCAGTGAAATGAGGCAGTCTTAACATTTTTAAAATTTTTTTTATAATAAGTTAAAACATATCAGCATAGTAGTATACATCATCATTTTGATAAGTGACACAACTACCTAGAATCGAAATGAAAATATAATAAAGTTGTATATCATAGCAAAAAGATGCACTACATAAGTGTCAAGTAAATTGTAAACATCCACTAAATTATTAAAAATCAATCATCTTGAAAAACAGAAACTTGAGAATATTGAGCATTTGTTAGAAGAAATTGTTGGAATGGTTGGTAAAAATCCACAAGTATGATCACTATTGGTATTCCAAAAGCAAAAATCATTGAACTATGCTACGAAAAATCAAGATTGATACAAACTGATCAAAACATAATATGCAAATAATAATAAAAAAAAGTGTGACATATTCATCAAAACTTAAAAACGTTTTTATCTTGTTTTCATCAAATTTATTAAATATTACACCAAGAAACATAAAACCCTATTATAGAGTCGGTTGCAACCTCTTTTTGCTGCAATTGGGTTGTAAATGGGCTGCAATTGAGCTGAGGCGGGCGAGGCAGACGCCTCATTTCACAGCACCGCATTGCCTCACTTTGAGGCGGAATTTTGTAAAAATGCCTTGAGGCGCGGTCGCCTAGATTACATTGGGTTGGGTCTAGGTTTAGGCATATGATGACATATCGGTTAGAGGCGATACCACACCACCAAATGCCACCACTAGTCGAACCCTTGGGCCAAATATTTCTTCACCGCCTCAGAATATCAATCAGAGTTTCTTTTTAAGGGATCAAGAATCAAGTAAGTTGACAATTTATTTAACTAAATAGAGAATAAAATCTATCTTACATTGTCTGAATCAGGGAGCTGTTGAAGCCTCTTCTTGAGCAGTGGTATCCCACTCTCAAAGCATGGCAAAACATTATCACCAAAATAGAACCTCTCCTGAAATGCAAAGAGAGAAGAAAATAATGTCATAGACAGATTAGCCACGAGATAACCAAGAATACAATAAACTCAATGATTGACTAAACCACAACACAGAATGTTACAAGAAAAATGTGGCACCAACCTGCAATGCATGGATGTCAAAAATTACTAAACTCGTCGGTCCACCCCTTGAGATAGGTGTATTAGATAATATCCTAGCAAGAGCAAATGCAGTTGCAATATCTCCTTCTTCTTCCACACGCTCAGATGTTCCCGTGGGGAAAAAGGGAAGGACAAGTGTAAAAGATGAAATGAACAGCTTTGGCAATGCATATATGACAGATAATTGCTCAAATATTACTGCTGGAGAGCTAAAGGAGGCCAGGAACGCTACATGCTGGCCACGAATATCATGAGCATTAGAAATGAATAAGTTTGGAAAGCCATCTTCAAACTTCCTACAGAAGTAAAAAGAATATTGTCAGACGGTTAACATCATACTTGAACTACTCAGAAATCTTTGATCAAAGCCAAGACAATATACTAGAAATTATAAAAGAATGCAACATTATTTGGAAGTTGTGCTTTTCCATTGCCTATTATCATAGGAACATACATTTCTTGGGTTTCTGTAAAAGCTAGGACAAAATAAATGATCTAATTGAACATTTGGATTATCAAACTGTGATTCATAAACTTATTATACAGTTCAAATTTTCGAATGGTAGAACTCGGTCAAGTTGCAGCAACGATGGACAAAATTGCAAGACTTCATTTTTCATGTCGTTGGAGCAGCAATCGTCATCAAGTAATGCGGTCTTCCCTCATATCCTCGCCTAATCCAAACTCAAGGATGTCTTTCTTCACCGCCTTCATCCAAGTTTTCAACGGTCGTACCCTCTGTCTACACCCTCCATTAATTTGCCAATCTAGACATTTTCTAATTGGCACCGTGTGTGGTCTCCTCCACACCTATGTAGTAAATGTAGATAACAAACCTTTCGCAGCCTACGACTGATTTAAGATTACGCGGATTAATCAGGGTAATTGGATTTAATCGGTCTACTTTTTCAAAGTATACATTTTTATATGGTCCCTAGGTGAAACCCTACTTGGGTGCTATTAATTTTGTTTATTTCGTCTAATCCCCATTTTGAGTGTTGACTGTTAAGTTAATAGCTTTGACTATCCGAAAACATCTCAATTTTTTAAATGTCTGAAATACACTCACGTGTCTCGCACGCGTATTTATACATGCAAAAAGGTAATGATCCGATCGTACACGTGTACAAATCAAAGGCTACGATCCGTCAATTTTAACTCACAAATTTCCTATAACCCATAATTGCCCCCACCCCTCATTGTTTCTCTCCTCTCATGCAACTATTCTTCTCCCTTCCAAAGAACTCCACTGCCCCTTCTGCAACTCTTTTTCTCTCTTCTTGAATTCACAACCCCCACCACCAACAAATCGCCACCATGCTACCCCAACCACCTCCAAAGCCACATCTTCCGAGTCTTGATTCATCGGGTCTTCTTTCTCTCATTTTCTTTCACTCATTTCACTTCACTTTCTTTTCGGCATTGCTTCAATCTCTGTAATTGCAGGGTGGCCTCCATTATTGCTGAAAGGTATCCTCTTTTCAATATCTCTGCCATCGGAACAATCTTCTGCATTTTCATCTTCATGAAGCTTCACAACAACCATCACTGAATGCTCCGACAGCCATGATCACGAAGCTGCTCAAAGTCTAGCATGCTACCGGGAGAGAAATCACCCGCCACTGCGATGCCGAAGTGGCGCAGTTCTTGCTAATCAAAGGCAAGAGTTGTACTGTTTTGCTATCAACTGCAGTTTCCCGCTCACTCTGGCACTCCCACTGAACGTCTACGGAGTTTCCGTGTCGATGGAGTGAGAAGACCACTATCAGTCACATTGTACATCCAAGAGGGAGAAGATGGAGGATTCTATCATCCAAGAACACGCAATCACTACTGCTCTTCTTTTCCAACACCAACAGCAAAACATGACTCTGCCCCCTTTGATCGATCTCCCAATCTCCAACTGATTAGTAAAGAAGGAGATGAGGGAAAGGGATGGGGATGGGGACGCAGGCAGGTAACAGAGGGGGTGATAGCAAATCAACAATATTAAATTTCTTCAAAACCTCTCTCTCGATTTGATTCTCAATATCCACTGATATTCTCTGCATCCACTAAGAAGAGAAAACTCTATTGCTTTCTTGAAGAGCCCTTGGCATCTCTTGGAGAAACAAGATTCTTGTAGATTGGTCTTCTTCATTGCAATTTTGTTTGTGAAACAAGGATAGGGTAGGGGAGGGGGCAGTGAAACAGAGAGGGGGGTTGGGCTGTGGTCGTCGGTGGTGGCAGTGACGTGAGGTCGCAAGAGGGGTGGATGGAGGGGGTTGGGGAGGTGAAACAGAGGGAGTGACCAATGCCCAACACGCCCCCTCCCCCCGTTCTTCTGCTTCACTGACCACCACCTCCCCACACCTCACCTCCCTCTCTGTTATCTATTACACCACTGAAGAGAAGAAACAGAGAGACAATTAAACAATTAAATGAGATAATAAAGGAAATTTTGAAACCCCATCGTCAAAAGCTTCATTTTTCTCAATTCTCATTGATTTTATATAAATTACAAAGATTTTGAAAAACCCCATTGTCTAAAGGTTCAAACATTTCTTTTGTGTTTGATGAGCAAATGAAGAGTTCAGAAGAGCCCCACTGGCAAAAAGGTTCAATTTTTATCCATGTTCAGTTCTTTTATTTGAATTTATGAGTTTGAATGATGAGTATCTAGTGATGAATTCAGCTTTTGTTAATTCATTTTTTGTAGTTCACATTGATTGAAGTGATGGGTCTCTCTTAGATGATGGGGAAATACCTTCAACAATTGAAGCTGGTGGTGCTTGATTAAGGATGGCGTGTTTGTTTTTTCCAATTTTAAATTCACAAAAATGATATTTTATTCAATTAGTTATCTGTTAAAATTGATTGGAAACCAAATTTTTTCCGTTTGGCACCCACATTATTATAGCAATTCCTGTTTGGTCACGTGCTCGACACGTGAGGGTATTTCAGGCATTTCAAAACATCTAATGGTTTCTGGAAATCAAACTCATTAACTTAACAGTCAAGACTCAAAATGGGTGTTAGACGGAATAAAAGAAATTAATGGCACCCACGTAGGGTTTCACCTGAATTAATAGAGGCTAAAAGGTAAATAACCCTAATTTATAATAAACTAGCATATTACCCGTGCCGTTGGCACTCCACATACATTTTTTCTACTAATTATCATATTTTAGTATGTAAATTAATTTTTTTAGGTGGAAGTCTATTTTAGGGTAAAAATACTAACTTTTTAGAGTTAAACTCGGTTAAAATTAGAATCGATTGAATATTTGGGGTCTTTGTTTGAATGTTTACTAAAATGTATGTCTGTTTCTTAGAAAAATATTATACTTAGTCATGAAAATATTAAAAATACTTACATGTCTTAATTATAAAATAGATATTTAAAATTTTATTTGTTTGTATTGATTATTGGTTTTTTAGAAAGATCTTCAAAAATACATCCAATGGTATACCAATTTTACCAAAATCCGACAACTACATCGATAGTTATAATAATTTTCATTTGAGCAAAATAAAACACAATAATTTTTCTATCCACCACATGTACATTCCACTAACTTTTTTAATTCTCTTTGCCCTTCTACATGTTTTATATTTACAAACATGCCATCATGATAAATGAATCTCAACTTATTTCCCAACTTTCAATCTTAGCTATCTTTAATCTCCAATCCTCATGATTTGACTTTGTCTCAGTCAGCATTTAATAGTAAAACACCACTATGAATTGTAAAATAGACTAGCATATTACCCGTGCCGTTGGCACTCCACATATGTTTATTTACTTTTACTGTTAATTATCATACACTGGACACCCACATCACCATTGCCCTCAATTAGTTCTATCAAAATATCATATTGTAGAATGCTAATTTCTTTAAAGTCAAACTTGGTTAAAATTATAATCGATTGAATGTTCGTAGTCTTTGTTTGAATGTTCAATAAAATGTTTGTCCGTTTCTTTGAAAAATGTTATACTTACGCATGGAAATCTTTAAAATACTTAAATATTTTAAAAATAAAATACATATTTTGAAATTTTAAGTTTTTGTATTGATCATTGGTTTTGTTAGAAAGATCTTCAAAATTGCATTTCAATTATACCAAGTTTATCAAAATCTGACAACTACGTAAATAGTTATGATAGTTTTCATTTTGAAAAAAAAGGAAAACACAATATTTTCTCTCTCCACCACATGTACATTCCATTAACTTTTTCACAAAAAAAATTTTGCCCTTCTATATGTTTTATATTTACAAACATGCCATTATAGAGAAGAATGAATCTCAACCCTCAACATCTTCCCAACTTTCAATCATAAACCTCTTTTATTCCAATTTTCATTTGATGTTTGTTCCCGTCAGCAACGAATAGTAAAACACTTATGTGAATTGTAAGATAGTTAACATATCTTGACAATAAAGATTAATAAGACAAGTACTATAGAGCAACAAAAGTCATATTATAAAGCAAATTATGTAATCATGTCCAAAACATCACATTATAGAATAACAACCACCACCACCACCCAACATAACAACAACCACAACCCAACAAAATAATCTCGATTTATCACTGATTTCAAACCGATTTTTTGGTGACTCATACTGCTAAACCCAACCACTAAATACCTAGTTCGGATTGGTCTACCACAGATTTACACTAAATTGCCAAATAAATAACCCAGCTCAACACGTGACCAAACCACGTTAAACGCCTTTCTCAAATTTTGTCCTCTATGGGCGCTACACCTAAGTATCTCCTAATTCTTTCAAATCTAATTTTATCCTTAAGGGTTTTACCACACATCTATCTTAAGTTACGATTTTTTCTACCGCCACCCTATGTGTATATTGTCCCGTAGTAGCCCAACATTTTGAACCATAAAGCATGGCTGGTCAAATAATTGTCTTATAGCATTTCCCTTTTAACCTTGCAGGCATCCTTCTATCACATAATACTCCTGACGTCATTCTCCATTTCGCCCAACTAGTTTTAATCCTATGGTCTACATCTTCTCCAATAGCTCCATTCGTTTGAATTATAGATCCTAGATATCGAAAACCTCCATGCTTTCAATTTCAATTGAATTACTCATCCCTCATAATTCACAACCAAAGTTGCACACTAAATATTCTATCTTCGAACAACTAACTCTAAAACCCTTACTCTCTAATGCCTTTTGCCACCTATCTAATTTCCGAGCTAAACCTTCACTAGTCTCATCAATCAAGATAATATCATCTGCAAACAACATGCACCAAGGTACATCTTCTTGAAGACGTCTAGTCAACTCATCCATGACCAAAGAAAAAAGTATGAACTTAAGGTTGACCCTTGATGTAGTCCTACTGATACTAAGAATTCACTGGACATCCCGCCTACTGAGCAAACACTTGTGATAATCCCTTCATACATATCCTTAATGATATTGACATAACATTGAGACATTTTCTTCCTTCCAAGCACTCACCAAATTGACTCCCTAGGGATTCTGTCATAGGCTTTCTTCAAAACAATAAAAACCATATGCAAATTGTTACGTTCCTGCTGATATTTTCCTATAATTTCCCTAAGCAAGAAGATGGCCTCCGTAGTAAACCTACCCGGCATAAATCAAAATTGATTCTCCGTAACATTGGTTAAACTCCTAAGTCTTCGCTCTATGACCATTTTCCAAGGTTTCATTGTATGACTCATAAGCTTTATCCCTCTATGGTTCGAGCAGTTCTAAATATCCCCTTGTTCTTATAAATTTGTACCACAATGTTGTGCCTAAACGAATCTGGCATTTTCTAGTTTCCAAAATTCTATTAAAAAGCCTAGTTAGCCATTGAATCCCAACGTCTCTTAGACATTTCCACGCTTCAATTAGTATCATATTCGGTCCAACTGCCTTCTCTGTCTTCATTCTTTTCAAAGCTTCTCTTACTTTTTTGGCACTAACTCTATGATGGGACACGCAATGCCTCCCTTCCAGAAATTTAGAAAGAAGATTTTGGGTGGCTGGTGGTCGGTTAAAAAGGGTTGAGAGAATCTAGAACCAAATGATATGATTAGTAGCATAGATCTTTTTGAGCATTTGGCAAACTGAATAAGAAGAAGGGTGAAGGAAGAGTTAGGAGAGGCCAAAGAGGAGGTGTATATGATAAGGAGACGTGGTGGTGGAACATTGATGTGCAACAAGCCATTACGGAAAAGAAAAGACGCTTTAAGGATTGGGAAAGAGATAGATGCCTGGAGGCTTATGAGCTCTATAAGCAAGCTAAGAGGTTGAGTAGTAAATGAGCTATAAGAGGTTGAGTAGTAAAGGAGCAGGGGAAGCTAAAAAGAGAGCATATGATGATTTGTATAATAGGCTAGGTATAAAGGAATGGGAGAATGATATCTTCAAGATAGCTAAAACAAGAGAACGAAAAACTAGGGATTTAAATCATGTTGAAGCAACATGAGAAAAAAAAATGCTCCGAAGAAATATGAAGAGGAAAGTGAAAGGATTGTTTGTTCATGCACTGAATAAGTTAAACCTCATCTTCATTTCATTATTCTAAAAAGCACCTTCGAAAACTAATCTACTTAGTTTGAGTCTTTGAACAGTGAAGAACCATATTGATTGTTAAAGCACCTTGAAGGGTCATGAAATTATGTAAATGATTGAAATCCTATGAGAGATCCACAAAGAACAATTAAGAGAATTCCCCCAACCTGTTATTTAAACTTCTAGCTTTTTTTGCATTCTATATGCCCTAACAAACAGAGTGATCTTCCATGGATAGTTTCTGACTGGAGTGAGGTGAAGTTGATTTTTCCAACTTTTCAGTGTGCCTCAAGGCCCTTAACTGATACCGCCAAGGTCAAGAAATTAACAAAATGGTATGTCTCTTCCTCACAACATTACATTGGAAAATAAATGAAACATTTTGATCCCCCATACAATGTAACATACAAACCATCTACTTGGATATCGAGGTGGGAGCATATCCAAGACCAATGTGGTGAGCACGTGAAGAATGAACTTCTGAAGGGATGCCCTCCCTCTAGAACCACCAACAAGAACGTGAGAAAACAATTGAGGGGAGCCAAAGAGTATAGCATAAAGCAAAGAGAATAGATTTTCCTTGCGTTGTGTTTGTGGTTGCAACAAGATATCTTTCATTAGTAAAGAAATGCTCAATAGAATGTAGACGCAAATCCACATTGAAGCCTTGAACATATGTCAAACTAGTCATGAACATGTGTTGATTTCTCATTTCCATGAGAAATTCATCTTCACCCCCACTCTCTACAAAAATAATTTCATGGTGATGAGAAAACAAAGTATGCCCACAAGTCATTTTTATATGTAGATTTGCATGTGCAATCAAGTGAACATCATCATCATCATCAAAGCCCATTCCCGATATTAAAGAGCTTAGTTAGCCATTGAATCCCAACTTCTCCCAGACATTTTCATGCTTCAATTGGTATATCATCCGGTCCAACGGCCTTCCATGTCTTCATTCTTTTTAAAGCTTCTCTCACTTCTGCGACACTAACTCTGCGATGGAACACGCGATCTCTCCCTTCATGTGAAGCATACCCCTCCAAGTTTAACTCCCCTACATGTGTTCCATTGAGTAGGTTCCAAAAGTAATCATTCCACCTATCTAAAATAGTTTTATCCTGCATTAAAACTCTTCCATCCTCATGCTTAACACACTTAACATGACTCGAGTCCCTAGTTTTTCGTTCTCTAGCTTTAGCTATCTTGAAAATATCATTCTCCCCTTCCTTTGTACCTAGCCTATTATAAAGATCATCATATGCTCTCTTCTTAGCTTCCCCTACTGCTTTACTACTCAACTTCTTAGCTTGCTTATAAAGCTCATAAGACTCTAGGCATCTATCTTTTTGCCACTCCTTAAAGCATCTTTTCTTTTCCGCAATGGTTTGTTGCACATCAGCGTTCCACCACCATGTCTCCTTTCCATATAAACCTCCTCTTTTGGCCTCTCCTAACTCTTCCTTCGCACATCTTCTTATTCAGTTTGCCAAATGTTCAAAAAGATTCGCGCTACTAGTCCTATCCTTTGGTTTGAGATTCTCCCAACCCTCTGAAACTGACTGGCCACCCAAAATCTTCTTTCTAAATTTTTGGCACACATCTCCCTGTAAGGTCCACCACTTAGTTCTCAGTCTAACCTGTTCTATAGCAATACGACCCCTACTATTAAGACAAAAATCGAGAACTAACAGCCTATGTTGGTTTGTCAGACACTCCCCTGGTATAACATTACAATTTTTACACCTACCTAAATCGTGTCTCCAAGAAAATAATCAATTTGACTTCTATTGCGCCCACTCGCAAAGGTCACCAAGTGATCTTCCCTCTTCTTATAAAAAGTATTTACGATCCCAAAATCCTGAGCTAAAGCAAAATCTATAATAGAAATCCCCGTAGTGTTTCGATCCCCAAATCCTTGACCTCCATGTACCCTCTCATACCCAACTCTATCCTTACCAACATGGCCATTCAAATCCCTGCCTAGGAAAATCCTATCGGAAGAGGGAATTCCAAGAACTAACTCCTCTAAAGAGTCCCAAAAATCCTTCTTAGTCTCCTTGTCCAAACCCACTTGGGGTGCATACGCACTAATAACATGCACTATCTCTAGTTCTAAAGCTAATTTAATACTTATGATTTTATCCCCAAATCTCCTAACGTCGACTACTGCATCCTTAAAAACTTTTTCTACCACTATTCCCACCCCGTTCCTAGTTCCATCTTTACCGGAATAGAAGAGTTTGAACTCTCCTCCTAAATCTTTAGCCTTGTTCCCCTTCCATTTTGTCTCTTGAAGGCAAACTATGTTTACTTTCCTCCTACGCAAGGCATCCGCTAATTCCATTGTCTTACCCGTCAAGGTTCCTATGTTCCAAGAGGCTAATCTAATCATTCTATCTCTAGCTCTAACCTGGACTAGCTTCTTTACTCGCCCCCATCCAGAATGGTGTGAGAACCCTTGCCTATTTAACACTACAGCCGGGCGCCGCTGCAGCGCGCCTTGCTCATTTGTCACCAAACCCGAGCGTAGGTGCAGCGCATCGCTTATAGCGGGGGACGCCCTATCCTTCCGCATTAATCTTTTT
The DNA here is from genome assembly GCA_963556465.1 of Berberis vulgaris. Lineage (NCBI taxonomy): Eukaryota > Viridiplantae > Streptophyta > Magnoliopsida > Ranunculales > Berberidaceae > Berberis > Berberis vulgaris. The sequence goes on along the minus strand of OY747127.1, from coordinate 62,162,992 downwards.
GAAACAAATTCCATGAAAAGGGATGTGATGGGTTTTTTACGGTTGGCTATCACAAGCCTAACACCAACCCTCCTCCTTTTTTCTCATGAAATTTTCTAAACACAATTTTCATTCATTTGTCACTCTTGTAAAATGTTTGTGGATCACTTCAACATTGTTTTTGTTTACTAGAGGGATGGTGCTAATATACTCAACTACTTGTAAGTGGCTTATAACCAAATTGCCCCACATTGGAAAAGGGGATGGGAGAGGTTGATTAGTTGTACTTTAGATTGTCTTGTGAACGTAACCACGCATTTCATTGTTGGAGCCACACCACACCGAAGGGAAACATATATATTGAGGAGGTGTGAAAGTGCTCTATCGCTGCCAATTTTTTTTGAAATTTTAGTGCGACGCAAAGGATAAGGTATGATCGGGTAACAGGATAACAATAAACCAATTTCGACAAATCCCTGAAGCAAATTAAGATTAAAAAAAATAATAAAAATAATGAATTGTACATAAAGGGGGTGGTATTCAATTATGGATTTTAATAGACTGTTTTAAAATCCATTAAATTCAGGAGTATTCAATTAAGGATTTAAAATAATACATGTAAATCTAGGGGTATTCAAATATGGATTTTAAATTATTGTTTTTAAATCCGTCAAAATCAGGGGGTATTTAATTCATGTTTTTCAAAAGTCCACCTAAATCAGGGAGTATTCACGAAGTAGTGGATTTTAATGGATTTGTTAAAGTTGAGGATTTTGAAGGATTTGTGAGTGAAAAAAATATATAACAAGAGTAATTCCAAATCCAACCTTCCCACCTCATATTTCAACGGATTTGTATTTGCCATTTTTAAATAACACCACCATTTTCACTGAAGGGCACCACCACCCTACTTTTTTTGGGATTTGCTAAAGGACACCACTACCTTCCCTTCTCCACCTTCTCTTCTCTCTTCATAGGAGCAGCACCACCTCCCCCCAAAACTTTTGGCCACACCATCACGCCCTACCAGGCTGCACCACCACCCGCACTTCCTCCTCCTTTGTTTTTTTGTTCTTTTTTGTTATTATTCTTCTTCTTCTAATTTTCTTCCTCTTATTTTCTCTTCTTCTTGTCCTCTCTTCTCTTCATCTTTTTTTTTGTTCTTCTCATTTTTTTTTCTTCTGATTTCTTCTTCTTCTTCTTTTTTCTCTGTTTTTCTTCTTTTATTTTTCTCCTCTCTTCTTCTTCTCCCATGTTTTTTTTTCCTTTGCCCTTGCGGAGGTTTCTGCGAGTGGAGGTTCCTCACTTGCCAGAACCTTCGCGAGGGCAAAAAGAAGAAGAGAAAAAAAAAAAGATAAGAGAAAAAGAAAAAAGATAAAGAGAGAAAGAAAAAAAAAAGTGAGGGAGAGGAGGATGAGAATAAGAAGATGAAGGTGGGATGAGAGCTGGCGGTGGTGATTGATGGAGAACACAAAGAAGAAGAATGTTTTATGAAGTAAAATTCTCTTTTAATTTGAAGTAAAATTCTCGTAGCATACAAATAATTGATGTTTATAGAGATGTTTTATGATTTGTGTTGGCATTGATAATAATGTAGGTAAAGTTCTTTAATAACTTCCTATGACTAATAACATATTTATAAAAATCCATTGAATTTATAAGAATCAATAGACATTCATAACAAACTTTTATAAAATCTACAAAATCCAATCATTTAAAATCCATCAAAATTTAAAGGATTTTATAAAATCTTTTAAAATCCTTTAGAGTCCATTCAAATCACGAATTGAATACCTCCCCCAAAGGCCAAATGTGGAATTAAAAATTTTTTAAAAAGGTGGGTGGTTTAGCTACCTCCAACTGATGGTTCGAAGCTGAATGGAATCGGAGTGAGCGGCGACTCTTTCGGCAAGAGAAGTCATCTCGTTGCAATGGAAAAGGCAAACCTTCTTCTTGGAAGCGGCTGCAATTGGAATTGAAGAAGTAGTAGAATGCTGCGGCTGCATTGTATGAGGATGGAGATGAGTATCAGAAACAACAAGACTAGTCCACTTTCTTGGACGAGGACGAACCCCCAACATCTGTAACCCGCATTCCATTTGCTTCGTCGATACCACTGTTGACAATTTAATCCCTGTGGGTTTTAGGGTATCGGATAACTTGGAGTTTCGCTGGGTCGAATAAGACGACGGCTTTAACGGATCAACAGCCATCTGCCAGCAGGCGTTTCCGTTACTTGTGCAAACACTACACTTGTGAAAGCAGTGAGACGATGACACAGATTTTGCGGGAGGCGAACCTAGCTGGGATGGCATTTTGGAAATCGATGGAAAAAGAAAAAAAAAAAAAAAAACAAATCTACATCAGTAGGGGTGGGCATCCCATCCCGATATTAGTCACCACTAGATCTACATCATTCTCAATTTTATTAGGATTCTTTTGGAATTAATAAAACCCATTCTAATATCATCCCGTATCGATCTGGAGTGGAATGATATTGGTTGGAGATTTTCAAACTTATTTACTTATTATTTATTATTATTAATTTTAATGTCTTAGTTTTATATCCATACGAGAAGTCAATTTGATATAAAATTTGAAATTATTATTCCAATAATAAAAAAAATATAAGTCTAAGAATACCCTTTACTGATATATGAATATTTAATTTATAGAAGAAATATCATGACATTTCTCATCATTCCCAAATGAAAAGCATGATTTTTCATTAATATGCACATAAAGAAGAATCTCCCCCAATTGTCTTGCATTATTAAACAACTAGGGTATTCCCCGTGCCTATCGGCACGATAAAAATTTAATATGATAAATAGAAATTAGTCAACTTTAAATATCAAGATAAATAAATATCAAAATGTTGAGTATGGGAATCAAACTCATGCACTCTTGGTGCTTTAAGTTCTATGTGATCCGTTAGATTCTTATATTTGAATAAATCTTAGCCATCTTTTATCTCCAACCTCAAACACCATCCTTATTTGTAATATAGATTTATAAGAATAATAATTTTAGTCGATAATGATATTATGTTGTTGATGATAGTTTGTTTTTGTCTCATATAGATACCACATTGTTATATCCTTGCGATAATAAAATGAATTGTTATTTTTAATTTGGGAATACGTTAATAAAATAAATCTGTATTCTTAATTTTGATATTTATTCACATTGGAATATAAAGTCCCACTCTTTTTTTTTATATAAAGTTTTAACAAATTTTTTATGGCCTTTGAACCATGCCCGTCCCATCTCGTCCCGTCCTGAACCCGTTTGAGATGGGACGAGGTCGGGATGAGATTTATCCCGTCTCGTTCCCGAACAAACAGGATGGGATAAGGATGAGGTTCATCCCATCCCGTGCCCACCCCTAGTCAACAGCCGAGCTCATGCTCAAATCACCCAAACCAAACTCCTTGGGGTTTTCTACCAATTCTCTAGTTTTTAAGTATATATTTTGATGATAATCCTCTAATCACAATCATACACGTGGCAAAGATCTTTCATCGCGAGATTTAGCCGCTTCAATCTCAACATGGATAATAGGTCCGATCTTAGAAACCCGAAAAGGCAGGCCCTGTCATTAAAGCTCAAAAATGTATTTAATAATTGACCATGACCAAAGTTAGAAGCCCAAACCCCAAGCCCAACAAATTTCTTCCCTTAGATAAGAGAGATGAGACAAGTTGTGGTAGGAATCACTCCCCCAATGACGTATTTCACTGAAAGAGGAGATTGTTGTGAGAAACGTCTGCCCTCATCACTCATTACATGCTTAAGTCACGTAAAGAGTTAATTACGCACATTATATAAGGTAAAGGGAAATTTTCACCAAGGGTATGCAAACATAATCGAACTATACTATGTCCAAGTTCATTTTCTCCCATAAATTAACTGACTTAAGCATCAGAGTGTCTTCAGCCACCAAAGAGGTGGTCTTTGGCAGTCTAACCTTGCTTTGCAAGTCAAATCTCTGGGAGGACAGATTTAAACGCATCAGTTTGGTGTCATCTGTGGGGAACGATTGTTTCCTTAAAAAAAAGGTTTGTTGGTAGTTTCTTTTTAGCACAAATCAGTAACAAAAGAGTCAATGCAAATGGAACCTCCTACAAATTATCAGCTTTGAAACAATCAAACAATCCTTCCACTGGTGAAATTGAATTATCGAGTAGGCATATCCCAAATCCAGCACTGGGAGAACCGATTATACAAAGTAATTGATATTCACAAAATTTATACTTAAATTACCTTGGAATTTATATTTGTTAGTATTTCAAATATTATATTTTATTCTAATTATTTCGTTATCGTGTTTTTTATAGGATTAGGATCTTAAACGATGAAATTGTATCACAGCAAAAAGTCAAAGAACCTAATTGGAAGATCTTTTTTGGGCAATTAGGCAAACCTTCCTTTTTACACTTTTAGAAACTTTTTATCTCATCACCCTCTAAACAAATCTCGGTATTTTGGACATATCTTGAGCTACAGATGTTGAAATCATGTGATTCTTGTGGTTGTGGAAAGCTAACAGATAGGGCTACAATTCATATGTTTACCACTTTATTCAATGTTGTCGAATTTATTGAGAAAATAACACCACAAGTTGACGACCTAGCATAATCCGAATCCTAAGAGGAGACAACTTCTTTCTTTTTTATTTTTCTGAATTTCCTTTTCTCCAAGCGAGGGTAAGTGAGATTTAGAGGCTAGAAATAAGAGCTTGAAGGCTTGATCAAGGAGGAGGAGATGATGTTTGCCTACTCTGTCGCGATCAACACCACCATGATCTTTTAAACCCTACGCTAAGGCGTAGATGATTCCTCAGGCTTAATAGAATTTACTTTCATTTTTTATTTTTTTCGATACATTGTGTGATTTGACATTAGGTTGATTTGTGAACAAATGCATATTACTTTCACCGTGTATGTCATGCATCCATGGTAGTTAGAATTATTCTATGTTTTTATTTAAGCATGTTTTATTCGTATTAGTTAAACTTGTGATTAGTTGTGCCTTAAACAGACAATTAATGTTAGGGTTTTGCATCTTTGCTAAAACCAATCTATTACATTGCTAGTTAAACTTGTGATTAGTTGTGCCTTAAACAGACAATTTATGCTAGGGGTTTGCATATTTGCTAAAATCAATCCACTACACTACATTAGTATAATTTTATGAACCCCATGGATGATTCGAAAGCCATAGCATCTCTTTCTTTGATTCTCAGACTCTATTTTTAATTGTTTATCTATCTTCCATTATTTTAGAAAATTCCAATTGTCGTAACCCCACTTTCAAATTGGTTTAAATATATCTTAATTTTCAATTGTGTCTTCAATCCTTGTGGGATCGACCCGTATTTGTCATTGTGTACCACTTAGATAACCATGCACTTATGGTATAACAATCAGGTCAAATTAGCCTAATAATGTAGTACCACTACAAGACATGGTGGACCAACAAGCCCATACATTTGGCGACACAATGATGGTTCCTTGTGTGGATAAACTCTTGCCCAGATGGCTTATCTGGCTAAAGTGGTCGAAAAACTCACCCTGTTGAACACGTCAGAATGCCACTTCAGCAAAATTTCACATACCACATTCAAGAGAACCATGAAGCTCCTGCAGAGCTTCAAAGAACGAATTTCGAAGGAGGTGAACCTCAACGAGATGGATCCCAAACTGATGGAATTCGTCCACAAGTTTCTTCAAGATTGGAGTTACAGAACCCAATGTATTTTACGAGTTGGCCAGGCCACCATTCTCCGACACAATAATGAAGACTCCTCTGCCAGAAAAGCTCACTCCGCCAAAATTTGAAACTTATGATGGCACTACTAATCCATCATACCATTTAAGTCATTCCACCATATGATGACACTGGAAGAAAGCATTGAGTCAATCATGTGTAGAACCTTTCTGACTAGCTTCACGTCCACGGCGATGAGTTGGTTCAATTGCCTTCCGCCTAGATCGATAGATTATTTTCAAGCATTGGCTACGACCTTTATCACAAGGTTCATTGGCAGTAAATGGATCAGAAAAATGACCCTCATTATTTTCTTCACATTGAACAAAAGTCTGATGAGACTTTTAGGGAGTATGTCACGTGTTTCACTGATGAATTAATCATGATTGATAAATGCAGCCATGACACAGTTGTAACCACTTTCACCGTCGGACTAAAAGGATGACCATTTTACAATTCTCTGAACATGGGTCCTACGAGGAGCATGGTGACCTTGCTGAAAAATGCTAAAAATACATCACCCTTGAAAAGATCTGTGCCGCCAAGAAGAAAAATGACTCCGAAAAAAGGTCTTTCCCAACGAATCGGGAAAGAAGAAAGTAAATAAGGAAATATGATAAGCAACGGGAGGACAGCGGTCAATCCAAAAGGCATCAGACCAACAATAAGTCTGAATTCAGCAAACAGGAACTCGAAAAGCTGCAATCTAGATGAACTAGACATGAGAAGTCAACACACTCGATCAACACAAAGTACAAACCGTTCACTTCTCTAAAACGAATCTTGCAACTATCTAAAGTCCATGGCAAACTGGGAGGACGTCAAATGGCCACTCAAACAAAGGAGAGATTTGTCCAGACAAGATAAGAACAAATGTTCTTCTTTCCACAGTGATACTTTGACATGATACTGAAGACTGCTACAACTTAAAGAATGAAATCAAGTACTGGATCCACAGATGACGACTTGGTGAATTTGTTGTGCTGAAAGACAAACAGTCTAAAGGAAAGGAAAAAGCAGACAATACTGCAAGGTCAAATGAACAGTCCAGAGAACTGATAAATGTCTTACATGGCGTAACCGGAGAAAGGGAACGATCTAACCGATCACGGAAGTGATCCATCCGAAACTTACGAACAATAATACAATACCTGGAACTTCCCACTCAACGCGCTAGAATTGAACACCAAACTCTGATCTTTTCCGAGAAAGATACATAGGGAGTTCATTTCCCCCACAATGATGCCTTGGTGATTTCAGTGTCTATAGCCAAGTGGGGAGTCAAATGAGTGCTCATCGACACGAGTAGCTCGACCAATCTCCTGTTCCTGACAGCATTCCGCAAAATGCAGTTCAACAAAGATGGACTTACACCCACTGACAAAACTATGGTGGGTTTCAGCTGTGAACAATGCCACCCACTCGAACTAATCCGATTACCAGTCATGGCGGGAGCATTAGAAAATCAACGAGTCCTGCTAACAGACTTCTTCATTGTCAACATGCCATTAGCATACAATATGCTTGTAGGAAGACCTGGCTGCATGAAATAGGTGCAGTATATACCACCATGCACCAATGTCTGAAGTATCACATTGGTGACGACGTTAGGGTCATCAAAGGAAATCAGTTGGCTGCACGTGAACGCCATTACGCAACAATGAAAGCCCCTAACAAATAGCAATCACAGTTAAGACCAGAAGAGCCATCACAATGACCCGGTCAACTAGAGATGGATCGCGACCTACCAGAGGATAGTGCAGCTCCAACTAGTCCGAGAGAATGACCGAAAACTGGCCAACCGAAAGAAGAGACAATACTGATCCATCTTGATAGTGAAGGAGGAAGCAAAACAATTAGGATCAACACAAAACTTCACCCAGGGCTGGCTAAACAATTGATTCAACTCCTAAAGGATAACCAAGACGTCTTCGCCTGGACAATGAAGGACATGGTGGGCATTGACCCCTCCGTCATCACTCACAGGTTGCAAGTCAACCTGTGATAAGAAGCCAGACCGACATAAAAGAATAATCAAGGAATCCCACTACCCATGGCGTAATCAAGCCATAAACGATGAGGTGCATCACTTATTAAATGCAGGAATGATCAAGGAATCCCACTACCCAAACTGGCTGGCAAATATAGTTCTGGTAAAAAAGAATGGAAAATGGAGGGTATCAAGGACTACACATACCTCAACAAAGCATGTCCGAAAGGTAACTTTCCACTACCACATATAGATCAAATAGTGGACGCCACCTTTAGATACAAACTCTTAAGCTTCATGGACGCATATTCAGGTTACAACCAAGTACAAATGCATCCATCGAATCAGGAGACAATAATTTTTATAACAGAAAGAGGTGCATAATGCTATCGAGTGATGCCATTCGGACTAAAAAATGCGAGAGCTAGGTACCAACGTCTTGTGAACAGAATATTCAGAGATCAGATTGGCAAGACCATGGAGGTGTACATTGATGACATTGTAACGACCCGATCCGCACAGTAAGATATTGTCCGCTTTGGGCCCAACCGGCCCGCACGGCTTTAAAAGGCCTCTTTCAGAGTATGCACAGCGAACACTGGGCCCCTTTTTGGCCCTACTCATCCAGATATTGTCCTCTTTGGCCTATTGTGCAGCATTCCGCACCTCCCTCACCTCAAGGATTTGTTGCTTCCACCCACCTACTGGGGCTCCACAGGCCTCTTACTATGGGGATCAAACCTCGCACATATATAACACATAACCATCCCGCACCCAGGCGATGTGGGACTATGATCCCCCTTGGTAGCTAGCGCAACCCTTCTTGGGATCCACCGGCCTGTTGGGCCTATTGGGCTCCAACCCTCACCCTCACCCCTCCCCCTCAGGTTCGCCCACACAAGGGTCTCACAGTCCACCCCCTTAAGGCCCAACGTCCTCGTTGGCCACACAGGCACAACGTCCACGTTGCCCGAGGGCCCACCTCCACGTGGCACACTTCCGGCTGGGTCAGGCTCTGATACCATTCTGTAACGACCCGATCCGCACAGTAAGATATTGTCTGCTTTGGGCCCAACCGGCCCGCACGGCTTTAAAAGGCCTCTTTCAGAGTATGCACAGCGGACACTGGGCCCCTTTCTGGCCCTACTCATCCAGATATTGTCCTCTTTGGCCTATTGGGCAGCATTCCGCACCTCTCTCACCTCAAGGATTTGTTGCTTCCACCCACCTACTGGGGCTCCACAGGCCTCTTACTATGGGGATCAAACCTCGCACCCAGGCGATGTGGGACTATGATCCCCCTTGGTAGCTAGCGCAACCCCTCTTGGGATCCACGGGCCTGTTGGGCCTATTGGGCTCCAACCCTCACCCTCACTCTCCCCCTCAGGTCCGCCCACACAAGGGTCTCACAGTACTGTAACGACCCGCTCCCACATGACACCATATTGTCCGCTTTGGGCTACCAACCGGCCCGCACGGCTTTAAAACGCGTGTTATCATGTAGAGCGACCTCGCACACTTAAAGCACATCCCCCTCCCACACCCAGGCGATATGGGACTATGATCCCCTTGTAGCTCGTCCAACCCTTCTTGGCCTATTGGGCCTGTTGGGCCTGTTGGGCCCTCTACCCTCACCCTCACCTCAGGTCCGCCCACTTAGGATCTCACAATCCACCCCCCTTAAGGCCAAACGTCCTCGTTGGCCACACAGGCACCCACAACGTCCACGTCGCCAGAGGGCCCACCAACACGTGGCATACTTTCGGCTGGGTCAGGCTCTGATACCAACTGTAACGACCCGATCCACATGACACCATATTGTCCGCTCTGGGCTACCAACCGGCCCGCACGGCTTTAAAACGCGTGTTATCATGTAGAGCGACCTCGCACACTTAAAGCACATCCCCTTCCCGCACCCAGGCGATATGGGACTATGATCCCCCTTGTAGCTCGTCCAACCCTTCTTGGCCTATTGGGCCTGTTGGGCCCTCTACCCTCACCCTCACCCTCACCTCAGGTCCACCCACTTAGGGTCTCACAGACATACTAGTCAAAATCTTATGTAAAGATGACCACATCAAAGACCTTCATCAAGCTTTTTCCCAGCTCCGCAAGTACAAGATGAAGTTAAATCTAGAAAAGTGTAGATTCGGATTAAAGTTGGGAAAGTTCCTCGGGTACATGGTCAACCAAAAGGGAATTATAGCTGATCCAAAATAGATACAAGCACTTCTCAATATGCAATCCCATGCCAACATCAAAAGTGTACAAAGCCTCAACGGTAGATTAACAACCTTGAATATGTTCATATCCAAATCATCAGATAAGTGCCTTCATTTCTTCAAGATCTTAAAAGGGAATAAAATGTACAAATGGAATGAAGATTGAGAACAAGCATTCCATAGCTTGAAGGTGTACAAGGGGAGAACTGAGCTATTATCAAAGCCGAAGCAAGGCGAGACACTTTACTTGTACCTGTCATTATCAGAACATGCAGTCAGTTCAGTACTGGTATGTGAGGAGAATGACACACGAAAATCAGTATATTATGTCAGCAATACATTTGCTGATGCAGAGGTTAACTATCTAGCTCTGGAGAAATTAGCATTGGCCCTAGTTGTATCTTCCAGAAAGCTACAGATGTCTTTCAGGCCCACCCCATCCCATCATGACTGAACACCCACTTCGGTCGATACTACATAAACCAGGCCCACCCCATCCCATCTAGCCAGGATGTCAAAGTCGGACTTGGAAGTTATCTATAAATCTTCTGGTCTGATTACCATGTCAGACCATGATGCATATTTAATAAGTCAGAACGTATAAGTCAGACTTACTACTAAATCTTTTGGTTCGATCATTAAGTCGAACCACGACGTGTATTTAGTAAGTCAAGACGTATAAGTCAGACTTATTTATAAATCTTCTGGTCAGATCACCCGGACCACAGAGTGTATTTAATAAGTCAGGACGTATAAGTCAGACTTATAAATCTTCTAGTCTGATCATCATGTCGAACCACAGAGTGTATTTAAAAAGTTAGGACGTATAAGTCAAACTTATAAATCTTCTGGTCTGATCACCGTGTCAGATCACATAGTGTATTTAATAAATCTGGACGTATAAGTCAGACTTTCTTATAAATTGTCTGGCCTAATCATCATGTCAGACCACGAAATGTATTTAAAAAGTCAGGACATATAAGTCAGACTTAGTTATAAATCTTCTGGTCCGATCATCATGTCGGACTACGAAGTATATTTAATAGGTCAGGATGTATAAGCCAGACTTATTTATAAATCTTCTGGTTTGATCACCACGTCGGACCCCATAGTGTATTGAATAAGTCAAGACGTATAAGTCAGACTTACATATAAATCTTCTGGTTCGATCACCATGTTGAACCACTGAGTGTATAAGTCATGACATCCACACCAAACTTAATCAAATTTTCTTGTCCGATCACCATGTCAGACCACAAAACATATCAAAGTAATCAGGACATACAAGTCAAACTTACAAATCTCCTTACCCGATCAACATGATGGATGAAAAAGCATATTAGACCTAGTCTGGACAATAAAGTCAGACATAGTTGAAAAAAAGGAATTCAACCAAGAAGAACTACTAAGTCCACATTCATAGAATTATATAAGTCTAAATGACTAAGTTAGACAAAAACATATATGAAACCCGGACAACAAAGTCAAATTATATTTACTATCTACGTCTACACCAGAGGGTTAGCCTAGACGTTAAAGCCAAGTTACGCCTACGACATTTTCCAGGTCATAATCTATCAGAAAAGACATATGAGTCAGACAATGACTATTACGAGAAAGGAAGACAAAGCAAGAAAAAATACACAAATATCAAAGAAGAAATGTTCATTAATAATCTATTCCGTTATATCTGGGGAGGAAGTTACAACAGTTGGAGATGAGGTAATTAAAACATTACTACCAGGGACAATTGGAGGAGGTTGAACATTGTCTTCGATAGCATGGTCAGCGGGAGGAGTCATGATCTTGTCTACGGAAGAAGATGGAGCCTCGCTTGCAGTAGTAGGAGTAGATGTTGGTGGAGTTCTATCTCCACAAACAGGACCAGTCGAAGGAGACAAGGGTTTGCCAATGACTGTATGATCAGAGGGAGGAGAAGACGCTTGACCTTTGTCAACTGGACCACTCAGAGGATTCAGAGCAGGTTCTTCCTCATCCTCAAAGACTTGGTCAGGTACGACATGATACTTTGACATATCCTATCCTTCATCCGACTCAATGTAATCAATGATTTCAATCCTACCATTGACAACCTTAGTCCATTCCACCACTTTTGCAGTTTTTGCCATATCTGTAGCGGTAGAAAGTTCATGCAGTAAGCTGCCCCACTCGCTCCTCAGCAATCATATGACAAGAAAAATGCTTGTCAAAAACACTCGCCCCAACGGCCTGGCCAACCAGAGATGGATCACGGCCTCCCAGAGGATAGTGCAGTTCCAACTAGTCCGAGAGGACAGCCTAACACTGGCCAACCGAAAGAAGAGACAATACTGATCCATTTTGATAGTGAAGGAGGAAGCAAAAAAGTTATGATCAACACAAAACTTCACCCGGCTGGCTAAACAACTGATCCACCTGCTGAAGGATAACCAAGACGTCTTCGCCTGGAAAATGAAGGACATGGCGAGCATTAACCCCTCCATCATCACTCATAGATTGCAAGTCAACCCATATAAGAAGTTAGTCCGACAAAAAAAATGATCAAGGAATCCCACTACCCAGAGCGTAATCAAGCCATCAACGATGAGGTGCATCGCTTATTAAATGCAGGAATGATCAAGGAATCCACAACCCAAATTGGCTGGCCAATACAGTTTTGGTAAAAACTAAGAACAAAAAATGGAGGGTATGTGTGGACTGCACAGACCTCAACAAAGCCTATCCAAAAGATAGCTTTCTACTCCCACGTATAGAGTGAATGCCACCTCCAGACACAGACTCTTAAGCTTCATGGATGCATATTATGTTTACAAAATTCGCACCACGTTGGGCTCGTGTAATCTAGGCTTGGTCACTTGAATTATAGCCTGAATAATGACTAGGCATAGTTTGAGCTGGGCCATACTTGGGCCTGCTTAAGCCGCATTGAGGCCTTTCTGTATTAGGGTTGACTTGTGCCATGTGTATGACTGCGATTGGATGACTGTTTGACCTCTAATAAGTACCCCCCTAGTTAGTGGGGCTAAGTATAGAGCCACAAACTGACTGCGCGTGGGGATTTGTGTGATGCCATAATGGTTTATTTTGGCGCCTTTTCGGCTTCTGCGCCACAATTAATGCTTATGCAGCGGTTAGGTGATTACTTCTTTCATACGCCAAGCTTATATAGGCCTACTTTGTGAGAGTTTAGTCTTTTTACCTTCCTGAGCATATTTATGTTCTCTGTTTAGTCGAGAACTCTTCAGTTAGATCAATCACGAACCTCCATTCAATCATGTTTGTATGATTTTCATGTGAGCGACATACTGTTTGCCTTGAATTCTTTAGGGAACCCTTGACATCGGAGAGGGACATGACCGACCTCTGCAATCGATTTCAGGTTCCTGATGACCTAAAGTTGTCACTCTTTGCAGAAGGCGAGTCTCCAATAACCCCAAGGGAGGGGTATGTCTTCCAGTACAAGGCCATGTTCAAAGTAGCCCTATAGTTCCCCATCCCTGGCGCCTATTGGAAATTTTTTTCGTACTAGGGTATTGCCCCAGCCCAGTTGGCATTCAATGGGTAGAGCATTTTGATCGCCATTCTGGTTAGGGCGAAGGACGCTAGGCTCCATCCGTTGCCTAAGCTAATTCTTTTAATGGCTCCTATCAGGATAAATAAGCACGATGTTTGTGGGCTAGTAAAACATTATTGTCTAGACAAGCTTCTAAACGATATGAAAATCTGGCAGAAATACTGTTTTTTCACTTCCTTGAAGTCTGGGTATCACTTATGGTGGCCAAATGATCATTCGCAGCATCAGGAATTCAAGTAAGTTTCATCTACTCCCTTATCCTTTTACTTTTAATAAAATGTCTTTTGTTGTTTGACTTTTCAACTGTTTCCAAATAGAGGGCATGACCCTATCATTCTTTCTTCTGAGGAGGAAAAGATGAGGGCTGACTTTCTCGCTCTCCAGTCAATGCCTAATTTGGATGTTATTCAACCTAAGTACATCAGATCTTTACTCTCTCATTATTCAACCAAACCCTGAAAACTTTATACCATTGGAAAGCCCTTACCTTAAACTTGTTAAACATGTGAGATTTATACCTAAATTCTTTCAATAACAGAAAATAAAACCTGATCTTTACCCCCTGTTCATCACGGTTTAAAGTCAGACTTATAATTTCAGCAAGTCACAGTTCAACACACCAACTTCAAATACCTATAACTTCTTCAATACTTATCCAAAATTTACATATAAGCTACCTATAGAAAGCTCTCACATTCATCTTTCAACTGGAAGCAATCAAAAACAAAAAATAATGAAAGAATCAAAACTACTATTACGAAAAGACCCTAGGTTACTCATCTTAACCCATAATAGCAACCCCCCCCCCCCCCCAAATTTATACCAAGAAAGAGTAAACATGCAATCAAAGGGGTTAAATCATTCAAGAAATGTTCGATCTACTCACCAACCACAGGTATTGCACTCCTCAAAGCATAAGACTCCTCCTCCCCAACATGCATCAAGATCCTCAAGCAAATCTTTAAGGAATCCTCCCTCTCAAGCTCTCTCCTAGACCTGGTTGACCAACATACAACCTCCTAAGCTCTGATGAGAAGAGTGAAAAGAAAAAAAAGAAAAAAATTTGTATAGTCTTATAGAAGGGAAAATGGCTATATGCCACCACCAAATTTCTAAATACTACCGCGGTGGTACAAAGAAAAAAAACAGTTGTTACATAATACACACCTCAAAAGGAATCTCGTCCTTGAGATTAAACTAAGAAAAAGACAGAAGGCTACGAGAATAGATACGGATAACTCTGCCGAATACGATCCTCCAATTCCCATGTCACATCGCCCTCCTGGTCACTCCACTGTACTTTCACCAGTCTTATAGTCTTCCGTAATAGTAGTTTAAGATAGACCGTATGTGAGTATAAATCATAACAGTATGTCATAACCCCAGTCTTGTTACTGACACATACTCTATCTTAAACTTATATCTTAATGAATCGGGTCTTCCACCCGTACTTGGATCAGTTTGTCATAGTGTTTATTGTTGATATTTTAGTATATTCGAGGAGTCATGGGGAGCATAAGGAACACCTTCGCATTGTATTGCAGACATTGAGAGACCACCAGTTATATGCAAAGTTTAGTAAATGTCATTTTTGGGAATCAGAGGTTCGATTTCTAGGGCATGTGATTTCTAGCCATGGTATTGCCGTGGATCCTGAGAAAGTCGAGGCAGTTAAGTCTTGGAAGAGACCAACTACTGTGTCAGAGATTCGTAGTTTTCTTGGTCTAGTTGGGTATTATCGTCGATTTATTGAGAAATTTTCGATTATTGCCGCACCTATGACAACTTTGACTAGGAAGAATATTCCTTTCCTGTGGACGGATGAATGAGAGCAGGCTTTCGAAACATTGAAGTTGAAGTTGACAACAGCGCCAGTGTTGACGATTCCTGTTTCTGGTGTGAAGTTAGTAGTTTATACAGATGCTTGTGGTACTGGTTTAGGGTGTGTTTTGATGCAAGAAGGTATCTTACCAAATTCTCGCATACTCACTTTCAAAACATATCATACCCATTTTTTTTATTTATCTAGGACATACCTGTTCCAAGACATGTCCCTTCTATAGGCCCTTAGGAACTCACCATCACCTCACGCAAGTTGAAACTTGTACAATGGCTTAGTTCCCTACCGGAGGGCATGCTACAAAACATCTTAGACCATGAATACCCTATCGCACCTCTCCATGTGCCGAATGTGTCTCACCCCGACACACCTCCACACGTGTACCAATACCCACTTTGAGTATGTATACATTTCAAACGGGGTGCCGTCTCTAAAATGCATACTTCACCTCAAAAGACTGGACACACGGGCCAAATCACAATTTAAAACTGTGCGCTGGAAGAGAAATAAGTTCACACTCTTCCTCTGACCCCTCAGGAACACTCCACTGTATCACGCGAGTCATGACTCGTACAGTGGCTTAGTTTTCCCCTTTTGGAAATCAGACACTGCTCCTCAGGAACACTCCACTATATCACGCGAGTCATAACTCGTATAGTGGCTTAGTTTTCCCCTTTTGGAGACAGTCACCGTACAACTCACTATGTACGGATTACACAAATATTAGAAACCAAGGCATCTATGGCCATAATGTACCACTCTGTACATTTCAAACGCCGGAGTAGGGTATTCATGTCAAACTCAAGATTCTCAACACTAAACAAGTAGCATTGTTCCATAATTCCATTAGAGGAACTAAATTCTAAATATCACATATATGATGCACAATATTCAATAATAAACATCTACTTGAAACACGCATCTCGAGGCACATTATTGCCAAAATTAAAATATTGTAAAATGTGAAATAAATTTATTCTAAAATTTAATGTTATCACGGTGGTCACAACGGTGAAAACGGTGATAAAAACAGAGTTATAAATCAAATTCTATGATCACTCAAAGTCGGGTCAAATAGGTGACGTCAGCATGACGTCATCATCTTCAACCTCAGAGCAGACTTTTTTTCAGAACATTTCATTAACATAGCAACTTCAATCACACACAAAAGTCGCATTATTCAACCAAACCCTGAAAACTTTATACCATTGGAAAGCCCTTACCTTAAACTTGTTAAACATGTGAGATTTATACCTAAATTTTTTCAATAACAGAAAATAAAACCAGATCTTTACCCCCTGTTCATCACGGTTTAAAGTCAGACTTATAATTTCAGCAAGTCACAGTTCAACACACCAACTTCAAATACCTATAACTTCTTCAATACTTATCCAAATTTTACATATAAGCTACCTATAGAAAGCTCTCACATTCATCTTTCAACTGGAAGCAATAAAAAACAAAAAAATACTGAAAGAATCAAAACTACTATTACGAAAAGACCCTAGGTTACTCATCTTAACCCATAATAGAAACCCCCCCCCCCCAAATTTATACCAAGAAAGAGTAAACATGCAATCAAAGGGGTTAAATCATTCAAGAAATGTTCAATCTACTCACCAACCACAGGTATTGCACTCCTCAAAGCATAAGACTCCTCCTCCCCAACATGCATCAAGATCCTCAAGCAAATCTTTAAGGAATCCTCCCTCTCAAGCTCTCTCCTAGACCTGGTTGACCAACATACAACCTCCTAAGCTCTGATGAGAAGAGTGAAAAGAAAAAAAAGAAAAAATTAGTATAGTCTTAGAGAAGGGAAAATGGCTATATGCCACCACCAAATTTCTAAATACTACCGCGGTGGTACAAAGAAAAAAATAGTTGTTACATAATACACACCTCAAAAGGAATCTCGTCCTCGAGATTAAACTAAGCAAAAGACAGAAGGCTACGAGAATAGATACGGATGTAACTGCCGAATACGATCCTCCAATTCCCATGTCACATCGCCCTCCTGGTAACTCCACTGTACTTTCACCAGTCTTATAGTCTTCCGTCGCAATCGTTTTTCATCTCTATCAACAATAGATATTGGTTGCACGGGATAAGACAAATCCTCTGACACCTCAACATCATCCGGCTCTATAATCTGGGTCGGATCTACTGAACATTTCCAAAGCATTGATACATGGGGTGTGGGTAGAGGAGTAAGATCTTTTGTTTGACTTGTGATTGATTAGAGTGTGTTTGTTTGTTTGTTTTTTTAGAGAGAGGATGTCGCGTCGAACAAGGAATATAGATGATATATCTGGTACATCTGGAGGTGAAGTTCCAAGGAGCTATAATCTGGACCACGATGTGATTACCACATTGATACAAGGTTTGAGGCAGGGTAGTTCCCAAGATGATCCGTTTGCTCGTCGAAATAAGGCCTTCTCTGGACTTGGAGGTGAGAGGTTTAATGGGAATGGGGGAGCCATAGCAGCAGACCGTTGGCTCCGTAAGACAGAGGTGATATTGGAACGGATGAGTATTACGTCAGAGCAGCGCAGTGAATTGGCAGCTCACCAGTTTGATGGAGATGCACTCAATTGGTGGGATTCTGTGCGTCAGACTCGTGATGTAGCTGGTATGACTTGGGAAACTTTTGTTGTGTTGTTTGAACGGCAATTCATCCCTGCAGCGGCAAAAACACAGTTAGTTGATCGATTCATTAAGTTGCAACAAGGTCAACGAACTGTAGCTGAGTATGTGACTGAGTTTAATCAACTTAGTCGGTATGCGCCGTATCTGGTAGATACTCTAGAGAAGAAAAACCTGAAGTTCTTGGATGGGTTAAATCCTTTCTTGAAGAGACAATTAATATTGATGATTGATAAACCTTTTGAGGAACTGTATAACGCGACCTTAAGACAGGAAGAGGTGGAGATGGAGTGTAAAAGGGTTATAGACGAAAATCGCAAGAAAGGTCGCCAAGGAGAGGTTCAAGGTCAACAAAGGCAGCCAGGCATGGGAGGACCAATGAAAGGAGGTAATTAGAGAAGAGATGGACATAGACAGCAGGGGGTATCGACCCGAGGAGATCCGATTGCAGTAAAGCGGGTTTGTTATATTTGTGATCAGGAAGGACACATAGCTAGAAATTGTACTAGGAGCAACGATAAGCCACGAAACCAGCAAGGGCAGAGTGGTCAGAAAAATCAGGGCCCCGTGTGTTATGAGTGTGGTCAGCAGGGACACATTTCTCGATATTGTACGCGGCAGCAGCGGCCGCAGCAGTGTGTACCTGCGAGTCCGATGAATACCAGTTGAAGATCACGGTACATCTTTGTTCCACCAGGATGAATGGTGAACCGAGAATGATGTGCCTCTACTAGTATCTCCTTACGCAAATCATCATCAGCTGGTACACACAATCACCCCTTAAACCTCAATCCACCATCGGAACCAACAGACCAATCCGTAGGACAAACATCAACTGAGTCTATCACCAAATCCTCTATTCTTTTACGTAAGGTTGGATCAGAAACTTGACCCTGCAACACTCTACTAATCAAAGAGGGTTGAATCAACAAACTAGCCATAATTACACCTTTTGACGCAGAAATAGGTTGAACATCATAAGAAGCGAACACTTCTAATACTCGATACTCCTGAATCATCAAAGAAGCCATGCCCACACGTCGTCTACTCAAAGCATCCGCAACCACATTCGCCTTCCCAGGTCTATATTGAATCTCAAAATCATAACTACTTAAAAATTCAACCCATCTCTATTGCCTCATGTTTAGTTCATTCTGGGAGAAAAGATACTTTAAGCTTTTGTGATCCGTATACAACTCAAATTTCTCACCATATAGATAATGCCTCCAAATCTTCAATGCAAAAACCACTGCTGCCAGCTCTAAGTCATGGGTGGGATATCTCCTCTCATGGGGTTTCAATTGGCGAGAAGCATACGAAACCACTTTACCTTCTTGCATCAAAACACACCCTAAACCAGTACCACAAGCATCTGTATAAACTACTAACTTCACACCAGAAACAAGAATCGTCAACACTGGCGCTGATGTCAACTTCAACTTCAATGTTTCGAAAGCCTGCTCACATTCATCCGTCCACAGGAAAGGAATATTCTTCCTAGTCAAAGTTGTCATAGGTGCGGCAATAATCGAAAATTTCTCAATAAATTGACGATAATACCCAGCTAGACCAAGAAAACTACGAATCTCTGACACAGTAGTTGGTCTCTTCCAAGACTTAACTGCCTCGACTTTCTCAGGATCCACGGCAATACCACGGCTAGAAATCACATGCCCTAGAAATCGAACCTCTGATTCCCAAAAATGACATTTACTAAACTTTGCATATAACTGGTGGTCTCTCAATGTCTGCAATACAATGCGAAGGTGTTCCTTATGCTCCTCATGACTCCTCGAATATACTAAAATATCATCAATAAACACTATGACAAACTGATCCAAGTACGGGTGGAAGACCCGATTCATTAAGTCCATAAAGAAAGCTGGAGCATTTGTCAAACCAAAAGGCATCACTGGATACTCATACAATCCATACCGGGTTCTGAAAGCAGTCAACGGAATACTCTGCTCTTCAACCCTCATTTGATGGTACCCAGACTGAAGATCAAGTTTTGAAAATACTACAGCACCTCTTAACTGATCCAACAAATCATCAATGCGTGGAAGTGGATACTTATTCTTGATGGTGACCTTATTTAATTCCCGATAGTCAATGCACATCCTCAATGATCCATCCCTTTTTGACACAAATACAGCAGGTGCGCCCCAACAAGAATTACTCGGTCGAATAAACCTAAGAATCATACACACCTCAAAAGAATTAATGATATTCCTCCAATATAGATGAGAACCTCAAATAAACATCACATCCATTTAAATTCACAATAACTTACCCCTTACGTAATAAATCCTCTAGCTGCACCTTCATTTCTTCCAATTGTTTAGCGGCAAGACGATAAGCGGGTTTCGATATCGGTGCGGTACCCGGGATAAGGTCTATCTTAAACTCTACTTCTCGACGAGGAGGAAGACTAGAAACCTCGTGGAAATGTCAAAGGCAACCTCAGAAAATAGTCGGTAAACAGTATGTGAGTCGAGCTCTGATACCAAAATTTACTGTCACGCCCCGCTCATAAGAAAAATCCCAACAGACCGGGAGATTTCCTACAAACGGCACGTGACATACCACTTAACCACATTATCACACAAACAATTCTCGGAAAACGAAATTCCAAAATATTACAAGCATTCCAAAGTATTACAACCATGCCAAAGGCAACCTTCTCCCCCAACTCTACACAAAGCATTCTCACAAACATAACTTTCATATATAACACCAAAAAGCAAAACACAAAACATAATACAAACCCTGGAAATGACTAGGATCTAGTTCCGCCCGGCCTGATCCACAAAGTCGCTTCCAACGCCTGCACTCCAATAAGAGTACACCTATTTGCCAAAAAATAAAGCAAAATGGGTCAGCCTAAAGCTGGTATGAGCAGATAAAAAAAATCAACTACAAATAACACAAATGATAATCCACATTTCAATATATATCCACATTTACCTTATATCACATGCTACAACTATACCTACTGCACCAACCATATGGTTAACTAGTCATATGCACAAATCAGATTATCAACAAAAACATAACCTTTTAATAGACCATTAATCCTTTCAAATGAATGAAAATTTTCATAATCATAAGCACATGTCATCTTACCAAATTCTCGCATACTCACTTTCAAAACATATCATACCCATTTTTTTTATTTATCTAGGACATACCTGTTCCAAGACATGTCCCTTTTATAGGCCCTTAGGAACTCACCATCACCTCACGCAAGTTGAAACTTGTACAATGGTTTAGTTCCCTACTGGAGGGCATGCTACAAAACACCTTAGACCATGAATACCCTATCGCACCTCTCCATGTGCCGAATGTGTCTCACCCCAACACACCTCCACACGTGTACCAATACCCACTTTGAGTATGTATACATTTCAAACGGGGTGCCGTCTCTAAAATGCATACTTCACCTCAAAAAACTGGACACACGGGCCAAATCACAATTTAAAACTGCGCGCTGGAAGAGAAATAAGTTCACACTCTTCCTCTGAGCCCTCAGGAACACTCCACTATATCACGCGAGTCATAACTCGTATAGTGACTTAGTTTTCCCCTTTTGGAGACAGTCACCGTACAACTCACTATGTACGGATTACACAAATATTAGAAACCAAGGCATCTATGGCTATAATGTACCACTCTGTACATTTCAAATGCCGGAGTAGGGTATTCATGTCAAACTCAAGATTCTCAACACTAAACAAGTAGCATCGTTCCATAATTCCATTAGAGGAACTAAATTCTAAATATCACAATCACATATATGATGCACAATATTCAATAATAAACATCTACTTGAAACACGCATCTCGAGGCACATTATTGCCAAAATTAAAATATTGTAAAATGTGAAATAAATTTATTCTAAAATTTAATGTTATCACGGTGGTCACAACGGTGAAAACGGTGATAAAAACAGAGTTATAAATCAAATTCTATGATCAGTCAAAGTTGGGTCAAATAGGTGACGTCAGCATGACGTCATCGTCTTCAACCTCAGAGCAGATTTTTTTTTCAGAACGTTTCAGTAACATAGCAACTTCAATCACACCCAAAAGTCGCATTATTCAACCAAACCCTGAAAACTTTATACCATTGGAAAGCCCTTACCTTAAACTTGTTAAACATGTGAGATTTATACCTAAATTCTTTCAATAACAGAAAATAAAACCAGATCTTTACCCCCTGTTCATCATAGTTTAAAGTCAGACTTATAATTTCAGCAAGTCACAGTTCAACACACCAACTTCAAATACCTATAACTTCTTCAATACTTATCCAAATTTTACATATAAGCTACCTATAGAAAGCTCTCACATTCATCTTTCAACTGGAAGCAATCAAAAACAAAAAATACTGAAAGAATCAAAACTACTATTACGAAAAGACCCTAGGTTACTCATCTTAACCCATAATAGCAAACCCCCCCCAAATTTATACCAAGAAAGAGTAAACATGCAATCAAAGGGGTTAAATCATTCAAGAAATGTTCGATCTACTCACCAACCACAGGTATTGCACTCCTCAAAGCATAAGACTCCTCCTCCCCAACATGCATCAAGATCCTCAAGCAAATCTTTAAGGAATCCTCCCTCTCAAGCTCTCTCCTAGACCTGGTTGACCAACATACAACCTCCTAAGCTCTTATGAGAAGAGTGAAAAGAAAAAAAAGAAAAAATTAGTATAGTCTTAGAGAAGGGAAAATGGCTATATGCCACCACCAAATTTCTAAATACTACCGCGGTGGTACAAAGAAAAAAACAGTTGTTACATAATACACACCTCAAAAGGAATCTCGTCCTCGAGATTACACTAAGAAAAAGACAGAAGGCTACGAGAATAGATACGGATGTAACTGCCGAATACGATCCTCCAATTCCCATGTCACATCGCCCTCCTGGTCACTCCACTGTACTTTCACCAGTCTTATAGTCTTCCGTCGCAATCGTTTTTCATCTCTATCAACAATAGATATTGGTTGCACGGGATAAGACAAATCCTCTGACACCTCAACATCATCCGGCTCTATAATCTGGGTCGGATCTACTGAACATATCCGAAGCATTGATACATGGAAGACATCATGAATCCCAGACATAGCTGGTGGCAAAACAAGTCGGTACGCCACTGGACCGACTCTCTCAACAACCTCATAAGTCCCAATATATCTCGGAGCTAATTTCCCTCTTCCCCTAAACCTGATAACACCTCGCATGGGGGAAACTCTCAAGAAAACTCTATCACCTACTGCAAACTCCAGTTTTGTGCGCCTACGATCTGCGTAACTTTTCTGACGACTTTGAGCTGTCTTCAATCGTCGTCGTATCAAATCTATCTTTTCAGTAGTGTCTCTAATGATATCGGGACCTATAACTGCAGAATCACCAACTTCAGCCCAACACATAGGAGATCTACAAGGTCTACCGTACAATGCTTCATATGGTGCCATACCGATACTCACTTGATAGCTATTATTATAGGCAAACTCACATAACGGTAAATGATTTTCCCAACTTCCACCAAAATCCAAAATACATGCCCTAAGCATGTCCTCGACTATTTGGTTAACTCTCTCTGACTGGCCATCTGTCTGCGGATGGTAAGCGGTGCTCATGTCTAAACGAGTACCCAAAGCTTGCTGAAGACTTCGCCAAAACTGAGCAGTGAACAAAGAATCTCTATCTGAGACAATCGATACAGGGGCTCCATGCAATCTAACTACCTCTCGAATAAATAAACAGGCCAAACTATCTGCAGTCCGATGAATACTAACTGGAATGAAATGAGCACTCTTAGTCAACCGATCAACAATAACCCAAATCGACTCGTTCCCTCGTCTCGACCGTGGAAGTCCATCTATAAAATCCATTGTAATATACTCCCATTTCCACGTCGGAATCTCTAAAGGTTGTAACAAACCAGAAGGTTTCTGATGTTCAGCTTTGACCTGCTGACAAGTCAAACAACGAGATACAAAGACTCCTACATCTCGTTTCATCCCAGGCCACCAAAACGTGCGGTGAAGATCACGGTACATCTTTGTTCCACCAGGATGAATGGTGAACCGAGAATGATGTGCCTCTACTAGTATCTCCTTACGCAAATCATCATCAGCTGGTACACACAATCTACCCTTAAACCTCAATCCACCATCGGAACCAACAGACCAATCCGTAGGACAAACATCAACTGAGTCTATCACCAAATCCTCTATTCTTTTACGTAAGGTTGGATCAGAAACTTGACCCTGCAACACTCTATTAATCAAAGATGGTTGAATCAACAAACTAGCCATAATTACACCTTTTGACGCAGAAATAGGCTGAACATCATAAGAAACGAACACTTCTAATACTCGATACTCCTGAATCATCAAAGAAGCCATGCCCACACGTCGTCTACTCAAAGCATCCGCAACCACATTCGCCTTCCCAAGTCTATATTGAATCTCAAAATCATAACTACTATTATGAAAAGACCCTAGGTTACTCATCTTAACCCATAATAGCAAACCCCCCCAAATTTATACCAAGAAAGAGTAAACATGCAATCAAAGGGGTTAAATCATTCAAGAAATGTTCGATCTACTCACCAACCACAGGTATTGCACTTCTCAAAGCATAAAACTCTTCCTCCCCAACATGCATCAAGATCCTCAAGCAAATCTTTAAGGAATCCTCCCTCTCAAGCTCTCTCCTAGACCTGGTTGACCAACATACAACCTCCTAAGCTCTGATGAGAAGAGTGAAAAGAAAAAAAAGAAAAAATTAGTATAATCTTAGAGAAGGGAAAATGGCTATATGAGAAGGTGAACCTCTCCTTGAGGATCTTGATGCATGTAGGGGAGGAGGAGTCTTATGCTTTGAGGAGTGCAATACCTGTGGTTGGTGAGTAGATCGAACATTTCTTGAATGATTTAACCCCTTTGATTGCATGTTTACTCTTTCTTGGTATAAATTTGGGGGGGGGGGGGTTTGCTATTATGGGTTAAGATGAATAACCTAGGGTCTTTTCGTAATAGTAGTTTTGATTCTTTCAGTATTTTTTGTTTTTGATTGCTTCCAGTTGAAAGATGAATGTGAGAGCTTTCTATAGGTAGCTTATATGTAAAATTTGGATAAGTATTGAAGAAGTTATAGGTATTTGAAGTTGGTGTGTTGAACTGTGACTTGCTGAAATTATAAGTCGGACTTTAAACCGTGATGAACAGGGGGTAAAGATCTGGTTTTATTTTCAGTTATTGAAAGAATTTAGGTATAAATCTCACATGTTTAACAAGTTTAAGGTAAAGGCTTTCCAATGGTATAAAGTTTTCAGGGTTTGGTTGAATAATGCAACTTTTGTGTGTGATTGAAGTTGCTATGTTACTGAAACGTTCTGAAAAAAAAATCTGCTCTGAGGTTGAAGACGATGACGTCATGCTGACGTCACCTATTTGACCCAACTTTGACTGATCATAGAATTTGATTTATAACTCTGTTTTTATCACCGTTTTCACCGTTGTGACCACCGTGATAACATTAAATTTTAGAATAAATTTATTTCACATTTTACAATATTTTAATTTTGGCAATAATGTGCCTCGAGATGCGTGTTTCAAGTAGATGTTTATTATTGAATATTGTGCATCATATATGTGATTGTGATATTTAGAATTTAGTTCCTCTAATGGAATTATGGAACGATGCTACTTGTTTAGTGTTGAGAATCTTGAGTTTGACATGAATACCCTACTCCGGCGTTTGAAATGTACAGAGTGGTACATTATGGCCATAGATGCATTGGTTTCTAATATTTGTGTAATCCGTACATAGTGAGTTGTACGGTGACTGTCTCCAAAAGGGGAAAACTAAGCCACTATACGAGTTATGACTCGCGTGATATAGTGGAGTGTTCCTGAGGAGCAGTGTCTGATTTTCAAAAGGGGAAAACTAATCCACTGTACGAGTCATGACTTGCGTGATACAGTGGAGTGTTCCTGAGGGGTCAGAGGAAGAGTGTGAACTTATTTCTCTTCCAGCACGCAGTTTTAAATTGTGATTTGGCCCGTGTGTCCAGTCTTTTGAGGTGAAGTATGCATTTTAGAGACGACACCCCGTTTGAAATGTATACATACTCAAAGTGGGTATTGGTACACGTGTGGAGGTGTGTCGGGGTGAGACACATTCGGCACATGGAGAGGTGCAATAGGGTATTCATGGTCTAAGATGTTTTGTAGCATGCCCTCCGGTAGGGAACTAAGCCATTGTACAAGTTTCAACTTGCGTGAGGTGATGGTGAGTTCCTAAGGGCCTATAGAAGGGACATGTCTTGGAACAGGTATGTCCTAGATAAATAAAAAAAATGGGTATGATATGTTTTGAAAGTGAGTATGCGAGAATTTGGTAAGATGACATGTGCTTAAGATTATGAAAATTTTCATTCATTTGAAAGGATTAATGGTCTATTAAAAGGTTATGTTTTTGTTGATAATCTGATTTGTGCATATGACTAGTTAACCATATGGTTGGTGCAGTAGGTATAAGTTGTAGCATGTGATATAAGGTAAATGTGGATATATATTGAAATGTGGATTATCATTTGTGTTATTTGTAGTTGATTTTTTTTATCTGCTCATACCAGCTTTAGGCTGACCCATTTTGCTTTGTTTTGTGGCAAATGGGTGTACTCTTATTGGAGTGCAGGCAATGGAAGCGACTTTGTGGATCAGGCCGGGTGGAACTAGATCCTAGTCATTTCCAGGGTTTGTATTATGTTTTGTGTTTTGCTTTTTGGTGTTATATATGAAAGTTATGTTTGTGAGAATGCTTTGATGTGTAGAGTTGGGGGAGAAGGTTGCCTTTGGCATGGTTATAATACTTTGGAATGCTTGTAATATTTTGGAATTTCATTTTCCTAGAATTGTTTGTGTGATAATGTGGTTAAGTGGTATGTCACGTGCCGTTTGTAGGAAATCTCCCGGTCTGTTGGGATTTTTCTTATGAGCGGGGCGTGACAGTAAATTTTGGTATCAGAGCCATATTGTTCACGTTAGGCAGAAATGCTTAACAACTGCTCGGATGGGGTGTGGGTAGAGGAGTAAGATCTTTTGTTTGACTTGTGATTGATTAGAGTGTGTTTGTTTGTTTGTTTTTTTTTAGAGAGGATGTCGCGTCGAACAAGGAATATAGATGATATATCTGGTACATCTGGAGGTGAAGTTCCAAGGAGCTATAATCTGGACCACGATGCGATTACCACATTGATACAAGGTTTGAGGCAGGGTAGTTCCCAAGATGATCCGTTTGCTCGTCGAAATAAGGCCTTCTCTGGACTTGGAGGTGAAAGGTTTAATGGGAATGGGGGAGCCATAGCAGCAGACCGTTGGCTCCGTAAGACAGAGGTGATATTGGAACGGATGAGTATTACGTCAGAGCAGCGCAGTGAATTGGCAGCTCACCAGTTTGATGGAGATGCACTCAATTGGTGGGATTCTGTGCGTCGGACTCGTGATGTAGCTGGTATGACTTGGGAAACTTTTGTTGTGTTGTTTGAACGGCAGTTCGTCCCTGCAGCAGCAAAAACACAGTTAGTTGATGGATTCATTAAGTTGCAGCAAGGTCAACGAACTGAAGTTGAGTATGTGACTGAGTTTAATCAACTTAGTCGGTATGCGCCGTATCTGGTAGATACTCTAGAGAAGAAAAACCTGAAGTTCTTGGATGGGTTAAATCCTTTCTTGAAGAGACAATTAATATTGATGATTGATAAACCTTTTGAGGAACTGTATAACGCGACCTTAAGACAGGAAGAGGTGAAGATAGAGTGTAAAAGGGTTATAGACGAAAATCGCAAGAAAGGTCGCCAAGGAGAGGTTCAAGGTCAACAAAGGCAGCCAGGCAGGGGAGGACCAATGAAAGGAGGTAATCAGATAAGAGATGGACATAGACAGCAGGGGGTATCGACTCGAGGAGATCCGATTGCAGTAAAGCGGGTTTGTTATATTTGTGATCAGGAAGGACACATAGCTAGAAATTGTCCTAGGAGCAACGATAAGCCACGAAACCAGCAAGGGTAGAGTGGTCAGAAAAAAAACAGTTGTTACATAAGGAAATGTTCCTCCTAAGTTTAATGTGTTATAATGTTCCTTAAGTGTTGTTACCGACACATTAAGATAGAATCTTTGTAGATGGGGTCATACCATTTGTTATAATGTGTTATGAGTGGTTTGTTTTCCAACGAGACTGCCAGAGTCGGACGGGTTCTGATCGCTCCTGTCAGGTCCTTTTTGGAATTGATGTCCGACTATCTAGAATGTAGAAGAATAGAGTGGCAAGCTTGCTGATTAGGACATGCACTTTATACAAAGAATTATTTTCACTTGTTAAGATTATTTTGATAATTGATTGAATTATTTGACAAGTGTGGTCTTTTGGAGAAATTTGTGTTTTAGTGTGTTTTTCAAGAAAAATGCCCTCAATAATATGATCAAGGTGATCCACAACTATGGACCAGCCCACAATAGTGTTAGTCAAGCCCATATTTGCAATTCGACCAAATTGAGAAAAAAACCAAGACCTGGCCCAAGGACTGGGTCACTGGTTTTACTGAACCTGACTCGTGCAATAAGGACCCTGCTGGACTTGAACGGTGATATCCCATAGAACTTGGAAATGCAAGGTGTTGTCCCAAGTGGAGAAGGAAACCCTAGGGTTTCATTATGCTCTTTAGGTTGCGTCCTTTTTTTTTTTTTTTTTTTTTCTTTTCCATGTTTATAAAAAAATTCGTTAGGCATATTAAAATAGATGAATTAGAAGAGATTACACACAATTTTCATTAGATTGTTGGAGATGTATAGTAAACAAGGCTAATTCTTCAAGCAAGGCGAATAAATAAACTCCTAGATGTAGTTGGTTTTATTTGTATTTGATTCAGTTTTCACGCTTTCACGGTGAACAATGGTATTTGAGAATTATTCCTTTATCTAATAGAAGACTATGTTTTCATGTGACATATGATTATATTTTCTTCCTCCATAGGTTCTTTCTTACTTCGATGATTGTCTATTCTTTTCCTTATAAGTCCAGTCATGTTCTCCTTATGTGTTGAACATTAGGGTTCAATTGATTTTGGTAGATTGATTATGTGTGATTGTCTTTTACTGCGTTATTGTCTCCGGATATATTGTTAATTTAAGATATTATTTATGAAAAATCTTTGTGCTTTCTAGAAAAAAGAAATTCTTATATCTATTTACATAAGAACAAATTGGTGCTTTAAAGATTATTTTCTGATTATATTGTTTGGGATGTGAAACACATAACTGAGTTATCATAACTGAATTAATACAGGTTGAAGTGGTGAAGTCTAGGAGGGATTCTTGGACCCTTGTGATTTCTTTTCTTTGATTTTATTTTACGTAAATTCAATTGTTTCTGTTAATTCTCAAGAGTTTCTTAGTTTTAGTTCCTTGTTTTGTTAGTATTAACTTTCTTCCCTGAACCTATTTTGTAGAGTGTTTTCCTGATGGGATTTACAACACATTCTTTACTGCAATAACCGTGTGCATTGTTTGGGCATAATCAAATTTTGACGCCATTGCCAGGGAAAAACGTCATTCTATAGGGGAGGTTTTCTGTATTGTGATTTTTGCTTTTTCTTTTATCTTGAATTTTAGGTCCAGTTTATTTTCTTTTTATTTCTTGTTTATTTTTCTTTTATAAAATAAAAAAAAGATTAAAAAAAGTGTTGGGGGTGTATGAGTTGGAATAAAGGCAAACAAGAAGGACTAGTTCGGGTCCCAGAGTTAGAATACCCACAGGGTCATGTTGAGAGCAAGACAAGTCCTTGCTTCAATTCTAATACCATGAGTAATTATGGTGACGATCCTGTTCGATCCCTTAAGGACTATCTTCACCCCACGCGGCTGCTACACCATCATGTATTATGTTCACACCAAACACACCATAACTAGATTTTAAGTTGGGCATGATACAATTATTACCCACCTTCCATAGTCTAGATAGTGAAAACTCGTATGTTCAAATTAGGGAATTTGAGGAAGTGGTGGCCACGTTTCACAGCAAGCATGAGGCGGCAGACTGGTTAGACTAAGGTTTTTCCCATTTTTCCTTAAGGAAAAAGCGAAGAGTTGACTACACTCTTTGAGACCAAGGTCTAGAGGTTCGTAGGAGGAGATGACCCAAGAGTTCTTTAATAAGTAATTCCCTCACCACAAAACCATTGGTCTGAAGAGACTGATTTCTACCTTTACCCAAAAGGATAATGAGACATTATATCAGACATGGGAGAGATTTAAGGATCTGTTGAATATATGTCCACACCATGGGTATGAGAGTTGGTGCTTAGTCAGTTATTTCTATGAGGGGCTTACAAGTAGCGAGCGCCAATTCATTGAGATGATGTGTAATGTAGAGTTCTTCCATAAGGATCCCGACGAGGCCATTGAGTACCTGAATGACTTGGATGAGAAGGCCCACACCCTGATTGGGCTGAGTGCAACTGAGAGCACGAACAAAACACTACCAGCTGCGGTCTACCAACTTAGGGAAGAAGAAAACCTTAGAGCCCAATCAAAGGGAGCGACTAGGGAATTAGAGGCAATTAAGACCAAGGATTGTAGATCCACTCATATTCTTGCTAGAATCGAGTCACAAGATACCTGTTTTATTTGCACAGGAGGGGGTGGAACACCTAGCACAGGATTGCCCGACCTTGACCGAGATGAGAGGGTTTATGAGGAACAATTAACACCTTATGGATGTACAAGAAGCCTTATTCACCATTCTCTAACACTTATAATTCTGGTTGGAGGGATCACCCAAACTTTGGCTGAAAGTCTTACCCGAACCAACCCGCACACCCACATGCACAACCACTTAGGCCATACCATGCACCTTCATACAATGCACAACCTAACATGAATTCCTTAGCGGATACATTACACATCTACAAAGTCACAAGGTAAAACTAATAAAAAATTACAGATGGTAGAAGAGAGCAATGAGATCAAAAGCCAAATCACCAAGCTGACAAGTTATCTAACAGTGCAAGAGCGAGGCCAATTTCCATCATAGCATCAAGCAAATCCTAAGGGGCAACATATTGCACGAACCTGCAAGATACGACCAAAAAGCTTACGTGAGCGAGTCACCTCGCAATCACTTTGGTTGGGTCATCGTGAAGAAACTTCTTGCTCTTCCGACCGCAGAAACTCGGCAAGTAGAATGGGAGCCACTTGAAGATATCAATCTACCAGTGATTAGATAAACCATCGAGCTAGCAACTTAAAAAGCAAAGGTTTGGACAATGGTATAGGTGGTGAAAGCGACAACAAATGCTGCAGTCATTTCGCTTCCAACGCACTGATGCTAAATGACGGACAAAACTAGTCCGCAACGGCATAGGAGAAGGGGCCTACGCACGTTGAAGTAGGTGTCTAGGCGGAAACACTAGTGATAGAAAGAAGGCAAGGTTGTGCAATTTCTTGATCGTAGTTATCTCTTTCAGGCATGCAAAATAAGGGCATGCAAATACAAATATAAAAGGGATTGAACCTAGTGCAACTCAATACTTCAACTTCCTACTGGAATATTCGCATCTGGCTCAAAACATTAAAGAGGTCAATGCCATAACTACTCGGAGTGGTAAGATACTAGATGGATCAAGCCCGTTAACCACTACAGGCAACTCTCTAAGTAGCAAGGAGGACACCCCTAAGGATGAGCCAAACAAGAACATTCAACTCCAAGTCCCCTTTCCCCAAGTGCTACAACCTACTGGAAAAAGTCTGAAAATACAAGGTGAGATCCTAGAACATCTGAAATAGGTTAAGATTAACCTACCTTTGCTGCATGTGATTAAACGGGTACCAACTTATGCGAAGGTCATCAAGGATCTATGCACCATCAGCAGGAAGCATCATGTCAAAAAAATTGATTTCTTGACTAAACAGGTGAGTGCGGTGATCGAGCAGAAGACACTATCAAGTACAAAGATCCAGGGTATCCCACGATCACCTGCCAAATCGTGACCCATGTGTTCGGCCAAGCTTTGCTAAATCTAGGAACAAGTGTAAATTTAATGACGTAATCTATTTACTTACAACTGGGTCTAGGAGAGATCAAACCCTCATCTATGGTACTACCATTGGCCGATCGATCGACTAAGAAGCTAAGAAGAATAGTCGAGGATGTATTGTTACAAATCGATAAGTTCTATTGCCCCATCGATTTTCTTATTTTGGACACCCATTTCGTGGTTAATATGAAGTCTACAGTTCTAATCTTCGAGGTAGACCTTTCCTTGCCATAGCTAATGCTCTTACCAATTGCAGAAATGGTATGATGAGGTTGTCTTTTGGGAACATGACTATGGTGGTCAACATATTCAACACTGGCAAGCAACTGCATGATGATGAGTGTTGTTACACTTACATGATAGACATACTGATATCAGAGGGAGCTCTCATGACAAAAATTCTGAATCTTTAGAGTACCTCTTTTGTATTTCCGATTCTGATAGTTCACTTTATCTTGACAATGTTTTTGATGTTTCTGTTGTTTTGGGAGTATAAAGGAGGATGACAATGGCAACCTTCCTTTAGGAGTTGCCAAGAGAAAGAGAGACCACAACCATCCATCGTGGAGACCCAAAAAGTCGATCTAGCTCCACTGCCCGAGGGACTCAAACATGCATTCCTGGGACCAGGTGATACCTTTCTTGTTATTATCTCTTCTGTGCTTAGTGACTCACAAGAACAAGAATTGATTAACATGTTAAGTAAGCACAAATCTGTACTAGGTTTGACTATAGCTGACATCAAAGGTATTAGCCCCTTAATATGTTCCCGTATGATTCACTTAGATATAGGAACTAACCCTTGTAGAGATCCCAAAAGACGACTTAAAACTGCTAGATGCGGGTATCATTTACCCCATCTCTGATAGCAAGTGGTTTAGTCCAACTCTGGTAGTGCCTAAGAAATCTAGAGTGATAGTGATGACTAATAAAGAGGGAGTGCCCGTTCCTACAAAGGTATTGACAGGGTGGTGCATGTGCATTAACTATAGAAAACTTAATTCTGCCACCCGCAATGATCACTTCCCAGTTCCATTCATAGACCAAATCTTAGAGCATGTAGCCGGCCATCCTTTCTATTGCTTTCTAGATGGGTATTCAGGATATTATTTGATGATACATAAAAACAGTCACACCCCTTAGCCATACACGTGTCAAGATGATCTTGAGGAACCATGGGCCCCAGCATCAGCCCAACACTTATCGGGCCCAAGCGGCTCTAAGCCTGCATAATTCCATCCTCCAAATAGCAAACTCTCACAGCATGCTAGACCCACACGTCTCACAACTATCCTCAATACCCATAAGTCCTATTAAGGCAAGTATCTCGATGATCAACTTCAGACGTGCAACTACAACAGTTCTCTACTTCCAACTAGGAAGCAAATACCCGAGTACATTACACACGGGGAAACTCTCTTCTACGGATTGCTCTCGTACTGGGAACTATCTCCCACATATCTAGGAGCAGAAGGCTAACATGGAACTTTCGTCCTACGGAATGACTCCCAATTAGAGAAGGATCTCCACGAAGATCTCCTTCTGAAACTATGCCTTCTATGGCCTAGTAGAAACAAGACTCCTTGCATTATAAATAAGACATGAGGTTGGTAAGCTAAGGTACGCTATAAGTTCCCTGTTTACAACATTACGCCTTCCTCAGATCCTTGTCTGACTTTAGCATCGGAGTGCCATCAACCACCACAACGGTGGTATTTGGCTCACGTGCATTACTTGTGCATGTCAGCAGGTCAGCGGTACTAGGTCAACGTAGGGAGCGAAAAACGACTTCATCAGTTTGGCGCCATCTGTGGGGACGACATACTTCTTAACTTTTCATTAGCGTCATCTCCTTTTAAAACCCAAATAGATGGTGACCACTAGGTCACGCAACAACGGAGAACTGGGGGACACATCAAACACTCCGGTTGGTGCAACACCGCCATTTTTAGTAGCTCTGGTCATACACGGGCTACAGACAACGGACACCCGAATCGATAAGATGACATCTCAAATACAACAGATAGCCAAGGTGGTGGAGGCTCTCACACGACAAAATCTACCACCTGCCAATGGAGGCCAGGAGCATCACAAGCCTTCATCTCCGGAGGATGGCAGGGAGCAAGCACAGGAAAGCCAAGCCCCCGCCAGTTCTCATTAGACTATGAGAGGCTGCGCGGCTGACGCTGAGCCTGCCGCCAGGATAGAGAGGCTCGGCTCTGCGAGCCCCCTTTGCGGAGGGGCTCCCAATCCGGACGTACTATACCGCCTCTCCGTCCCACCATTTGTGGACCAGATCAAGAATGAGGGCTTTCCGAGGGAGTTCACTCCCCTGAAGCTCGACTTGTACGACAGAACCATCGATCCTTTCGACCTCCTAAGCCATTACTAGCACGTAATGGCCCTTAAAGAAGGATCCAAGTCTGTCATGTGCAGAACCTTTCCCACTAGTCTGAAAAGCTTAGCACTGACGTGGTGCCACAACCTGCCGCCAAAGTCGATTGACTCCTTCAAGACACTGGCAAAGGAGTTCATGACACATTTCGTAGGGAGCCAACATTTCCGAAAAGTCCCACACTACATACTCCCTCTAAAGCAGAGGTCCCACGAGGCTTTAAGAGAGTATGTCATGCGCTTCAACAATGAATTGACTCTCATCGATGGATGCAACGAAGACACGGCTGTAACAGCTTTCACTGCAGGCCTCAAGGAAGGAAAGCTCTACAAAGATCTCACCTTAGAGCCCCCTCTGGACATGACAAAGCTGTTTAAGAGCGCTCAGAAGCATATTACCTTGGAGGAGCTGAGAACCGTGAAGAGGGAAACCGAAGGCGAAAAGAAGCCCTCCGTTTTTAAAGACAAGAAGGAGGGAAAAATGCGAGGATGAGGAATGAAGCAAGAGGAAACGCAGTGACAACATGCCAGACCTTGTTCGGTCCAAGCCAGAGAAAACATCCAACTACGTTGGATCCAGGACTATGACACCCCTCAATGCCCGCCTATCAAACGTATTTAACTTCATGAAGAACTGGGAGGATTTGAAGTGGCTCCCAAAGCAGTGCGGGGACCCCACCAAGTGTGACAACGAAAAGTACTGCGCGTACCACAAGGAGGACGACCATGATACCAACGACTACAAGAGTCTGAGGTATGAAGTTGAGTACTGGATCCACAGAGGCAAACTGAAAGAATTCATTAACTCTGAGAAGTGATCAGAACAAACCAGGGACATGGGGGAGCCAGTTAGAGAAATAGCGAAGGAGACTCCAGGGTAATATATGTCTTTCATGGAGTCGACCGAATGAAGACCAGTTGTACAGGTCTCGCAAGTGGACCTTACTAGAGATGTGGACACAACCTGCGGATGAGGACATACACATCTTCCACTCAAGGATTCAGAACCCCATTCCCACATTGACCTTTACAGACAAAGACCTCGAAAGAGTCCGAGCACCACCTAACAACGCCCTTGTCATCTCGGTCTCCATAGCAAGGTGGGAGGTAAAGAGAGTTATGGTGGATACAGATAGCTAGCTCAACGTTCTGTTCTAAAACGTGTCCCGCAGTATGGACCTCAAGGAGGAAAACTTGACATCCTTAGATTACGCGCTGATTGGATTCAGTGGAGAGAAGTGCTTCCCGATCGGGAAGATAAGGTTTGCAACAGTGGCAGGAGAGCCGCAACTAAGAAAGTACCTGTTTCTGGACTTCATGGTCGTAGACGCACCATTGACCTACAACCTTATCTTGGGAAGACCATGGCTCCACCAGATGGAGGCAATAGTCTCTAACCTTCATCAGTATGTTAAGTACACTGCTAACTACTCAGAAGGGACTATATGCGGGGACCAACCTACGGCACGAGGCTGCCATTATGCCGCACTAAAACAAATAGAATGTTCCCAGATCCAGCTACATAACGTGGGGTAGCCTGAACCAGTGCTAGGCTAAGCAACAATGGGGGCATCACCTTCAAACAGTATGGGAGTTGTCTGCTCTTCCGCCCAGCGAAATGGAAAGGCCAAGGCAAGCGAGAAGACATCCCCCGATGTTCCGTCAGCACAGAGATTGACCCTCTACAAGGTTTACTCTTCAGTAACCTCTGAAGCGCCTTGACAGTCCGCTGAACGATCCACAAGGGCAATCCGAATTCACTTCAAGGCCGGGATCGATTCCTCCCGCTCAACAGTTAGTCTACTTTCAGTTATTTATTTCCCTTTCCATAGTCAATGTAGAGTTTTATTTTTTAAAAACTTATGTGATTTGCAATCATTTAAGAAATAAAAGAAGAATTATAGAAACAAACTCTATTGATTATTGGAAAGATGCAACAATAAGCGCCCTGAGGCGGATACAAAAGACTATATACTACAAGCATCTGAATACGGTGCGACATGAAGTAAAAGACTCGTTTAGACAATTCTACTATGAAGGCATCCAAAGAAGACTCCAATCATCAACTTCTCCGCAAAATCTGAACTGAGCAAGATCAGGATGAAAACACCATGTTCAAACGCCTCCACAGACATACCCCTCAAATATGGTTTGAGGTGGTACAAAATCGGCAACCGGGAGCACCAGCAAAAATTCAAAACCCAACTCACACACTCTGTGAACTTGGGACAAGTATCAGGTGAGCTCGGATCGCATATACCTTCCCGCGCAAGGAAAACAAGAATATTTGGGAATCAATGGCCCATTCTGACAGGCCATGTCCAACTCCACCTCAACCCAGATGCCGACTTCCAACGCAAAACAAAGTGACGGAGCTAATTGAGAAGTGATGGGGGCAGGCGCTTGGACAGCGGCTGCTGGTTCTATCTCTGAAATTAAACATTCAGGAACAACGATAAGGCACCAGCATATGAACGACAAACTCTTCCCTTAGTAGGAAACTCATACAATTTCTCCGCAATATGAGAAGAAATTACGAGATCTTAGCAGATTGACTATGTGCCCACCCACAATAGGTTACCACGCTTAACAATGATTATGATCATGCATGGTCGAGGCAAATGTCAGAACATTCAGAGACCCTGACAATGGAGATTCACCTTCAGCCTTTGGAAAACCCAAAACATTTTCTTCAAGCAAGAACATTATAGGAAATGAGTTTTGAGAAAGATAGTGCCTACAACGATTAGAAAATACCATTATATTGGCGTAATGGTTCACCAAACTGGCCTTCTGCATTAATTGCTAAGCATAGAATACCGTGTGGGAAATGAAGAAACGACGGTTACCAAAGAAAGTGCGCAGACCATGTTTGCTCAATTAATGGCACTGTACGCAACCCCATCAACTCAAGGGGAGTAATCGGTACTCAACCGTCCCGCAACCTATGCCATACACGTGTCACCGCGCGATCTATGCCGTACACGTAGAGCAGTCGTACATGAAACCCTAACTCTTCCTTTGCGAGCCGAAAGGATCGATCCACTCGCCCCACCATTCAAACAATATTATGCTACATGCCAGGCACAAGCGCAAATCCAAAGCAGCCTTGAGGCACGAACCATACTTATGAATCGCTGTTGTTTTAGGGTAATATTGTCCGTACAGTGCGCGACACTAGCGGACATGGGTTCTCACGCCCTCAAATGAGCGAAATCCCTCCCCAATCGAGCAAGCTAAGTCAACCTAACCTAATGACGATGACTTCTGGTATAACCAGACACTTAGTCCCCTTAGCGCATATCTCGATGGTCTAGAAAGTGGGAGTCTAATCAGCGCTATTGCACCTGGTGACACCGACTTGCCAGGGATCATTGCCCCTTGTGTGGTCAATGATCGCTGAACCCTATCAGGTAAGCCTAGCCGTGTATGATTGGCAACAAAAGCTTCTAATCAAAGCCCAGACTTGTAGCCCCCATTACGCGGGTGTAGATGGTTTGGAAGGTGGGAGCCTAGTCAGTCTTGAACTGATTTCGAAGGCTCACCACAGGACCACTGCTTTTCAGTGTGGCCGCCAAACCACCAAGCCTGGACCTGTAGCCCCCACTGCATGGGTGTAGATGGTTTGGAAGGTGGGAGCTTAGTCAGTCCCGAACTGATTTCGATGGCTCGCCATGGGACCACTGCTTTTCAGCGTGGCTGCCGAATCACCAACTCTGGACTTGTAGCCCCCATAGCACAAGTGTAGATAGTCTAGAAGATGGGAGCCTAGTCAGTCCCGAACTGATTTCGATGGCTTGCCATGGGACCACTGCTTTTCAGCGTGACCGCCGAATCACCAACCCTGGACTTGTAGCTCCTATTGCATTAGTGTAGATAGTCTAGAGGATGGGAGCCTAGTCAGTCCCGAACAGATTTCGACAGCTCGCCATGGGACCACTACTTTTCGGCGTGGGCACCGAGTCACCAACGCTGGACTTGTAACGCGGGTGTAGATAGTTTAGAAGATGGGAGCCTAGTCAGCCGCGAACTGATTCTGACCACTTGCCACGAGACCACTTCTTTTCAGTGTGGCCGCGAAAAACTCCCAAATTTGTAGCTTGATGCGCATAGGTGTCGATGATTTGGAAGGTGGGAGCCTAGTCAGTCCTGAACTGATCTCGACGACTTGCCACGGGACCACTGTTTTTAACCTAGTCGCCAAACCCTTTTACTCGAACTTGTAGCCCCCATCGTGCGAGGTGGGTGTAAATAGTTTGAAAGGTGGGAGACTAGTAAGTGCTTAACTGATGTCGACGACTCGCCATGGGACTATTGCTTTTCAGCATAGTCGCCATACCTTCACTCCCCGAATTTATATCCCACATTTCTCGGGCATAGATAGTTCGAAAGGTGGGAGCCCCAAGCAGCTCGCTACGCGACCACCATTCTCCTACATCGATCGCAAAAATGAGTCTAGCTGAGTCAACATCTTCACGCTCAAACGGACTGACTTTCTAATATTAGCAAAAGCCACTCACGCCGATACAAAGATTGTATGACCAATGCCCAAATAAAAGCTACTTAGGATACCAACTCGAGCTTACGGCGAGTCAGGAACGCTCCGACACATACGTCGGCCATCGTAACTCACCCATAGCAGTAGCCGCAACCAATCGATTTGAAAAGTATGACAAGCCTCAAGCAGCTTACCTTGGGGACAAGACACAACTCGAGCAACTCAATCCTTAGCTAAATTGTCCGCAACATGCCCACTATCAGACATGACTACACAACGATGACCTTGAGTAATTCACAACGCAAAACGGTCAAGCTCTCTATCGCAGTTAGGCCAGTCAATGTCATATTGATTCAACCAACCGATGCAAAAGCAAGACGACAAGGCGAAACGCAAAACATGCAATAAAGACAACAAACACGAAACAGATAATCGTGTTCTCTAGGTTTCCTTCTTTGTGTAGTTTCCTTTTGCAACAAGTCTTCCTAATTCAAACCAATTTGCATTACTTAGCTTTTATTTTGGAATCTTGTTATTGGAAACCTATACAAACACGAAAATAACAATTAGTACCATAATTTACAAGAAATAACCAAAATTGTATATAGAAATATGGTACTAATATAACATAATTATGCTCATATAAAATTCACCCACACTTATCTTTTACTAGTCCTCGAGCAAATCAAAGAAACAAAAATAAAAACTCAATGACTCGACTAAACTTTTTAACATTTGTCTCAGAGACTTTTAATAAATCATGACATGATAAGATTCTTTGCAAACACATTATTAAATCCACGTCATTCGAAAACTAATACACGTTCATAACAATGATATATAAATTCACAATTAAATCAATCCATGCAACAGGTGAAACTCAGACACATGCCAAAAAGAATTAACCCAAAAATCAACATTGGATGCACTTTTATTTTTCACTGATTGTTTGGTAAAATTAGTCTTCCCATTCTAGTTATATGTGAGAGGATTGATGTAAAAAGAAACAAATAGCTTACATATGATATAACAAAAAACAAATGCATTTTTTTTCATATATATGATCTCATGGAAAGAATGCTACTACTTAAATGCAAAAACTAGTGACACCATATGCTCATACCTCGTTCGAATCTCCACATCGTGACATTGTACAACATACTGAATCAAAATGTCTTAATGTAGGTTGTAATGGGACCCATAGGTCAAGAGAATAGAAAGAAAGGATAAGGAAATGACAAAGGGCTTAAAAAAATGGTGAAAACATGCAAAAAGATTAGAGACATGAGCAAAAAATCACATGGTTCAAGATATACAAAGTAAATGAAACATCGATACATCAGCTCATGTGACCTACTGATAATGAAGAGTTCCAACCATTATTTGTATTTGTTGAAAATGAATATAAGTGGACTATCTGTATAGTACTGAAATACTGAATGTGTATAGATAAGGGATTCTGTAACTTTGCACCAATTGTTTTTGGCAACTCTTTATTTTTGAACTATCTACTATAAGGGCCTTCACCCACACTTGTTTTTCAACATAAATTGAACCACAATAAAGTCTGTACAAATCAAATTATGTTTCACTCTTCTGATTAGGGTAGGTATGGAAAATGAGGGTAATGAAAAAAAAGGCTTAATAACAAGCTCAACAAGGGTTAACCTAAAGGAAATATATCATGGATCAGACTTATTTGGCAATGGTGGAAACTATGTGACTTTATCATGTCAAGCACGTCGTGCAATTCAATATAATACTTTGAACAAAATTAATTCAAGTTCTTTAATTCTTAATTATGAAAGCAATCCAAGTAGCAACTAAAACAAACAAAAATGAGATCATGCAATGAATTATTATTAACAAAAGAAATGAAAGATGAGCTACCTGAAAAGGCTAAAAAATCAAAGGAACAATAGGCTCAAAACTCACATATGGGTTATAATGAGTTAAATTGCCCAACGTGCCCTATGTTGTATCTCAACCGGTAGATGACACGGTTTCCCATATACAATCTGAAAGGGAGACATCCCTATAGGTGTCTTATATGTTGTCCTATATGCCCATAAAACATCATCAAGCCGCATGCTCCAGTCTTTGCGGGTAGGCTTTATTGTCTTATCTAGGATTCCCTTGATTTCACTATTTGAAACTTGGGCTTGTCTACTTGTATAGGGATGATAAGTTGTCGAAACCTTATGTGTGACGTTGTATTTCTTAAGCAAAGCTTCAATTGTACGATTGCAAAAATGGGAACCTCCATCATTATAATTACTCGCGGCATTCCAAACCCTACAAAAATGTTAGAACAAATAAACTCTGCAAGAACTTTGGATTCATCAGTACGAGTGGCTTTTGCTTCCACCCATTTTGAAACATAATCAATGGCGAGCAATGTATAGATGAAACCACTAGAGGAAGGAAATGGATCCATGAAATCAATACCCCATACATCAAAAAATTTCACACTATATATAGGATGTTGTGGCATTTGATCCCTAGGGTCCAAGTAACATGTCCTTTGACATCGGTCACAAGTCATGAAAAATAATCTTGCATCCTTAAATAAAGTAAATTTTCTCTGAAGTAAATATTTGGTGTCGTTGCCAATGATTAGTAAAATTGCTAATTACTTCATTAGTTTTTTTTATTAATTTTTTTTTTATTGATTTTTTTTTTGTCTTTATCTCAGGTACTAGTTCATGCGTAATAGGAGATCCGGCGAGAACTTATTAGAGTATGATTTGGAGCTTGAGAAGATGAAGGAGAGAAACAAAAGAGTCGCAAACGTCTAGCTCTGAATCTGAATCAGAAGAGCTCGACATGGTAGACAACAAATATATTACAAAACTTTTGGCATTTACCTTGGACAATGCCGCACCCTTGTGCATTCAGTATCCAACAGCAGCGCAGGGCAAGACAAAGTCATTCGAGATGAAATCCAGCCTACTTCACCATATTTCAAAGTATCATGGTATTTCTATGGAGAATCCAAATAAGCATTTAAAGAAGTATGCTCTAGTATGACGCAAATCACGGTGGATGAGAAGTTGTTTTTTGCAATAGTATACTCTTGGGATAGCATGAAGAAGTATACTCTTGGGATTGGATCTATGAACTAACTTTTGGAATAGTATACTCTTGGGATAGCATGAAGAAGTTGTTTTTTTATGGAAATTCTTCCCAACTTCAAAAATCATCTTGTTGAGGAAGAAAATTAGTGGTATCCAACAGGGTCCAGGAGAATCATATCCAGCATACTATGAGTGCTTCAAAACTCTCATAACATTATGTTTGCAACATCAAATGAAGAAGGAGCTCTTGATTCAGTATTCTTATGAGGGATTGCTTCCTATTGAACAACAGATGTTAGATGCAGTGGCAGGAGAAGCTTTGGTTGATAAAACTCCAGCAGCAACGAAGACTTTGATTGTAAACTGAGCCTTAAACGCAAAACAACATGAAGGAGTTTGAGAACCTTCATGCCAAGTCCATGAAGTAAGTACTAATTCTAGTTTGGAAGCTTAAATGGATAATCTTACTTCACTTGTGACTCGGGCTCTAGGGAAGCCAAATGTGCTAGGAGTTGCACAAGTTTGTGGCATATGCACCATGCCAAGACATCCATCTGATCAATGCCCTCAGCTGATTGAGAATGAAGGTTGGGAGAATGTTAATGCAGTAGATTTTCAGGGGCAGAATCGGCCCAGGTGGACGATGGCTTGCTGTTGCGATGATGGTTGATGATGGGTTCGTGAATGGATTGCAAAAGGATGCAGGGAGAAGGAGGCTGTGATTGCGATTAGGGGAATGAGAGTTCAAAAGAGGGTGTGAATGGCTAAGGAAGGATAGATCAGTAGAAGAGATGGATGAAGGGTTTTTGTGCGTGAAGGTTTTGATGAAGATGGCGATGGAACGATGGGGTTGATGGATTGCTGTGATGGCATGTGCTTGCGATGAATTGCAAGGAGTGGGGTGATGATGGGTGATTTCTCCAAAGCTAGGTATTGTCCCTTTTAAAACCACGTTCTCTAGATTTCCTTCTTTGTGTAGTTTCCTTTTGCAATAAGTCTTCCTAATTCAAACCAATTTGTACCACCTTATCTTCTATTCTGGAATCTTGTTATTGGAAACCTATACAAACATGAAAATATCAATTAGTACCATAATTAACAAGAAATAGCCAAAATTATATATAAAAATATGGTACTAAAATAACATAATTATGCTCCTATCACCAGGTCAAAGGAGATTTCAACAACAAGGACCCCTGCATGATAGCTTACCGCGAAAAAGGTACTCCACGCAATAAGTGGTTTCAAAAGGTGCGAGCTCGTACAGTGCCCCTGAGATGACAATAAAAGAGCTGACACGCTAGTAGAGAAGGCTCAGCCTCTGCCAAAGTCTCAAATGACCTCAATGAATACCAACAGCGATCAAGCCTTGACGAAGAAGAACCTAGAGATGTTTGCGCTATAAGCGCATCGCCAAATTGGATGACTCCAATCCTCGAATATACCGCAACCAAAGCCCTACCGACAGAGAAGGTCGATGCCAAAAGACTCAAAAATAGAGCTGCGAAGTACACTCTCCTAAACTACAAGTTATACAGGAGATAAGTGACATGACCCCTGCTCCGATGTTTGTCACCTCCAGAGGCCGATCAGGTCCTGAGAAGGGTCCACGATGGTATATGCAAAAATCATCCGGGTTGTAGAACCCTCGTCCACAAAGCTTTAACTCTAGGATATTATTGACCGACGATGCAACGAGACGCCAAAGATATTGTCTGCAAATGTGACAAATGTTAGAGGTTTGCGTCGTACACACACATGTCTGCCCAGCCACTGACGAGTCCATGGCCATTCGCACAATGAGGGATGGACATTGTTTGACCACTCCCAGCATCAACCTGCAAAAAGTTCCTTTTTATGGCAGTCGACTACAAAGTGGGTCGAAGCCGAGCCCCTATCCAAGATAAGGCAGGTCCAGATAGAAAAATTCATATGGGCAACCATCGTCTGCAGATTTGGCATCCCCAGAGTATGGCCAGTGACAACAAAACTCAGTTCAAAGGTAACAAGGTTAAAAAACTATGCAAAAGTTTGAACATCAATCACCATTTGTCCTCGCCAGGGCACCCACAAGCAAATGGCCAAGCGGAGGTTACCTACCTAACAATCCTGGAGACGATCAAAAGGAAGCTTGACTTGGCCAAAACGAAATGGGTTCCAGAGCTAAAGGAATACTCTGGGCATATCAGACAACCAAAAGAATCCCTACTGGAGAAACACTCTTCGCCCTGAAATACGGGTCAGAAGCCATGGTCCCGGTAGAACTCGAAGTGCCAACCTTCCGAACGGAAGAGTTCAGACCAGACGGTAACGACGAGGCCTTGCGCGTAGGACCAGACCTCGTCGAAGACAATTGGGATCTAGCCTCCACCAAGATAGTTGCCTACCAACAATGAATAACGCAATGCTATAACAAGAATGTCAAGGCACACCAATTTAGGGTGGGAGACTGGGCACTCAAGAACACCCAGCAAAGCACCAAAGAAGTTGGCACGGGAAAGCTGAACCCGAGCTAGGAAGGACCCTACAGAGTAACCAAGGTCAACAGGCAAGGGACGTACTGGTTGGAAGACATAAACGGCGATGGACTTAAACGAACATGGAATGTAGAACATCTCAAAAAGTATTATCAATAAAAATATTTGCTTTTACTAAACTTCCAATGTTATCCCATTACGACCAACTCAACCTCCGATCATCCCCGCTACAACCAGATCCGAGGGATTATGCCCAACGCCTAGCCCGCTACACGCGGCCAATGACGACCGAGGAAGTGGGAGTCTAGTCAGGGCTCATACACCTGATGACGATGACTCGCCAAGGGATCATTGCTCCTCGACAGACAATGATCGCCTAACTTACCAGGTAAGCTTAGTTAGTTCGCGAATGATGACG
Organism: Berberis vulgaris; assembly: GCA_963556465.1. Lineage (NCBI taxonomy): Eukaryota > Viridiplantae > Streptophyta > Magnoliopsida > Ranunculales > Berberidaceae > Berberis > Berberis vulgaris. The sequence goes on along the minus strand of OY747127.1, from coordinate 62,117,996 downwards.
ACGGCTTCTATTGACCAACACCTAGTCCACTGCGTGCAGACGACGACGATCAAGGAAAAGAAAGTATAGCTGGCACTCTCAAGCTTGATAGCGACAATGATCCCCGAGACACAACGACTTTTAAAGCATCTCAACACCCAGTCCGCAGTATACGGACAATGGCCACTAAAAGCATATTCACTGGCGCCACGGCTCGTATCGCCAGCTCGGTAGAGACCACAATAGCTCAGCCATGAGCAAAAGCAGCTAAAAGCACTAAGTTTCGACGTGACTCAGTTGATGCACATGAACGATCTGCCAAAAACTTCCATGGCCCGAAAGTACTAATTCTATGGCCTGCAAAACTTATAAGAAAAACACAACGACACGACCACACAAGACAAAAGGCAAAGTTATAAAACATGGCTTTCAATAAAAACTTTTTGTATGTCTTTGTCCCTAGAAGGATGTTACAACTATTTCAAAGTAGCAAGGGGCGAAACGGTTTCCTTAGCAGCTTGTCCCACAAGGCCATAACTTTCCTCTGGGACGATGGTTCCAAAACAACCCTCCTATGATGGGCAAAGTCGAGGTCGATGTTGAGGTGTTCTTTTTTATGAGCTCCAGAAGCTCCAATCATCCTTGAATGACCTCTGATGAGATTTTCGGCCTCCGTCCCGAAGCGCCAAAATCCGCCGCGCCTACCAAAGCAGCATAGTGTGAATGCTCATTTAACAACAAGCGTTTTGCCTTGCGGACACAACGAAGTGCCTCAACGACTTAAGACTCAAGCTTCTGTCGAGTGACGACCCATTCTATTTCTGCCCACTTCCTCTCAGCAACCTGGGCCTGCAGATTGGATGACCACTTTTCCACGACAGCATCCAAGCTCTCTAACTCAGCACATACTATTTTTGAAAAGCTTGAGGCAAGTAAAGGACAACAACTGCTTGGAAGTACGTTCAATATTATCTGCCATTGATAGAAAGTGCAAATCGAGCTCTACAGAAGCAGAATCACACAAAAGAACACTATAGAAAGTAACAAGAGAGATCCTTCTCGAAGTGATGACTATTTATAGAGAATATAAACCGTACTTCTTCTCCTTGAGTAGACACGAACTTATTCATGCTATGCCCTGCTCGAGAAAAAGCTTTGGGTTCAATCGTCACGACTGTACGGTTACTTTTCAGACATTCAGTGGACCGACTAGATACCCCACTAACTCAGGGGGTAGCTGACGATACATCGAAAGGGTCCCTCTTCTACACCGTACACGTGTCATGATGATCTCGAGAAATAGTAGGCCCAAGCGTCAGCCCAATGCAGTCCACCAGACGGACCCGAACTCATTACAGCTTGCTAAGCCCACGCGTCTCATAGCTATCCTTAATACTCATAAGCCCTGCTAAGGCAAATATCTCGATGATCAACTTTAGACGAGCAAGACAACAACACTTTGCTTCCTAATAGGAAGCAAATATCAGAGTATATGTCACACATGAAGAATTCTATCTATGGACTACTCTCGGAACGGGAACTATTTCCCGCGTATCTAGGAGCACAAGGCTAATAGGGAAACTCCCCTTCACATCACAACTCTTAATTAGAGAAGGATCTCCACGAAGATATTATTCCCTAAACTACGCCATCGATGGTTTGGTCGAACGAAGACTTCAACACTATAAATATGACATGAGGTTGGTAAGCTAAGGTACGCTACAAATTTCTCTGTTTACAACATTACGCCTTCATCAGATCCCTGTCTGACTTTAGCATCGGAGTGTCATCGATTACCACAACAATGATCTATGGCTCACGTGTGTTCATTGTGCAGGTCAAAGTCAAAGTAGGGAGCAAAAATAGACTCCATCAATATAGTTGTACAGAATATCCACATGATCTACCATAGTTGATATTCCCATCCAACATTCAACTCATTCCCGTGTTAAACAAAATTTTAGAAGTTCAACTCGGTAAGCATACTTGTGGGTCTTCCCCTATTTATGACATTATGTGCATGCAAAATCTATTGAGGAATTCTTTATTTTATGATTATCTATTTTGATAAGAAAAAACTTTCTATCTCAGTGTGACTTGAAGGCTTGAAATGTTACAACTATTCTCATTGTTGTTATCATTGTAAATCTCAAAACAACAAAAATGGAATATAAAATAGAGGTTTTGATATTGGATGCCCCTCAAATGAGCCAGGGGTTGGAGAAGTTATGCAAACTAAAAGTGATTTAGAGGGTTACCGTGTGAACAAATTGTTTTTTTTCCCTTGAGATTCGTTGTGTGAAAAAATTTTGTTTTGAATTCCCACCCTAAAATTGTGTTAGGGTCTATTTGGTTAGCAATTTTTCTGAGGAAATGGAATCCATTTCCCTTTACATTGTTTGGTTATTTATTTACTAACAAGAAATTGATTATTCATAATACTATTTTCCCACTACTCATGGGAATCCAAGTCCGAGAAGAACGCCGCGGAATCGGATTCACATAAATGGTTTCAATTTCCATGTCTATTTTTCGTGCAACAAAACATACCCTAAGAGATAAACAAGGTGAGAGGAAAAAGTGACGAGGGTTTCATAGGTTTGATGTTAGAGAGATAGAAGACTACAAATTTGGTTTTGTTATGTGTTCCATGTCGCCACGAAGGAGAAGATAGTATTTAGTGCTAGCCTGGAAGATAGAAATGGTGAATGATTTATGATTATTTACATTTTTAACTCAAATTTAACCTAGCTACTCGGTATTTTTTCCAAAAGATGAAGAAACACTGAATTTGTTTATTAGATAGTTATAGGCACTCCAAAATCTACTATGATAACTAAAGAAAGCCAATGAACAATAACTTTGGTTAGTTCACACCTCCAAAAATGAACCTTTGTGTTTGGTTGAATGGTAGTTTGGTAATTTTGCACCCATTACTTAAATAGTGAATAGGCTATAGTGACATGGGATTTTTCTTATGGGAGCTAATATTTGAACTCACATGCTCCTTTTTCAAAAAAAAAAAATATATTTCAAATGTTCCTCTTTCGACACCCACATAAAAATGTCAAAGCCCATTTTTTCATTGGAAGAAAAAAAAGAGTTTTAGAGCATGGTTTTGTGACCTGAAAAATACTTATCCCTGCTCAAATTGCTTTCTCACTTTCTAAAGGGTTCATCCGATTGCTCTTGATGTAGTTGATTTCTGCTCTCCTTCCTCAATGCTTACCTAGACCTGCACTTTCTAAAGGGTTCATCCGATGGCACTCTGATGGCACTCTGATGCTTAAGTTAGATAAGGCTTACGAGAGGCTTAAAACAGTAACCTGGGTTATATTGCGTACCACTAGTTCATCGACCTTATCTCCCTTTTATAGTGAAAGAGTTCTTGCTCGGCTAGGCCTTTGGTTGCGTAGTTTAGGAAAAACGATCTTGTTGTGTAGATCCTTTCTTGATTGGGATCTATCCATGTGGGATAGTTTCCCTACACAACTTGTGCTCCTTGATCTACAGAAGAGGTTTCCCTTTCTGAGTATTGTCCATGCAAAGAAGCTTATTTGCCAGACTTGTACTCTAATATATCTTTCCTAGTCGAATCCAATGTGTTGCTGGCTTGCCTGTCTTGGGTTGATCTCTCAGATACTTGCCTTAGAGGTCTTACGAGTATTGGGCCTGATAGCATGACGTGTGGGCTTACTGACTCATTGCAACTCGAACCCGGCTGTATGGATTCTGCCAATGATGGGCTTGCTGTTGTTTGGGCCTTACTAAATTGAGCATCCAATTGAGTCTGCTTAATTTTATGGACGAGATTATCATAACACGTGTACGATGTTGATCAAAGCATGGTTTGATGTATCATCAGCTACTTCCCCTGAGTTAGTGGGTCATTTTATCAGTCCACTATGTCATTTCATGAAGCAGTTGTGCAGTCATGATGATTGAGACTGAGTGATTTCCTTGAGCGGCGAATTGCATTAATTAGGTGTGTTCCAGCTTGAATGCAAAAAGGCGGGAGTTCAGCTTTCTATATAGATCTCCTGCTTGTGGACTATTACTATTTTACTCTTTCAATCTCAGAGATTCCACTTTGTTGTATTGTCTGTTGTGCTTTTGACTTTGCTCAACCTTCGTATTCGAAAGTTCTTACTTTTTACATGGTGAGTCGAGATCAGCTTTCTGATTAAATGTTTGCCAAGGGCCATAAGCTATTGGAGGAGAGGTTGCCCTCTGAATCTGATATGGAAGTCCTCCGTAAGACATTTGGGATTCCTAATAATCTTGTGCTCTGCACTCTAGCTGCCGATCTAACACCATTGTACCCTCCTGAGGGGTTCATCTGTCTTCATCGAAGTATGTTGCAATCGGGTGTCTGATTTCTTGTTATCAAGGTGATCTGGGAGTTCTTGGTGTACCTCGGCATTGCACACACTCAACTTGTGCCGAACGGGTATAGGACTTTGATTGCCATTCTGATTGCTAAGGACGCTAGTGTCTGAGTGTCTTCGAGGGCGATGCAATTGCTCACTCTCCTCGAATAAACGAGCACATTGTGTGTGTGCAGACGTCGCCGGACTGCTTTGGAAAATTGCCTGATGATTTTAAATCGTGGCAGAACATCTGTTTCATGGCTCCTATGGACTCCCTGTACTTTGAGCTTGTTGGTCATCAGGTCGAGCGTGAATTTAGACCACTGAGTAAGTTGATTTCTTTTATGGTCTTGATTGTATCAACTGCATATTAGATTGACGTTGTGATTTTTACAGGGAAATTCTCTACTTCGCCTCTTTCTATTGAAGATAAAGTGACTCTGGATGCATTTCACGACATGCCTCGTCTGGAGGTAGAAAATGTAGTCAAGTGTCTAGAGGTGGACTTATTGGCATCTGGCTCCCACTGTGTATCTGGTGAAGAAGCCAAAGCTTGAAGGTGCGCCTATTTCGCGGAAAATGAAGCTTCCCAAGATTAGAGTTCCAAGCTCTTCAAAGAAGGCATAAACAGATGACGCGCTTCCCTCTTTTTTGCATTCGAAGAGATCTCATGTTTTGTCTAGGTTCATCTGCTGGCATCTGGCCTCGTCCGGAGGATGTGATGTAGTAGGGCAAGTGCTTTATAAGACTGTTGTTTCTGAGGAGCGTGTCGCTCAAGTCATGGCCCTTGTCTCTCTTCCTGACTTGGAGAAAGAATACCTGTAAATGGTGGGCGATGAGGATGTTACCAAACTGAGCACCAACCAAGCGGAGTTTATGAATAAGATGTTGTTGCAGGCAGACATGGAAGCTTCGAACAGTCGTCCTTTTTGAATAAAGGACTTCAAGTTCCACCTCTCTCTAAATCATGAGCCTATTGAAGAGTCGTCTGATCGTCGACGTCATGGTGAAGGTACTCCTTCTTGTCGCCCGTACTGTGCTCCATCTCATTCTCGTCCTCATATTCAACTGACGACGGGTCAAAGTAGGGTTGGGCTGGTCCAGGTAACCGGCCCGAAAATAAAAAACCGAAGCCCGGATCGATATTTTTAACTCCAAAATTCTGAGGACCGAAACCAGATCGAGTTGAACTGGTTAACCGATGTCCCGGTTAACTAAATTCCGGACCGGTCTCGATCCAAAGCCCAAATTGTTTTCTTATTAATTTTGTACCCAAACTGTTTTGTATGAAATCAGTTAAATTTGTATACATCCAGTTAAATTTGTATGCAATCAATAAATTTGTTTGCAATCCATAAATTTTTATGCAATCAATAAATTGTAATGCAATCAGTAAATTAAAATCTGCAGTAAATTTGTATACAATCAGCAGTAAATTTGTATACAATCAGTAATAGTTGTAATCTACAGTAAATTGTAATGCAATCAGCAGCAGTAAATTTGTATACAAATTGAAATCAACAGTAAATTTGAAATTGAAATCAATAGTAAATTTTGTAATCTGCAGCAGTAAATTATAGTCAGCAAAATGAAATCAGCAGCAGCAAATTGTAAAAACATGTTCAGCTTTTCCCTAACTCTACTCTGTAGAGTAAAATGCTTATTGTAATAATTAAAAAACAATAATTTTGGAGCAATTCTTACCCATTCCAAATGATTCTTACTGTAATAATTATAAAGACAATAACAATTCTTACCCAGTGAAAATAATTCTTATTGTAATAATGTCAAGCAATTCTTACCCATTGCAATAATTAAAAACTCCCGAGAACATCACAAATTCTACCAGAACACGACTGTACCTGAAAGGGCACATGAATGAAATCCAATGCCATCTAGGCAACAATAAATAAAAAGGTTTCCATAACCACGACATAACAAACATCCTATATCAACCACAAATTGCATACTAGAAATTCGAGACTAACACCAATGTATACAATTCTAATAAACCTATTCAACACAACAACGACCCGTATTTGTGGATTGTCTATTTCACGCTAGTTCTTTGTGCTGACAACGTCCACAAATAACTGTTTTGTTCGACTATATGTAATAATCATCATTTAAGACGACAAATTTCATGGAAGCCATGGCAATTGGCTAGCAAAAGTAACGTTTTCACATCCATCCATATGAACATGTACTTCTCTATTAAAGTCTATTTCAGCCTATTCCATATTGAAAATTGAAAGTTTTCTAAAACACCACCATTAGACCCAACTAGACGAGCAGGAATCAATGTCAATAAGGCACAGGAACTGCCTGGAAAATATAAACAACAAGAACATAAAGTTGCATTATCTTCTGCAAGTTGCAATATTTCAATTTCTACAAGTCAAGAACATATATGCATATATGAGAAAATATTTTGACAAAGTTAAAAGTATTCAAAGATGAATAAAATTTTCTTACCTTTCTCCATTTTCTCCAAAGAGTTGTAGAAATTTATCTCATCCTCCATGAGCTATTTAAAAAAGTCAAAAGCATCGGCTTTAAGCTAGTCACTGGTGTAAATAAGAGCTTCCACCGTTTTAGGAGTCAAATAGGCCCGAAAAATATCCACCACTCTTTTTCAGACACTAAAGGCGGCTTCCGAAGCCACACCTGAAACCGGGACCGCAAACACGTCCCTTGCAACTTAGAAAGGATGAGGAACCTTGAAGAGTTCTCTTTCCACCATTTTAGCAAATTAAATGCTAAATTCTTTGGATTTTCATATGCCTCTGCCAAATACTTATCAACTTCATTTGTAATATGAACCACATCCTTCTCTTTTCTTCTTTTCATAAAACCGTCTAATAATGGATCACTCCCTTCTTCATTTCCAATGCCACCATTCTCATCTGAAACCTCTGAATAAGCATGTGATTGATTTGGATTATCATTTTATACGCTCCATACAAGCGCATTAATAGATTTCTCACCCCTAGTGTTAACTCATCTACCTTCCAAGAATCTACAACTAAAGATTCTAACCCGTAATTGATGTAGTCAAGTTTGTAACGAGGATCAAGAGCTACCGCAACAAGCATAACTTGATTTTTATCTTTTATACTTCCCCAATACTTGTCAAACTTTAATTTCATGGAACTTGCAACCTTTTTCATAAAGGGATCACCATTTCTCATTGTTGACTTTAAATCTTCCACAATCTTGAACATTTCTTAGAAGGGTGCATTGGCCGTCACCTTTAGGTAACAACTAAACCTCAAAGTAGCCTCATAAAACCTCTTCAAAAACTTGACAAAGGCCTTTGCATACAACCAATCCGTGGCACATGGGATTTCAATTCTTTCTTTCTCACCTCCCCCAACCCTTCTTTTCTTATTTCTTGGTTTCTCACAATGGTCATCACCACAACTAATGTAAGAAACAAAGTCCATATCCTCCTCCACCAACCTTTCAAAGGCCTTTTGTACCTTTAAAGCCACCTCTAACAATAAGTAGGTGGAATTCCACCTAGTTTTACACTCCAACGGCAAAAGACATTTGCCCTCAATTTTCTCAATGGCTAAACATTGCCTAAATCTCTCCAACCTAGCCGGGGAAGACCTTGTGTACTTGCAAGCCCTACGTATACTCTTAATAGAAGTGTGCAACTCAACCAATCCATCACAAACAATCAAATTGATGATGTGAGCACAACACCTCATATGCAAAAGCTCTCCATCCAACAAAAGTGTATTCCACCCATTCAATTTCCTATTCATATTCCTAACAACACCATCATTCGAACTAGCATTATCAAGAGTAATAGTGAATACCCTATCTATGCTCCAATCCCTCAAACGCCTCTCTAAAATTCTCTCAATAGCATCCTTAGAATGATTGATAATTTAACAAAAATTGATAACTCTTTTATGCACATTCCAACCATCATCAATAAAATGGCGGTTATAGCCATATAATTAACATTTTGGATTGAAGTCCAAGTGTTGGTGGTGAGAGAAATTCTTTGATTGTTGTGAGAAATGACACTCTTCATCTTGCCCTTTTCTTCTTGAAAAATAGACCACACATCTCTAGCAACGGTTCTACGAGATGGTGGATCAAACTTAGGTTGTGCCTCCTTCATAAATCGCTTAAATCCTATCCCTTCCACATGCTTAAAAGGAAGCTCATCAATAATAAGCATTTCTACACACTTCCTTCTACATTTCTCCTTATTAAATGAGTGTGAAACTGGGGTACCCTTATTATCAAAAGAAGTGACTTTTTGGTTACTTGCAAGTTTTAAAGGAGATTTTGGACAAGACACGCGTAATGTCTAAGTAGGCTAGATGTGCCATTTACTTGACTATTGCATGCCAAATCACCTTTACAATGCATACAACTTGCCCTCTCTCCCCCTTTCCCCGCTATGTCTGTTTTAGTAAAACGACTCCATACCTCCGATGTTTTTGTTGTAAAAGGAAAGGGGGGAAGTCCTCCCACTTGTGTAGGTGGTGGATTTTGAGATGATGATCCCTCTTGACTAGGTGGTGCATTTTGAGATGGTTCATATTGAGATGACGGTGTATCTTGAGTTTGTTGTGATGGTGATGAACTTGGAGTTGTTGAAACACCTTCCATGGTTGAGCGCCTTGTGCTTAACCTAAACCACATCAATAATAGTCATTTATTATTCACAACCATTTAATAAACTCGAAAATATAATCCAATAAAAATGCACAATGTCGGAAAAAAATCACTCATGGCATTTTTTCCTCATTTTTGCCTAGTCACCGACAACACCAATATCGACTTATTTATAATAAGTTAATGACCTAAAAAATAAAATCAAGATAAGTCTTTTGGTGGACATTATAAAAATGCTTTAATAAACCATAAAACTAGTCTTGTGGTGGACATTATAAAAAAAAAACTGAAACAAAATAATAGCTTCATGTTACTCTAATTGTGGCACTCTTTTATCGAGTCAATTAATGACAATATTTTGATAGCACAATTGCATTTACAAGTGACTGCATAAGAAATACCCGTAAAAAAAACCCTATAATTTGTAAAGATACAACCATGAGAATTTATATTGCTACTAAATTAAGGATGAAATCAGATAGAAGCTACACATTGCTATTAAACTTGTAGATGCAAAATGTGTTTTTCCCTTCTTTTGCTGTCCCATACACGCCAAATCTCTTCCAAAGTTGTGATCTTCTCACATTAAAAATTTAAAGTGTAAAGTTTGAATAAAAGCAACAGGCAGGCAAGTAGGAAGATATAGATTTTTCTTTCTTCACAATTAATACCACCACAGAATCAAGAAAGAAACTCCCTTGTCTAAAGAAAAACATCTTATTCAATTTTTTGATGTCTTCTTCTTCAACAATGGCTACCCGGTACACACCTCACCATTCACTACCACCATCAACTCACTTCCTTTTTCACTCATGGGGAAGAAAATTTGTCATACAACTTCAACTGTCACTCTCCTTGTTTTTCTCATTGCAATTACCATATTTATAGGTAAGTTAATAAAGAGAGAAATTGCTAACCTGGGCAGAGGAAAAGAAGGAAGGAGAATCGAGCAAGGTAGCAGGAGCAACTGAGCAAGGCAGCAGGAACACGATATCAACGACCAAACCCAATCGACGATTATGTTTAAATCGAAACTCATTGTCAAGTATATTGGATGAATCTTGGTTGGTAGTGATAAAGTTGTTAGTGGATGATTTTCCATGAGACAGGGCAGTAACAGAGGAGGAGAAGGAGTCACAGGGGAGGCAGAAGAACTGAAGAAGAGTGGAATTTGGAGGAGGAGTAGTAGAAGAGGAGGGGAGTCGAAAGGGTTTAGATTAGAAGAAAGAATGTGGTTGCAAATTAATAATTTATTTTAGGTATTTAATCATACCCGGTCCGGTACGGTTACCCGATGAGTTTCAGAAAGTGTAATCGAGGACCAGACCAGAAACATCCGTCCGGGTCGGGTTGTAAGACCGAATATTAAATAGCAAATAAAAAACCTATCCGAACCAGTCCGATCGATTTGGGCTTCCGGTCTGAGATGCCCAGGTCAAAGAAATAACTCACTTCCCTCTTCCCCTTCAACTGAAGCTAGACTAGCACGTGGGAGAGAGCCGACTGTTGCAAAGAAAAGAAAAGTTGTTGATGAGGGCTCTTATGCAATGAAAACGACCAAGGGCAGTGTTGGAGTGATTCTGGTTCCAAATGATCTTCATCCGAATGCTCGAATAAATTTGTTTGCTCCAGATGTAATAAGGATGAACAACCAAGCTTGGCAATAGGAGGTTGATATATCTTACACTGCAAAAAAAAACCTATCAGCAGGTAGAATGACTGGAATGACTGGCTGGCGAACTGGGCTCCAGAGCCAGTGGGACAGACGCTATGAGAACGTTCAGATAAATGGCAAAAACATCTCGTGTTGGGGATGTTATATCTAAACCAAGTGGCCGCATCTGGAATTGAAGTCAAGGCCATTCGTGAGAGGGTGTATACCATGGAGTGAGTCTTCACAAACTTGCAAAAGTCATACTCCGATGCTCTTCACGAGGTTGAGTTATTGAGGAAGCAACTTGAAGTTTTCTCAGATATTGGAGCGGAGTCCAGGTTTATTGTGTCGGAGGCTTAGAAGGCTCGTTTGGAGGCACTTGAGTTTCACTTAGTGGGGGTAGTGTCTCAAATAGCCCATGGTTCTGTAGATGGAGTGCAGGTTGTGCATGCTGAGAGGATTAAGGAGTCCGAATGGACTGTCCGATGTTAGCAGTTGGAGGCTAATGCTGAGTTTCATGCTAAGAGTGTGTGGACCACTGAAGAGCAGTTCCAACTGGCGTGAGTAAGCTAAGTATCGCCAATGATAAGTTGGATGCTGAGTAGTCCAAAACTGAAATCTTATTGGGTGAACTGGAGCAACTGGAGCAGGAACTTGCTAAGTCAGGAGAGTGCAAGAAAAGCCTTTCAAGTCCCAGGGCACATTTGAATTCAGCAGAGTCGTGCATGAAATGCTGGAGCTGTTGCATCTGATGAAGGAGGAGCACCCCGACTGAGATCTCTTCTATTATAAACATATTGCATATGCAGAGTTTGGAGTGACCTCCGATTCGTCTGAAGAAGAAGAAGGCCCTGATGAGGGGATCGATAAACAACACCAACGGATTTGTCTCCTCCTTCTTCCCTTGCTAAGTCTAGTTCTGTTGTATCTGACTCTCCTCCTGGTGAGGGGTGAATTTTGAACTCGAGTTTGCAAATGAATAGTACTTTGCATTTTTTTGTCTTCTTTTGCTTTCTCTTCTAGCTTGTACCTGCTTTGTCTTATTTCAACATTAAATGTCAGATGAGGAAATTTGTTGGGCTAGGTAGCTAATGTTTGATTCATTGTTGGGAGCTTTGACTTTTTATGTTGTAGTAGTTAAGGCAGTCTGGTCAGACTCCTTTATAGAGATGAAGTGTAATACACCCTTTGTATGGCGGCTTAGCTGTCTGTTGGACCAACAGCTGTTGTCGTTGTTATAAGCGTATTAGCTAGATTGTGGTCCTAGCGTTTGCACCGTTGTAGATGACTAGAAAACAGTCTTTGTAAGTCGTCTAAGTCGCGCTTTCAGAACTCTGACTAGACGTTTGACTCGTCTTTACTTGCTATTCGTAAAATAGGCTTAATTGGACCGGGGGTTGTTATCGCCAGTCATGACTGGCTGAACCGGGGTCAGGCTTCGGTGACCATAATGGTCCTTGGCAAGCCGTCTTCACCAAGCGACATGAGCACTGACTAAGCTCCCACTTTCCAACCCATTTTGATCAGTTCGTCGAGGACTAGGAATTAGAGCGAGCTAGCAATTATCATCGTCAGTCGTTCTGACTAAACTTTTGGCGGGGGTTTGGTGATCATTGTCTGTAATTACCCAATAATCACTGGCAAGCCATCTTCACCAGACTACATGAGCACTGTCTAAGCTCCCACTTTCTAGGCCGTCGAAATCCGCGTGCATCGAACTAGGCTTCGAGCAGACCAAAACCATCGTCATTAGCATCCACTGACTAAGCTTTGGTCAGGGCTCGATGATCACTATATGCGTACGAGTAGTGACCCCTGTCAAGCCATCTTAATCAGTCATCGAGAGAACTGACTAGACTCCCACTTTCTAGGCCGGCGAAATCTGTTATTTGTGGACTAGGCTTCGAGCAAACCATAAGCTATCGTCGTCAGTCGTCATCGACTAAGCTTTGGTCGGGTTTAGTCTTTATTGCCCATGTTTGGACAATGATCCCTGGCAAGCCGTCTTGATCAGGCATCGGAGTGCTGACTAAGTTGTCACTCTCTAAACCGTTGACACCCATTTAATTTAACAGATTGGGCGTTAGAGCGTACCAAAAGCTGTTGTCATAGGTCAAAACCGACTAAGCTTTGGTTAGAATAAGATTCTGGGCGTGTAAGTCTGACTTGGGTATCTTGACTTACTTAGCTCGCCTTAAGATTTTGGGCGCGTAAGTCTGACTTGGGGGTCCTAACTTACTTGGCTTGCATATAAAATTTTGGTCATGTAAGTCTGACTTAAGGGTCCCGACTTATTTAACTTGTCTGTAAGATTTTGCGTGCGTAAGTCTAACTTAAGGGTCCTGACTTACTCAACTCGCATGTAAGATTTTGGGTTAGTAAGTCTGAATTAGGGGTCCTGACTTACTTAGCTCACCTATAAAATTTTGGGCCTATAAAATTTTGGGCGTGTAAGTCTGACTTGGGGGTCTTGAGTTACTTAACTTGCCTATAAGATTCTGATCGCGTAAGTCTGACTTGGGGGTCCTGACTTACTTGAGTCGCCTGGCGGTCTTACTCCAATGTCCGATCGATTAATCGGATAAATATTAGATTGACTAGCTTCGGTGAACAACAACGGAATAATAATGAAGTTGATGCCTTGGGTTTAATGACAACACTCTGTAGGCACACTCCTTATTCTATGGGCGCTCACAACCTTTGTTGTTTTGTTCCTTTTCGTGTGTTGGGCTGGATCTGGTAGGCTATTAGCTTGGGCCCATTAGTTGAGGGGCCCAATTAGAAAAAATCTTAATGGATCAGTGTGCCAGGGATACTGCGCATTTTGTGAGACGGTTCAGTATAGATTACCCCCTGGTTAATGGGGCTGCTTCCCGGGTCATTAATTCAAAAGATGTGGACTTGTGCAGTTGCTATTGGAACCCTTGTTTTCTCGATTTCCTGTACGATATTTAATGTTGAAGTAACTGCTTGTTGACGCCTCTTCGTAAACTATTTTGCCTATATATGGGCTGGCTATTCTGTGTTCAAGCACTGCAATGGAAATAATAACGCATGTTAATCAAATGCATCTTACTAGAGAGTTTGCTTTGGGTTTTTTCCAAAGGCTGAAAGAAGATCTTCTCCAATGGAGTCTTCAATTGTTCTGGCATTTGCACCAATGAGTCTTGATAAGACTTTCTATTATGTGGTGCCGCCTGATCTGGTTGGGCATCAGATTGATCTCATGTGATCTTGTAATATTTTCTTTAATTGCGAATAAGAATTACGAACTTCCTCTTGGGGGTCAGGTATGTCTTCCATCCTCCGATACTCAAGCACTCTCCCACTCGTGTATTGTTGTCGAGGGTTGGTCCTCGCAGCTAGTTTATGGTTGATGGGAGCGTTGGAGGTCATGAGTCTCATCGCTAGGGTGGCACCCCTGCCTCCCCTCAGGATTTACACGGTTGAGAGGCGTCTCCATTTGGCAGCATTGTGAAACCTCGACGATTTTGTTGATCCGAGACATTCTTGTCATTTTTTTGTTGCTTCCTTTTGTTCCTCTTCATGAGTCAAAATGGCGGAGCGAGGAACTAAGGGAGTGCTCGCAACCTTTTTTGTGTACTTTGCTTGTCACATCTAAATCGTCTTTCTGGGGTGATTCGACGGAGCAATTAAATGAGCGCACTTTTTTGTCATCTATCGCGAAAATTTTACTCTTTCCACCTTCTCTTCTGGAGGCGGATTAGCATATCAGAGTCTCTACTCTTGTTTCAGCAGATAGATGCTTGCACCGAACTTAGATACTTGTAGTATATAAACTAATGTACTAGTTGGTCGGCAAGCTTTGTAATAACTTTCACTGCAATCAATAAAATTTGTTTTATTTTTGGAATGTGTCCTGTACGAACAACTCTTCTACATTGAAATGAAAGACGAAATCAAAACAACAAATAATTTAACTCTTAACAGAGACTGAACATATCCAGCTTTGAAGAAGGCGCAAATGGTCCAAGCTCGGATTGTGTGGTCCTTCTAGCGAAGTTATTTTTTTTTAAAGTTAACGAAGTTACTAAATAGTGGACTTCGTGCTGGCGGGTAGTTCCTTGCTGATTAACAGCTCCTGGAGTTGGTGCCCATTTGTTGAAGTATTGTTACTTAGCTCTTTGTTAGTCTGGATTGCCTCGCTACCTTTGACTTCAGGGTCTTCGCATAGCTGCTCCTTGGTTATTTTGGCTCCTCCACCCTCATAGAGTAATCCACCGATAATGTCTAGGCCTGATGTCTGACATGTTGGTTTTGTGGGTCCGAGCTGTAACTGGCAATAGTTCAGCTACTTTAGAGCTGTATAATGGCATTTTCTTGCTGCTGCCTGATCTCCTCGGATAGTCTCTTGAGCATGGTTGGCTATATATTTTATGCATTGGTGCAGAGTGATACCACTGCTTCCATATGATATAACCAGGGTCTTCCCAAAATGATGTTGTAGGTGGACGGTATTGCACTATTTTACTAGCACACAACTTAATACACTGCTTTGTGATTGTAGTAAATAATAAATATGGATCATTCTGGATTGGGGATTAAAGGGTTTTCTAACTAGTAATAAGGATAATTAAGAGACAATTAACAATCTAATTAAGAAAATATTGGGGAATTGGAATTTTCTAATATAAACTAAGAAAATAATAAAAAACTTAAGAGATGGCAAAGATTAGAAATTGGCGAAGGGTTTTATCTCCACACACCAAACATATGCTCATAAACTAACATTCAATAATCCCTTACTAACTTGTGAAAGACAATGTTCATGATTAACCATGATGGCACTGCATTAATCTTATTATTTTCCCAAGTTTGTTGAATTAAACTAATCGTCGCTTTAAAATTATTTTTTTTCATGCTATCTAATCAGGAATCGCAAGTTAGATAAACAATCCAAGATCATTAAGTTCTGTGGAAAATATGAACACTAACTAGGCAATTATAAGTATGATCAACATCTTGTTCTTAACCTAGGTTTTTACTTAACCTTACCAAGTTCTTTAGTATTTACTACTTGCGAGTAAAAGATTATAATGATTAGGTGAAACTCTCCTATACTCTAGCTCCAGATCCTAGCATGCTTACTAAGTTTTCCACCTTAAAAAACATACAAAGCAAAGTTATCTATAAAGTAGTTAAGCAAAACACAATCACTAATCAGTAAGGAAGATTAAATTCAATTAATTCATAAAGCACATGTTCGGGGCTTCGAATCCACCCCTAGCTAAGGGGAAATTTAGGTAGACATATTAATCATGTTCAAACAATACATAATTAACTTATCAAACTAAAATAGAGAAAATATAAGAATAAACGTTGTTGTGTAATCTGTGGTGGTAGAGAATAACTCTGTGGTTGTGAATAGCGGAAAGGAAGAGAAATAATTTATCTTCTTCTTCCTCTTTAAGAACAGCTCCTTCACTTCTTCTGGTTGTACCGTTGTGAGAATGACTGCGAAACATGAATATGAGAACGGGAGATTAGGTGGGAGGCGAAAGATGGGATGTGAATCGATCATAGAATTTGGCGGCGATTATGGTATGGAAGGGGGTTGACGGTGAGAGGTTTCGAGAGAGAGAGGGTCTGCGATCTGGTTGTGAAGGTGATCGAGAGTTGATTGTGATGAGGTGTTGTGAAGGGGAAGGAGATGATGGTGTTCGATTAAAGGGTTTGATGGAGATGGGTCTGTGTTGTGAACGATATGGATGTGATGTCGAGGAAGGATGCGTGTGGCTGTGGATGGGTGCTTGCTCCGAAGCAGGTATTGTCCCTTTCAAAATTATTTTCTTCTCGGTTCCTACTTTGCGTAGTTTCCTTTTGCAGTCAGTATTTCTAAATTCCTAATTTGCTTCACTCAGCTTCTATTTTGGAATCTTGTTATTGGAAACCTATACAAACACGAAAATAGCAATTAGTACCATAATTAACAAGTAATAGCCAAAATTTTATATAAAAATATGACACTAAAATAGCATAATTATGCTCCTATCAAATTCCCCCACACTTATCTTTTTCCAGTCCTCGAGCAAATCAAAGAAACAAAATAAAAGAGTCAAATGACTCAATCAATACTTTCCAACATTTGTCTCAGAGATTTTCAATGGATCATGACATATTGAAACTCTTTATAAACAAAAGATTAAATCTACATCATTCGAAAATTAATACACGTTCATAACAATGATTTTAAAATTCACAATTAAATCAATCCCAGTGACTGTGAAACTCAAGCGCGTACTTAAAAGAATTAACTCAAAAAGCTCACTGGACGCACTTTTTTCTTTTTCATTGATTGTTTGGTAAAATCACTTTTCTTATTCTAGTTATATGTGATAGGATTGATGTAAAAAAGAAATAAATAGCTCACATATGATATAACAAGAAAAAAAATAGGCATTTTCTTACATGTTTTTTTTTTTCTAGATATATGATCTCATTGAAGGAACGCTACTACTTAAATGCAAGAACTAGTGACACCATATGCTCATACCTCATTCGAATCTCCACATCTTAACATTGCACAACACACTCAATCAAATGGTCTGAATTCAAGTTGTAATGAGGCCAAGGGGTCAAGGGAAGAAAAAGAACGGATAAGGAAATTACAAAGGGCTTAAAGAAATGGTGAACGCGTGCAATAAGATTAGAGACATTAGCAAGGAATCACATGGTTCAAGATATAAGTAGTAAAAGGAAAAGGAAGAGGTGGCCTACTGATAATGAAGAGTTTCAGCCATTATTTTGTATGTACTGAAAATTAAAAGAACTCGACTATCATTATTGTACTTAAATACTAAATGAATATAGACAAGGTCTTGTATCCCTTCTATAACTTTGTACCAATTTTTTTTCTTTTCGTTTCTTCTTTATTTTTTATTTTTTGCAACTCTTTCTTCTTGAACTATCTATCATCAGAGCCTTCCTCCACACTTGTTTTTCAACATACCTTGAACCACAATATAATCTCTGCAAATCAAATTATGTTTCACTATTCTGATTAGGTTAGGAATGGAAAATGAGGGTAATGAAACAAAAAAGCTTGATAACGAGCTCAACGGGTGTTAACCTACAGGAAATTTATCATGGAACATGATTATTTGGCAATGGTGTAAACAAGGTGCCTTTATCATGTCAAGCATGTCATGCAATTCAATATAATGCTTTGAACGAAATTAATACAAGTTCTAGTGTTTAATTCTTAATTATGAAAGCAATCCAAGTAGCAACCAAAGCGAAAAAAATTGAGATTAAGCAACGAATTACTATTGACAAAAGAAATGAAATATGAACTAACTAAAAACTCTCAGAATAAAAAGAACAACAGGATCAACACTCACATATGGGTTATAATGAGTTAAATTCAATTAAGCAATCTATGAGTACCAATTACTCAGTTTATTACATGTGAATTTGCATATGCTAACCTTGAATAAGCATTAACCAAATAATAATATTAGACCTAAAATCATGTTTATAAATCACCTAAAGTCATGCAATCAAAAATCCGAATCTCATCATTGTGCTGGAAAGTATCCTAAGACTCAAAACAACATCAAAAATCTTTTTTTACTGACACTAATACCAACAAAGAAAACAAAAACCAACAATTTTTTTATTTTCATGGACTGACACGTTAAAAAAAATTTTAAATAAAAACAACGTTGTTCCCCCCCCCCCCCCCCCCCCCCCCACACTTAAATATACAACTGTCCTCAATGTTAACTGATTATAGCACATGCAATGAAAGATTTAAAAGAGGAAAAGCAAATTACTAACAATTAAAAGCAAAAATAACGAAAATAAAATAAAGGGATTGAGAAAGCAAATCTGATTGGGTTGCCTCCCAAGAAGTGTTTGTTTTAACGTCATGCAGCTTGATGGTATCTCCAATTAATCTCAAAATATGTGGAACATGGAGTGATACATCCTCCACGTCATGCTCCATAAATGACACATAATAGGGCTTAAGTCGATGCCCATTCACCTTGAACTCCTTACCGGTTGTTACACTCTTAATCTGTATAACACCATGAGGAAAAACATTAGTAATAATAAAAGGACCAACCCATTCAGAACGTAACTTACCAGATCTAAGACATGATTGGAAAAGTAAGACTTTATTTCCTACAACAAAAGTATTTCCACGGAAGATCTGATCATGAAAAACTATGATGTTCTCCTTGCAGTTGCTTTTACTTTCATAGGCCCCATCCTGAATCTTTTCAAGCTCATTCAACTGAAATTTCTTTTGCTTCTTTGTGTCATAGGGAACTCTATTGCTCTCATATCCAACGACAGTAATGATGGTGGTCTCAAGTTCATCCTCATTTTTGTCGTCTAACAATTTCTGGGCCAAATTATCAATCACAGTAATAGAAAAACAAGAATGATTATCAGTGGGATACCTCGTGGCTTCAAAGAGGTTAAAACCAATCACATCACCATCAAATTCCATGGTCAGTTTCCCCGCATGCACATCAATATTTGTTGTTGCAGTTTTCATGAATGGGTGCCTTAAAAGAATAGGCAAAGGTGCTGAAAATGTCTAATCTTCCATCTCAAACACATACAAATTTGCTCGGAAGATCAAATGGTTAACCTACACCAACTCATCTTCCAACAAACCTCGAGGATATGCATTAGAACGGTCAGCCAATTGAATAATAACACCATCATTTTTTAGCTTGCCAAGATTCATAAAACGATAAATGGAATATGGCATAACATTAATTGAAGCACCTAATAAGTCTAACATTGCATTTTCAATTTTAGTATTGCCGATAATACAAGGAATAGTGAAACTATATGGATCCTTACATTTCGGCGGCAATTTCCTCTTAAAAATTGCAGAAACATTTTTACTCACCTTTACCACTTCCCCGTCTTGAAGTCTTCTCTTTGCGGTGCAAAACTCCTTACAATTTTTTGCATACGTTCGCACTTGCTTAATAGCATCAAGAAGCGGAATGTTAACCTAAAATTTTTGGAAGGTTTCCAAGATTTCCTTATCATGTTCATCTTTTTTAGACTTGGCAAACCTTCTAAACTTGGGACTTGGTGTCTTAACGCTAGCAAGATCATCCTCCTGTAACTCAGCTTCCCTATTTTGCCTCTATTTCGGGACTATTGGCTCACTCTCAAGTTGCCTACCACTCCTCAATATAATTGCTTTTGCGATTTCAAACCCGCCTTTCAGATTTGGAATGGTAGAATTAGAAAGTTTTCCTTGCTCGCTAATTTATCCCATAATTTGTCCCATCTGTATCTTCAAATCTGCTATATCTTTTGTTTTGTTCTGCTAAGAAATAATTAACGATTTCAAATTCTCATCATAATTAAGAGGCATACCTGAATTGTGCTGAGGTGGTCTAGCGGCCCCTGGAAGATGATTGAAATTTTGTTGTTGAGGATGTTCTGAATTTCTCCATCCAAAGCTGGGATGATTTTTCAACCTCCATTATAAGTGTTACAATATAGATTATTCCTGGGCTGATTATGCCCCTAAAAACCTACTGATCAACATTCTCCCAACTGACATTATCAATCAGTTGAGGGCATTGATCAGATGGATGTCCTGGCATGGTGCTACGCTACAAACTTGTGCAACTCCTAGCACATTTGGCTTCCCCAGAGCCCGAGTCACAAGCGAAGTAATATTAGCCATTTGAGCTTCGAAACTAGAATCAATACTTACCTCATGGACTTGTCGTGAAGGCTCTCCACTTCCTTCATAATGTAGGGCGTTTAAGGCTCAGTTTGCAATCGAAGTCTTTGTTGCTGCTGGAGTTTTATTAACCAAAGCTCGTCCTGCCACTGCATCTAACATTTGTTGTTTAAGAGGAAACAATCCCTCATAAGAGTATTGAATTAGGAGCTCCTTCTTCATCTAATGTTAGACATAATGCTATGAGAGTTTTGAAACACTCATAGTATGCTGAATATGATTCTCCTAAACCCTGCTGAATACCCTTGAAGTTGGGAAGAATTTCTATAGAAACACATTCTTGATGCTATTCCAAGAGTATACTATTTCGGAAGGTAGTTCATAGAGCCAATCCTTAGCTTTATCAGCTAAAGAAAAGAAAAATGCTCTCAGCTTCGGGATGTTTTCATCCACCGTGATTGGCGTCATACTAGAGCATACAACTTCAAATTCCTTTAAATGCTTATTTGGATCCTCTATAGAAATACCATGATACTTTGGAATATGGTGAAGTAGGTTGGATTTCAGCTCGAAATAATCTGTCTTGCCCTGTGCTGATGTTGGACACTGAATGCATAGGGGTGCGGCATTGTCCAAGGTGGATGCTGAAAGTTCTTTAATAGATCTGTTGTTTGCCATGTCGAGCTCTTCAGATTCAGATTCAGAGCTAGACGTTTGTGACTCATTTGATTTTCTCATTCGTCTTCTAAATGTTTTCTCAGGTTCCGAATCGTACTCTAATAAGTTATCACTGGATCTCCTATTGCGCATGAACTAGTACCTAAGATAAAGACAAAAATAACAAAAATTAATAAAAATAAAATTAAAATTTAATAAAAAAACTAATGAAATAATTAGCAATTTCACTAATCGCTAGCAATGGCGCCAAAAATAAATGCACTATTTTACTAGCACACAACTTAATACCCTGCTTTGTGATTGTAGTAAAGAATAAGTAGGGATTGCTCTGGGTCGGGGATTACAGGGCTTGTTAACGAGTGATGATACATAAAAACAATCACACTCCTGAGCCGAACATGTGCATGATGATCTCGATGAACTACGAGCTCAAGCATCGGCCCACACGTCTCACAACTATCCGCGATACCTATAAGCCCTCTCCAGGCAAGTATCTCGAGGATCAGCTTCGGACAGACAACTACAACTGCTATTTGCTTCCAACTAGGAAACAAACACCAGAGTATCTTCCATACAGGGAAACTCCCTTATACGGATTGCTCTTGGATTGGGAACTATCTCCCACATATCTAGGAGTGCAGAGCTAACATGGAACTTCCCTCATATAACATGACTCTTAATTAAAGAGGGATCTCCACGAAGATCTTCTCTCAAAACTACGCTTACGATAGCCTAGTTGAACCCGAACTCCATGCACTATAAATAAGACATGAGGTTGGTAAGCTAAGGGAAGCTACAAAAATCCCTGTTACAACATTACACCTTCCTCAGATCCATGTCTGACTTTAGCATCTGAGTGCCTAGCATCTGAGTGCCTAAGCCACCCTACGGTGGTCTGTGGCTCACGTGCGTTACTTGTGCAGGTTAGCAGATCAGCAGGAGCAGGTTCAAAGTAGGGAGCGAAAATTGTTAACTTTACACTAAGTTTTGTCTCCTACCAAATCCCAGAGTGATGGTGACAACCAGGTCACGCAACAACAAACCAGGGGACACGTCCAACGCTCCGGTTGTCCCTATACCAGTTCCTGCCATTCATGTGCAGCCTACTCACGCCCCTGCACCAACGACGGCAATGACAAACCCCAGAATCGAGGTGTTGGCATCCCCAATGCAGTAGGTTATCAAGGCGATGGAGATACTCACACGACAAAATCCACCCGCTGTTGATGGAGACTAGGAACAACACAAACCTCCACTTCCAGTGGACGATAGGGAGCAAGCGCAGGAAAGCCAGGCCCCCGCCAGTTCCTATTAAACTAAGGGAGGTTGTGCGGCTAACACTAATCCAGCCGCCAGGACAAAGAGGCTCGGTCCCGGGAACCCTCTCCGTAGAAGGGCACATGATCCGGACGTACTATATCGCCTTTCCGTCCCACCCTTAGTGGATCAGATCATGATGAAGCACTTTCGAGAAAGTTCACTCCCCCGAAGCTCGATAACTATGACGGAACCACCGATCCTTTCGATCATCTACACCATTACCAGCACGTAATGGCGCTCAAGGAAGGATCCAAATCTGTCATGTGCAGAACCTTTCCCACCAGTCTTAAAGGCCCTGCATTGACGTGATTCAACAGCCTTCTACCGAAGTCAATCGACTCCTTCAAAACATTGGCGAAAGAATTCTTGACACGTTTCGTTAGAAGGCAGCGTTTCAGAAAAGACCCGCACTACATACTCTCTCTAAGGCAGAGGTCCGGCGAGACGCTCCGAGAGTACGTCACACACATCGACAATGACGGCGTTCACTGCGGGCCTCAAATAGGGAAAGCTATGACGACATTCACTGCAGCGACGATACAGCTATGACGGCGTTTACTGCGGGCCTCAAATAGGGAAAGCTCTTCGAGGACCTCACCTTGGAGACCCCTCTGGACATGGCAGAGCTCCTCAAAAGCGTCTAGAGATACATCACCCTGGAAGAGTCAAGGACGCTAAGAGGGAGACCGAAGGCGACAGGAAGCCCTAAGCTTTTAAGGACGAGAATGAGGAAAAGAAACACGATGATGAGGAGCGGAACAAGAGGAATCACACTTACAACAGACTGGATCATGATCGTCCCAGGCCAGAGAAATCATCCAACTACATTGGATCTAGATATGTGACACCCCTAAATGCTAGTCTGTCGGATGTACTTAACTCCATGAAAAATTGGGAGGAATTGAAGTGGGCCCTGAAGACACGCGAAGACCCTGCTAGAAGGGACAACGACAAGTACTTTGTGTACCACAAGGAAATCGGTCACAAAACCAATGACTGCAAAAGTCTGAGGTATGAAGTAGAACAATGGATCCGCAAGGGCAAATTGAAAGACTTCCTATTTCTGGAGTTCATGGTGGTAGACGCACCATCGTCTTACAACCTCATCCTGGGAAGATTGTGGCTACACCAAATGGAAGCAGTGGTCTCCACCATTCACCAGTGTGTTAAGTATACTGCTAACAACTTAAAAGGGACAATACGTGGAAACCAACCTACGACACGAGGCTGCCACTATGCCGCACTGAAACAGATAGATGTTCCCAGATTAAGCTACATTATGCAGAGCAGCCTGACCCAGTGCAAGGCCAAAAGATGGAAGAGACACCATTTTCAAGCGGTACATGAGCAGTCAACTCTCCTGCCCAATGAGTCGTAATGGCAATGGAAAGTGGGAACACATCCCTCCGACATTTCGTCGGTGCGAAGATCCACCCCTCTGCAATGTTTTCTCTTCTGTGACGCATGTAACGCCCCGACAATCCGCTAAATGATCCACGAAAGCTATCCGAATTGGTTTCGACACCATGATCAGTTTATCTCCATCAACAATTAGTTTGCTTTAAAATGTTTGTTTCCCTTTACGTAGTCAATATTGAGTTTAGAGTTCTTAAGAGACTTATGTGATTCGCAATCATTTAAGAAGTAAAACAAGAATTTCATAAACAAACTCTATTGATTATTGGAAAGATGTAACAACAAGCACCTTGAGGCGGATACAAAAGACTGAGCACTACAAGCATTTGAATACGGGCGAATTGAAATAAAAGACTTGCTTAGACAATTCTGCAACTGAAGGAATCCGATGAAAAGTTGCTCGACCCCTTCCGAAGATGGCAGTAGAGTTAAGAGAATGGGAGATGCTCGACCCCTTCCCAAGATAAAGACAAAGTGTAAGAGGGGATTGAAAGGACTGAGCGGTCAGACTGCTCCGTCAAATCACTTCAAGAAAGTGCTCTCTTTACAGCATCAATGACCTCACGACAAGCTGCTAATTTCCTCAGAAGAGGTCCTACCATCTATCCAACCTCCTCAAAGGGTTTAGAAGAAGGCAGATGAGGATGGCCATGAGCAGCGACGTAGTTACGGTCCCATAATGCTTTCAAGAGAGACCACTTTTCCCATATGCGATGGCAGGTGAGACTGAGAGCTACCACACTACGAGACATCACACATCGACTAACACTTCGATCAACCATTGGTTAGAAGCGGGATTCGAGTACACAAAAACACAAGTGGTACGGTGTAACACCAAGGCATCGCCCTTGGTAGAAAATCCACACTACTTCTCTGTGGTATGAGAAGAGATTACGAGACCTCAGCGGATTAACTATGTGCCCACCCACAACAGGTGACCACGCATAACAACAACTATCACCATGCCTGGTCAATGTAAACATCAGAACTTTTGGAAACTCCAGTGATGGAGATCAAACTTCAGCCTTTGGAAAACCCAAAGCATTTCCCTTAGCTTTTAGAAAACCCAAAGCATCTTCTCCAGACAAGTGGTGCCTACAACGATTGGAAAACACCATTATGGAAACATAGTGGTTCACCAAACGGGCACTCCAACATTAACTGCCAAACATTGAATGTCGTATGAGAAAATGGACGTTCCCGAGGAAACTGCGCAAATCAGGTCAATCAATTAATGGTGCTGCACGCAACCCCATCAATTGAGGGGGAGTAACCGATATACTCAAACGTCACACAGCCTAAAACATACACGTGTCACCGCGCGATCTACGCCGTACACGTAACGCACCATGCAGAAAACCCTAGCCCTTCCTCTACGGGCCCATGGGCTCAGCCTGTTATCCGAACAACACCCTGTCGCATGCTTGGCACAAACACTCGAGGATCCTAGTAAACTTTGTCGAACAGACTTTACCACTCGCCGAGTAAAGGTAACTTCATCCACACCTTGGACCACTAGGTTCGCATGCCCCTTAGCAGACGAAACCTCTATTCAAATCGGGCAAGCTTAGTCGGCCAACACTGCTGACGATAGCTTTTGGTTCACCCTGATACCTAGTCTGCTTAGCGCAGGCATCAACGGTTTAGGAAGTGGGAGTCTAATCAGCGCTGCCACGCCTAGTGATGACGACTCGCCAGGGATTACTGCCCTATTCGTGGTCAGTGTTCATCAAACCTAATAAGGTAAGCCTAGCTGGTGACGACCATCAATGAAAGCTTCTGATCAAAACCTAGACTTGTAGCCCCCACTGCGAGAATGTAGATAGTCCAGAAGGTGGGAGCCTAGTCATTTCCGAACTGATTTCGATGGCTCACCACGGGACCACTGCTTTTTAGCCACCAAATCACCAAACCTAGACTTGTAGCCCGCGCTGTGAGGGTGTAGATAGTCTAGAAGGTGGGAACCAGTCAGCCACGACTTGATTCCGCCATTGGACCACTTCTTTTTAGCGTGGCCGCCGAACCCTCCCAAGATTGTAGCTTGGTGCACTCAGGTGTAGATAATTTGGATGGTGGGAGCCTAGTCAGTCTCGAATTGATTCCAAGGGCTCGCCACGGGACCACTGTTATTCAGCGTGGTCGCCAAAACCCTCTCGAACACGTAGCTCTCACCGCTCGGGGAGGGTGTCGACGATTCGAAAGGTGGAAGCCTAGTCAGTCTCGAACTGATTCCGACGGCTTACCATGGAACCACTGTTCTTCAACCTGTTTGCCAAACCTTTACTCCCCTGAATTTGTCGACCGTTTTGCTCGGTCATAAATAATTCGGAAGGTGGAAGCCTAGTCAATCCCAAACTGATTCCATGGCTCGCCATGGGACCCTGCTCTTCAGCCTGGTCGCCAAATCCTTACTCCCAGAATCTATCGACCACTCTACTTAGTCATAAACAATTCAGAAGTGAGTATCTCAAACAACTCTCCACACGACCTCCACTCTCCTTCATGACTGTGGATGCCAATATGAGCTTAACTGAGTCAGCACATTCATGCTCAAACGGATTGACATTCCAACATTAGAAAAAAAGGCACTTGTGCTGATACAAGGATAGTACAACAGGTGCCCAGATAAAAGCTAGTTAGGACACTAACTCGAACTTACGGCGTCTGACTCAACACTCTGACACGTATTTTCGGCCACCAAAGCTTGCCCGCGGAAACAACTACAGCCGACCAGTCAAACAAACAAGAAAAAATTCAAGCAACTTACCTATGGAACATAACAAACTCGGGTAACTCAACCCCCAGTTAAACTGTTCGCAATATGTTTCCCATCGAACATAACTACACAGCAATGACCCCAAGTCATTAACAATAAAAAGCGGTCAAGCTCTCTGTCAAAGACAGGCCATACAATGTCCTATTGATTCAACCAGCCTATGCCAAAGTAAGACGACAAGGAAAAACAAAAAACATGCAATAGAGATGCCAAATACGAAACAAAGAAAATTGTTCTCATTAATGGTCAAGAAAAAAAGTATACAAGCACGCAAAGTTTGCTCCTAATTAGGAGAAGGTACAGAAATGGAAGAGATAAGCCTAGGGGGAACAGGGGCAGAAGTTGCATCTGTACGCGCTTCAACCTGGACGCTAGGGATAAAACTGTCCTCCTCGCCTAACGACTTAGAGGTAACAGACGAGTCCAAATATGACATCTTCTTGTAACAACTAAGATCCCACTCAGGATGATCCTCCTTCATCAACGCCAACCGCTCCAGCCAGCCATGAACAACCCAGCGAAACTCACATTTCCCTTGTTTCTGAAGAAGCTCTTCTTCTCGCACCTTTGTATCAATAAAGTCACTCTCCAGTAGCTCCAACTTGCCAGTTAGCGTATCGACCTGAGACTGCTCTGTGGCTAGACTGCTCTCACAACACTGAGTTCATGCCATCCCAGTTCGAGTTGGACATTGGCCTTCCTCACTTCTCGAGCCTAGAACTCCACATCATATTCCAACTGTTGCTACTCA
The DNA here is from genome assembly GCA_963556465.1 of Berberis vulgaris. NCBI lineage: Eukaryota > Viridiplantae > Streptophyta > Magnoliopsida > Ranunculales > Berberidaceae > Berberis > Berberis vulgaris. The sequence goes on along the minus strand of OY747127.1, from coordinate 62,090,723 downwards.
GCAGCCTAGTCAACTCCCTTCAAAACATTCTCCTCAGCAAGATACTGCAGCTCAAAATGTGCCTTAGCTGTAGCTTCCTACGCAACCTCGACCTCTAGGCAAAACCTGCTCAACTCCTGCTTAAGTCCGTCCCTCTCAGAAATTGCATCGGTCAGATTACACTCAAGGTCCTCCAGAGGAACCCTCTGAGCCTCGGTGGTTGTAGTTGATTGATCCGAGTGCATATCTTTGGCCTGCTTCTTAAGCCTCTCAATTTCATGGAGCCCATCAGAATACAACGTCTACACGTAGACACGCTCCAAGGTATATACTCTCTCGCGAGCCGCCTCTACTTTCGTCCCAGCAACAGCAACGTGGCTCATATGAGACATACCAAGCATAAGATACTTCAAACTTTTATCTACACACTCTTCCAGCGTATCATCCTCGGGTTTTCGAGTGTGGTCCATCGGCTAACTGTGATGCTTGCTTATATGCTTTCTCGAAGCATACTCAACATCCACCTCTTGGTGCTAGACATGTGAGCTCATCTTCACCAAGACCGATGGGAACAAACTTATTTGTGTATTAGGATGACGCTTCCCCTGATCAGGAACTATTCTAGCACCGCCTTTCAAGGCTGCCACCGTCCTCAGATTCTCCTCCGTGGCTTTTTCCCTTGTCATGAACGACCGACCCTTTATTGCGAGATGACCCAACAGGATCTGGAGGCAAAGGAGGGATCGAAGTACAAGACGGTGAGGAATGCAGACTACAGGAAACATGGCCGGTACCACGACCACTTTCAGGAGAGTCAATGGTGGGGTGATCAGATTCCACCACCTCAGGCAAATCAGATACGAAACCTCTACCGGAGTGGCCCAATGTGAATTAGCGCCAGCAGAAGCCGCCATTGTGACCCGCACTAGACGGTCATTCAGGGCCTCAACCCGCGCATCACTAAGATTCGACCCATCAGCAACTCCGGATAACCGCAGATAATCTTTTTCCAAGCCAAGCACATTAGTCTCCGCCTCAACAGGCCTAGGAAACTCCCGTTCCTCTCTCAATGGAGCAGGTCGTGCCAAAGATGGCCCGACCCTAACGCGAGGCTTCCTCCTCACAAAGGAAGCAAGCGTCTCAGATGGATCCTCCGCATCAGACAGAACGAGAGTCTTGTCCCTAGCAGCCTTCCTCTTCCTAGAGGGGCCCCTTCTTCCATCTTAATGCATGACTCTCGATATAGAGTGGGGGCGATGTGCCAGTTATCTCACAACCCACTACGAATGAAATTAAAACTCTTATGATATCAACCGCCTCCCTTTTTGCCATGACGAGGAATGCCTCCATGGTGGTTTGCTTCTCTAAGGTAAGAGGTTTAGTGGGAAACCTTCCTATAAAAGAACACAGACAATGATCATTTAGCCCACTATCAAGCACATCAAAGTCAAAGGAAAGGAGTTGAACTTATGAAGCGACCTGAACTGTCGCTCAAGCGAATGACCTTTGCACCGAAAATACTTCGAATCCGCAGGAGCCAAGAAGCAGTACTTATGCCAGAACTTGAAATCATCAGGCAGTTTACCGAAGCAACTCGGAGACTTCATCATGCAAACAACATTGCTCTGCAGTCGAGGACCGGTCAGCAACTGGATCACCCTCGGAGTCACACTAGCACCGACCTCTTTAGCGCAAAGCAGAATCATGAGAATGATCTTGTATCCATTGGTTTCCAACTGAGATGGGGGAATCCCTAAGAAATCCAAAAACTCCCAAATCATGTCCAGAACTGGGAAACACACTCCAGTTTGAAGCATCCCTCAATGCAAACAGATGAAACCTGCCGGAGGCGGCATTAGCATGTGGTCGCTCATCAGAAGGTACAATGGCAAGTCTTCAGGAACTCCATACCTTGCACGGATTTTGGCAAAACCAGGCTCAAACAGCAGCTTGTCTTCAAAAAACTCTAGGCCCTTAGCCAGAATAGCATCAGCAAGAATGTTTTCTCAAGCCATGATAAAAACAAACAAACCTTTCATAACAATATATTCAAAAGCAAGTGAAGCAGAAAGTTCTGCCTCAACACTGCAGATAACCAATATAAAGGACAGGTTCCCGCCTCTTTTCCGCCAAACCGACGCACACCCAAATAATGCAGCGTGTGGCTCAAGCAACGATTCAGACTCAATCATCATGAGCGCCGCATCCCTTCAAGATATGACTTAGCGAACCGATGTGACGACCCACTAACTCGGGGGGGGGGGGGGAACAACTAATGATACATAAAAATGGTCACACTCCTGAGCTGAACACGTGTCATGATGATCTCGAGGAACAACGGGCTCAAGCATCGGCCCAACATAGATCCAGCCCAAGCGGATCTAAGCCCGCTCAACTTCAGTCTGCCAAGCAAATCAGGACTCTCACAACATGCTAGGCCCACACGTCTCATAGCTATCCACAATAACTATAAGCACTCTTCAGGCGAGTATCTCTAGGATCGGCTTCGAACGGGCAACTACAGCTGCTCTTTGCTTCCACCACAAAAATCTCCTCCCTAAAATACACTTACGATGCCCTGGTTGAACCAGAACTCCTTGCACAATAAATAAGACATGAGGTTGGTAAGCTAAGGGACGCTACAAAATCCCTATTACATCATTACACCTTCCTTAGATCCTTGTCTGACTTTAGCATCGGAGTGCCATCGGCCACCACACGGTGGTCTATGGCTCACGTGCGTTACTTGTGCAAGTCAGCAGATCAACAGGAACATGTTCAAAGCAGGGAGTGAAAATAGACTGCATCAACTAGTACTAAGGATAACTAAGAGACGACTAACAACCTAATTAAGAAAATATTGTAGGATTGGATTTTTCTAATTTAAAATAATAAAATAACTAAGAAGACAATAATAAAACTTAAGAGATGGCAAAGATGAGAAATTAGCTAAGAGTTTTATCTCCACACACCAAACATATGCTCATTAACTAACATTCAATAGTCCTTTATTAAACTAAGCGTCGCTTTCAAACTATTCTTTTCATGCTATCTAATCAGGAATCGCAAGTTAGATAAATAATCCAAGATCATTAAGTTCTGTGGAAAATATGAACACTGACTAGGCAATTACAAGTATGATCAGTATCTTGTTCTTAACCTAGGTTCTTACTTAACCTTACCAACGTTCCTTGATATTTAGTACTTGTGAGTAAAGGATTAGGTGAAACTCACCTATACTCTAGCCCCAGATCCTAGCATGCCTACTAAGTTGGCCACCTTAACAAGCATACAAAGAAAAGTTCTCTATAAAGCAGTTAAGCAAAACTCAAAATCTAATCAGCAAGGAAGATTAAATTCAATTAATTCATAATTCATAAAGCACATGTTCGGGGCTTCGAATCCATCCCTAGCTAAGAAGGAATTCAGCTAGGCATATTAATCATGTTCAAACAATAAATAATAAACTTTCAAACTAAAATAGAGAAATAGCAAGAATAAACGTTATCGCCTGATAAATGGTGAAAAAAATTAACTTTGTGGGTGCAGATAGCGAAAAGGAAGAGAAATTAGTTTATCTTCGTCTTCCTCTCCACGATCTGCTCCTTCACTTCTTTTGACGGTTTTGCTGTGAAAATGGACTGCGAAAGATGACGGCGAGAAAGAGGGAGATCAGGTGGAAGGCGAAATATGGGATGTGAGTTGATGTAGAATTTGGCGGCGATCAGGGTATGGAAAGGGGTCGGCGGTGGGAGGTTTTGAGAGAGAGAGGGTTTGCGATCTGGTTGTGAAGGTGATGGATAGCTGATTGTGATGAGGTGTTGTGAAGGGGAAGGAGATGATGGTGTTCGATTAAAGGGTTTGATGGAGATGGGTCTGTGATGTGAACGATATGGTTGTGATGGAGATGAAGGATGTGTGGCTGTGGATGGAAGCTTGCTCTAAAGTAGGTATTGTCCCTTTTATAATTGTTTTCTTCTCGGTTTCATTCTTTGTGTAGTTTCCTTTTGCAATCAGTATTTTTAAATTGCTAATTTGCTTCACTTAGCTTCTATTTTGGACTCTCTTTATTGGAAACCTATGCAAACACGAAAATAGAAATTAGTATCATAATTAACAAGTAATAGCCAAAATTATATATAAAAATATGATACTAAAATAACATAATTATGCTCCTGTCAGACGGGGGGTCAACTACCATGAACTCTTGGATAAAGTACTTTCGTAGTTGTCGCTCTATTGCCACCACCATTAGATTGATCTTTCCGATGGGGAAGCATTTCTCTCCGCTGAATCCGACCATAAGGTGGTTGGTGGGAGTTAGGTCCTTCTCCTATAGATGCACGTTACGGAATGCACTGAGTAACAAGACATTTAGTGAGCTTCTACTGTCCACCAAAGCTATCTTTACCTCCCACTTAGCGAAAAGGATGGAGATGAACATGGCGTCATTATGAGAAGAATGTACCCCCTAGAGATCCCACTTCGTAAACGTTAGTGATGGGATCGGGCTGTGAACTAGTGCGTGCTGCACTCGTCGGTCCTCATAATGAGATGGTGTTCGCATCTCGGTCAGCGTCCTCTTGTGTGACCCATTTGATTGCTCTCCCTTGGGACCGACCCCATGGAGGACATAAATGTCGCCAGGTGCTTCCTTTTTTATCACCTCGATAGCGTGCGCTCTTACCTTTGCTCGACCCTGCCTCCTGTCCAAGCTTAGGAACTCCTTGAGTTTTCCTTTCCATATCCAGTACTTAACTTTTCTTCTGAGGTTTCTACAATCCTTAGTATCATGTCCACCTTCCTTCTGGTAGGCGCAGTATTTGTTGTTGTCGCGCTTAGCAGGGTCTCCTTGTCGCTCAGGCGGCCAATTCATCTCTTCCCAATCTTTGATGGAATCTAGGATGTCGGACGGACTGGTATTAAGAGGGGTGACAGACCTGGACCCGGCATAATTTAAGAACTTATACTGCCTAGGGCGGCCTAAGCCGGTCTTATTGTTTGTGCGCTTCCTCTTATTACTGTCATCATCCTCTTTCTTTTTTCCCTTTTTCCTATCATTCGGGACAAAAAGTTTATTTTTTTACTCCGCCTGTCTCTTGGCGGCCAGCATCTCATCTAGAATGATGTATCTCTGGGCATCTCTAAGCTAGTCTGTCATATTGGCTGGGGTTCAGGATGAGAAACTCATAAAGCTTGCCTCTTCTTAGACCCGAAGTGAAAGCCATGACTGCGGTGTCATCACTACAACTGTCAATGAGGGTCAGCTTATCATTAAAATGAGTGACGCACTCCCTCAACGTCTCATTTTGTTTTTGCTTTAGGGCCAGCAAATAATGCGGGCCCGTCCTAAGCCATTGGCTACCCACGAAGTGTGTAAGAAACACCAATGCTAATGTCCAAAATAATCGATGGATTCCATAGGAAGGCTGTGGAATCACGTCAGTGCTGACGTCTTCAGGCTTGCAGGGAATGATCGACACATTATTGCATCAGACAATATGCTGGAAGTGGCACAGGTCATCGGTTGGGTCTCCTATCCCGTCGTAAAACTTCAACTTCAGTGGTGTGTATTTCTTGAGGAGCGGTTTGTCCATGATATGGTCCATGAATGGAGGGACCGACTTCAGTGGTCCTTTTTTAGTGTTGTCCATGCAAGGAAGTTTCTTTGTCCGACTTATACTCTAATATATGTTTCCTAGTCAAATCCAATGTGTTGTTGACCTGCCTATCTTGGGTAGATCTCTCAGATACTTGTGTTAGAGGTCTTACAAATATTGGGCCTGACCGCGTGACGTGTGGGCTTACTAGCTCATTGCAACTCGGACCCAAATATCTGGATTATGCTAGTGATGGGCTTACTGTTGTTTGGGCTTTGCTGGATTGAAAGTGCAATTGGGCATGCTTCGTTCTGTAGACGAGATTATCATGACACGTGTATGGTGCTGATAAGAGAAAACTTCCCACTAAACCCAGATGAGCTCAGCTTAGTGAATAATTTAGCATTTTAATTTAGCATTTTCTCGCGGAATAACCCACAAAACCCAAGTAATTTAGTGAAAACTTCCCACAAAACACGTGTATGTATCATCAACTCTCCCTCTTCTCGAGCAGATTTAATTTAGCATTTTCTCGCGGAATAACCCACAAAATCCAAGTAATATACTCAATTTTTTCCTCAATCTCTGTATTGAAGATCTCTACCTTCTCCATTCTCGCCATGAAGGCTTTCTTTGACCTGGAACCCAGATGAGCTCAGCTTAGTGAAGAAGACGAATCATATACAACATGTTTATGTGCGACGATAAGGACTTAAACAACAATGAATTATCTTTTTATTTATAAATTCAAAGTGTGAAACACCTCTCAAACTTACCATAAACATTTACACGTGGAAATTATGGCAAGCAAATTAGGGGTTTTTAGACATATCCTTTGATTATAATGTCTAATTAGGGATACACCCCCTAAACAAGGGGGTTTTAGACACGCCTCTCGCAATTGTCTTAGGTGCGCCTTAGGCGATTTAGAAATTGATGAGCTCAACCACTCGTTCTCCTAGTCTGTGGAAATGGTAACAATAAGGAATTCATGGGAGAGGTGGTGTCAATCAGTAACAGAGAGGTAAGTCATTTGGAGGAAAAAGATGAAGTTGCAGACAGAGTGGTGTTGTAGGTTGAGCCGGAGAATATGGGGTCGTGTGTGGGTGTTTGTTGGAGAAAAAGGTGGGCTTTATTTATTATTTCCTTTTAATTTGCGACACTAATTCTTTTTCAAGATGTGTATTCCTACCGAGGTGTATCCAATTTTTGGGAGGGCTTTATCGTGCCTTGAGATGTGTACTTATCAATAATGTATGTTGCTGAAATTTTTGAGTAGAAGTGTGCTCATCACATGATGGGCTTTTTGGTTACAAAATATATGACCCTACCAAAAAATGTCAGTCCAGGGGGACTAAGTCTAATTAGCCATATTTGAGGGGGTATCCTTAATTAGACATTAGAAATAGATGGGTATGATTAATTGCCTTAGCAAACAATGATATCTGTTGAGGGAAAAAATATGATCGGAACTTCTGCCAAAGATCCTTTGTCAGGCTAGAAAGTTAGCAGCTAGTACTACACAAACTCCAACCCAACCTGGGTACCTAGGTGGAGACTTCGATGATCAAGTCAGTAAGAAGCTTAAAAATGTATGAGAGAGAAAAACAGGTTCAAAGTGAGCCTTGTTTGCTCAGGTGTTGTTGCATGTCTGGCTCTTGGGAAATGAGCTTGCTTTTATACTTGTTTGATCATATCTTTGTGTTCGTGATCTCAGTAGTGGTGATAGGTCAAAATCTACCATCTGAAAGGTAGCCTGGAGATGACTCTATCATGTCTCGAGCAATGTGGATGTATCTAGGTTGGAGTGTGTAAAATATGCATTATCATTCTTCCCCTTGGTGTGTTGATTGTTGGATCACGATACTAAAGAAGTCAGATGCCAAGGGGCCCCGACCTGGTGCTAACTCACCTACCCAAGGAACACATGGCGCGTTCTGGTTGGGCAAAAGTGAATTGTCGCAGCAGTTATATATGTAGAGTTTCTTTGGTTTCTATGTTCACCTATAAAATCAAGGAGCACCATTGGGGGTTCAAGCAGAGCAGTCTGTCGGAACGAGTTGTTCTAAAACTCTAGGTAAGTTCCATAACTACTTCTCTTTCCTTAGTAAATTCTTTAGGAAACCAAGAATGGTGAGGTATAAGCAAGTTGCTCGTCCAACAGTGAGGAAGGTTGCATGACAAATTTTGTTCCAAAGAAACCTTATAAGTGGGAGATTGAGGAACCCATCTTTTAGAATTGGCCTTTTGAGGAAGAGATCTGAAAACTCAATAAACTCTCGGATGACATAAGGATGGGTTACGTAATGAAGTCCATGTACCGGTGCCGAGAGGCTCCACTTCCGAGTTACAAACTTTGTGACCTTGTGGTATTTGCATTCAGGGTTGAGTTTTCCCCTTTCTCAGCTAAATGTTGACATCCTGAATTACTATGAGACTGCCCCGTGTTAAGGGAATGAAAACTTCTGGAGACACCTTCGAGCCTTTGATAGGATCTTTGAGAGCGTTGGGTATTGAGGTGACGTTGAATCAAGTTTGATCCAAAATACCTTCTCCAGAAGAAGTCTGGTTCAGAGACATCCAACCTAGAGACTAAGATTGATTATCTAGAATTAGTGTGGTTTCTCGAAATGTGACTATGACTGGAAGAGGGCTCTCATCTTTATCAAGGATCCGTTGGTTGCGGAGGATAGTCCGCCTTGAACAACCTTATAGGGAACATGGTCAAACTTCAGGGTAAGCTAGCATGGTTACAAGGTTTTTTGTTCATTAGCGTCTAATTATCTGATTCCTTTTACAGGGAAGTCAGAGGTGTCAAAGGCATAAAATAACCGGTTCCCAACATTCGTTTGCATTTTACATGGTATATTGGACGAGTTTTATAGTGGATTGTGGGGGTAACAGCTTTCGAAAAGCTAGCTCATGAGCCCATCCCGAGTAAGAAGGACATCTAGCGAGAGCACACCAAGCCTGAGGTGAAAGAGTTCACCCCGAGCCTAATTCCTTAGCATTAAGAACTAATGGAAGCTGAGGAGTGTCGATCCAGCTGAGGTAACCCTACCAGGTTAACCAACGGAATGAGTCCAACAGCTACCCTACCAAAAACAAGAGGAGAAAGGTCAAGGCTAGCCATAGGCTGAGGTGGAGGAACTAGCTGGGTACTAGCAGTCAGGCGCATACTTACGAGTTTGCGGTTGAGCTTGAGAAACGATTGGCTTCTTCCGAGGACAAAGAGGAAGAAGAAAAACAATAAGAAGAAGAAAAACATACGTCTTCCAGTTTTGGTTCATCATCCGGTTCTAGTTGAACATAGGCATCCACGAGTGAAGCGTTGAGCTCTGAGGGGGAAGGGTCAGTCCAAAAGGTGGAGATAGTAGGTTCTCTAGAAGGAACCTTTGCACAGTCCGCTCTCAATCATGTTCCCTTTGGGAACAAGGTCGAGATGAGAACCTCATTTGGAAAAGTTCCAAGCTTACTCCTACGTAAGAGTTAGAGCAAATGAGAAATCGACCTAACACCAATTGCTCGAAGATAGTGTGTGGGTGGGAATGACCACGCCCCCGGTCAAGGTATATGTTAAGCTTGCTGCATCCCATGCTAAAAAGCTCAAGGAGGCAAGGGACAGGAAGGCAGCTGAACAGGCGAGAATAGAGGTTATAAGAAGTTTGTTGTGGAATCTCCCGAACACTCGTTCAGGGCTGCTACTCCTAAGTATTTGGGGAAGTATCATGCGATCGAAGGTGGGTCTCCTCCGAGTAAGGCTTGGGCAGTTGGAGGCAAAGGACATATGGTGTTGAGCTCTCTCTTGTGTTCCATTAGTAAGGCTCGCACCTCGAGGGAGACTGGTCGGGAGATCAGAATAGATGACATGGGGTAGAAGGATCCCAGGGTTGCAACGGAATTGATGCAAGATATCAATTTGGTGAATGATAGAGGGTTATTTCATGGTTTGTCCGATGAATGGCTATATGTGGAAGGTATTCAGAGGCTTGTTAAGGTAACTTTTTGTTTTACCCATTTTGTTCATGCTATTTCATTCCATTCATCTTAGTAGTTTCTCATCTGTGCAGATGGAGGCTATCATTCACCATCTCATTACTACGGAACAAGGACATGCTCTGATAAAGGACAAGGAGATCTAGTTGATCAAGGAATGGGAGCAGGTACATGAGGCATTGAAGAAGATGGAGAAGTTGTACTTAGAGCTCTGGAAGATGCATAAAAGGATGCTAAAGAGCTAGATGATCTCGACAAGGCCAACCGCGACAATGAGAAGAATACAAAACCTTTCAAAGTGGGTGGAAAGCCCACTGGACAAAGAAGAAGAAGAAGGATGACACTTTTCTAGTTGACCTGTCGAATACAGAATTGGACCGACAAGGTGGACCATGAGGTTGACCTCGATTAAGAGATGAACATCATTCCCAGCAATAACCCCGCTAACCACAGAGACCATTCAAAAATACTTTGAAGGTACCTATGGGTTGGATAATGTAGCAACTAGATTCCAAAGTTATGTCTACTATGTGGAACATCTCGGTTTTCTGGTTTTAGAAACTTGAGATTCGGCATGGGAGCATGTGGTGCGGTCAGTTAAAGAGGATGGACGCCCCAGACCCTTCAAGAGTATTTCAGGTGGTGTTGGGATGAGTTCCACTTCTATGTGGAATACTGTTTTGACGAGAATGTGTATTGTCTACTGGACCCAATAGACTTAGACTTGTAAGCCTTTGGGCAATTAGTAATCCACATTCTAACTGGAACGTCTATTCAATGGATTCAGAGGTTCATTAATACTCGGACTATCTTTAGGAGAACTTTGTATCAATTTTTTTGATTGAATACAATTACATCCGAATGGATTTTCATGTTACAATATTGTTGTGGTGTGTTTTACTATTCTTTTAGCTGTTTGGGGCTTTGCGTTTTAGGAACTTAAAATAATTAAGCGGTATTTTCATATTAGTTTCCTTGGGCCTTCATGCCTTAGGAATTTTGGTTGATTGTTGGATAACTAGAAGTCGTGGCTGGTCAAGGAGAAACTTTCCAGACCAAGCCTTAGCATAAGAGCCATGGAGGTTAGTAGGTCAGTCAAGGAGCAACTTTCGAAACTAGGCCTTGGGCGTAGGAGCCTTGAAGGCCAATTGTTATGTTCAAGTGAACTTCCTGAACCTATCACTACACCAAAAGGCTTGTTTAGCTACGGGGAGGTGGCCACGGCTCTAAGCCGTTGGTTTATTTGCCACGGCTAAAAACCGTGGCTATAACGGCCAACGGTTTAAAACCGTGGCTAAAAAATAAAACCGTGGCAAAAAAATACTACACCAAAAGGGTTGCCATGGTTTTAAACCGTGGCTATAACTGCCAACGGTTTATAACCGTGGCTAAAACTGCCAACGGTTTTAAACCGTAGCTAAAATTTTTTTACCTTTCGCGTTTTGGCCAAAATGGTTTCGCGCTTTGGAGGGAGCATTTTCGCGCTTTGGCAAAAAAAATTGATGAAAAACAGATTCTCACAAGGGAAGTTTGTTGATGATGAAGATTGTTGATGATGAAGCCTGGTTTTACACCCCCATTGAAGGTTTTACTTTGAATCTCAATCGATTAGGGAGAAAGTTTAAATTGGGTTTTTTGCTTGATAAAAATCGGATTGTTATTGTTTGGTTTTGTCATCAGTGAAGAAACTTCACTATTGTCTATAAGTTATTTAGATGTTAAAATTGATAAGGAATGATCTGTGTTTTGTATTTCAGGTTAGGTTTTCTCTGCACATACAAAACTTTCCATGTGAATCATCATCCAAAGTGTGCTTCAACACCTGACATGCTTTCAGTATTTCTCTACCACTTATGTCAGGTATTCACTTTTTAGTGTCATAACCTTCTTGTTTAGTGCTTATATCCTTGATATATTTAGATAACAATGACTACCAAGCATCAATCTGCTAGTGCAATTGTACTCTAGCACTTCTGCGCGCCATGTTTGGGTACTAGATTTAATTATTTGAGTTTCTACTGTACCATAATTGCAATTGTTTATATGAACTAACATGATTTCTTTCTTTCTTTCTTCTTCTTATTTTTTTTTCATTGTACACGTATATTATAACTTGAGTAATTCAAGACTGTTTGGAGTAATACTCGTACTTGGTCTGTCCAGGAATACCAAAACATAGATGACGAAAATCAGAAACCATACGTGCTCAGTACATAAACACAAAGGAAATGAGGTCTGGGTGCTAAGTATTGTTATTATACTTCCTTTTTTCTTTTTTTGGAATATTAGAATTTGGTTTTGATTTAGCTCATCGCCCTTATTATGCTGTTCTGTAAATTTGGTTTTCAAGAAGCCAAAGTCTATTCAATCGAAATCCACAAATTTTCCAAAGAAGGGATTGACGAAACCCTTTAATAAGTCCCCCTCCAAGCATAAAGATCAATCAGAGAAGGCGAATGAGCCGAAATCTAAGCGAGAAGCTCGTCTTCAGAGCAAGGTCAGTCACTTTTCAGATTGTTGATGTTATCATTAAATATTTTGGAAATGGAAGTTTGTTTCATTTTTATCGCCAACATCCATATTTTATAATAATTATCATTTTTGGAATTAGTGTTGGTGTGTTTTCATTGATGGTCTTCAGTCTGAAAATAGCCCGTACTTCTCATTTACCAGATTGTTAGTGGTTTCTTTCGCAATTATATCTTTAACTCCTGCACAAGCTGCAAAGCATAAATATTATCTATGAAGGGAAATATCTCTCTGTTCATGGGAGTTCATGTGGTATTTTATTTCAGTTTTTTCGTGGATCAGCGTCCTAGTCTTCATAAAAATATCCTATAGGAGATTATGATATTTCTTGGTAATGTAGATTTGTGTAATGTCAGTGCTACATCAAGTCAAAGATGCATCATCTTTTTGGTTTTAATTTATTGTAGGCAGAAACAGAGGCAAAGAAGAAGAAGAGGAAGAAAAACTATGATCTTCAACATGTAAGCACCAAGTTCTTTTAGGGGTTATGGATTTTTTTGATTGGTCAAAGGATTATTTTTAAAAAATAAAATTCTTTGTTACATTTCATATTTGATTTGTATAGGAGCTTGCAGCCCTATGGGAGAAAATGAGGCGGCGCAATATTGCTAAAGAAGACAGATCGAAGTAAGAAGTTCATTTTTAATAATGGGGTTCTTTTGTAGAAATATTTAGTAATATGGCTAACTTTGTTCATTTTAATATTTTGAGAATGGTGAGTGAAGCTGTACAGAAGATGAAGGGGAAGATACCTGAAATTGACATGTCCCATGTATCTTCTCGGGTTTTGCAGGTAAATATTATTCTCTTGCTGACTTCTCTTCCATTTTCATTTGATTTACTATTAATTGCAGTAGGGCTTTGCTTGTTTCATATTAGACTTGTGTCAAGTATTGTACCCAACCTGAACGAGATTCCATATTTAAGGAGCTCCTGCCAGATCTTCTTACACTTGCACGTAACGCATATTCAGTTCATCTAGTGAAAAAGATGTTAGACAATGGTATGTTTCTGCCGAGAAAGTGGAAAATTGAAAGTTACGACAATGTTGATTGGAGATTTAGGGCATTGAAAATCTGATTTTCTTTTTTCTGATTTTTTTTTCTTCATGATGCTGCAGCCTCTAAAAAACAGTTGGAAGGTTTCATCTCTACCCTCCATGGGCATGTTGCCTCTCTTCTCCGTCATATGGTTGGATCTGTTGGTATTTTATAACCGATTCAGTTTACAGCAATAGAAGTTTTCTTGTATTTTTATTCTTTGTGAAGTCTGTTGCTTTATTTGTTAAATACATCCAAGGATTGTTAAAGTCGAAGTTTGAGTAATCTTGGGTATGGTGGATCATTATTTTGCTTGGACTTGTTTGACTTAGTTGAGTGATATCAGACTTTACTGATGTCTTTAACATTGGTTGCTTTTGAAAATGGACTTTAGTTGCTCCCAGGCTAAGAAGTAGGGGAAAAAGGGGCACAAAGTTTCTTATAGAAACATGTTTTCTTGTGAAAACATTCTATATTTCTTTATTACATATTCGTGCATATTTGGTCGAACTCTGCAGACCTGATGTTTTTAATATTGCCTAATGGTTCTTATTTGGCAGTTGTTGAACATGCCTACCAATTGGGAAATGCATCTCAGAGACAAAATCTATTGTTCGAGTTGTATTCAACAGAGTTTCAACTGTTCAAGGATTTGGCTTCATCTAAAGAAAAAAGGTTTGCTTCAAGCATTAAGCATATCCATATCTCCTCTTTACATCTGTGCAATCAGCTTAGGCATTTTTCTAAGAACACTGCCAAGATTTAGGCAAAGCTAAGACTCGGTCACTGCTTGGTCCAGTCCTCCTTGCACATGATGGTTCAGTCGAAAACAAAAAGGAACCCCAGTACCACAAAGTTGTGATATATTCTCCGCTAATATAAGCTGATCTTTTTGAATGCTTGTTTCTTCTTGTGTATAAGTGATAATAACTGATATATTATCAAATAGAGTGTCATCAATTTCTCTGAATTGCATCGTAGTATGCATGGCCATTGCTCAACTATCACTCTATAGATTGCTCAGTATGTGTCATGCTATCATCTAGACCTTAGAAAAAAAATCTAAACCTCGGATCTGGAACACCGATTCTTTTCTCCTTAAGTCAGTGGATATATTACTTTATATAAAAAAAAGAACAACAAATAATCATACCCCGCATTGACCTTTCCTAACATAGAATGTAAATAATAAAAACATTTCTCAACTTGATACGTCATCATTAAGCTTTTGCACCTAAATAACATTTAAAGAATGATTACTCATTGATCAGAGTTGAACTATTTTCTAACCCAAAATTCTTGCTCTGCTACTGGTAGCTTCTGGTTTTTTATAGTTCACTTGTTTGGATTTTATTTGTCTTGTTTTTTCAGGTTGGTAGATGTAATTTCTAAATTGGGTCTAAGTAAAGCTTCAGTTCTTAGGCACATGTATTCAGTAATTCAACCAATTTTAGAAAAAGGAATAGTGGACCATTCTATCATACACACTGCATTATTGGAGTACCTGCAATTGCTGACAAGGTAAGCAGAATATATATATATAATTTTTTTTTCTCTTTTTTTCATATGCATTTCTATTTAGTTCAAACTTCTAAACCGAGTAAGTTGAAAGTCCTCTGCCACAGATGTGATTGAGCAGCTGTCAGGCCCGCTGCTTGTTCGAATGATCCATACCAGAGATGGAAACAAATTTTCAATTTTATGTCTGTATTTACTGCAGTGACCTTGCTCAGAATCAACTCACTGGTGAGATTCCAAGGCTAATCTATTGGAATGAAGTTCTTCAGTATCTGTGAGTATTCATCCATCACTTCTAGTAGCTCTTAAACTATGTTTTCTGTTTAACTGAAATATTACTGTTAAGTTTGATCTTTAGTAGTCTTTTTATGCTAAAAGATAACGTATTTGCATTCTTATACACTACACCAAAAGCCCTATTTAGCTACTAATACTACCAAGACATTCACTGGCCTTTAATATTACTGTTTTTGGTTTTCTGTATGGGGAAGCCAAGGCATTCACTAGACTGAGATAATGAGGTCTAAGTATTGTAATCTCTTTTTGTTGAATGATGTTATCTTTTTGCTCCAATTATAACAGTTTTCAGGTATCTATCTCCCTTGCAGGAAGAATATGGTAAGACTTAACTTTGATCTTAACATTTTTAAAGGAACGTATTCCAAGAGAAACAATGTGAATCGAATTGTGATTAAGTGTGCAAATACTATGCAATTAGATGAGGGTATTTTTTTTTTGCTTAAAAAACACAAAGACAACTACAATAATCTTGAAAACTAAAGTAGCTAGGAGCTT
This sequence comes from Berberis vulgaris, assembly GCA_963556465.1. Lineage (NCBI taxonomy): Eukaryota > Viridiplantae > Streptophyta > Magnoliopsida > Ranunculales > Berberidaceae > Berberis > Berberis vulgaris. Next base: position 62,075,266 of record OY747127.1, on the reverse strand, counting down.
TTAATAGTTTAAATTGCCCAATCTCATTTATGAAGTTGCATGGGTCTTGTTAATGCTTTAGTTTAAACTTGTTACCCAATATAGAATATTGTGTGTTCTAGTCAACATTTGTGTGCATATGCTTGGTATTTCATTATATTTGTGCATAGGTTGAAAGAGTAACACTGTTGATCAAATATTGTGTATGAGCTGTAGTTATTTGAGAGACAAGTCTGCAATCAGCAACTACCCATTGAAAATAAACAAAAAAATAGAGAAGAAGATAAGTAAATGAACAGCAAGACACTGAAACTTTAGAGAGGGTTGGTGGGAGTATTGAAAGAAGGTTGGGGGACAAAAGGGAAGAATGGTAATTTGAAAACAATAAATAAATAAATAAATAAAGATCTCCTAACTATATTCTGTCTTCTCACATCCTTTCATTTGTTTGTTTAGGAAAAGAGGAACTAGAGAGGTGTGTTTGGCAAAGTTCAAGAAAGGAATAAGAAGGAATAGTCAAGAATGAAATGAAGAGAGACAAGAGAAGTAAAGAAGAGACTTTGTTACTTTTTTCTAATAAAAAAAATGGTTATGATAATTTATTATGAAATAAATGGTTATGAAATAAAGGTCTCTCTTCTATTATACTTATATTCCAGTCATTCTTGTTTCACAAGATGTACCTCACTAGAAAGTAGTAATAACTTTAGAAGCCTAATATAATGGAATCTGGTTCTATGCGATTCTTTTACATGATCTTTTTTATTTTTCGTTCCTTAGGCTTTATTAATTTATTTTTAAAACACAATCTGAAAGCCAGATCTAGCATTTGTAAATCATTTCCTGACAAGAAAAGAAGGCTAATGGCATGCTTACTCTTGATCCTGAAATATCTCGAAACCTTATTTTGCCATAAATGCTTCGAAGGCTAATGGCATGCTTACTCTTGCTTCTGTAAAAGTTTTATAGACAGGTTTAGGGGCTTGAAACTACCATTGCCCTGATTCTTGGATCTGGCTGACGAGCTGACAGTTTCTCATTTGCTGAAAAGTGGAATGAAGCCTTCAAACCAAAAATATTCTGGGGTTTAGTGGAATGAGCTGACAATTTTGTATCTTGAGCTTAAAACATTGCTCATGTTTTATGAATTTCACTTACTTGGGATGCATGTAATTGCCATTAGATGATTAAAACTTGTTACGTTAGTATGGCTACTAACACGTGCTTCAATTTGCTATGTTTTGCTGATAAAAGGAAAATCCTCATTTCTTAGTTCTAAGGTTAAAGGTGTTCTAGTAAACATGACCAAGTCTCTGGAACATCTGATAATTTGTTCTCAATCAGCCTGAACTTTTGCAAAAGTTCTAGTAAACTTTTGCAACATGTTTTGGTGTTGGCACTAAGTATCGTCAAGACTCTTCTGCACTAAGGACACAAATTTGGAAGACCTTTGTCTTGATTTTAGTCTTCCGGGATATCCTGATTATACACTCACTTCTAACCATAACCAGCAAATGGTAAATTGTGTTTTCTTTTGTGATCATTTCTTTCTTAATCGTTTGGTGATAAGATTGAATCCTGAAACATATTTTTTGCGTTTCTTTGTTAGGTAAATATGATCAACTTAGAAGAATATGTTTCATTCATTGTTGATGCAACTGTGAGAAGTGGGATATCCAGACAAGTTGAAGCTTTAAAATCAGGATTTAACCAGGTTTGCTTTTACATACTGTCTCCTTGGCTTGGACTGAAAATTTCCTTTTTCTTGTTCCTTGGTATGTTATATGATAATCTATTGACATGTGTGGATTGCTAGAAATTATGCACTTAATTTCTCGAGCTTCATGATTAAGAATACTTTTTAGTTAGCCCCTCCCCCCAAATAAAAAATATTAACATGTACTTTTTTCAAGTGTAAGTACTCTTGACATTGACAGTTTTACATTTAATTAGTATTTTTATCTGCTTTTGCCATAACCCCTCCAAGACGTACCCTCAGCAGGCTGGAACCATTCGCAAGAACGGATACATCGTCATCAAGGGCAGACCCTGCAAGGTTGGTTCTTTTGCTCTGTTTTGATGTAAATATTGAAAATTTTGATGTGTTTTTGTATGATTCAGATCAAGATATGTGTTTGGTGTCTCGTTATATTTGATTATCTTTGATGGGTTGTTGTTTGATTGAAGAGAATCAAGAAAATTCTTTGATGGGTAGCTAGGCCTGTTTGGGGTTACCCTTTTGTTCAAGATCTTTCATCATTCATTCATTTGTTAGTTGATTCAACTGTTGATTTGATAGTCTGGGTTTGTTTGATTTTTCATTTTGTCGGTGGGGTTTTGATCTTATAATTTGTTTAGATTGTTTGATGAATTGATGTCTCTATCTTGATCATTTGTTTTCTTCAGTCTTCCATGGACACCGGATAGTAGTAAGATTGTTGTATGATTTAATTTGGATGCGAGTGTTGGGTTCAGTAAATCCTAAAAAATCAAGTTGGTAGACTGATATAATATCTATATGCACTATATATTCAATGTGGAAGATTGAAACTTGTATATCACGCGTACAAGCAAAACAGTAAGTCCCAAAATCTGCTATTGTTTACTTTTTTTTTTTTTTTTTGAGTCTGCATGGTCTAGTGTTCTTCGTCTGATGGATTTTGTTCCACAGGTGTTCGATTACCGTCTGCATGGTTGTTCTCAAGGCCTAATTACTTCAGTAAGCTGCAGTTGTTATTATGTTGTTTATCGACTTGAAGTGCTCTGATTCTTTATCATGTAATCAAGTTCTTCTCTTACAGAGTGAAAAGCAATCAAGCTGGTGTGGACTTGAAGAGAACAAGGACCCGTGTAGTGAACAATGCTATCTCCGGGTAACTTTTGTCATGTCTAAGTTTAAAATGCATACTTCCATGTTATCACTGTTGAAAATGAAGCTTAAGATCAACAAAATGGTTATGATATACTCTTCAGCATGTTATAACACCTCCAAATCTAGAGGGTACATCAAGTAGATCTTCACTTGTTTCAACATCTTAATGTAGTAAATAAAACAAGGAAATTTTGTAATGCTATCAAGTAGATCTTCACTTCATTTCATGCATGTTGATCCTCATTGTGACAGATAAAAACTTTTTCTCATGATATAACCCAAGTACATAATATGCAATTTCATTTCACAATCAGATTACAAATCTGACTAACCAAACTAATGTCTACACCAACATTGATTAGAATAACATGGTTCTTGAATTTTTCTAATGTTACCAAACCAATATGAATTGTTGATTTTACTGTAACTGATAACAATAATATCATTGAAATATTTTACATTTTTACTCAATCTCTAAGTCTATATTCATTTGAAAATTTTCATTTTCTTTTCCAATTTCTGAGTCTATGACGAAAAAATCATCTAAACATCTCATTCTCATATCTGTGAGGATGTTTTGTAGGAGAAGACCTTAGTCAGGTTTCTGCCAGGCTACTAATATTGGTGTCATACTGAACATACAACATGCAGTTGGTTGAATAATTAGTCTTCAGAAATTTGGCATTTTTCGTCGTAATTATGCTACTGCTACCTTATATTTCTGTTGTATGTCTCAATATCATGTTTCTTCTTTTTTTGGCAGTTTTACCGAGGTAGAAGCAGGTGTGAAGCTGAGTTCAGAGAAGCTGCAAAAGTTGGGATGGCGATACAGGCCCTTGGATGAAACCCTTGTTGATTCTGTCAAAAGCTACCAAGAGTCCGGTCTCCTGGGTAAGGATTAGATCATTTTGATGTTAAGAGCTGAGGCGACTGCAGATGTCTAAATGCGGTTTTGTTTGTTGTTTTTACTGTTCCCTTATACTGTCATGTTTATGTACTTCGAATTTGAAAGATGGCTCAAAATGGTGTAATACATGTACGTTGTCAGTTTTATTTTTTGCATCTTCTGTTTCCTCTCTTTACTTGTTTATATTTTGTCTTGTGATGTGTATTCTGGTTGCAATAGTTCTTTATGATTGTCCACCATGTTAATCATATTTCGCCACAGAATGAGATTTTCACTGTCACATTAATAAAATGCGTACAATGATGTCAAAGACTGTAGTTCTTAGAACCAAAATTGTGCAGCTAAGCGTACAATGATGTCAAAGACTGTAGTTCTTAGAACCAAAATTGTGCAGCTAAGCAAACAACCGCTGTGTTGTAAATGTTGTTTTTAAATTTAATCAAAAGTAATCACGTGTTGAATTATACTTACCTATAAGATGTAATCAAAAGTCATTTGATAGCAAAAAAAAAAAAAAAAAAAAAAATTGCAACGGCTTAAAACCGTGGCTAAATATTGCAACGGCTTAGAATCGTGGCCATGATTTGCCACGGCTTATAACCGTGGCTAGGACTGGCCACGGCTTAAAACCGTGGCTAAAGCTTTTGCAACGGCTTAAAACCGTGGCTAACATGTTTGCAACGGTTTATAACCGTGGCTAAATCATCAACCGTCCTCGAGCATAAAACCGTTGCTAACATGTTTGCCACGGTTTTTAGCCGTTACTGGGGATTTAGCGACGCCTCTACAACCCACGGCTCTAAGCCGTGACAATGGGTTATCCCCACGGTTTAAAACCGTTGCTAATGGGCATTTTTGGTGTAGTGTATCCTTGAGCATAGGAGCCACAGAGGCTAAGTGCTTAGTTCAAGAGGAACTTTCTGAACCTGAACTTGGGCATAGGAGCAGTGGAGACTGAACGGAATGGTTAGGGAGGAATTTCCAACCAAGCCTTGGGCGTAGGAGCTACGAATGTTGGTTAATGGTCAGTTTAGGATGAACTTCTTAAACCTAGCCTCGAGATGTGCATAAGACTCCCCCAGGCCTTCGCTCATGTCGCCCCGAGTGTTGCTTACCCAAGTAAAGCCTCGTCTTCAACATTGAGAACATAACCCAGTCATAGGGAACGTAACTACCAATTAATGATGATGGTTGACTCAGTTACAAAAAATTCTATAAATAAAGACCTCTAATGCCAGAACCTTGTTCTTATGAATGCTTTGGAATCTCTTGAGAACCTTTCTCGGTGGAGCAACGGGAGTACTTAAGTGTGTGGTTCATATTGGATAATGGTCGGATGTCCACCATCCAACAGTTATTCCACCGGTTCTGCGAGATTTTCTTTGTTTCACTATTGGGTCTCTGGAAAATAAAACAATCGGACTTCGTCCTCCCAATTGTTATGTACTCATGTAAGGCCGGTCTTAGGCCACAAGTTAGAACCTTATGGTCTGACACATATCTTGTGTAGGAAAGAAAGTTTGGGTATTTCCTTCCTTACATAGAATACCACTATGTCGATACCTCTTTCCTCAAAGTCATGTACTCAATCACCTTGGCAGGGAGATTCGAAAGGAACCGAACTGAAACAAGTTGCTTGAGCTCGTGCAATGTTGCTATGGATTTCAGGCTAAAAGAGGAACGTTGTATATCCCGAGCAGGAATAGTAGTAGATAATGTTAAGCTTGTAACTCGGATCAAAAGTATTACCTTTATCTAAGGATAGACAGTGTTAAGCTTGTAACTATCTAAGAGATAACGTAATCAATTCTTGTAGGTTGGACTTTATTTAATTGAACAAAATGCAAGAAATATAATTACTTATCTAATTTTTTTGCAAATAGGGATAATGTTTTCACCGGTAATAGGACTTCAAATTTTGGACATCCCAAGGATTTACAACTGGGGACTCGTCTAAATATTGTAGGTAGTAGTTGTGGCTGGTTTCTCTAGCTTGGGCAACTTTGTACGAGCCTTCCCAGTTCGGACCCAGTTTGCCTACGCCAGGCACTTTTGTGTTCAGAAAAACTTTTATGAGTACAAGGTCTCTTTCATGGAACACTCTGACACAGACCTTCATGGAATGCCATTGGATGACGTTCCGAGCATATTGCTCAAGGTGTGTTTCAGCGGCTTCCCTTATGGTTTAGTCATGTTCGAATGGAACGGGAGAAGTTGAAAGTTTGAGCCAATTTCAACAATTGAATGTCTTTATGTGGGGTGGTCATTTCAATCGGTATCACTGCTTCCATGCCCAAAGCCATGCTAAAAGAGGAGTTACATGTAGTACAAAAAGTTTTGTAGGTAGTTCGATAAGCCCACAATTTTCATGGTAACTTATCAACCATCTAATTTTTGTTGTTCCAACCTCTTCTTTAAGATTCTGACAATGGTTTTATTGGAGGATTTTGCTAATCCGTTATCTTGCAGTACATGGGGGAAGTATCTGACAATGATAGCCTCGAGGAACTCTTTTACCCTTCCCCTCCCTTCGGAATTGAGAGTTGTTGTCAAAAGCAAACCTTAGTATTCCAAAGGTGACTCTTAGGATAGTCAGGTTGTTGGCATTGAATGTTCCTTTAACAAGCATATTGTCAATGTAGAGTTCCATATTTTTCCCAATCTGTTCTCGGAACTTCTTTCCCACCAGGCACTGGTAGGTGGCCCCAACATTCCTTAGTCCAAAAAATAGTTTTTTATAACAGTAAATCCCATTCTTTGCATAGAACGACATTATTCTTTGTCTTTCTCTGCCCGAGGATTTGGTTGCAACCGAAATAACCATCCATGAAAGAGATAAATTGGTGTCTTATTGCTCGATTGACGAGTTCTTCGACCTTTGGCAGGAGAAGCTGTCATTTGAGCAAGACTTATTGAGGTCCGTGAAATCGATGCAGACTCGGACCTTGCCATTCTTTTGGGAACAACAACTATGTTTGCAATTTATTCAGGTGTAAGGGTTGCCTGGATATGTCCTACGTCTAGCAGTCTATGTAATTATTGTTTTTTGCTTCGCCTTACCTGGATATGTCCTACGTCTAGCAGCCTATGTAATACTTGTTTTTATGCCTTCCGCGAAGCAAAGAGAAACCTCTATGATTTTTTGGGCCACATGCTTATGCCCTTCTCGGATATTTAGCCTATGGCAAGAAAATTGTCTGGGGATCCCGTGCATGTTATTTATGGTTCACGAAAAGACGTATGAGTTCAATTGTAGGAAATTCATCAGCTCGACCCTAGATTCTAATTCGAGGTCGACAATTATGAAAGTTTGTCTCTCTAGGCCTTCCCCTCCTATATTCACTCTTATGATAGTTTTAGGTGGCTCGTGAATGGTAGGCGAGAGCAGAGTTGATTGCTATGCACGAGCATTTTTAGGTTCATCCTCAACTACATCCATTGTAGCCTCGAGAGATATTATGGTCGCCTCGAATCTCATTGAGGCCAAAGTCAATCGAGAATCTAATTGTCTATTAGAAGATTGACGTGAATGCTTTGAGGCCATGGATCCAGCCGCGACCGAGTATAAATTTTTATAGGGATGACACATCTACTACGACAAATTGACAGTTCATTTCAGCCGATTTGGCTCTGACAGACAGATAAAGTTCTTCTTTAGGAATGGTGCTGGCGACATTGAACCCGTAGACGGGTTCCTTGGTGAGCTTGAGCATTTTGGGATCCAGGTTCATTTTGTCATCAGCAAATATGAAGATCATCTCAATGGAGCTTTCGTAATCCACTAGGACTATCTTCAGCATCGAGTCCCTGATCATCAAAGAGATGAACAATACGTCCATGTGAGCGCTAACCACCATGTCTTGGTCTTTGTTCGAGAACCATGTCAGGGAGTCATTTCCCTTCCTGGGGGGTCTGACCAATCGAGGCTCAATATCGGCATTGTTCACATGTAAGGCATGCAAAGTCGTCTGTCCTTTTGCCCACTTCTCTAAAGGTGACTCATTATTGCATGTAAATAACATTGATGATTTGCTTGGGATAGGACCTTCTGGGTTTGGATGGTCAGGAGATGGAGGACATTCTTCGGCGGCCTTAACAAATTCTTGTAGTCGGCCTTGTTCCACCATCCTCTGGAAGAAATTCTTTAGCGCTATGCATAAGTCTGTCTCATGATCCCTCAGCTTGTGGTACTCGCGGTAAGGCCTTTCAGGCTGATCCTCAAGCTTTGGGGCTGGATTGGAGAAGTAAATTTCTCCTTTGATCGGCTTGAGAATTTTAGATGATTTATTAATCAGGGAAGTTTTCTCATTGAACTTTGAGCGAGGCCTCTTCTCTTGTTAGTTTGAGCCTCTATTTCCTTCCCTCTTAGGCGCCTTAGGCTTCTCTTTGAATCTGGACTTCTTGTCCTTTGGTTCGTTCAGGCTGATGTGACCATCAGTGTGGTATTTGGCTTGCACTCCATCCTTAGACTATTCATATATCCTCCACTTTCACTGTTGTCTCGACTATGTTGAAAGTCGCTTCTATGGTCTAGGTTTCTTTCAATGCCAGCTTGGTATGGGCTCAGGTTCCTGCAGTTAAACCGAGTCTGAGGGTTAGACAACTTAGCTTATGGCCAAGGTCGGGTATCTTCAAGGCCACTTTATTGAATTGGGATAGGTAATCTCTGAGGAATTCCCCTTCTTCCTGCTTCACTATGAATAAGTAGATGAAGTTGGAAGCATTTTTCCTCAGATGCATGTAGTGCCGAATGAAAGTGGGCTGGAGGGTCTATAAGTCTCCAATCGACTTCTCTTTTAGGTTGTAGAACCATGTCAGGCAAAAATTCCTTAAAGTTGTTCGGGAATATCTTGCAATGTTGTCGGTCACGCCTTGATGCTTCCCACTGAATGGTTTTTGGCTTGAAATGCAACATGTGCTGAAATTTTGGCATAGTGAACTTTTTTGGCATAGTATACTTTTTTGGGAAGTCTATGTTCTGAATCTCAACTGAAATAAGGGATCGATTGAGTCAGCCAAAAGCGACCTTGGAATCACTGCCCTTCGCTCCCTTCTTGCATGCTCGACAAGCATATCCTAAAGCATTTTTTCTGTCATCATGTTGGCGGGTGGTGCCAGGAAGGTAGCTTGGGTCAGATCCTGGGTAGGATGCTAGTTTTGGGGAGCAAGGTCGGGATTCCAGCTTTGGCTTTACTGCAGGTCAGTCATACTTTGAGATTCTCCATCCCGTAACCCTTTCGGACCATTGGCCACATTATGGATGTTGGCCATCTCAGATTCGTTGGCGGCCCTCTTAGCAATTTGGTATTCTCTCACTGCTATCAGTTAGTCTTACAACTGAACCAAAGCCTTACGCAGGACATTTTGAGGTTTTTATAGGGCTCGAAAGCTTCCACTTGGGTATCTCCCGCTTGAGAGGTAGTTGTTTCTTTCTTGTGTCTTATTTCCTTGGAAGGCACGGTGTTTCAACTTTGGAAGTTCCCACAGACAGCACCAAATGTTGAGGGTAAAATGTGATTGAAACTTCTCCGGCCAAGAATCCGTTATCGAACTAGAAAGTGAATTGCTGGTACCTACATAAACTCCCCTTCGAGCGGTGTACCGGGATAGAGTCTCCGACAATCAAGTTAGTAACGGATTTAAGGATATAAAAGAGAGAGTGAGAGGTTCAAAGAAAACCATGTTTGTTTGGGTGTTGTTGCGTGTCTAGCTTTTGAGAAATGAACATGTTTTTATACTTGTTTGACCGTATCTATGCGCCTATATTCTCTGTTGTGTTGATAGGGCTGAATCTATCCAAATATACTAGCTAGAAGGTAGCCCCGAGCCAACTCTATTATGTCTCGAGCAATGTGGATATATCCAGGTCGGGGTGTGTAAAATATGCATTATGATTATCCACGCTGAATTTTTTGTAAGTAAACAATAATTGACAAACACACTAATGAATAAATTTACGTGAGTAGAGGTTGTTTCCATGTAGAAATTTTGGCATGGGTATCATTGTTTGCTCGCGGAAATTTCAGCATGTACAAATTTATGATAAGTTTTAGAATTGTTTTACAAAAACACTTAGCATGTGTTCAAGTCCTACAATTGAAGAAAACAAACTTTTGTTGCAATTCAGGTCTGTATCAACACCCATACGCATGTCATATAGGTGGTCTTCTTTATTGAGTTAAGCTAAGACAAGTTTCAGCTCACTGAAGTGGATTTTTAATTATAATAGGTGCATTTTAAACTTAAAAATTGAAAATGAACTATCAAATAAATGATTATCATCGGGAGTGGTCAGAAAGGGGTTGTTTGACTCTTGTTAGCTTGGTATGGCAGATGGGATGAGTCTGTAGTCGAGGAACCCTACAAAGAGAGGAAAGTTAGAGAAACCAAAAAAAGTGAGAGAGAACAATCGGAGAAACCCTACCAAAAATAAAAGGGAGTGATCATTCGGAAAAACCCTTCAGAAATAGCAATCAAATGAACCTTTGGAGAGAGAGAAAGAGCAATCAGAGGAACCTTCAGAGAAATAGGAAGCTGATGATACACCAACCCGTCCTATGATCAGCACCGTACACGTGTCACGATAATCTCGTCTATATAACGAAGCAGGCCCGATTGCACGCTCAATCCAGTGAGGCCCAAACAGCAGTAAGCCCATCATTGGCAGAATCCAGACAGTCGAGTTCGAGTTACAATGAGCCAGTAAGCCCATACGTCACGCAGTCAGGCCCAATACTCATAAGACCTCTAAGGCAAGTATCTAAGAGATCTACCCAATACAGGCAGGCCAGCAACACATTGGATCCGACTAGGAAACATATATTAGAGTATAAGTCGGGCAAGGAAACTTCCTTACATGAACAACACTCAGAAAGGGAAACCTCTCCCATAGATCTAGGAGCATGAGTTGTGTAGGGAAACTATCCCACATGAACAGCTCCCAATCAGGAAAATATTTCCACAACAAGATCACTTTCCCTAAACTACGTCACCAAAGGCCTAGCCGAATGAGGACTCCTTCACTATAAAAGGGAGACAAGGTCGATGAACTAGAGGTACGCAATATAACCCACTTTACAGTTTTGAGCCTCTCCTACACCTTATTTAACTTAAGCATCAGAGTTCCATCGGCCACCACACGGTGGTTCTTGGCTCATGTTTGCTACTTGTGCAGGTGAGGAAGGAGAACAAAAATTGACTATATCAGTTTGGCGCCGTTTGTGGGGAACGACAGAGTTTCTCAGAAAGAACAGTAGTTCCACCTTTTCCTAAAAATCAACGAGATGGTGACAAGAAGGTACCCCAAAGAAGGAGACATGGCGGAAACCTCAAACGCTCGAAGCGGCAGAGCCACCTGCTCCGGAGTCACCGCAAACATAGGAGAAACTTTTGCAGACCCCCGTACCGACGGTACCCACTGCGGACCCAAGAGTGAATCTACTGTCAACCCATATACAACAAATCTTGCAAACAGTCAAAATACTCAAATCCATGAAGCAAATGTTGGATGAGACGCTAAGAGCATACGTCACGTGCTTCAATGATGAGTTGACTTTCATTAATGTTTGTAACAATGCAACAGCCTTCACCGGCCGTCTGAGGAACGACAAGTTCTATAACTTCCTAACTTTGGACCCCCAAGCAAATATGGCAGACTTGGTAACGGAAACACAAAATTACATCGTCCTAGACGAGAAACTCACTGCCAGGAAAAAGGTGAAATCGGAAAAGAAGCCCTCTGTCCTTAAGGACAAAGAAAGAAGAGAAAACAGGGAACATTGTGAGGAGGTATGCGTCTTGCACGAAGTAAAATCAGAAACCGAGCACTCCAACCGGTCCCGAAAAGGGCAGCTCCGCAAATTATGGACCAGCTCAGCCCACAAGGACCAACAGATGCAACACGTTCACTCCCATGAACCGATTCTGCACCTTACCTTCACGGACAAGGACCTCCAAGGCATTCGTACTCCACACAATGATGCCTTGTGTCCATAGCAAACTGGGAAGTGAAAAGGTCTTTAGTGGATACTGGAAGCAGTGTGAACGTGTAGTTCCTAAACACGTTTCGCAACATGTAGTTGAAGGAAGAATATTTAAGCCCCTCGACACATCCCCTGGTCAGACTCAGCGGCGAGAAGTACTTCCCGATGGGGAGGATCAAATTAACAGTAGTGGCAGGAGAGCCATGGCTCCAAAAAATAATATTCCAAGAGTTCGTGGTGGTCGATGCACCCTCCACCTACAGAATAATCCTAGGGATCCCTGGCTTCACCAGATGGAGGCGGCGGTCTTCACTTTACACCAATGTGTTAAATACCCTGCCAATCAGATGGTGGGCACAATAAGATAAAATCAGCCAGCCGCCAGATACTGCTATTATTCAACACTGGAGTGGCTTGGTAGCTGTCAAATGCAGATTGGGACCACGATTGAGGTGCCCCAACCTGGACGAGGAGGCCCCTGTCAGCCGGATAGGAAGACCAAACGTCGGTCAAGTTGAAGAAGAGCCTGTGGCAGCGTATCTAGACAACCCTAGTAACAACAGAGCCATCCAAATAAGTTCTCGCCTAAGCAAGGAGTTCATGGAATAACTGATAACATTGCTGTGACAGAACCAAGATGTCTTTGCCTGGACGATGAAGGACATAGTGGGAATAGACCCTTCCATAATCACCCATCAATTGACTGTAGACCCAGCACGGAAATTGGTCAGACAAAATAAATGACCTATGGCCCCCGAAAGGATCTAGGTTATAAACGAAGAAATGCATAGGCTGCTAAACGCTGACATGATCAAAGAGGCGTGGTACCCAGACTGGCTGGCAAACACCGCCCTAGTGAAAAAGAAAAACATAAAGTGGAAAAGCTGCGTAGATTACACCGACTTGAACAAAGCATGCCCGAAGGACTGCTTTTCGCTTCCCCGCATCGATAAAATTGTAGATGCCACTTCCGGACATGGCTTCTTAAGTTCCATGGACCCTACTCCGGATATAACCAGATACAGATGCACCCCTGGATCAAGAAAAAACGTCATTAATAACTGAGAGAGGGATATTGCTATCGGGTGATGCCATTGGGCTTCTAGAATGTGGGCGCTGCATACTAACGACTAGTGAACCGGATGTTCGAAAGCCAAATTGGAAGGAACATGGAGGTCTACATAGACGACATGCTGGTCAAGAGCCTCTACAACCCAAAATATATCCAACCTTACCGAAGCCTTCGGCCAACTCTGCAAGTATCTGATGAAGCTCAACCCGCAGAAATGCACGTTTGGGGTCGAGTCGGGAAAGCTCCTAGGTTACATAGTAATTCAAACAGGAATACAAGTAGATCCGAAGCAGATCCAAGCTCTTCTCGATATGAAATCCCCGAGCTTTATCAAGGAAGTTCAAAGCCTAACTGAGATGGTTATAGCACTTCACAGGTTTATTTCCAATTCATCAGACAAGTTCCTCCATTTTTTCAAGATACTCAGAGGAAGCAAGGCCTTCAGCTGCGACTAGGGATGGTAGCGGGGCGGATTTGGTTAAGGGTGCATGGAGGTTGGGGCGGATACGGATATCCAACTATATCCGTTTATTATTCGGGGCGGATACGGATTTGGCCATATCCGCCCCACGGATACCCATTTAACCGGTGAATTTACTAAAATGCCATTGAACTATATAAAGGGATTAAACCCTGGATCCAATCTCTCACAGTCTCACTCTCATCTCGCTCTCACAGTCTCACTCTCGTCTCACATTCTCAGTTTCACACTCAAAGAGTCAAAATCGGCTTCTCACAGTCGTGACGTCTCTAATAGTCACCTCTCACAGTCGCGGCGCCACCTCTCATAGTCACCTCTCACAGTCGCGGCGTCGCCTCTCACAGTCGCCTAGAAGAGTCGAAGTCGAAGTCATCGAAGCCTCTCACAGCGTCGACAGCAAGCTTCCGATAGAGTATAAGAGAGATTAATCAGATCTGTGGCTCGAAAAAAGGGGGATTAATCAGATTTGTGGCTCGATCTGCGGTGGCTCGATCTGATAGCTCGATCAGCGATGGCTCGATCTAGTGGTTCGATTTGGTGAATGATGGTGGCTTGATCAAGTTTTGGTCGTTCGATCTGGTAGTGTGATTTCTTGTTGGCTGAGATCTGTTTTTGATATTTGAGAATGAAGTGTTCGATCTGTTTGAGAATGAAGTTTTTTATATTTAGCTGAGATCTGTTTTTGAGAATGAAGTGCTCGATCTATTGGCTGAGATCTATTTTTGATTTGTTGATATTTGAGAATGGTGGTGTGATTTGTTGTTGGCTGAGAATGAAGTTTTGGTTGTTCAATTGTTTTTTATATCTGAAATGGTCTTTACTGTTTTTTTTTTCTTTCGTCCGGGTATTTGGGGCGGGGCGAATATCCACCAATCCGTCTGGTTCGGGGATGGTTTTTACAAAATATGGTAAATGGATATTCGGGGCGGATTTGGATATCCGTGATCTCCAGCGGGGCGGGGATGGATTTGTCCAAATTTGCCCCAATTCGCCCCGTTGTCATCCCTAGCTGGGACGAAGAGTGTGAGCTAACCTTCCAGAACCTAATGTAATATATGGGAAGTACCGAGCTACTCTCAAACCAGCCCCAGAAGAGACGCTTTATTTATATCTAGCCGTCTTGGATCAAGCCGTCAAATCAGCTCTTGTACAGAGTAATAGAAGGGTATAGAAACCGGTGTACTACGCCTGCAAAACTTTCGTGGAAACTGAAGCAAACTATCCGGATCTAGATAAGCTAGCTTTGGTAAGGCCCTACTTTTAGGCCCATTTTATCACAGTCCTGACCAAACACCTGCTTCACACAGTGTTGCACAAGCCTGAATTATCCGGAAGAATGGTTAAATGGGCGGTAGAACTAGGACAATTTGACATCAACTATGCACCCAGAATGGCCATAAAAGGCCAAGCATTAGCAAACTTCATCGCCAAGTTTACCGGCGGTGGAGAACAGAAGCTGAACAGCTCAAAGCAGAGACCAGATGAGCTAGGGTGGATCATGCGCTACGACTAGTCAGCCACGCAGAAAGAAAGTGGTGTTGGTTTCACGCTCTACTTTCCAAGCGGATTCGTCTTGGAAAAAGTGATCAGATTTGGTTTCTCAACCTCGAACAATGAGGCGGAAAATGAGGCCCTCCTGTTTGGCATGAAGCTAGCAAAAGGAATCGAGGTAACTATGTTGACCGCATATAGCGACTCACATCTGGTAGTCAACCAAGGTATAGGGGACTTTAAAAGTAAAGACCTTAGGATGATATCCAACCATGAAAAGGTCATTAATGCAGCAGGCCAATTCAGAAGATTTGAACTTCTGCAATGTCTACGAGACGACAACCAGAGAGCTGTCGCACTGGCCAGGCATGCCTCAGCCATTGCAGAAACCGCCAATGGACTTATCAAATTCAAAGAACAATCAAGTCTGGAAAAAGAAGAGCTCAACAAGTTTTACGCAATTGAAGAAAATTCAAGCTGGATGAATCCCATCATTTAGTACATCAAATATGGGGCCCTCCCAGCAATAAAATCAGAGGCCAGAAAACTGAAAAACAGGGCAGCATGGTACACCCTCTTGACAAAAAAATCTACAGAAGATCAGCCACGGGTCCTGTAACGACCCCTTCCACATGACACCATATTGTTCGCTCTGGGCACCAACCGGCCCGCACGACTTTAAAACGCGTGATATCATGTAGAGCGACCTCGCACACTTAAAGCACATCCCCCCTCCACACCCAGGCGATGTGGGACTATGTCCCCCCTTTGTAGCTCGTCCAACCCCTCTTGGGCCTATTGGGCATGTTGGGCTCCAACACTCACTCTCAGGTCCGCCCACTCCAGGGTCTCACAGTCCACCCCCTTAGGGACCAACGTCCTCGTTGGCCACATAGGCCCAACGTCCACGTCAGCACACTTCCGGCTGGGTCAGGCTCTGATACCAACTGTAACGACCCCCTCCACATGACACCATATTGTTCGCTCTGGGAACCAACCGGCCCGCACGGCTTTAAAATGCGTGATATCATGTAGAGCGACCTCGCACACTTAAAGCACATCCCTCTTCCACACGACACCCAGGCGATGTGGGACTATCTCCCCCTTTTGTAGCTCGTCCAACCCCTCTTGGGCCTGTTGATCCTATTAGGCTCCAACCCTCACCCTCAGGTCCGCCCACTCCAGGGTCTCACAAGTCCCCTAATCAGATGTTTAGCCTCCTCGGAGGCAAACCAATTCCTTTGAGAGATCCATGATGGCATCTGCGAGAATCACCCAGGCGGTAGGACCCTAACACAAAAGGCCCTGACTCTGAGATGCTACTGGCCACAAATGCGGCAAGATGCAAAAGAGATCATCCGCAAGTGCCAAAGGTTTGCATCGTATACTCACATCCCACTCATCCCTTGACTCTAATGGCCCATGACAATTTGCACAGTGGGAAATGGACATTGTTGGACCGCTCCCAGCCTCAAAAAATTAGAAGTTTCTCTTTGTAGCAGTTGATTACTTCACTAAATTGGCCGAACTTGAGCCTCTGTCCAAGATAGGACAAGACCAAATTGAAATTTTCATATGGACATCCATCATCTGCAAATTCGGTACTCCAATGGCACTAGCCAGTGATAACAAAACTCAATTTGAAGGCAGCAAGGTCGAGGAACTATGCAAAGACCTTGGCATTAGCCACCATTTCTCCTTACCAGGGCACCCGCAAGCCAACGCCAGTCACCAGTAGAACCATCTTGGAGGCACTCAAAAGGAAGCTCGACGTGGCAAAAGGAAAGTGGGTCTCAGCTCTGTTAGGAGTATTCTGGGCGTATCGGACCACAAAAAGAACACCCTTCGCCCTAGCATACAGGTTTGAAGTGATGGTATCGGTGAAACTCAGAATAGTAACTTTTCGAACAGAGGATTTCATACTGGAAAATAACGACGAAGCTCCGCGCAGCAATTTAATCTCCTCGAGAAAAGGAGAAATTAGGCCTCTACTAGAATAATCGCCTACCAACGAAAGATGGCTCAGTATTACAAAAAAAAAGTCAACCCACAAGAATTCAAAGTCGGAGACTGGGTACTTAGAA
The DNA here is from genome assembly GCA_963556465.1 of Berberis vulgaris. Classification (NCBI taxonomy): domain Eukaryota; kingdom Viridiplantae; phylum Streptophyta; class Magnoliopsida; order Ranunculales; family Berberidaceae; genus Berberis; species Berberis vulgaris. The sequence goes on along the minus strand of OY747127.1, from coordinate 62,058,398 downwards.
ATACTCAGCAAAGTACTAAAGAACTAGGAGCAAGATAACTAAACCCGAATTGAGAAGGGCCATATAAATTGATCGAGGTCAACAGGCTAGGGACGTATTGGTTGGAAGACGTGGACGGTAGAAGCCTTATGCGGCCATGGAATGTAGTACACCTTAAATAAAATTATTAGTAAAGGATATTTGTTTTTGCCAAAATTCCACTACCGAACTCCCATACGCAACTCAGGACAACCACAGTCAGGCTTGCACCATTCAAACACAAGTTAAGACGGCCACAATCAAGCTTGCACCCTTAGGACACAAGTCAGGACGAGGCCGTCTTGCACCCTTCGGACACAAGTCAGGACGACAACAGTTAGGCTTGCACCATTCAGACACAAGTAAGGACGGCCAAAGTAAGACTTGTTACACAAGTCAGGACGGCCACAGTCAGGCTTGCACCATTCAAACACAAGTCAGGACGGCCATAGTTAGGCTTGAACCCTTCAGACATAAGTCACGACGACCACAGTCAGACTTGTTACACAAGTCAGGATGGCCACAGTCAGGCTTGCACCATTCATACATAAGTCAGGACGGCCAAAGTCAGATTTGTTACACAAGTCAAGACAACCACAGTCAAACTTGTTACACAAGTTAGGACGACCACAGTTAGGTTTGCTCCATTCAGACACAAGTCAAGACTGCCACAGTCAGGTTTGCACCATTCAGACACAAGTCGGGAAGGCCACAGTCAGGCTTGCACCCTTCGGACAAAAGTCAAGACGACCGCATTTAGACTTGTTACACAAGTCAGGACGACCACAATCACACTTGCACCATTCAGACGTAAGTCAGGACAGCCAAAATTAGACTTGTTACACAAGTCAGGACAGCCACAGCCAAACTTGTTGCACAAGTCAAGACGGCCACAGTCAGGCTTGCACCCTTCAGACACAAGTCAGGACGGCCACAGTCAGACTTGTTACACAATTCAAGACGGACACAGTTAGGCTTGCACTCCATGAATACAAGTCAGGACGGCCAAAGTCAGACTTGTTGCACAAGTCAGGACGGCCATAGTCAGGCTTGCACCCTCCAAGCACAAGTCAGGACGTCCACAGTCGGGCTTGCACTCTTTATACATTAGTCAAGACCTCCAAGTCAGACTTATTGAGTGGGCCAGGATGGCCATAGTCAAACATGTACTTATTGCTTGAAGCTTGATCTGAATAGAACGAGCGACGACGGCCTAGAAAGTTGGCGCTTAGTCAGTGCTCATGTAGCCTGGTGAAGATGGCTTGCTAGGGATTATTGTCCAACTACAGATAATATTTGTCAAACTTATTGCTCGAAGCCTTGTCCAAATAGAACGGGTGACCATGGCCTAGAAAGTGAGAGCTTAGTCAGTGCTCATGTAGCCTGGTGAAAACAGCTTTCTTGGGATCATTGTCCAACTACAGATAATGATCGCTGAACTTATTTCTCAAAGCCTGGTCCGAATAAAAGTGACGACGACGGCCTAGAAAGTGAAAGCTTAGTCAGAACTCACGTAGCCTGGTGAAACAGCTCGCCAGAGATCATGGTCCTTCCGCAAACCATAATCACCGAACATTGTCACTCAAGCACCCCACCTGCAAATAACACACGACAATAACAATGGTAGTACAATCAACACTTGTATAACCGAATATACGCTCATTGGGTCGTTGTACTCTTAAAAGCAACGTATTGGAAGCTTCGGCGACTGACAAAAGATCAAGACTGAAGCCACGGCCTAGTACTTATGAAAGTCAAAAGAGATCAACAAAAGAGAAGTGCAAAGCGAAAAGATCAAGGATGCAAGCAATAGACTAGCGCATAACACATAACACAATTTAGCTACAGAGGGTACAGGAACAAAAAATATTTGTTGAACACTCTTTAAATTAATTCAAAAGTTACAACTCTTTTGGAGAGCTTGCTCCAGAGGCTGAAGAGTCACTTACATCAGAATGAACTGCGGGGAATAAAATAGCATTATCTAAAGCCAGTCTTGAGTTGCTAGAAGAGGAAACATGATCAGAAACTTCTGCATCGTCAATCTTCCATATCGATCAAAATTGAGTTCCATATGGGGATTCCCATCCTCAATTAGTTCAAGCAGCTCTAGCCTACCACAAGCAATATCAGAAGATCCTGGAGTTTCATGATGGGCCTTGGGCTCCATTGAACTTGCTTTTGCCTCCGATAGTCTGTGAGAAAGCACAACCGTATGAGACTCGACCTCCAATAGTCTCTCCTTTAGCGAATTTAGCTCCGCCAGAGCATCCGCAACATGAGCCTTAGCTCTTGAACTCGGCGTCGCCCGCCGGCAATATCAAATTCAAACACGAAGCCCCAAACAGCCAACTCAGACTCATGAAACTGCACCTTGTTCGCCCTTCAAGTGCTCACTTAAGAGGCCCAACCTATAGAGCGCGTCCTAGTACGACCTGCAAAGCTCCACAAAAGGTTCCTCCGCATCATGAACTATACTACGAGCTTCAGGATGCAGGTCACCCTTAGCAAACGACAAGGAACCTTTGGGAGACACTGGCTCAACAGACTTCTCAAAAGGAATATTAGCCCGACACTCAGCATCACGCTCTAGGAGAGGGGAGAAGATCCTCTTCGTAAAGTTGCAGGCTCAATGGACTGGAGATCATTAGGTACAACATTGACTTTGTCGGCATCTACCAGTACAACTATAGAAGCAAGAGTTTCCAAATAGACACTCCGCTTTCCAGGAAGCATCCCTTTAGCGAGTTGCTCCACAACCGCCACTTCCTGCTCTAGCAGGATCGACTTAGAGGAATAACCAACCTTGTCGCCAACCTGCCTTCTCCTGAGACGGCCTATAAGCGGCATGGTTGCCTCCAACTTGGCCTGCTTCGAAGGGCTAGGTATTGTGAACCTCCTTTTCTTGGAACGACCACCACCAGTCTCCTTCAAAGATGACCTAGGCATAACATGGCATGCAGGGAAGTGCCTGAACAATTCACTTCGCACGACGTTGTCTGCATCCATAACCTCCTCAATAGTAATTGAGGGAAGCTCATTAAACGCCCTCCACACTGATTCCTCCTCTGTAGTAAGAGTTGGAGCCATTAATTTACCTGCACAAAACAACATGACAACATGTTCTTTTTTGTGAAAGCGCATGGAGGTATGAAATAAGGAGAATCTTTGCACTCACCAAGATCGAATTTGAAGTGTCTGACAAGAAGACGCCCATCCACCTTGTAGTACGGGGAGTTAGAAGAAGTCAAAAAATAGTTCTCTTGCCAAAACTCAAAGTCAACAGACAAGAAGCCCAAACACTTCGGAATACTAAACCAATAGACTTCATGGGCATTAAGACGAGGAGAAGTCAGCAAGTGGAGTATCTGCAGAGTCAAGTGCCATTTGAGCGGGAGTAATATGAAGGTGCGCAAGAAAATGCCAAATATCCTCCGAAACTGGAAAGCGAAGCCCTGCTTGGAACATACCTTTGTGCATGGCAATGAACCCTTGCAGAGGCGTCAGCGGATTGTGAGTAGCACTCAACGGGACAAGCTGCAAATCTTCAGGAACCCCATAGTCATCACAAAGCTTATCAAAATCGGACCCCTTTTGTTCCTAGTAAAAAGTATGGCAAACATAAAGCTTGTTTTGTCTGGGGGTAAGTTTAATGTTGTCCTCCATGAAAAGAAAGTCCTCACTTTTAGAAAAGCAAAGAGAAATTTTCAACCAAGAACATAGTGAAAAGAGAGGACGTTTGAAAGGATGCAAGGTGAAGAGACTACCCCTCACAAAAGCAGCGGCTTATATAAGCACTAGGAAGTTATGCCCTCTCTTCTTATTGAATGGTCACGAACTCATTTAATGACGTGCGCTGCTCGAGACAACATTTCGGGTTCAATCATCACAATTGTATAGAGCCTATAAAATAATTTAGTGGACCGATGAGATGGCCCACTAACTTGGGGGGAGCAGCTGATGATACACCAAATCGTCTTCTGATCAGCACCGATCAGGTGTCATGATAATCTCGTCTAAAGAACGAAGCATGCCAAATTGCATGCTCAATCTAGTGAGGTCCAAACAACAGTAAGCCCATCATTGGCAGAATCCAAACAGTCCGATCCGAGTTGTAATCCGCCATTAAGCATATACGTCACGCAGTGAGGCCCAATACTCGCAATACCTCTAAGGCAAGTATCTGAGATATCTACCCAATACAGGCATACCAGCAGCACATTGGATCCAACTAGGAAACATATATTAGAGTATTAGTCAGGCAAGAAAACTTTCTGCATGGACAACGCTCAAAAAGGGAAACCTCTCCCACAGATTTAGGAGCATGAGTCGTGTAGGGAAACACTACAAGAAAAATGTTGATTCATAGCGTTTCAAAAACGCTATGGTAGGATACCATAGCGTTTTAGTAAACGCTATGACAGCCGGCGCTATAATAGACCCAGGGGCTATTATAGCGGTTTTAAAACGCTATGGTAAGTTTGGATTTTATAGCGGTTTAAAAACGCTATGGAAGTCTACCATAGCGGTTTAAAAACACTATGGTAAGTATACATAGGAATTTTTTTTTTTTTTTTTTTTTTTATCAAATGACTTTTTATTACATCTCATAAGTTTTATGTCTAGAAAATAAAAATTTAAATGTGCCAAAGTTAAACATTTCCATGAATGGAGGCAAAGTAATGTAATTAATTAATAAACTGTATTACATCGAGTCAGGACTCTGTGTTCAAAAATACAGTTTCATTTCTGCCAATGGACAACCGCTCAAACAATGTCCCAGTGTGAGATCTATGAGACAGCTGATCACAGCTTAACTGACCACAGTTTCATTTCTGGACAGCTGCAGTTAAATCAACCCCACTGCTTCCTCGGTTTGTAGTATAGACAGCCCTCAAGAACCCCATCATGCGCAACGAATCTTCCAGCCGCTGTAGTGGCCCCTCCAGCTAAGAAATTGGAGTGTTGGAACAATCCTTTCTTCTTCTGCCCCACATACAGTAACCTTGAAGTGCTGAGAACAAATATCCACTTAGAACCCTCAACAGTATTTATAAATATCCCACTGTGTCGGTAAACTAGCTTCCCGTTTTCTACAATTACTTCATATGCATCCCTCTCTATCTGCATAGACGTATGATATTACAAAAGTGTTAGTTTATACATCGAAAGTGTTAACAATGTAACAAGCATATAGAGAATTCTAACTTACAGGTCCAAGATATTTGATGCATTGACGTTGCAGATCAATTCTTGGGCACCTTTCAATGTTTACTTCTTTGCCATCTCCAACATCCAACCAGTAGAAGAAAGGTTGGGTGCTTTCGCTATCAAACCAAATATCATAATAAAAGTGTAGATTGTGACCATAACGGTGGCGTGGGTCAATTTGCATAAATAGACCACTAAGAGGTAAGAACAAAGCATTGCATCATAGCATGCTATAATAAATATGAAAGTATATGAGCTTACAGCTTCAAGCCAGTATTGCAAGGCCAATTTCTGAGCTTTCTCATCCTTGGACAAACCCTTTCCAACCTTAGCAGCCCTTTTCCTTGCTCTTGAGCATCGCGAAACAGCAGTTTCATGTTTTTCTATGTTGAAGAAAGATACCGAACTCTGCTTAAGAGCTGCAAAGTCTAATGCTTTCCACCTACAACATTTCAAACATACAAATCTATAAGACTATTGAAACTTAGTGACAAGTACTAGCACTCAAGTGAAACAAAGAGTTTAGTGAGAGTTTAGGTGGTTTACACAATCATCCAAAAAGTTGTCGCTTCCCTGTACAAGTAAACCAACCCAATAGGTATGTCAAATCAAGGAAATCAAAGCCAATAATACTATCAAAGAAACAAAAATGTGGGTTCATTTGAGATTAACATTATGGTAACATGTGAGAGATTCATGGAGGCGATTCATTGATGTTGCCCAATCGAAGCAGTTTTTGCAATGCCATGTATTCCATGCAATCATTAGCAGGTATAACAGACAGTCTCATTATTATGCTGGGCATGACAATTTCATATGCAACTGATTCAAGGATATCAGTCATATACAGACATGCAAAGATTGTATGAATCCATAACCAAGGATAAAACTGAAACATGAAAGCCATCAACGGCCTTCCAATTCAGAACTAATACCCTTCCTGGTTTGAAAAAAAATGAAAGAATCTGATCTAATGACAATGAGGATACCATCATCAATAAGAGGCTAAATTTGAAGCTTAAAAGCACATGGTTTTTTGTTTTGCACCCCTGAAAGCTCAAGATGCCAGTTGTTCAAGCATGGAGTACAAAGGATATGATTTTAAAAGACATGGACTATACAAGATCTTCGCAGTTTTGTTTCTGAAGAATTGAAAGGGTCTTATCCCACCCCCATTCCCCAGAAATTAAGGAAGAAGACATAAGTAAAAGAAGTGTAGGAAGGTAACAGGCCTAAAGCATAGATCTAAAGCTCTTGCCAAAACGAAGTAAAAACATAACCAAAAACTGACTATCAGCCCCTTATAGAGTACAAAAGTAGAACTTTGTGCTTCAACCAGGTTACAATTAGACAAAAGGCTAAACTAGGCATAGGAGTAGTGATATAGCTTTTAGACTTCACGCTTGCCTATTATCCTAGCAGTTAGTGGTAAATGAAACTGCTTGTATTTAGAAAAAGAAAAAATAAAGTTGAACAAAAATAAAAGAGAACGAGAAAGAACTTGTAAATATATTGGATTGATTCAAAATGCAATATAAGGTATCTAACTTGAAAATCAATGAACGTGTTATCATGCTTACCCCAATATTAAACTTTTTTCGGATCTGTCCACGGAAGAAACCCAAGTATATTCCAGACAAGAATATGAAAGCTGACTCCAAAATACATGAAACTATGTTGTTTGGTGATGGCATAAGCAATGAAGTTGAAAGGAGCAGTGACAACAAGAATGAAATAAATTGTTCCCTGCAAAAGAAATAAAAACGTAAGTTATCGAATTTTACATTTGGTTCATATGATATTAAGTAATAAAAATCAGGGAAGTATATACATTCAGTTCAATGCTTGTATGTACATTAAACAATTATTGCTTAAACTGAAAAATAAGAATATTTCTAGTAAAATGACATGTTCAATATTAGAATCTCCATAGCACAAATGTGGTTTACCTTCTAGTTCCGGATTCCTCATTCTCAAACATCAACCGGAAGCGCATGCCAAGGGATACTTGATTGTTGTATACAGCCCTGTAATACTTGGCTAAAGGAATAACAAATTCTGATGGACAAACCTTGCAGAAACAAATTATACTTCAAAAATGCTATAGATGGATGACATCAACCTGAAGTACTTGATAGTTTTGATTAAGAGTAGTTATGGACTTTGGGTTGTAAAATACAGTGAAGGGACTATTGTTTGCAGCTGCATGGGCTGCTGCTACTTAGGATCCCTATATGAATACTATCACTTGACAATATTGATGATGAAATATTTGCGGGTTGTCTGTTAGCTCTTTTCATACCCAATAAAAGTTGTTGCTTCTCATCTCTACTCACAACATAAAGCAAGAGGATTAACAACATGATTTAAATGGTATTCTACGAAACACACTATACAGAACCAACAGAGAAAATTGTTTCTGAAACTCTGTAAAATCGATATTTAATACCATTGATAACTTACTATTATCAACTAATTAGTATTTTTCATTTCGCCACCCCCCCCTTAGACTCTATTTGTTCCAACTTTGTGGGGGGAGCAGTTCTACTACCCATAAACTTCATTTTATCAAATGGACTAATTGCAACTTCCTTCTAAATTAGGAGGACTAGGTATTCATAATACCTATCTTATGAATCTCGCTTTGCTTGCTAAGATGACATGGCGATTTCTTGTAGAACCCAAAGCTTTATGGGTTCACGCACTAAGTATCTAAAACACAACAATTTTTTACAGGCCAACGCAAACCACAATGCTTTCCAGTATGGCAGATACTATTAGCAGGAAAATATGTGATTAAAGATCAGATAGTAATTAAATTCAACTCTTGTCTTCAAACTAAAATTTGGAGTCTATCTTGGATTTTAAACACCCCCTTGTAAGAGGTTGCTCTTCAACATATACCCAACCAACAATTGAATAATGAGGTTAGATACTATTTCAGATAAGACAAATAAATTTGAAATTGGGTAGTTCTTAGCCCCCTACTTCTCCCTGAAATCATTATTAATTTGCATCATATAATCTTAATTAATGTAAACATAGAGAACACACTGGCTTAGTATCTTAATAGTTCAGGTATTTTTATTACAACTACTATCTATATATCCATTGTCAACTATGATGATGAACAATCATCTATTTCTTCCAAAACGTTGACAAAAACAGTTAAACTTGATAGAAATTACCTGTTGTGATTTCTCGGTTAAATTGTAGAGCAGACCGGAACAAAGCGGCTGTGCCAAAAGAAAAGAGATTGAATATTTTCCAATTGAAACTGAGATCGTCAATGAAGAAACCCATTAGGACAAAATTGAAAAACAACTCAGAGAGAAAAGAAGAAGGTTTCGGTTTGTGTTACCTTCTATTTATGAGAGAGATACAAAGCTTTGCAATGGACTTTTAGGGTTTTGCAACTACGAAGAAAGCGTTGGTAGACTTGTTTGGAACCACAAACATCATCCGTGTCACAAATTCATGCTTGATCAAACCCGAATCTTCTACAATCAATAGAAACCCTAAGTTAAAATCTATCTGAGCACATTTTTGGAACTTGGGTTTTAGAGAAAAAGTGATCGAAATGAAAAAGAAGAATAACATGATGAAAGGAGTAGAGAGAGAGGTACCTTTACTTCAAACACTCAAATCAAACCAGATCTGCAACAAAGAGAGACAATTGTTGTTGTCGTCCTTGCTTCGTTTCCTACTCTCTAGAGCAACACAAGAAAATTTATTGTTATCACAAATGTTTCGGACTTCAAGTAAAATCTATTTTTGCTTCCATTCACATATGGCTTTCATATCAAAAAAAATGTAAATTTTACCCGTTTTCTACCCAAATTGTTAAAATAAAAAATATGGGTTTCATCCAACATAGCTCAAATTCATCAAATGTATCTGAAAACCCAAAAATCCATTCACACAAGCTATAGATCTATATTTTAAAACTGCTTAATGAGAAAAAATACCTTGTCGAAGGTAAAAACCCTATCAATTTGTTTCCCAACAATGTTTTGAGACACTGCGACCTCTCTTTGGTAGTCGTTGCAGGTAACCACTTGCGGCGCATTGCTCCGCAACTCCTCGTCGTTGAATGGCCTAAACAACGGATGAAAAACAAGAAATTAGTACACAAATGAGAGAGTCCAAAGCAAGTAAATTCATCAAATCAAGAGAGTGAAGTGAAACAAAAGAGAAAGATTCGAAATTTTGAGAAACCCTAAAGTTGGATTCGCTTACCTGCAACGGAGAAGAACTTGAACGTTTACGCCCTTCTCTCTCTCGTGACGACTCGGCATCTCTGCAAATTGAAGAGAGGGTTCGAAATGAGAAGTGGATCTAATTTAATCGAGAGAGAAATCGATCGATCTCTTCAACTTCTTTCTCCCTGCGCCCTCCCTCTTCCTGTGTCATCTCCCTCGATCTCTCTGTATCTCGATTTCTCTCCCTCGCTCTCTCCCTGGATATATCTCTCTCCCTCCATCTTTTTTCTCCCTGAACTGTCTCTCGATCTCTCTCTCATTGGGTCTCTCGATCTCTCTCTCATTGGGTCTCTCGATCTCTCTCTTTCTCGATCTCTTTTGGTATGAAATATGAGTATTTGGGCGAGAGCGAGGGAGGAGAGTGATGCATATATGTTGAGTGAAATTTTTGGTTAAGCGCCAAAAGACCCGCCTGAATTTAGATAGCTTTTTAACTGTGTCATGTCCTTAGAATTTGGGTTTTTATAGCATAAACGTTAAAACCGCTATCGTCAATTGCTATTAATAGGTAATTTTGGTGTAGTGAAACTATCCCACATGGACAACTCCCAATCAAGAAAGGATCTCCACATTAAGATCATTTTCCCTAAACTACGCCACCAAAGGCCTAGCTGAACGAGGACTCCTTCACTATAAAAGGGAGATAAGGTCGATGAACAAGAGGTATGCAATATAACCCAGTTTACAGTTTTTAGACTCTCTTAAGCCTTATCTAACTTAAGCATCAGAGTGCCATTGACCACCACACGGTGGTCCTTGGCTCACGTTTGCTACCCGTGCAGGTTTTGATAAGCAACGAGGAAGGAGAACAGAAATTGACTACATCAGAAGCAATCGGATCAAATCTTCAGAAACACCCTTCAGAAAGAGGGAGTGAAAAGTCGGCTTCAAAGATAAAGAGATAACAATTGTGAATAAAATGGTTTTAAGAGAGAAAATCCTACTTGAAAAACATTTGAAACTCCTATCTTCCTATAAAAATATTGAAAAAAAATGATTTTAACATGAAAATTTATTTGAGAATTATGATAAAATAATGTAAGAATATACGATGGAATTATAAATTGTAAAATGAGTGATTGGGATTAGGTCTATGCTTATTAAGGATCATTTCAAGGTTATCCAACACATGAGTACCATTGTCAAAAGGACAAAAAGATTGAAGTCAACTCATGAAACAAGTCAAAGCCATGAAGATGAAGACTAGCCAAAATAGCTTACGGATAGTCAAAATTTAAATGAACTGTCAAAAACTATTTAATAGAAAAATGTGTGGGAACCAAAATTCAAAATTTGACTTTGAGTTATCCTTCCACATGAGAATGGATATTCTCTTGAAGACATTCCCTCTTGAGACATACCCATGTGTCCAAAGAAAATGTCCATGTCAAGTAAAAAGGCACGTGATAAAAGAGGATTTTTTGTTTTAAAAAAATTGTCTGAGGTGGGTAAAGTCAACTTTATTATCTGAAAAGTCAACTGCAGCAAGTGACCACTCTAATAAAGCAAGGAGTCCTTATGAAAAGTAGCAGGTAATGCAGGCAAAGTCGACTTCACCCTCTCCATTTGATTTATATAGGGCTCAAGATCCATCTATTGGATTTTTCTCTCATGTTCTAAAAAGCTTGAAAACATCCTTCTATCCCCTTTATGGCCTTCCCTTTGAGAGATTCATTCACTCACTCAAAACCCATATCCCTTGAGAGAGATCCATAGAGTTTTAGAAATAAACTATTCATCTCTTCATGAATTATTTGGTCATCTAAAGTGAAGAGAAAAGAGAAGTTGGGAATAAGAGCTGAAACTAGTTTTGTATTGGTATATGTTTCATTTGGAGAGCTTTTGAGCCTTCAACCATTTCATCTCATCCTTGAGTGAAGTTTCCATCTTCTATCGAGTGAGGGAGTGAATGTAAAAGAGATTTTAAGCCTCTCTATCCGACAAACGAGCATCAATAGAAAAGAAAAGCCCTTAGAATATTAGCCGTATCTAAACTCATCATCACCCCGTGTGGGTTCTTGAGTCCATGGAATGATTCCTACAATTAAGTATCAACCTTGAGATCCAAATAGGAGGTGAACCTTAGTTGTGTCACATTCCATGATGATGTGATCTTTGGTTTTTCGGTAAGTCTCACGGAGCACAAACATAAAATCCAAGTCGTATCTCCGGAATCTCAAGCATACATCCACAAGACTTGGTTGTGGTGCATCCCATTGGTGATTGCCATGTGTTTGTAATACTTGGAGAGCATAGTACTTGGTTCATGTTGGTAAGTCTTATAGGAACGTGATGGTTAGATCTTGCGAGGTTGTGAAACGTTGATTGAGAGTGGATTTCTCATTTGATCAAGTTATTAAGACTTGAGGCTTGCGAGCCCTTTGCACCGAGGAAGTAATTGATCAGAGCTAATCAAACTCCGGCTTGGGTGAACCTCGTAATATTGCATTCTTTGTCTGATTTGTTTTTTTTTTCTCCCCATGACTCTATTAACTTTTCCATACAAGCTTAATTAAGTTGTTTGTACTTCCCATCACTTAAATTGCTTTTATATTCAACTTATATGCTTGGATTTTTTTTGAGGGGTTTTTGCAAAAGATTTTTCATTTGTTGTTCATTTTCAAATCAATTTACCGAACTTGTGAACCTTATGGTGTTGACTCATCTTAAGTTACAACATAAGCCTCTGATATGTTTAGGCGAAGAACTTGGAAGTCAAATACTTCCTCTTGTTTTCCAAAATAAATTTGATATTCGAAAAATAACTATTGAACACCCCCCCCCCCCCCCCGGGCGGGCATAATCGATATTAGCCTTGTACCAGTGCACTCTTAGTGAGTATCATTGCATATCTCACACTTTCATAACCTTTTTATATGTGGGTTTGGAAAAGGGAAAGGGTTATAATCTCTATGGAATAGGCTGAAGAAAACAATTAAATAAGGTAAAAAAAAAAATTGGGGGGAAGGGGGTTGCGATTTTCTATATTGCATTTTTTACAAAATCTAAAAATCAATTATCATTTTAAACATCCATTCAGGGAATTTTTAAGTTTATTCATTTTTTATAATCTACATAATAATATAAAAGTTTAATATTAAAAATCAAAGTTCACGTAATAAAATTGTCTAACAACAAAAGCAAAATTGAAAACTTGATAAACATTAATAAAACCATCATATAACAAAATTAAATGAATTGTGCATGCATAGCGTGCACCGAATGCTAGCATATATAAAATTTTCAAGTGCCCTGATACTTCTCCCACTTTGGCTTCATACTTGCTAAGGTGACGACATCTATAGATTTTGGCGGGTTAATTTTTCACTTAAAGCATCCACAATAAGCAGAGGTATTTTCTCATTTTTAAGAAAAACTTACCCACCCGGATGAGGGTGTAAAAATTTTCACTCATAAAAGTCCACTTTCCCTCGCTGCCTGAGATGGTGCGGCAAGGTGATAGTTTTAAAAACATGCGTGAACCTTATCCTCCCCCAATTCCAACAACAGTGTGAAACAAATAGTGTTTGGGGTATTTTTTTCGAGTTTCGTTAAAAAAAATTGTGATATCTTCACGATTCCGCGACCAAATTGCAATCTAAGATTGCAAGCTTTGGTTTGCGAGTGATTCAAATCTAGTGGGTTTCTAAATTCGATATTCATATTCGTGCACAACAAGTGTTCAACGAAATTATTCTAAGCCAATGAACAATGTTCAACAACCTTTATAGTGCAAACTTGGCAAGTTGGGATCGTAAATGGATATTTTGAGTTATCTTCAGCCTAAAATAGGCCACGTACAATGGATTGCATTATGGAGGATGAAAACCGAGTTTGTGACTTATTCTTTGTTATTCAAAGTGGTGATCTAGGAATGGATTTGGTGGATGGACTTGAAAGCATACTGATTGATATCAAATTTTACCGCAAGTGTACGGTTGTCTATTGAGTTAGAAACCAGCAAGCATGGGTCGAATTTAAGAAAAGATCTTAGGACTTTTAGGGATCACAACCATGGATTGATAGCTCCCCTTGGCTACTCTTGACGTCAAATTTTCCTATTTCACTAGCACATCCTAAAGTAGACTCTCGTCTCACCTTAGGATGAAGATATAACAATGTAAGAACCTTGTTCCAAGCCTAAGTTATATAACTAAGCTAAGCATAAAATGAATTCATCTGGATAGATGAAACACCTAATATCAAACAAATCATGGTGAAGCTTAGAGTAATAATAGACAAACTTCATAAAAGCTTATGGCATGTTAGAGAAATATATGGATAGAAAATTATATAACTTTGAGCTTGAAATATAGAAGATGAAAGCATGAATTAAATTCAAATATGAAACACAAGAGATCTAACTCACTTCATTAATTCATGACATAACAAACCTACAAAGTCAATCAAACCATCAATGTTTTTCTAATGCATGGAAATGGAAAAATATCACTCAAGAGGAACATTTTGGCATCATCCTCCAATGGGGATCACCGACACCCTAAGGTGTAGTTTAGCCACTCGTGGTAGATCCTAAGTCACTAATGGTGTTAAACATAACTACTAAAACAACTAAGAGAAACTAAAATCTTACAATATCTCTATCTCAATCTCAAACTCTATTTCTTTCTTTCGTCCAAAAGTATTTCTCCAATGAACTCCAAGCATAGGGTATTCATAGGTGAACAATGTTGAGACTTATGTGTAAGGATAATAGGGTGGAATGTGGAGTGTTGGAGTGAAATAAGAAAAAGTGTTGGAGTGAAATAAGGTGGAATGAAAAGGTGATGGAGTAAAGATAAGGAAGAGTGTAAAAGTGAAATAAGATGGAGTGTAAAAGTGATGGAGTAAATATGTGAGAATGGATAGTAGAATTTGATTTAACACTTTTGGAGTTTGTAGAGAAAGTTTTGGCTATGATAAAGTTGACCATGTGGATTTTTATATCTTCATGTTGAGTTCCTAGAGATCCGTAGATGCGGTGCTTTATCAGTTTTTGGGCTTGACTTCATGGGTCTTGGGCTTGAAAATCTTTGGTCTTTGGCATTGCATGTGTGAATTTTTCAATGGCCTTTCTAATTGTTGAACTTAGCCTTATTATACCACTTTGTGTATGATTTGAGATTAGTGCTTGAATTTCTACAAAATGCACAAAGCACGTAATGAGATATATTTATTAGGTAATTGGACATAACAATTGTACATTTAGGGGTAAAAAAGGTCTCATTTATATGTTTATCAATTCCCCCAAACTTACATTTTGCTAGTCCTTGAAGCAAAAGAAAAGAAAAGAAAAACTAAAACCCAACTTACTTTCGTAGGAATCACGATTACATTTAGCATGTGCAACAAGCCTTTAGACCTCTAGGTTTCCCCTAGTGGACGAGTTATAGTCTCATGAGGGTTTTCAGAGATGATACCCAAAAACATTGGTGATACCGAGGACTCAAGACTCTACCCAATATTTATGCAATCCTTTCTTTATTTTTCCTCAGAGGGTTCCTACACAATTGCTCAAGGAATAAATGACATTGTTGTCTTACCTATCTGGCTAGTATTAAGTCGATAATAGAAATTACCAAGCATTTCACATAAGCCAGAGATTCTCATTCAAGTTTACATTAAGAGTGCGCTTACTAGCGTATTTATTACAGATTTCAGTTTAGACTAGTGGACCTATCTGAAGATTACTTACAAAAAATTTGTTTTAATTTAAAATCTCACAAGATAATATAATTGCTCAGAATGAACCACTGTGAGATTTGGCTAATTTCTTTCAATGTATGTGAATAAGATGATAAAGATTTGAAATACTTCACATACTAAGAAAAATATAGAAAACAAAATCAAGAGTTGAGAAGATATGATCTCTAGAAAGAATATCCTCCATTAAGAATATTGATTTCATTCACCACAACTTTTCTTAATTTAGCCTCCACATTACGACCATACCTTTCTAAGGCTCAGAGTAGGATTTTAAATAGGTTGTAATGGGGCTTAGGACAAGGGTAAATAAGGAAGGATAAGGATAACAAAGGTGCTTTCAAGAAAGTTATAAGACTTCTATGAAACATTAGGTTGAGATTCTAATGTTTGACTCAACTCATGCTTTAATTGCTTTTTAGCTTCCTGGTTGATGGTAAAATACGACTCTTTTTTATATAATATCGTAGTAATGTACAAGATTGTATTTGATATTTAAACTCTTTGCATGCTTTTGGTATTGTGGAGTAGAAATTGGCTATGATATAACTTTTTTTGACAACTCGTCCAAACTCTTCTCAAAAGCACAAGGGGCATTTGGGTAATAGCGGGTTGAAATTGGTGGTTAGCAAGCTAAACAACAAAAGGCTAACTTAACAGGCTTCTAATTGGTTCCAAGGGTAAACAACAAATAGGGTACGCTACAAGGCTTAAACTAGACAAAAAAACATATCTTCATTTCCCTAAATTAATATGGGTTTTTTTGCCTTGGGTAAACTTCAAAAAAAGTTGTGGTGAAATGATTCAACTTTGATTTTATTCTCAATATTCAACAAAAACAAGAAAAATATAGATATCATGCTACGAGAAAATGATGGACTCAA
This sequence comes from Berberis vulgaris, assembly GCA_963556465.1. NCBI lineage: Eukaryota > Viridiplantae > Streptophyta > Magnoliopsida > Ranunculales > Berberidaceae > Berberis > Berberis vulgaris. The sequence continues at coordinate 62,042,320 of OY747127.1, read as the reverse complement.
GAAATTTGGAATTTAGCATTTAACCCTCAGAAAAAATAAATGCTAGAAAGCTCACAAGGTCAAGTACACGCTAGTATTTTATAAGTTCTCTAAAGAATAAGTCCACTTTTCAATTGTAACAAGAACACATATCTAGGGCACAACTTTATATGCATACTATCATGAAATTTATAGCAATGTGTACTCCTCACTCTTGTCTATAATTAACTAACTACTAGACTTCTAGGCTAAGGCTCTACGATTTCATTCCTATGCGTTGAAGTTTATGGAGTTTAATCTCATCATAGATAAATACTCGGACTACAAAGAAAAAAAAATTGTTTTTTTTTTAAATAACCAATGTCAAAAATCACAATTGAAATACCCTCAAACCTGAACTGAACATTGTCCTCAATGTTATAAAGTAAGACATTATGGGTCAACTAAGAACTAATGAGAAACAATAACGAAAGGGAATACCATAAGCTCATTGTTGCTCAAGTGAATGTAACTTAATCTTGATACACATGATCTTTAAGAAGGTTCTCTTCCATTTCTTGACTCTTGTACTCAAGGAATGGTTTTAATCGTTGACCATTTACTTTGAATACACTACCATCCTCCATGTTCTCAATTTCAATGGCTCTGTGTGGAAAAATTGTTCGAACTTTAAATGGTCTAGATCATCGAGATTTTAACTTACCAGGAAATATATGCAAGTGAGAGTTATACAACAAGACATGTTGGCCAAGAGTGAATTCTTTTCTTAAAATCATTTTGTCATGGATTGTCTTTATACGATATTTGTACTTTTTAGCACACTCATATGCATCATTTCTAATCTACTCCAACTCAACAAATTGGACTTTCTATGGGTTCCAACCTTGTCAGGCTCAAAGTTCAACTTCTTACTTGCCCAATAAGTTTTGTGTACAAGCTCAACTGGAATATGGCAAGCTTTGCCATAAACTAAGTGGTGTGGAGACATTCCAATAGGGGTTTTGAATGTTGTGCAATACACCCATAGAGAATTAGTGAATCTGAGAGACCAATCCTTCCTCAAAGGTTGACTGTTTTCTCTAGGATATGTTTGATTTCCCTATTTGAGACCTCCACTTAGGCACTAGTTTGCGAGTGATAAGATGTAACAATCTTATGAGTAACATAATAGTGTTTCATTGCTCTCTTAAAGACACGATTACATAAGTGTGTCCCTCCATCGCTAATAATAGCACAAGGTGAGCCAAAACGAGCAAAAAGTCTCCTTCAAAAAGATTATCACAACCTTATGATCATTCGTTCTACATGCTTCCGCTTCCACCCATTTAGACATATAGTCTACTACCACAAGAATATACTCATTGCCATACGAGTTTCGAAAAAGGACCCATGAACTATACCCCATACATCAAAGATTTCCACTATAAGGATTGGGTTAAGAGGAATCATGTTCCCACACCCTATACTTCATAGGCATTGGCAACGATCACATGACTTACAATAAAGATGAGCATCACTAAACAAGGTAGGCCAATAAAAACCACACTGCAAGATCTTTGCAAAGGCTTTCTTTGAACTAACATGGTTGCCACATGTGTGGTCATGGAAAAATGAGAGAATATTTTGTTGATCACTCTCGGGAACACATCTCCTCATTACTTGGTCATAACAGTACTTGAAATGGTATGGGTCTTCATACAACTAATATTTGGCCTTGGCTAAATATTTGAATTTGTCTTGTTTTGACCTATGGTCAAACACTTGCCCAGTAACAAGATAGTTCACAAGGTCTGCAAACCAATAAGGCCTCAAAAGTGAGTGGGACACCATCATTAATTGTTCATTAGGAAATGTTTCAGTTATGGGTAGTGTCTCTCTCACAGATGCTACAATCATCCTAGATAGGTGATCCGCAACCTTATTCTCTATGTCTTTCTCTCGGATTTCAATATCAAACTCTTGAAGTAATAAGATCTATCGAATCAAACATGGTTTGGCATCCTTCTTAACATGATCATAGTAGTAATGATTTTGGATCCTATAAGGTATGATCGGAACTTATCAAGGGCAAAGATGATTGTTAACAACTTTTTTCCATGGTGGAGTAGTTGAGTTGTGCACCATCGAGAGTCTTACTAGGAAAATGGATCACATGGGGACATTTGTGTATCTTTTGCCCCAGGATAGCGCCTATGGCACAATCAGAGGCATCACACGTTATCTCAAAGGGGGCACTCCAGTCTGGAGGTCCAATGATGGATGTTAAGGTAATTGTAACTCTAATCGCTCAAATGCCTTCAAGCATTCTTCATTGAACTCAAATGAGACATCCTTGCTTAAAAGTATGCACAAGGGTCTCGCGATTTTGCTGAAGTCTTGGATGAAACGACGGTAAAAGCCAGCATGTCCTAGGAATGATTGAACATCCCTGACATTTTTGGAGGCGGGAGACTAGCTATAGTATCAATTTTTGCCTTTTATACTTCAATACCTCCCTCACAAACAATGTGGACCAATACAATTCCCTCATGTACCATGAAATGACACTTTTCCCAATGGAGAACAATGTTTTCCTACTTACATCTTTCTATCACAAGGGTTAGATGAGATAGACATTTATCAAGGCTGGAACCAAAAACAGAGAAATCATCCATGAAGACTTCTAGAAACCTTTCTACCATGTCTGAGAAAATACTCAACATACATCGCTAAAATGTTGCTAGTGCATTGCACAAGCCAAAGGGCGTCCATCTATAGGCAAAAAAGCCAAACAAACAGGTAAATGCAGTTTTTCATGATCTTCTTGAGCAATTGGGATTTGGTTATAGCCAGAGTAAACGTCGAGGAAACAATAATACTCATGACTAGCCAACCTTTTTAACATTTGATTGATGAATAGGAGGGGGAAGTGGTCTTTCCTAGTCATAGAATTTAGCTTCCGGTAATCAATACATACCCGCTAGCTAGTTTGGATTCGAGTTGGCACCAACTCATCAACATAGTTCTTCACAATAGTGATACCTGATTTCTTAGGAACAACCTGAACAACGCTAACCCATTGACTATCTGATATGGGGTATATGATACCTACATCTAGAAGTTTAATGATTTTTTGTCTCTCTAGAGGTTTTTGCATTATCTTCAAGATGAATTTTATGTATTACTATTAAAGAATTTATTCTCTTAATGTCTGCCATGGACCAACCAATTGCCTCTTTGTACTTTTGGAGCACTTCCACTAACTTACCTTCGTATTCTTTATCTAAGTGAGTAGGAATGAAGACAGAAAAGGTATTAGTGTCTCCTAAGAAAGTGTATTTCAAATGGTTGGGCAATGGTTTGAGTTATAGCTTCGGTGGCTCAACTAATGAGGGAATTTGTGGCTAGCTCCCAATGGGTAACGGTTCTACCTTTGTTTCTAAGTATTAGTGTCAAGTAAAGGTAGAGTTTCAAACAGTGAAATGACTTCTCTATTGGTATTTTCCTCATCGAGATCCAAACCAAAATTAGCCAAACATTTCTCCAATGGGTTACGATAGCGTTGTCTAAAAAAATATTCACCGAGGCTTTCTATCATGTTCACTACCTCCTGACATTCTTCATCAATTGGGTGTTGGATACTAGGGAATACATTAAGCTCAAGTGTCATAATGCCAAAGGACAACTTCATGATACCATTTATGCAATGAAAGATTGCATTTGATGTTGCTAAAAATGGGCGAGCTAAAATGACAGTGATTTGGTTTTTGGCATTTTCCATTTATTCAACGTCCAACACAACAAAGTCAACTGGGAAGTAGAACTTATCAGCCTGAACAAGAACATCTTCAATAATTCCCCTTGGAATTTTGATCAACCTATCAGCCAACTGGAGAGTGATGGAGGTAGGTTTTAACTCCCCCAAACCTAAGGACTTGTATACTAAAAAAGACAACAAGTTGACACTGGTTCCTAGATCTAACAAAGCTTGTTTGGTCTCATTATCTCCTATCCTTAAGGCAATTGTAGGACAACTGTGGTCTTTGTATTTGACAGCGGTTTTCTATTGAATATAAGAGGTTGATTGTTCAACTAAGAATGATTGCTTAGAAACATTGGTTTTCCTTTTCATAGTGCAAAGGTTTTTTAGAAAATTGGCATAAGAAGGTATTTGCTTAATGGTCTCTGAGAAGGGCATGTTGATATTCATTTGCTTAAACACTTCTAAGATGTCAACATTCAAATGACCTTTTTTTGGTGGCATGAGTCTCTCAAGGTATGGAGCTTTTGGGTGTAAGGGCTTTATTAGTTACGGTTCTTGGTTTTTCTTGTGAACCGTATTCCCAAGTGGTGGACTCTTGGACCCTTGGGTCTCTTTTTCCTTTTCTTGAGACTGATTTAATTCAATCTCCTTGGGTAAGTCGACCTTGTTGTTGACTTTCTTACCACTTCTCAACATGGCAATGGACTTGACTTCCTCATGGTGGATATCTTGGTTTGAACAAGTTACTATTTTAAATTAACCTTGGGGATATTGTTGTTGAGGTGGTTGTGACACACATTGCCTTTCTATCTATCACCCACAAGTTGCAAATTGACTCAACTGCTCCCCTAGTTTGTCTATGGCTTGATTGTTGGCTTGAGTAGCCATGTTTTGGGATTGGATCATTTGTTCCAACATTTCTTGTATAGAAGATTGACTTGGTTGTGGAACAATAAATTTATTGCTTTGGTGAAGGATACTAGAAGGTTGTTGTCTCTGAGAGTGGAATTGGTTTGGTGCCCTATAGGATTGATGTTCTCCATGAACTTGAGGTTGATCTTGCCTCCATGCAAAATTTGGAAGGTTTCTCCAACCAGAATTGAAATGTCTCACTGAATGGGTTTGTTTTTTTAAAGACGGTGATGGCTTGGGTGTGTTTTTCCCTAGTTGACTTTTCGAGATAAAAGATGGGACATGAATGGGTCATACGTGTTGGTTCTTTGCAAATAGTACAAGGAAAGGTGTTCGGTTCAACTACTTCAGACTTCATGATCTGTTGAATAACCTCAACTGTTTTTTATTGAGCCATAGATAGAGCTTGGATTTGTTTCTACATATTTTCTAATTGGATTTGAACATCTAACTCTTCCTTCACTTCATAAAGTGGCCTCCCTTTTTAGTAGTGTGATCCCTCCTAGGAAAATCTCATTGTTGAAAGTTTTCAGATAACTTCTCAGATAATTGATAAGGCTCTTCATCACCCAAACTCAAAAAGTTTCCTCCATCCATTGACTCAATCATGTGACAATTAAGTTGGGTTAAGTCATTGTAAAAGTATTGTACCAACCTCCAAGTCTCCAAAACGTAATGAGGGCATCTAAGCAACAAATCTTTAAATCTCTACCATGCCTCATAAAATTGTTCATCATTTCTTTGCCTAAAATCTTGAATTTCCTTCTAAAAGGAAGTGGTTTTGGACATTGAAAAGTATTGTTGATGAACTTTAACTTCAATTGTTCCGATTAGGTGATGGATCTAGAGGGTAACAAGTCTAACCATGTCTTAGGCATTTCCCTTAAAAGAAAAAGGAAACATGCGAAGCTTAACTGAATCTTCACTAAAGTTAAGAAACTTGAAAGTGTTACAAATTTTCAAAGATTCATTGATGTGAGAATAAGGATTCTCTCTCTAACCCAAAGCCATAGAATATAGGTAATAACAAGATCACATATGGCTTCAACTTGAAATGAGTTGCAGTGGTAGCGGCAAAACAATGGTCGAGGGTTTGACCTTGGTTTATTGGGGCAAAATACTCTCAAGTTCTACCACCAACATTGATAAGGTTTTCCCTATTTTCAATTCTAGGTTGTTCGGTCCCTTGATCCGCCATTGGATTTTCGACTTCAAACAATGATGAAACAATCTCAAATGGACTAAGTAGTCTATCAATGCGAGTCGAGCATTGAGTATGGTCTGTGACCAAACGCTAATACAATTACAACAACTCTCAAATGTGAACCAAAACTAAGTGTAGTTTCACTTAGAAGATGATGCACAAACAATTCCTTGGTGTCTAGTACACAATAAATTGATTGTCTTCAGGCAAGTGAAATGGACAATTGATTTTAAAATCTAATATAATTGAAGTGGAAAATGATTTTGAGCGCCTCAAAAATCAATTCTCACCCAAGTTAGATTCTCCCATATGTCTTGTAAGTAAGGGGTAGCTTATTACGTAAAAACTCCTTAGACAACCACACTAGGCAAATTTGCGTTCTAGCTATATTTTACTCTATTTGGTATATTAGAACTAGCTAAGCCTTTGAAGGGCGTCTTTAAGATCTAAATAGTTATCACGAAATTAGTTACCGCTTAAAAACTTTTCAAGAACCCATGTTTTCCTAATCACAATAAGATTAGACTTGTAAACAAACTCGTCGAATTACCACTCTTTAGGTGAAAAGGTAAGAAATGGTGGTGCAGTCACACTGGTCTTTACCAACGCATAGTAACTGGCACTAGAACAACTTTGCTTCGAAAGAGTTCAACACAGTCTATTCTTTTCGTGAAGTCCTATGAACATTGTTCTATTGGAGTTATCAGGTGGGTGATCAAATCCCACTCAGTTGCAAATAGCCAAGTCAATTTTATGTATTTTAGCATAGTTCGATATGTTGCAGACATATAAACACCCAAACGCAGTTTAGAAATACTTCTTGGAAGAGATTCCAAGTGGGATTAGAAAGTTAAAGTTACTTCCCACTTAGAGGTGGGGGGTTAATTAGTTGAGTCGACCCAGAAGAAGTGCCTCCTCACTTCAGTTGTCCAAGGGAATACCCAGCGCGACAAGCTAAGGGATTTGATTACTTCTTTCTTGAAATTTTTTATCTCCATTGACTTTCGGTGGTAACTTGAACTCTAATTTAATTATTACAACTTAAAGTCCACACTATCACTCAAGGAAAAAAATTCTATGTTATGGTCGAAGTGTCCTCCATTGTTCAATAAATTCACCAAAACTCTTTGTCAAGTTTTCTCTTGTGTATAACGTGGAAATTTCACTTTAAATAATGATTAGTAACCAATGAAACAAAACAACTATTCACTAACTCAAGTCCACACAAGTTTAGATGAACCAATGAAAAAAAAAAAAATTTAAGTTACACATTGTCTTTGAAAACGCATACAGAACTCAACACTTCATGAAATTTAAATCTAAAAATTGTTCCAGCTTTTCAACAAAGTCAAGTTTTCACAAAAAATATTCAAAGTAATTCCATAATCAGAGACTTGAGAAAACTTGTGGTGAACTCAGACAAACAGTGCAGGTTCCAGGATGTGTAGATGTCACAAAATTTGAAATTTTGAATTAACCAGTTATCTAAGTGAGAAACCAAAAGATGATTAAAAAAACTAGATTCAATGAAATACATATTAGCATTTGGAAACAATCAAACTAGATTTCTCAATCAGTAGAAAAATGTGTTCAAACATCAGTCATCTGCAGTAGTTCAAATTCCAGAACAAGTAACTCAACTTCAAAAATTCACATCTCCTCAATTACTATTGCAATTAGCAATCAGAAAGATGTTCTTAAAGCCCAAACCATATTCATTTACCAGAAAAATCTAAAAAATATATATAAAACTAAAAATAGCTTACTAAAAAATTGCATGAATGTTTATGTTTATGAATTTCGAGATTTAAATCTAGTTTCAAATGATTAAAAATATAGCTAAATGATGTACATGCACTAAATTACACTAGTGATAAGAATTAAAAGTCTATTTTAAATGATAAGAATTAAAAGTCTATTTTAAATGATAAGAATTAAATGATAAGAATTAAAAGTCTATTTTAAATTACATGCACTAAATTACACTAAAATGTGTTGTCACAAAAATGGTGCAAAAAACTTGATTGATAACAAATCTTACTGCAAGTGCACAGTTGTCTATTGAGATAGAAACCGGCAAGCACGGGTCAAATCCCTCAAGGAGGGCTAATATTTGAAAACATATTTGTAAATTAACTTATAATAGTTAACCTAGTAAAATAAAATGTTGTTGATTAAAAGATAACAATGTAAATCTAACTAAGATGAGAATTTAAGAGAAGATCTTAAGGGTTTTAGGGATCGCAACCATGGATTGATAGCTCCCCTTTGCCACTCTTGAGTTCAAACTTTCATATTCACTAGCACATCTTAAGGTAGACTCTTGTCTCACCTTAGGATGGAAGATACAACAATGTGAGCAACTTGTTCCAAGCCTAAGTTATATAACTAAGCTATGTATCAAATAAGATATAAAAGCATAAAAGGAATTCATCTAGATAGATGAAACATCTAATATCTAACAAATCATGGTAAAGCATAGACTAATAATATACAAACATCAAAGCTTATGGCTTGTTAGAGAAATGTATGGATAGAAAGTTATATAACCTTGAGCTTGAAAGATAGAAGATGAAAGCATGAGTTGAATTCAAATATGAAACACAAGACATCTAACTTACTACATTAATTCATGAGATAACCAGCCTACAATGTTAATGTAACCAATAATGTTTATCTAATACATGGAAATGGAAAGATATCACTCAAGATGACCATTTTGGGATTATCCTCCCATGGGGCTCACCCACACCCTAAAGTGTAGGTTAGCTACTCATGGTAGACCCTAAGTCACTCATGGTGTTAAACATAACTACTAAAACAACTAAGAGAAACGAAAATCTTACAATATCTCAGTCTCAAACTCTACTTCTTTCTCTCCTCAAGTATGTATCTAATGAACTCTAAGCATGAGGTATTTATGAAGAAGAGTGAGACTTATGTGTAGGGATAATAGGGTGGAAGGTGGAGTGTTGGAATGAAATAAGGAAAAGTGTTGGATTAAAATAAGGTGGAGTGTAAAAGTGATGGAATAAAGATAAGGAAGATGTAAAATTGAAATAAGGTGGAATGTAAAAGTGATGGAGTAAAGATTTGAAAATGGATAATGGAGTTTGACTTAACACTTTAGAGTTTGTAAAGAAAGTTTTTGGCTAGATAAAGTTGACTATGTGGATGTTTAAATCTTCATGTTGATTTCCTCGAGATCCATAGGTGTGGTGCGGTGTGGGCTAGACTTCATGGGTCTTTTGCTTGAAAATGTTTGTGTTTGTGCCACTTTGAGTATATTTGAGATTAGTGCTTGAATTTCTACAAAATACACAGAGTATACGTAATGAGATATTTTTATTAGATAATTTGACTTAGCAATTGTATATTTAGGGGCATAAAACGTCTCATTTTTTATATGTTTATCATGTACCGCAAGAGTACATTTGAAGGCGGAAGGCGGCTGCTTATCAACAAATGTGTGGGAAAATTCTAGGGGTCGAGGGAGGGAACGAGGGAGGGAGCGAGGGATGGGTGAAAGCCACCCATCCGCCTCGAGATGAGCATCATCGCACATCTCAAATTTGATGTGCTCATCTCGAGGCGGATGGGTGGTTACCACCCATCCCTCGCCCCCTTTCCCTCGCTCCCTCCCTCGCTCTGTAGCAAAGCTCAATATACGATGACTACTTTACAGAGTATCCCATTTTCAAGAAATACTTTTTCAAAGAATATATCGAATAAGGAACTCACTGTTTAATCACTTTATGGAACGAGTTGTAAAAGAAAATAATGTTTATCTAATACATTGAAATGGAAAGATATCACTCAAGATGGCCATTTTGGGATTATCCTCCCATGGGGCTCACCCACACCCTAAAGTGTAGGTTAGCTACTCATGGTAGACCCTAAGTCACTCATGGTGTTAAACATAACTACTAAAACAACTAAGAGAAACAAAAATCTTACAATATCTCAGTCTCAAACTCTACTTCTTTCTCTCCTCAAGTATGTCTCTAATGAACTCTAAGCATGAGGTATTTATGAAGAAGAGTGAGACTTATGTGTAGGGATAATAGGGTGGAAGGTGGAGTGTTGGAATGAAATAAGGAAAAGTGTTGGATTAAAATAAGGTGGAGTGTAAAAGTGATGGAATAAAGATAAGGAAGATGTAAAATTGAAATAAGGTGGAATGTAAAAGTGATGGAGTAAAGATTTGAAAATGGATAATGGAGTTTGACTTAACACTTTAGAGTTTGTAAATAAAGTTTTTGGCTAGATAAAGTTGACTATGTGGATGTTTAAATCTTCATGTTGATTTCCTCGAGATCCATAGGTGTGGTGCGGTGTGGGCTAGACTTCATGGGTCTTTTGCTTGAAAATGTTTGTGTTTGTGCCACTTTGAGTATATTTGAGATTAGTGCTTGAATTTCTACAAAATACACAGAGTACACGTAGTGAGATATTTTTATTAGATAATTTGACTTAGCAATTGTATATTTAGGGGCATAAAACGTCTCATTTTTTATATGTTTATCATGTACTGCAAGAGTACATTTGAAGGCGGAAGGCGGCTGCTTATCAACAAATATACCATGACTACTTTACAGAGTATCCCATTTTCAAGAAATACTTTTTCAAAGAATATATCGAATAAGGAACTCACTGTTTAATCACTTTATGGAACGAGTTGTAAAAGAAGATTCTTATTTTACACAAAGACTAAATGCAGTTGCGCAAATGGGATTGTCACCGATTCATAAAATCTTATCGGCAATTATGAGTACATTAAAATTGGTGAGAACGGTACTCTTGAGTGCTTGTGACATTTTTTCTCTACATTGATTAAGTTATATAAGAAACATTATTTGAGACAACCCATGTAAGCATGTGTTTTTCATTTGCTATAAATGAATGAAGAATGTGGGTTTCCAGGCATGTTAGGCAATATTGATTGTATGCTTCGAATTGGAAGAACTGGCCGACTTGTTGCCATGGCAATTACACCAATTACAAGAAGCATTATTGTATAGTTCTTGAGGTTATTGCTTCACACGATCTTCGGATTTGACATGTTATCTTTGATATGCCCGATTCTTTTAATGATATTAATGTGTTACACAGATATCATGTGTTTGATAGGATCCTCCTTGCTTCCAGCAAATTTTACTAGTAATGGCCATTTGTATAAGATGGGTTATTACCTGGTGGATGAAATTTGTTTGAAGCTCACTATAATAGTCCAAACTATTCCCTCACCTTACGCTGAGAAGGAAAAATTATATGCTCAAGTACGAGATGGTGCTAGAAAGGATGTAAAACGTGTATTTGGGTGTTACAAGCATGTTGGGCAATCATTCGCCAAATTGCTAGGATTGAAGTTCATGATAGATGCATGATATCATGATTACATGTATTATCCTTCATAATATGATTGTTGAGGATGAGCAATGCACTTTGCAGGATTACACCTACCAGTATTATAGTACTACTCCAGCACCAGTTGAGGTAAGTAGATAATCAGTAGGTCGATATGTAGAATTTGTGGCACAATATCATGTCATCATCATCATCATCAAAGCCCATTCCCGAGATTTTCGGGGTCGGCTACATGAATTTTGGTTCTCCAAGCAATGCGATCTTCCCACATTTCCTCACCTAATCCAAGCTCAATGATATCTTCATTCACCGTCTTCATCCAAGTTTTCAACGGTCGTCCCCTCCGTCTACACCCTCCATTAACTTGCCAATCTAAACATTTTCTAATTGGCGCCGTGCTTGGTCTCCTCCGCACATGACCAAACCAAGTTAAACGTCTTTCTCTAATTTTTTCCTCTATGGGCGCTACACCTAAGTATCTCCTAATTCTTTCATTTCTAATTTTATCCTTACGAGTTTTACCACACATCCACCTTAACATACGCATTTCTGCTACTGCCATCCTATGCGTATGTTGTCCCGTAGTAGCCCAACATTCTGAACCGTATAGCATGGCTGGTCGAACAATTGTCTTATAGCATTTCCCTTTTAGCCTTGCAGGCATCCTTCTATCGCAAAATACTCCTGACGCCATTCGCCATTTCAACCAACCAGCTTTAACCCTGTGGTCTACATCTGCTCCAATGGCACAATATCATAGACAACATTTTGGCACATTTTGGCACATTTTTGGCACATGTTGGTCTACATCTGCTCCAATGTAATGCAAGAAAAAGGTAATTCATAGACAACTAAAAGTTGATCTAGTTGAACACATTTGACAACATTTTGGAGACGCTCGAGAAGTAATTGATTAGCGGTTTATTTTGTCTTTTATGTGTTTGGCACTTTAAATTTTTTATGTGGTGTGTGGTACACTTTATTTCTCTATGTTTATGTTTGACATCTTTGGTATTAATAGAAGATTCAAAAGTATTATATTTGAGATTGAAATGAGAACTAATAGATTGACTGAATTTGATTCAAATTAAAACTAATATGTTGATTGAGATTAAAACTATTCAATTAATATAAATTTAAACTGGTACATTGAATCAAACTTACACTAGTACAATGATTCAAATTAAAACTAATACACTGATTTAAATTGAAAATAGTACAATTAGATCTATGTTTGCGTTATTGAGCTTCATGCAATATCTGAGCTCTCCGAAGTTCAAGATAAGTACGATAAGTTGGATTTGTGCAATTCTCAAGGTTGACATTGAAGCTTTCTCAGCCCGTCTTTATTTGATTTCCACTTTTGGTTTTTGCTTCAATTAGATAAGACGAGCCTTCTATGCTTGTTTAAGTTCCACCACTTTTGCACGCATTTCTGTATCTTCCTTCAAAAAGCTTCACGTTTACAGCTTCTTCACAAAATTTGGACATTAGTTGGATGAGCTTTATTTCACTTTAGGTATTTGTGAGCTACGTTGTCTTGTTTGTTTCTCAGTCGACTTATTTTAAGCCTTTATTACCCATTGGTCTTGCTGTGCTACCCTCACTTTGGCATTTATTAGTCGGTGTTCCAAAATCTGGGGTGTTATTTCCATCAATCTCATATGTAAATCTCTTTTCACTGCTATGGAAACTCATAGGAGTTCCTGAATCTATAATTTCTATTGAAAATGGTGTTGGAAATGCAAGTGTTGACAAACCAGTAGTTGTAAATTTCCATTGTGAGAAATCCTTCAACTCGTCATAAACATGGTTGATGATACACCAAAACAGTCCCTACTCTGTGCCATACACTTGTCATGGTGATCTCGAGAAAAGATAGGCCCTAGCATAAGCCCAACATTGATCCGGCCCAAGCGTTTCTAAGCTCGCCCAATGCAGTCCGCCAAACGGACTCAAACTCTCACAACTCGCTAAGCCCACGCGTCTCACAGCTATCCTTAATACTTGTAAGCCCTACTAAGGCAAGTATCTCGAGGATCAGCTTCGGATAGGCAGTTACAGCAGCTCTCCGCTTCTAACTAGGAAGCAAATACAGAGTACATATCGCACAAGGAAACTTCCTCTTACAGATTACTCTTCGATTGGAAACTATCTCCTGCGTATCTAGAAGCACAGGGCTAACATGGAAATTCCCCTCTGCAGCACGACTCCTAATTAAAGAAGGATCTCCACGAAGATCTCCTTCCTAAACTACACCATCGATGATCTGGTCGAACCAGAACTCCTACACTATAAATAAGACATGAGGTTGGTAAGCTAAGGTACGCTACAAATTCCATATTTACAACATTACACCTTCCTCAGATCCATGTGTGACTTTAGCATCGGAGTGCCATCGGCCATTACAATGATGGTCTGTGGCTCACTGCGTTCTTTGTGCAGGTCAGCAGGTTTGCAAGTCAAAGTCAAATCAAGGAGCGGAAAATGACTGCATTAGTTTGGCATCGTCCGTGGGGATGACAAAATTCCTAACCTTTCACTAGCATCATCTCCCTCCAAAATATAGAGAGATGGTGACCACTAGATCATGCAACAACGGAGAACAAGGGGACACGTCAAACGCTCAGACTGACACTATATCACCGCTCTCAACGGTGCCGGTTACACATGGGGCAGCAGACTCGCACCCTCGCGCCAACAACAACAATGATGGACCCCATGATAGATTTGTTGTCATCTCAAATACAACAAATTGCCAATACATTGTAGGCTCTCGCACAACAAAACATTCCACTCGCTAATGGAGATCGGGAGCAGCACAGGCCTCCATCGCCTGAGGACGACAAATCACAAGCACAGGAGAGTCAAGCCCCTGCTAGTTCTCACTGAACTATAAGAGGTGGCGCAGTTAACGTGGAACTGACTGTCAGGGCAGAAAGGCTCGACCCTCAAAACCCTCTCCGCAAAGGGGCACACGTCGCAGACGTGTTATACCGTCTCTCAGTCTCACCATTCTTTGACCGTATTATGAATGAGGCCCTTACGAAGAAGTTCACGCCTCCGAAGCTAGACTTCTATGTCGTCACCACCGACCCATTCGACCACCTATGATGTTACCAACATGTAATGGCCCTCAAAGAAGGATCCGAGTCAGTAATGTGCAATACTTTTTCTACTAGCTTAAAGAAGTCAGCACTAACATGGTTCGACAACCTCCTGCCGAGATCGATTAACTCCTTCAAGATGATGGCGAAGGAGTTCTTGACACGTTTTGTCGGAAGTTAGCGTCTCCTGAAAGGCCCACACTACATATTCTCTCTGAAACAGAGATCCAATGAGACGCTCAGAGAGTACATCACGCGCTTCAACGATGAGCTGATACTCATTAACAGTTGCAGCGACGACACAACCGTGAGGGCCTTTACCACGGGCCTAAAGGAGGGAAAACTCTATGAAGACCTCACCTTGGAACCCCCTTTATACATGACAGAGCTCCTCAAGAGTGCCCAAAGGTTCATTACCTTGGAAGAGTTGAGGATTGTTAAGAGGGAAACAAAAGGTGAAAATAAGTCATCCGCTCCAAAGGAAAGAAAGGAGGGAAGGAGACGCAAAGATGAAAAAAGGAGAAGCGGAAGCGTAATGACAACAGGCCAGGTCAGAGAAAACATCCAACTACATTGGATCCAGAGTTGTAACCCCCCTCAATTCTAGCCTGTCGGACGTACTTAATTCCATGAAAAACTGGGAAGATCTGAAGTGGCCCCCAAAGCAGCGCGGAGACCCCTCCAAGAGTGACAACAACAAGTACTGCATGTACCACAAGGATGGTGGCCATGATACCAATGACTGCAAGAGTCTGAGGTATGAGATTGAATACTAGATCCGCAGGGGCAAGCTAAAAGAATTTTTGAACTCTGAGAAGCGACCAGAACGATCTAGGGACCGAGGGGAGTCAATCAAGGAAATAGATAAGGAGACTCTGGGCATAATTTGTCCTTCATGGGGTCAGATTAGACAAAGATCAGTCGAACAGGTCCCACAAGCGGACTCTACTAGAGACGCGAACATAGCCCACGAATGAGGATAGGCGTGTTTTCTACTCGAGGGTGTTAAGCCCTATTCCCACCTTAACCTTTATGAACAACGAAATCGAAGGAGTCCGAGCACCACACAATGACACCCTAGTCATCTCGGTCTCTATTGCCAGGTAAGAGATAAAGAGAGCTCTGGTAGACACAGGGGGCTCACTCAACGTTCTATTCTACAACGTGTTCCACAGTATGGACCTCAGGGAGGAGAATCTGACATCTTTAGATTACCCGCTAATTGGATTCAGCGAAGAGAAATGTTTCCCGATCGGGAAGATATTGTCAGCAGTAGTGGCAGGGGAGCTGCAACTGAGAAATGTCATGTTTATGGACTTTATGGTAGTAGACACGTCGTCTACCTACAACCTTATCTTGGGAAGACCATGGCTCCACCAGATGGAAGCAGTAGTATCCACCCTTCACCAGTGCGTTAAGTACACAGCTAACTACTCTGAAGGAACAATACGTGGAGACCAACCTACGGCACGAGGTTGCCATTATGATGCACTGAAGCAGATAGAATGTTCCCAGATCCAACCGGATCCCACAAGGCAATCTGAACAAGAACTAGGCCTAGTGACTGCAAACGCATCACTCCACTCACACGAGATCCCAACAACGGTGGCTCACTTCAGAGAAATGGGGCAGTCAGGCGATATAGGAGCGATCTGCTTTACAACCCAGCGGAACGGAGAGATCAATGCAAACGGGAATACAACCCCCCGACATTTCGTCGGCGCGGATATTAACTCCCCCACAATGTTTACTTTTTAGTAGCCTCTGTG
Source organism: Berberis vulgaris (assembly GCA_963556465.1). Taxonomy (NCBI): domain Eukaryota; kingdom Viridiplantae; phylum Streptophyta; class Magnoliopsida; order Ranunculales; family Berberidaceae; genus Berberis; species Berberis vulgaris. The sequence goes on along the minus strand of OY747127.1, from coordinate 62,026,240 downwards.
ACATCAACGAAGCTCAACAGTTCATTGAAAGTATCAACGATCCAACAAGGGCCATCCGAATTCACGTCAGGGCTAGGGTAAACTTTTCTCCGTCAACAGTTAGTCTATTTCAGTTGTTTAACTTCCTTTCCATAGTCAATATAGAGTTTTAGTTCTTAAAAAGTTATGTGATTTGCAAACATTCAAGAAATAAAGAAAGTATTGCGCAAATACACTCTATTGATTACTGGAAAGATGTAACAACGGGCTCCCAGAGGTGAATACAAAAGACTACATACTATAAGCATCTGAACCCGATGCGACATGAAGTAAGGACTCGCTTAAACAGTCTGACTATGTAAGGAGAGCCAAAGAAACTCCAAGCAAACTTCGTTCGATCCCTTCCAAAGATCAAGGACAAAGGTGCGAGGAGGGGCTGAGAATACAGAGCAGTGGTCTGCTATTCCAAACTGCCCCCGAAAAGTGACCCGACACGACAACACGAACCTAGCAATGAGTTGTAGACTTCCTCAAACGGCTTTTGGCCTCTCGAAGGAGGTAGAAAAAGGCAGATAATGATGGGCGCAAGTGATGGAGTGGTCAAGGTTTCACAAAGCTGTCAAGCGATGACACTTTTCCCATGCGTGGTACTCGGGGTGATTGAGAGATACCACCCTCGGTAGCATCCCGCATCTACCAACACTTCGATCAACCATAAGCTAGCAGCAAGAACCACATACATGTGGGCATAGCGGCACAAGGTAACACTGAAGCGCAAGCGGATAAACGACAAACTCCTCCCATGGGAGGAAATTCGTACTTCTCCTCAATACGAGAAGAAATTATAAGATCTCAGCAAATGAACTACGTGGCCACCCAGAACAGGTGACCACACATAACAACAATCATCATCGTGCCTGAGCGGTGCAAATGTCAGAACATTCAAATACTCCAATGATGGAGGTTTCCCTTCAGTCTTTGAAAAACCCAAAACATTATCTTCAAGCAAGAACATTACAGGAGATACGCTCTGCAAAAGATAACGCTTACAACGATGAAGAAGCACCATTATGTAGACATAATGGTTCACCAAACGAGTGTTTCAACATTAACTGTCAGCATTGAATACCGTATGGAAAACAAGGAGACGGTAGTTTCCAAGAAAATTGCAAAGATCACGTTCCTCCAATTAATGGTGCGGCACGCAACCCCATCAATTAAAGGGGAGTGACCGATACTCAATTGGCTCACAGTCTACGTCGTACATATGCTACCATGCGATCTACGCCATACGCGTAGAGGTATTTCGTGCAAGAAACCCTAGCTCTACTTCTGCGGGCCCATGGGCTCGGCCCACTATTCAAACAATATTCTGCCACATGCTTGACACGAGCACTAGAGATCCTAGTCAATCCTGACACACGAATCATACCTACAGATCACAAGCTAATTTAAGGTACTCATGCTTCTTCAAAAAGAATTTTGTTCACGTAATGCACTATGCCCGCGAACATATGTTCGCACGCCCTTAGCAAGTGGAGCCTTTACCTACCCAGGTAAGCTTAGTCAACCTTGACTGACGATGACAACTTCTGGTTCATCCCGACACCTAGTCGGCCTAGTGCGGATCTCGATGGTTTAGGACATGGGTCAGCGCTATCACGCCTGGTGACGATGACTCATTGGGGACCATTGCAACTCGATCAGGTAAGCCTAGCGGGTGACGACTGGCAATGACAGCTTTTGATCAAAGCCAAAACCTGTAGCCGCACTACCCGAGTATAGATGGTTTAGAAGGCGAGAGCCTAGTCAGTCCTGAGCTGATTCTGATGGCTCGCCACGGGACCATCACTTTTCAGCCTAGCCGCAGAATTACCAACCCTGAACTTGTAGCCCCCACTGCATGGGCGTAGATGGTTTAGAAGGTGGGAGCATAGTCAGTCCCAAACTGATTTTGATTGCTTGCCACGGGACCATTGCTCTTCAGCATGGCCGCCGAAAGCTCGATGCGCACGGGTGTAGATGATTTGGAAGGTGGGAGCCTAGTCAGTCCCGAACTGATTCTGATGGCTTGCCACAGAGCCACTGCTTTTCAGCCTGGTCGTCGAACCCCTTCGTCTCGAACTTGTAACCCCTAATGCGCAGATATAGATGGTTTGAAAGGTGGGAGACTAGTTAGTCCCTGATTGATGTCGACGGCTAGCCACGGGACCACTGCTATTCAGCATGGTCGCCAAATCCTTTTTCCCCAAACCTGTAGTCCACTTTGTTCGGATATAGATGATTCGGAAGGTGGGAGCCCTAGGCAGCTCACCACGTGACCACCGCTCTCTTTCGAAACAACGGCCACAAAGATAAATCAAAGCTCAATCAACGTCTTCATGCTCAAACGAGCTGGCATTCTATTTTTAGCAGAGGCCATTCATGCCGACACATAAATCATCCAACCAACACACGGATAGGCACTACATAGAATGCCAACCCGAAGCTTAACCTGACTAGGTACAAGTGCTCTAATGCATGCGTTCGGCTATCACAATTCGCTCACGCCAGCGACCAACAATCAGACGAGTGAGATAAGCCCCCAACAACTTACCTTAAGAATGGCCCAAAGTTGAGTAGCATAGTCCGCTTTTGAACCATTCGCGGAACACCCACCATTGGACATGACTATGCAACAGTGATTCTAAGTCACTCGCAATGCAAACGATCAAGCTTTCAACAGCAGATAGACCACTCAACTTCCTATTGATCCAATCAGCCTATGCCTAGGTAAAATGACAAGGTGAAACGGAAAACACACAATGGGGATAACAAGCAAAAACAAGATACAAAGCGTACAAAACATATACCTATTTTCATTAACAGTTGAAAAAAAAGGGTACAAGTTTATATAGTTTACTCCTTATCAGGAGAAGGTACAGAAGCAAAGGAGTTGAGCTTAACAGAGGAGGGAACAAGAGTCGCGTTTGCACATGCCACAACTTGAGTATCAAGGTCCAGGCTGCCCTCTTCGTCTGATGACGAAAAGGCAACGAACAAGTACATACGACATCTTCTTATAGCGATCAAGATCCAATTTCAGATGCTTTTCCTTCATCAGTGCCATTAGCTCTAGTCTACCGTGTACAACCCAACGGAACTCGCAATTGCCTTGTTCCTGCAGAAGCTTTTCCTTGCGCGTTTTCGCGACGACAAGTTCATGCTCCAACAACTCCAGCTTGCTAGTCAGCGCATCAACTTGAGACTGCTCTGTAGCTAAATTACTCTTTGCAAGACTGAGCTCATGTTTCTTTAATTCGAGCTGGTCCTCAACCTTCCTCGCCTCTCGAGCATTGAAATTCACATTAGACTCCAATTGATATCTTTGAATAGCCCAATCAGCCCCCTTCAAGGCGTTCTCCTCAACACGGGACCGCAGTTCGGCACGCGCCTCAGCCACAACTTCCTGCGCAACCTCCAGATCACGACGGGCCGGATCCAACTTTTGCTGGAACCTATCTCTCGTGGCTCTCTCCTCTACTCAATAGAACTCAAGGGCATCCAGGGGAACCCTTTCAGCCTCAGCAGCAACGACCGACCATTCCAGCCTCTTCTCCTCAGCATGTTTACTCACCAGCTCAATCTCATAAAGTGCATTAGAATACAACACTTGCATGTGCGGGAAGACAATTTCCAAGGTGTACACCCTCTCATGGGCTGCCTCGAGTTTCGTCCTAGCAATGGTCACCTGGCTCAAGTGAGACATTCCCAACGTGAGGTACTTTAAACCCTTATCCATACGCCCTTCTAGCGAATCCTCCTCGGACTTTGGAATGTGATCCATCAGCCAGCTATAACGTCTGCTTATATGCTTCTTCGAACCATAGTCCACATCAACTTCTTGGTGCCAGACCTGAGTGTTTATCTTTACTAAGTCTGGGACAAATAGACTTATCTATGCATCCGAATGAAGCCTTCCCGGATGAGGGATTACTCCAGTACCACTTTTCATAGTCACCACTGCTCCCAGGCCTTCTTCCACAACCTTTCCTTTGTCACCAGCAGCCGACCCCTTAGTTCGAAATGGCTCAACAGGACCCGGAGGAAGAAAAGGAAGCGAGTTGTCCAACGAACCCTGCAACACCTTGAGATATAGCGAAACGGGGAACAACATGAACTGCGAGAAACTTGGCTTGTGCCACCACGACCACTAACAAACAACACACAAAAGGGACGATCGGATTCCAAGACCTCAAGCGGATTCTCACAGGAACCTTCTATCGGAATGGTCCCTTGCAGATCAGCACTAGCGGATGCCGCCATTGCAGCTCGCATCATGTCTTCAACCACTGCTAATCGTAGGTGGTCCTTCTCCCAGCTGGATACATTGACCTCCGTCCTGACGGGCCGATCACACTCACGCTCTTCACTTATTGGAATGGATCGTTTTGAAAACGACCCAGTTCTAATACGGGACCTCTTCGAACTCACAAAGGAGGCAAACGTCTCAGACGACTAACGTTCGATAAAGAGTAGGGGCCACATGCCAGTTGTTCCACAACCTATTGCGAATGAAATTGGGAACGCATATGATGTCCACCACATTCCTCGTCGGCAAGTCGCGGAATGTCTCTATAGTGTTTCGCTCTTCTGGGGCAAGAGGAGTAGTGGGATACTGTCCTGCAAAGAAACACATGCATCAACAAGCATCAATCAGTGTAACAGAATCAAAAGAGAAAGCTACACTTATGAAGTGACCCGAACTCCTGTTCGAGCGGACGACCCTTGAACTGGAAGTACTTTGAATGCGCAGGAGCCAAGAAGCAATACTTCTGCCAGGACTTGAAATCATCAAGAAAATTCTCAAAGCAAGCTGACGACGTCATTTTATAGACAACATTATTGTTCAACCGAGGAGAAGTTAATAATTGGATTACCCGCGGGGTCACACGGACGCCAACTTCCTTCTCCCTAATCAAGTTGAGAAGAAATATCATGTACCCATTAGGCCCAATCTGGGCTAGAGTAATTTCAAGAAAGTCCAAGAAGTCCCATATCACATCCAGAATAAGAAAACATACTCCAGTTTCGAGCATCCCACGGTGCAAGCAGATGAACCCCGCCGGTGGCAACATTGGAGTCTGATCGTCCTTCAGAGCAGTCAATGGCAGGTTCTTGGGGACTCTGAACTTCGTACGAATTTCAGCAAGGCCAGATTCAGAAAGCAATCTGTCTTCGAAAAACTCAAGGCCTGGCCAAAGTTGCATCATCAAGAAGGTTTTGTTGAACCATGAAGAAGATGAATAATCTTTTTCAATCAGAAGATGAAAAAATTAATATATTTAAAAGCAAAGAAAATATAAGAGTTAGTCTTCGCACAACGGATGACCTAATATAGGGATGGGATCCTCGCTTATTCTTCGCCAAAACGACGCACGCTCAATTAATGAAGCACACGGCTCAAACAATGATTCAGACTCAATCATCATGAGCGGTGAATCTTTTCAAGAAATGACTTAGTGAACAGATGTGATGGCCCACTAACTCGGGGGGAGTAGCTGATGATACACCAAAACGGTCCTTACTCTGCGCTGTACACGTGTCATGGTGAGCTCGAGGAAAGATAGGCCTTAGCATCAGCCCAACACTGATCCAACCCAAGCGGTTCTAAGCCCGCCCAATGCAGTCCACCAAACGAACCCGAACTCTCACAGCTCGCTAAGCCCACGCGTCTTACAACTATCCTCAATACTCGTAAGCTCTGCTAAGGCAAGTATCTCGAGGATCAGTTTCGGACATGCAGTTACAACAGCTCTCCACTTCCAACTAGGAAGCAAATACCAGAGTACATATCGCACAGGGAAACTTCCTCTTATAGATCACTCTCTGATTGGGAACTATCTCCCGCGTATCTAGGCGCACAGGGCTAATATGGAAATTCCCCTCTACAACACGACTCCTAATTAAAGAAGAATCTCCACGAAGATCTCCTTCCTAAACTACGTCATCAATGGCCTGGTCAAACCAGGACTTCTGCACTATAAATAAGACATGAGGTTGGTAAACTAAGGTACGCTACAAATTCCCTATTTACAACATTACACTTTCCTCAGATCCCTGTCTGACATTAGCACCGGAGTTCCATCGGCCACCACAACAGTGGTCGATGGCTCACGTGCGTTCCTTGTGCATGTCAGCAGGTTTGCAGGTCAAGGTCAAAGCAAGGAATGGAAAACGACTGCATCAATGGTCATACTGAAAATTCTTCCATTTGTCCTTCAAGTACCAATGTCTAGCTTGAGTCAACTGCAAAAATTTGGTATTTAACAATATTACAATAATTTGCATTGTCATGGGTTTTATGGTCTCAAAAAATATATTTTTGCAAATTTACATTATAATGGTGTCCCATGGTCTAAACATATATATTTCTACAAATTTATATTAAGATGGTGTCTTATGGTCTAAAAAATATATTAATACAAATTTACATTATCATTGTGTCCTATGGTCTAAAAAAATAATTTTTTTTGAAGTTAAAATGCTTACCCCGGTTTCGTTCCATCCAATATGATGGCTCATTTTGTGAAATGGGACATGTGACATTTAGTTTTTGTGAATAATATGATGGAGGTGGAGACATTTGAGGTTGATTTGGGGAGTAAGGAGTATAAGTTTGTAGATTTCTGGAAGGATCATAAAATATGGATCATCATAACCGGAATTCATTGTAGTAAGTATAATTTGAGTGGGGTTCATCTTGGTAGACATTGTAGAATTGGTTTGGTGATGAAATTGAAATAAAAATGAAATCAAGTAGAAGACAATGAAAAAAGAGAAGAGTCGTCAAATGCAAATAACACAATGAAATTTGAGTTTCTCTTATAGAAGAAAAGTATATATTAAAGGTAAGAAAAATATAGCTGTTATTTGGTAAATGAGGGTTTGAAAATGACACATAAATAATGCTATCTGAGGTGGCAATGTGCACATTTGATACATTTTTGGGGCTTGATGTGGCGGTTGCATGTGCAAATTCCACCCCGAAAATGTTGCTTAGTGTTAGTGTTAGTGTTAATGTTACTGTGATGCTGTAATGAATAGGGTTTTGGTTTAGCTCGATTGTGGACATCCTTCTCAAGGGCATTGTTGCATAGAATCGCCAATATTAGGGGAAATAAATAAATAAATAAATAAATAAACAAAAGTTAAGAAGGATTTCGTCAAAAAAAAAAAAGTTAAGAAGGTGCAAGTTACAAGGTAATTCAATCCGTTAATTTAAGTGATGGAAACTTGCACTAAAGGACGAGAGTCAAGACTGGACTGATGTGATGAGTGACCTCATCAATGGCGAATGCCCAGGTTTAGGTTGGTAAGAAGTAATCTGAGTAAGTGAGTAAAGTGGAGAAGAGAAAGCAGTGAAGAGAAGACGATGGGGAAGAAAGGGAGGAAAGCGATGAGTGGTTCTGAGGTGGTTAAAGAACCTTGCGAAGAGTGTAGGATGAAATGCTTGTTGGTTCATGGAAAGGGAGACCCATCTCCCACTGTTACTTCATTCTTCAAAGTTATTCTTGAAGACAGCCTTTCCAAACCTTTGGTAACAAATTTTCCTCTTCTTTAGTATTTCATGGATTTTTGTTGTTATGCTTAAACGCCCTTTGCCTTTGAGTTTTCTTTTGGTTCTGTTCTCCTTTTCTCGATTCATGCTATTATGTGTAAATCTCTCAACTTTCTTGGCAGGAACTAGTTTTATGGGCAATGCTTTTAGTTCTTTCCATAATGTATCTTTATTTTCTTGTTGCAGTAAGTTCCAGCTTGATTTTTTGCTTTTGATTAACTGGGGTTTTTGTTCTGAGGGAAGGAAATACACTTTGATTCACAGTTTTGAAAACATTCCCTAAAGAATAAAACCCGAGTGTTGTGCCATTTCTTCTCTGAATCAAATCCCAATCATGTCGTCCCTCCAAAAGAAAAAAGATTCTACAGAGTTGTCAGAATTTAGTTTTATAGATCAGATGAAAACGAGGTTAGTATATTAGCAGTCAGAAATAAGAGACCTCGGTACTTGCCTTATTGTTTTCATGTGTGACATAATAAACATGTGGATATATATGTCTACTGTGAAAACAAGTATTAGAAGCATCAACTTATGTGTTGGTGTGATGTGAATGAGTTGAGAAATGCAGCCGAGTAAGAGGAACCTGAATATGAGAGTTATAGCACTTGATCACAGACATAGTGAGTTCATGTGTGAAAACTTATTGTAAGAATATAGTTTGGAGATATGGCTCAAAACATTACATAGTTTTCATGGTAATGATTTATCCATAAAGACACCTAAATACGCAGCAAAAGTATTACACAGCTGTATGTTTTTCACTTTCTTATTAAGATATCCAACTTTCATAACTGAGCTTAATCCCTTACCAGCAACCCCTTCTCTTTCTTTACTTCACTGCCCTGCAGTGGACTTCTCAGGGTTGGAGATAAAAAGTGTGTATGATGAGGAACTTATTTAACGTATTCATGATCTGGTCATTTTTAACATATGCAACACCTGCCCACTCATATGTGTTATCAATTGGATAAACAACAGAAATTTGAAGACGTAACTTTGGCACTGAAAACAACTGAAGAAATATTGGTACCTTGTGATAAATCCAATATGGGAGTAGCATGAGTTGGAGAATGTGAAGATCTTCCTCATCAGAAGTTGGAAGAAATATTTGAGAGAAAAAATGTTAAATGCAACAAGAAATACTGATAGAGAAAAGGAGCATAGGTAAAGGTTGGAGGCACTGCAAATGGGCAACAAAAGGTAGTAGCAATATGACAAGTTGGGCATCCTTGAATTACTGCGCCTTGGAGCATGAGCCCTTTAACTGTTAATATAAGTGTTGGGTTTTTAGTTTTAGGTAGTGGGTTAACGTGGATTAGACATTGCACTTGTGAACTCTAATTAAAATAGACCTACAATACAGGTACGGCGCTTGTCTTTTTTGCCTTATGTGAGGCGAGGACATGCCGCCTTACCTTAGGTGATGCCGTCACTTAAGTGAGACGGTTTGAAGGGAGAAGAGACCAAGGCACCTACTTTACTTAAGGCCCCCCTTTATTTATCTTATGTATTATGATATTTTCATTATAGTACTTGCCGAGTTAGGAGCTCAAGATATTGAGGATGTTAGATACAGTCATCTTATTTTTCTTAATTGGATCCAACAAAACCATGTTGTTCACTTGTACTTCTACTCTTTCTTCATCTTTTTCTTTTCTGGATCGGATTTAGCAACAAATCTTAGTTTCTATTACAGCCTTTCTACTCATAAGTGATACCTAGTTTCTTAGCAACAAATCTTAGTTTCTATTACAGCCTTTCTACTCATAAGTGATACTTTATTTATGTACATATTTTATTCTGCTCTTCAACCCTCACTTAGCTGAACCAAACCGCAAGGTGTAAGTCAACGCCTCTTTTTATTTATTTATTATTAGTTTTTCTTCTTCTTATTGTATTTCTTATTTTCTTCTTTCTCTTTTGGTTGAAGCTGTAGTACGTATTTGCCTTAATTTACTCATCAGGTGTCAAGGGGAGTAGTCAGCTTGAGTTTACCAAATGTCTTGGCTACAGTGAAATCACATTCTGCTCTAGTTTCGACGTCTTTTTAGATAAACCAGTGGTCAAGTTAGGATGCTAAGTAGTGTGGCACAAATGAAGTGGTTCATCAAATATGAACTTTCTGGGTGTGTTTTCATGCTTGGGATGTCCCAAAGCCCATTCCATTGCCACAAAAGAGTTTGTATCTTTGTTATTTGAATGGAGCACTATATAATGTAGGAGTTTCTTGCATAGGTAGCTCCCAACAAATAAAAAAAAATATATTTAGTGTTTTATATGTAGTGTCTTGACTTTTTTTTAGCGTTATGTCGATTTTACCATTGGTGAAGGCCCCCCAAAAAATTAAAATCTTTGCCATCCACTCAAGCCATTTGACATTGAGGACGAGACCACCAATGAAGATGCTCTTAGTTGGAGCAGAAAGACCTTTCATAGTTTTATTAGCCTGAAGTTTGTGGACTACTATTTACTAATTTGGCTTTGGATTAAGAAAAAGTCCTTTTTTGGTATGTTCAATTATCCTAAAATTGACTTAGGGAATGAAAGTTCATTATATTTCAAATCTCCCAGGACTGAGTGTCACCCCTTTCCAATAATTAAAACATTTGACGAAGTCACAATTTAGCAGTAGGAAAAAGTATTCAATACTAGAAGAAAAATGGAGAAAAGGCTAGAAGGGGGCATTGTGTGTATGTAGGTTACAACCATACTTCTTTGAGTTTCAGTTTTCATACTGTTCAAAAACTAAAAATGAGATGGCACCCTCATTACTTTGGAAAAACCATTTGACTTGAGCCATACAACCCATAAACATAGTTATCAATATCTTATCGTATTATGAGACGATATGTGTCTTGTCTGTGCTCATCAATACGGTACATTTTATATCTTATGATATATCGATATACGATGATGCAGGAATACCATACGTGTATACAAGCGAATTGAATGAAGGGATGGATGATAGACACTTGCGCACTAATATGTGTCACAAGTCATATATCAGTGGAAGTGAAGTTGAGATTTCCTTGATTGAATAAGTCTTATTTATGTCTTTCACATGCTTAAATATACCGTATATATATATTTTTTATATTTATACATTTATTTTTGCACTAAAGCTTAGCTACACGATACGTTATGATACATGTATCTTAAATATAGGTTTTCAATATACGATACAATATAAGTTTTAATAACTATGCCCATAAACAAAATCTAGCTTCCAGTATGGCCTTTATGGTACTGTCTACTTTCTACCAAAATACAAATAGAACACCACCTCGAATAGGCTTAACCTTAGCTCATATCTTCGTCTCTGGTAACATCTTCTTGTGTGAGAGATCAGTATAGTGTTATGCTCGTGCAGCAAATAGTTTCAATGTGGTTTTTACTAGATTTAAATGGTTCTATCAGTAATAGGGCATTTTACTAGATTTAGATGGTCCCCATGGACTGAGGTAAAACAGGATATTAGCAGGCTGCAGATCCTTATTTATGACGGGTCCGGGTTGCGGTTATCCAGAATAAAACAACCGGATTATGGGGCCCATTTGGGGTGCCAAAGGCAAAATTAAGCAGTGCGGAGATGGGGATGCATGCTGCGACATGCTCTGCTTGTATGTCCATAATCTGTAGAATCATTTAATACTTGCATGATTGGAATAATATTATGCTGTTTGTCATGTCTGGCATCCTCTCCAGTGTCCATTATATATTGAAGTGACATTTTTATGATTTTCTGTTCCAGAGTTTTAGTGGCTGAATGCCTCTTGTGATTGCATAATATTGTGGCCTATGGATAGTTTATTTGTCCATTGATTTTTTGCTAGTTAGGAAGATGAATAGATCTACTTTTTTTTGTGTGTTCTGACAAAAGCATAGCGTGTTCTGGGAGGTGCCTATTTTGTAATCATTATCGTCTGTTTGAGAAACTGAGTGTTAGTGCATTTTGTATAGACTGTATTTTAGCATTTGCTTCTCTATCTGCTTTAAAACTTATTTCTCCGTTCTGTTGTTCACTCTTAATAACATTGAAGGTCATACCACCTAGATTTGCAAAGACAATAATGCCCTTGGTCGATGAGAAAACAGATATTGAAGATTCCACTGGACAATGTTGGAAGGTGAAGATATGTAGGTGTGCTGGCAAGCTGGTTTTCAAACAAGGATGGCATGAATTTGCATTAGATCATTCTCTAGAGAATGGAGACTTTGTGCTATTCTATTATATTGCTCGGTCACACTTTGTAGTTCAAGTTTATGATAAAAGTGGCTGTGAAAAATTTAAGAAAGGTAATAGCAGGGGGAGAAGGCCAACAAAAATTTCCATTGGTAGTTTACCTTCGGATGGCAGAAATTCAACATCAACAGAAAATGCTTCTTCAATTGATAAGGGATCAGAAGATAAGCAAGGATTGTCTTCAAGTGGCCATTTTGATTCTGATGCTGAGATGTTTCAGTATCAAATCAATTCCCAAGATTTGAAGGAAGTACCCGTATCTGTAGAAAAGAGTTCCAGTTGTGATATCAGCAATGGGAGATCTGAAACTGAGACGGTTCAGAATCAAATCAATGACGAAGTTTTCAATGCAGTACCCATGTCCACAGATAAGAGGTTGAATAGCAATCTGATATCTGAAGCTGACAAGTTTCAGAATCAAAACAGTGCTGAAGATTTCAACGCACTATCCATACCTGTAGATAAGCGGTCAAATTGCAATATTAGCAATCGGAGATCTGAAGCTGAGATGAAGCAAATTGATGCTCAAGATGTGGATGCAGTACCCATATCTGTAGATAAGAGGTCTGGTTGTGATATTAGCAATCAGAGACCTGAAGCTGATATATTTCAGAATCAAATCAATCCCAAAAATTTGAATGCAGTACCCATATCTGTGGATAAGAGGTCCAGTAGTAATATTGGTAATAGGAGATATGAACCTGTGATGCCAAAAGATTATGAATTGCCATTTTACATGATTGATAGGGACTTGATTGTTGAACAAGAACCAAACAGAAGTTCTCTCTTTGATTTGTCTGATTTTGAAATGCCCAAGAGTAAAGCTGGTGTGGATGAAGCTCTAATTGAGAAGAGAAGTTTGCACCTCTCAGATGAGACAGGGCCCAGTCAAACCACACAGAGAACATGCTGTACAGGAACACATGCTATTGATATTGAGAGTGATGGTCACCGAAGAGAGAACACAAGGGTTTCTTTTGGTTTATCAGATCTCAAAATGCCTGAGAAAAATTCTAATGCTGGTGAAAAATCTAAGGGTCCTCCTGGGTATTATCCCATTCATGAGCGACAGAATAGCTTATATTCAGGTTAGTATGACATAAACTATCAGTATATGCCGATTTAGTTTTCTTTCTGACCATTATCATCATAATCCATTTCAGATGGTGATCCACATAACAGTTTGCCTGGGAAAGACTCAGTGTGCAAAATGAAAGGTATCAGTCTTTCAAGATGCCATGGATCTGCCCCAAAGGTTACTGGAGAAATGTCTGGATGTAGTAGAGATCTTCCCGTGATAGGGAACAGTCTATCTGGTTTGTCTTTTTTTCTCCAATGCATTCATCATCAAACCTTCTGTCAATTTGATTTTAGTTAGTTTGTTATGTTTTTGGAAGTTGCATAATGCTCTTATCTAACCTAGAGGTTCTCCATTTTAATTTGTATTCTAACAGATACAAAGTTGAACGTGTTTAAGAAAAAACAAGTGGAGAAGGTCAAAAAAAACTATGGTTTGTCTTCTTCCTTTTTGTTGACCGTCTATATGTTTAATACATCCAGATACCTTCCCATGGCTAAAACGCCATTCTTGATGTTGTTTTGCACCAGCTGGAAGTAAGATCAAACAAAGTTAACTGAGAAAAGTTTTGTAATAATAATAATAATAATAATTATTATTATTATTATTATTATTATTATTATTATTATTATTATTATTATTATAAAGCACAAGGAATACGAGGGAAAACCCAACCAGGGAAAAAAACCACCAACAAAGAAACAAAATCTTTTATTCATTTCTTCAAGAGTAGAGAAAATTACAAAGATGTACTCTCATGCGCTCTCCTCCATGTATTGAGAAATCAAAGGTCAAGATTTCCTAGTTCACCATCCTCTCCATTTTGGACTATGAACCTAGAATTAATGTTTTGTAAAGATTGTATAACCAAAATACAAGCCCTAACAAGATTAGTAATTTCCCACAAATCTTTGGGATGAGAAACACAAGAATAAGTGCCTAAATCCTTTCGAAAACGGAGTTTCCAAACTCAAAATCCTACAATGCAAAGTTCTGCTCAAATCTCATACAAGGCTAAACTGAGTATGAAACTGGGTCTAAAATATGGAAGACCCGATACAACATGGATATGATCCTTTGCAAGGGATGATAAACATTTTGATACGAAATTGAACATTTTACGTTAATGCCAATTGGAATCATGTCTGGCTTCTTAGTTTTGATGTGAATATACGTGAAGTGGAAATCTACTGAATATGTTGTGCAGGCACGGATTCACGTGGGGGCAAGTACGTGGGGGCACTTGCCCCCACTAACTTTTGAGAATTTTATTTTATTTTTTATTTGTCCCCCAATTAGTTTTTTATTTGCCCCTCTATTCTCACTTTTCACTTCAACCAAGACTTCATCCTTCAAATCATGTACATATCAAATCCAAACTCTACTTTTAGAGTTAGAAATAGAGGTTAAATCCCTCAAATCTCTCCAAAAAACCAAAATCCACCGTTTCTTCTTCACACTCCATCGATTGGATAAGATGAGGGAAACCCCCATATTTCATCATCTTCAAAGATCTATAACTATTGAGTTATTTGAGCTCATCTTTACAAGATCCAGCAGGGTCCAAACCACCTTATTCTTCTTCTTCTTCTAGGTACCAGGTGCCTTCATTAATCACTGTGTTGGTCATCTCCACAAAAAAGTTGTAAGCAACCCAATCTCCTCTTTTTCTTCATGTAGTAGTAATCAACGATTCAAACCCTTATCTTGTGTTGTGTTTCTAGAAGTAGTAATAATCTTCAATGAATATAGTAGTAATCATCTTCAATGACTGTCTTTGTTGTACTTCTGTTTTTGCTGTATTTAAAAAAAAAAATTCATGTTAAAGTAACTAATTTTTATATTATATTTAATAAAAATCCTGGCTCAGTCATTGATGTCGTGCAGGAGATTTTTTAGTAAATTGTTATGGTTTTTTATTTTCTCTGGGAAACCCATGGTGGTCGTGTGGTGGTGATGTTTGTGAATAGTGCAAATCATTTAATTTATTATATGTTTATATTTGTAGGATAATATATCAAAATATATAACAGAAGTGCTATTATTTTCTCAATGGATAACAATACAAAGTCCACAAATCCACAGCAGATGTGGGGAATGGTAAACTTTTCCCTTCACTTAAAAGCTGCATGTCCCGTCTTTCAAACAATAGTCATTGGCAAGCTTAACAAGAAAAGCCTAATCAAACTCTCAGACTGTTGTGTCATCAATACAATAAACTTTTATCCTCTTTTCTTGACTCTCTTATTTTCAACCTTTTTCTCCTTGCAAAGTACCTTTATTTATTTATTTTTTTATTTTATTTTTTTATCCTTTTAAAGTTTCTCTACTTTTCTTACTTTATACTCGTTGCCTTCTTATCTCCCTCTATTCGAAATCTCCCCTTTGATGGTTAGAAAGAAGATTGAAGGAGATCAAATGGTTTGAAAAAAGTTTGTATTGAAAAAGTGCTATGAATTAGGAAGCTTTGCTATTAATAAGTCATAAATATTATTATACACATTAACACATACTATATTATATTAAATTCTTTTACACTCGCTCTGATATATATATATATATATATATATAGAACTTTGATTAGTGTTGACTGAAATTGCAGAATCCATGCTTGTCTCGCTTGACATCAAGGTACTTCCATGTGTGAGAATCTTGTTCTGTAAATCCAATAATATCACAAACCTTGGTGATATATTGCGGGTTTCTATCTCTTTTAAATGCCTTCCATTTCTGACAACATTTTGTTTCACCCTTAAGAAAGGGCATATTCTATTTACTTTCTAGCTTTTTAGATGCTTAATTTTTTCATGCTACAAAAATTTTAGAATAGATATTAGTTGGTGGGCGTTGGTATTGTTCTCTATCTCTGTTTTGTGCTTATTTGATTTGCATAACAGTGCAAAAGCCGGTGATGGTTAAAGTAGAGCCTGAAGAGAATACTGATCCTCTAGAATTTGAAGGGCAAGATCAGAGAGCGGCCAATACTGAGAATGTACAATGGGTGGGGAGAGCTGGTAAATTGGTGAAAACTGAGAACGTAAAGTTAAATGACCACTCATCGTTCAATTTCATCGACTTCTGCTGCACAGTGACCAGGGACGACCAAGCCTTTCTGGTGAGTTGTAGTGAAAACTGACAATTAATCAATTATCATCAAGCCATCATCATGGGGTGTTAGAATTTATGAAATTTCATACACATTATCCATCTCAGTTCTGGAGTTTTAACTTCCATGCATGATGCATGAACACACATTCTTGTCAACTAATATCGTGAAGCAAGAAAAAAGATCTTGGTTTCCCCAGACTTGATTTTCATATTGTTGAGCAGCTGGAATCATGAGTCATAGCTCCTGTCTTATTAGGATTGTGGTTGAAGAGAAGCGAAAGATATCAGGTGTATTCTTAAATGGGAAAGGAAAACCTCCCGTCTTATTAGGATTACCTTTTGATTACGTTGAGGTAGAGGACGTTCTGTTCAGTATGTATGGTTGATCTTTGCCTCTGTATTGTATCTGTAATTAATTGTTTTTTTTTTTCATAGGGTGTTCCACGGTAGACTTTTTAGTACATACCCTTGTCTTTAGTTCCATTTACGTAGCTAGTTCAACTTCAACTTTGGGATAGGAAACTATAGCATTTAACAATGCAGGTAAAGAGGTATACATACATTGAATTTGTTTCTTCAATTTTGATTAGAATCTAAATCATTAAAAAGCAGAAAGTATGACTGATCATCAGAATTTGTTTCATCTGTGGAAAGGTTGGCCCAACCAACGGGTGATCATGAATTTTAAGGTTTTCTGTATTTTCTTACTTCTATTAGACTTAATCTTTACTATTTATGTGGTTTCTCCTTACCTCACTCGAAAACATGCCAGGAACTGCCAACAGACCTCCCGTCATTGTTATGCAACGGAAGGACAAAAATGGAAAGGATAATAATTTTGCTTCGTGATCCAGCGCTCAAATTGTGGCCTGTACTTTATCACGAGAAATCTGGGTTTAGAGTCTTAACAAGTGGTTGGGAAAGTTTTGCAAAGGCAAACAACATTCGGAAAGGTGACACCTGCATCTTTGGAGTTGAAAATGCGCTAGAATGTGTTTTCCGACTGCAAATTACCAGAGACTAAGGATCTCTACAGTTTGTATGTTTCTGATATGCAAATACTAGATCAGTTTCTGGTTAGCACTAGAAAATTGTACCATTTTTGTAGTTTTTGCATGTAGACTAACGGTTTTAACATAGTTTGTGAATTCCTATGGTGTCTCTAATTAATGTAAATCTGGTGGTCTTATTGGGTTGCTATGCTCTTAATCAGTTTAGTTGGTTGGTCAAATATATAAAATGGTATGATATCAGTTTCAAACATCTATTGTGAATTTATGATGGAGTTAGTTTACGATCTAGAGGATTGTTCATTGATTTGAGTCCAACGACGCTCGTAGAATTATTTACTGAAAAGTGGTACTTTTTTTTTTTTTTTTTTTTTTAATATTTTAAATTGGGTCGTTGATCATTTTTATTTATTTATTAATCCATGCCCGAAGGCTATATGACTGACCCTATAGGGTTAACCAAATCAGGTCCGAAGGCTACAATATTGTTGCCATTTAATGTCCTCGCCGCCTCCATCTCGCATAGAGACTTGCTTTCGCTTCGGTTCATCGCCTCAACCTTGCATGAAGACTTGCTTTCACTGCGGTCCATCGCCTCCATCTTGCATGAAGACTAGCTTTCGCTTCGCTCCGGTCTAGTCCATCTAAGCAGCTGCATTCAATACCTGAAGGCTAATCAACAGCGAAGCAAATGTGCTCCTAATAATCGGGCGAAAACTCACAAAATCTTAACTGGTGAGTCTCGAACCCGCAACCTCTCGCAAGGAGAGTGGATGTCCGACCAACTGAGCTATTTTGTGAAAGTTATAGAATATATTAAAACAATATACAGTACAGGGTAGCACAAATGGTCAAGCAAGCTATGTCTTGGATACTTGACCAACAAGAAAAATGAATTAGCAAGCTACTTACTGACCAAGCTTTCTCATAAAAAATCTGTAGAATGGAAGTGTAGAGTTAAACTCACTTGTTTATATCATCCTCAATTCTAGGCAGTCAGACTTTATAGTCACTTTTTGGTAAGGTTTTGGGCTTTTTATATCATTACTCTGATTCTTGGGTTTCCAAAACTTAGAAAGAGCTACGAAGAGAGGTCACCAACACGGGATGGTTAAAACTCACGCGATCTTACCATCACCATGGAATTCGAGACCCAATTCTAGAGTAGTCAGCAAATTGAGTCTTATTGTACTGCTGGATCATGCGTTTCATTGAAGCCAGCAAACAACTCAAATTATACAAGTAAATGTTGCAGCCCAAGGTGTGAAGGGTGTCATTTGAAGCTCAAATCTCATAATCTGATGGATGGTCTGAACTGTGTTGCGATATTTGTGACGAAGGCTTTTGTCACATTTTGTTTGATGACTACCGGGATGATGATGGTGAAGATTCTGTTGATGATAATTTGAGTCAAATGAAGAATGGAAAAAGAAAAAAAAGAAAAAAAAATACAATGATGTTGGCAATCATATCAGCTTGAATTATGATGTGATTATGTGGGAGCAAGTGGGCGAAGATTAGAGTCAAGATGATGGATGAAAATGATATTGATGATGGGAATCATGTGAGCGGTACGAGCATCTATCACAAAGAATTTGTGGGATAACTCTAAATGGTTGAGTCATAGTTAACAGATTATTTTTTTGTTTTGAGTTTGGTTTTTCTTATTGATCAAGCACAGTAAGTATTCTTCAGAAGGCACAAAAGGGTATTCTTCAAATTTGTGGTCATGTTAGTCTAAGCTATGATCTAATTTTGAAAATAGATACTGAGTTTAAAGGGCCCAATTTCTAGTTTGACTGCCCATTTAGGATTCCCTAAGTTTCATTTATTAAAAGGACCCAAGTAAATCAAAATTATTATTTATTAATTCGTTTAAGCTCCATTTGAGCAAAACTAAAGATCAACATCAGAAGCAATGTAACAAAATTTCAGCTCGTTTCAATTATATGTCTCGAGATCCGTGCTAAGTGGGATCAAGAGATTTCTGTATTAATATCACGAAGCGAGCGAGGGCCCACCTTGGGCATGCCCATTGTCCAAGACCGGTTAATCAAGGAATTTAATGACGAGAACTAAATACTTATCTCAAGGAACAATGTCAAAACGGGCTGAAATGTTAACACAACATTTCAATTGTTAAGTCCGTAAATTTTCTAAAAATTTTAGCTCAAATAAAATTACTAAGCACTTTTTTTTAAAGTTTTGGTAAGATCCTTTTAGCTAAATGAAACTTAACTGGGTCTTAAACTACTAGTAAAATCCCAAATTAGTCCTTTTAGCCCAATGCTCATTTTGAAAAATGTAAAATTGCAATGTTTAAAGCAATACTAGGATTTGTCTCAAATCGTGACCTAAGGTAATTTAAATTTTGTGAAAGTAAACAATACTTTAATGAATAAAAATATAGGCATGTGCAGATGAAAAAAAAAACATGGCCCGAGTTTGACACAAATGTTCCAAATATGTTATAACATTTATTATTGGATATTTAGATTTTGGATCTCATCATTTGTATAAGTTCATTGTATGGTCCTAAGTTTGCCTAGGTTATAGCCTAGGTCTTAAGAGTTAAGACCATGTTCTTCATATGGGTTTTAAGTTTTGAAAATTTCATTTGTGAATTACAACAAAAACAAATATTATTTAAGTTTGTAAAACCAATATAGGTTGAGTAGAGCGATATCCTAAAAATATATGACTGAATTATAAAGTCTTGCATATTGGGTTGAGAGTGATCTAATGAAATTCAGTCATTCAAAGGCGACCAAGAAGGCTTAACCAAAGGCGTCAATGTAAGATGATCAAATCAGAAATGTGTCGGTCAAAGCCAACTAAAGACGAAGTTAATTCAAGAAACCGAAGTCAAATATATGAAGATGGATCAAACATTGTCAAAGCTTCAAGGAGACAAGTCCAAGAAGGTGACTAAGTTATAAGGCAAATAAAAATAAGCAAAAATAGTCTATGGATGGCCAAAAGTTGAATGTACATTAAAAAAATTATTTTGCGGCAAAAATATTTTGAGAACCAAATTCGAAGTTTGAATTTGAGATATCTTCTCATATGAGAATAAATACTCTCATGAGGATGAATATTACCTCTTGAGACATGCTCATATGCTTAAAGAACATGTCAAGGTACAGGGTCATGTGCCAAATAACCTTGCACATGTGCCTAAATTATGTTTTTATTTAAAAAAGAAAAAGTTCTAGGTATAACAAAATTCGACTTTGATAGGTCACTTCAGCAGAAGACAGTGAAGTTGACTTCACCTCTCAAAGGTTAGTTATAAATAGGTGCGTGCTCATTTGTTCTCATCAACTTTGAGAGTTTAAGGGAGACTTGTGAAAGTTTTTCAAGAGAAACAAATCCAACAATAAAGCAAAAACATGACGACAGTGAAGTTGACTCCACCTCTCAAAGGTTAGTTATAAATAGGTGCATGCTCATTTGTTCTCATCAACTTTGAGAGTTTAAGGGAGACTTGTGAAAGTTTTTCAAGAGAAACAAATCCAACAATAAAGCAAAAAGAAAAACAAATTTATTCATTTCTGCATATCATCTTTGAGTGAGCTACAAAATAAATAGGGAAATCTAGGGTTTGAAAAGTGAGCTTAACCTAGACCAAACAACTTTTTTTTGTTTGAAATTTAAAGGCTCTAGAAAGAAGAAATCATTTTATTCTCATCCAAATCCTTCTTACAGTAAGGGTTAAAGATCTAACTTATAAGATCTATAAAGAAGTTGAGATTTCAAGCTCAAACATTTCTATAATTCGTCTTTCTGAAAGACATAGCTAGATAAGCCCCTTGAGTGTTAGCTTGTCTAAATTCAACCTTGAATCCGTGGCGTGGATTCGTACAACTAAGCGTCACCAGGTGATCCCAAATAGGTGGTAAGACTTGGTTTACATTCCATGATATTGTTATCATTGGCAAATTGATAAGTATCGTGGAGCATAATCATAAGAATATGTGGTATATTTGGATATTTGGAATCCCAAATGCACATCTGTAAGACTTGGTTGTGTTTGCATCCCATTGGTGATCTCCAAATAATTGTAAGACTTGTAGAGCAAAGCGCTTCGTTCGTGTTGGTAAGTCTCCGGGCGAATCAAACCCCGGTTTAGGTGAACCTCTTTATAACTGTGTGTAGTTGTCTTTTGCCCACTATTTACATAAATTTTATGTATGCTTGTTTTAAGTTTTACATATCATAATCTAACTTGCTTGATTTTTGCATCAAGTCTTGAATTTACTTTACAAAAGTGTTTCCTTAGATCGAGTTTTAGATCCCAAGACTCATGAGACAAGCAGTCTTAGAGTTAAATCATTTCATACTCAACATAATTCACCTATCTCCTTGTCTTTGCAATTATTTGCAAAAAAAAAAAAAAATCAAAGATAAAAGATTTTCAAAAAAATTTCATCACCCCTCCCCCCCCGGCTTGCTCATCATATCTTGGGGCTCATCAAGTAAGGTATTTGTGTATACCTAAAATTTTCAAGTTTGTCCAGGTTAGAGTGTGAATCCCAAAACCATGTCAACTATCTAACTTTCATCTCAAATTTTATTTTGCCTCATTAACTTTGTGACATATGATGACATTTGAAATCATGGATGTTAGAAGGTTAATAGAGCCAACGTAATCTTTGGATCTAGATGCTAACATGGAAAAGCTCGATCATGACCCATTTATTGAACTGTGTACAAACGTTGAGACCCAAAATCTAAATATCTCTTTATTTCTGCAAAGAAAACTAAGGTATTATACAAGAAGTTGACAACTAATTAAGAAAAGGGTTATTTTGAGTTCCTCATTAGTTTATATTGAATAGAGTTTAACCCACATTTTAAATTTTAATTGAATTTAACACTCATTTTCTAACAAAATCGTTAGGTCAATGACGTTGACTGGTCACGATTTATTTAATGACTAAAATACCCCAACTCTAGATACACATATCTCGCATGTACAAAATTCATAAAAGATTATCCAAAGGTTCATATTTTTTATATTAATCTCAAGGCAATCCTAAGGACCCATTTTTTCTTCCTTTTCCTCCAACTTTTTTGCCAAAAACTACTATCCCAAACCCTCCTCCATTTTGTGCTCTTACCTTTTACTGTCATCAAATCCACACACTTCATCCCTGATATTTCTCCTCCCAGCATCATTACACTCACCTATTTATTAGGATGGTATTTTGAACAATGGGAGACCAACCCATTCATTCACATCGGGGTCGAATGCAAAAACTTGGTTGTTCTTGACAAAAATATTGTTTTGGCCATCAAGGAAGAATCGACTATATCTGTCTAAACAAGGGGAGCATTTAGATACTCCTGTAAACCAAGACATTTCATCAAATTAGAGCAACATCCAAAAAGGTAAGGCATATGATAAGGAAGGGATTTTCATCTCAAAGGTTAGAGTATAATTTCAACAATTGATAGTTGTTATAACAACTATCGGATAAGAACAAATGTTGCTAAACAAGGTAGCATTAAACTAGAATTTTTGCAAAATCAATATAAAGAACTTGATTAAGCCAAATATCAATCTTTGCATAAGCATATCTGAAGTTTTTGGTTAACTAGATTTGCAAGCAATGGTTGTTTTGGATTGGTAAAGAAATACTGCAACTTCGTCAAGAACACTTACATGATTCTTCTTTGATGTCCAGAACACTATATTCGTCAAGAACAACCAAGCTTTTGCATTCAATCCTGATACGAATGAATGGGTTTGTCTCCCATTGTTCAAACACCATCCTAACAAAAAGGTGAGTGTAACGGTGGTTGGAGGAGTAATTTCAGGGATGAGGTGTGAGGATTTGATAGCGGGGAAAAGAAAAAGAACAAGATGGAAAAGGGGTTGGAGACAATGGTTTTTGGCAGAAAAGTTAGAGGAAGAGGAGAATTAATGGGTCCTTAGGATTGCTTTAAGATTAGTATGAAAAATTTGAACCTTTGGATAATCTTTTATGAATTTTGTACATGCAAGGCATTTGTATCTAGAGTTGAGGTATTTCAGTCATTAAATAAATCGTGACAAGTCAATGTTATTGACCTAACGGTTTTGTTAGAAAATGAGTGTTAAACTAAATTAAAATTTAAAATGAGGGTTAAACTCTATTCAACATAAACTAATGAGGGTCAAATTCATAAAAACCCTTAAAATGGCTAATTGTGATTTTTCCTCACAATAATAAGGTAATTCCAGGTTACCCACAACATATATGTGTATTGCAGTCTTTCCACAAGACTAGCGGTCAACGCATGTTGACCGTGATGTCACAAGCTATTTTCAAAATGTCATTATTTTGATGACCAAAATACCTTTAGTAGATCGGTTGAGATTGAAATCATGCAGTTAAGCACCCCCCCCCCCCCCCCCCCCCCCATCCATGCCCCCTCCTCATCCTCTTCACTCCCTCCTTTTTTCTCTTTCTATTTTAAACCTCATCACAACCACTGACCACCCCTTTTTCAATCACCCTATCTTTGATGGAATTTCGCCATGACCATTGCCCAACCTCCTCCTTGAAAAGTTTATTTGTGAATTAGAGCAAAAAATATATTGTTTAAGCTTGTAAAATCAATATAGGTTGAGTGGAACGTTATTATAAAAATGTATAACTAAATTATAAAGTCGTGAATGTTGGGTTGTTAATGATCGATGCAGTCGTGAAGACTCAACGGAAGGCATCAATGCAAGAAATCAAATTCAACTATGCATAAGTCAACTCAAGAAACCGAAGTCAAAGATATGAATACCGGTCAAACAATGTCAAAGCTCCAAGATGACATGTATAAGATGGTCGAAGTCCAAGAAGTGGACCAAGACAAGTGGCACAAAAAGACAAAACAAAATAGAATATGGATGACCAAAATTCAAATGAAAAATCAAAAGTTATTTAGAGGCAAAAATGTGATGTAACCAAAATTTAACGTTTAAATTTGAGTTATTCTCCCAACATGAGAATGAATATTCTTTTGAGGATGGATATTTCTCCATGAAACATGTCCATATGCTTAAATGATATATCGATGTCAAGTACAATGGCATGTAGCTAACGAGAAGCTTTTGTTTTAAGAAAATTGTCTGGGCTTGGAAAAGTCGATATCATTCTTGAAGGGTCGCTATTAGTAGGATATTGTTCTAATAAAGCAAATATATGTTTAGAATGTAGCTGTATTGAAATGCTGCATGTGAGTTTACTGAAGTCGACATTACCCCTCTAGGATCAGTCTATAAATAATTGCATCCTCATTTGCCTTTATCAACTTTGGGAGTTAAGGAGGAAATTGTTTTAGCTATTCAAGAGAAGCAAATCTAGCAATAAGAAAATAAAGTTTGTCCTTGTTGTTCAAGAGGAAATCTATTTCTCCATATTATCTTTAAGAAAGCTTAAAAATAAAAGAGGGAGATCTAGGGCTTGAAAAATGAGTTTAACCTAGACCAAATAATTTGTTTGCTTGAGATCTAAATTCCCTAGAAAAAAGACTTCCTTGTCACCCCAAACCTTCATAGTTGTAAAGGTGAACTCACTTCTACTATATAAAGAAGTGAGTGAACCGAGCTTAAACTTCTTCCATTCGTCTATTTTAGAGACACTACTAGATAAATTTTTCTGAGTGTTAGCTTGCCTAAACTCAACTTACCACGTGTGGGTTCTTAAATACGTGGAGTTGATTTATAAGATTAAATGTTCCCCGGAGCTCACAAATAGGTGGTAAGACTTGGTTGTGTTGCATTCCATAATGGTATGATCCTTAGCTATTCGGTAAGTCTCGTGGAACATGAACATAAGATCGAGTTGTATCTCCGAAATCCCAAGCACAAGTCCATCAGACGTGGTCATGTTGCATCCCACTGGTGATTACCAAGAAGTTTGTAAGACTCGCGAAACAAAGCTAATTGTGTACAAATGTTGGGATCAAAAATCTAAATATCTTTTTATTTCTTCAAAGACAATTGAGGTATTGTGCACCATATTATACAGGAGCTTGAAAACTAATTAACAAAAAGTTGTAATTGTGATTTTTCTTCTAATAAATATCTAATTCAAGGTGATAAGAGTTTATTAATACGATTTTATTGTCGTGTTTCTCTATATTTTCTTAGCTAGTTTACGTTATTTTTTGTAGTTATGCTTTTTGTGGTTTTGTAGGTTGCTAATCATAGGATTCAATTAAAATTTTGAAATAGATGCAAAATGGATGAATATAGAAAGACTTGTGGCAAAAGGAAATTTGCACAAATTTGGAGACCTAAACAAAACATATAAAAAGAAGAATACCTTGTTCGCAAGAAATCTCGCTTGCATAAGAAGAACAATCGTCACCATCCATTGTCTGGATCCGCCTCACACAACAACCAACATTCCCTTCTTCTCACAAAGCCATCTTGTATTTCCCTCGTCCTCACCTTCAACAAACCACAATAGCCGCCACCATCAAACCTCTATTTCACCGAGCCATATTTCCTTCACGCACGTCTCTCTCTCTCGAGCGTCCCTTTTCCCATGTCGTCCTTCTCTCGCAACCATACCCATTGATAATACAACACAAACCCATCATCACCGATTGCAGCTGTAGTCATCCATTCTTGCCACCTAATCCATCACCCCCGATATCTATTTCCCTCCAGCGATCGACCAACACCTTAACAGAGCAACAACCGAGACGCAGATCGACCACACAACCATTATAGACCGTCTCTCTCATCACACAATTGAGGAGCAAGTCTATCGCCTACACAGAGACAAGAGAAGGAGTTTTTACTTAATAGTTATAATCCTAGCACTGTACGCAACCACGCAGACCTCTCCAACCACCATGCAGGCAACAATGTTTCTTCTTATACCTTATTTTTTATTTTAAATTTGACATTGAATTATGGATTGTTATTTGATCATGATTAATATTTTTAGCTACACCCATTTTTACCTAGGGGCGAATTCGAAGTCCCAAACATGTGTTTTATGGATTAATTATATTCAATATTTCCTTGCTAATTAGTGAATACATTTTGCTTAATTATTTTATAGAAAACTTATCTATGTATGTTTGTTAAGGTGGCTAACTTAGTAAGCATGCTAGGATTTAATACTAGAGTATAGGAGAGTTTCACCTAATATTTATAATCATATATTTGTAAGTAGTAAATACTGATAAACACCCAAAACCTTGATTTTTATGCTCCATTTACCTCTTAATTAATCCCTAATTTTGCTTAAAATTAATTAAATGTCTCTATTTGTGTCGAATTTGATTATTATCATAATTTCTGCAGGAAATCAGGAAATCGAGAAATGTGCAAAATTTCAGAAATTCTACCATTAATTTGCATGACGAGGAGCAATTGAATAAATTACGAAATTCAAAGCATTTGGGCATGTTCACGCCACATGTGGATCAAAAGATTCATTTCAAGACCATATTATGGTAGTCAAAATTTGATTCCACTTAGTGGTGATTTATGATGGAGACATGTAGCAAGTTTCAAGATAAAAACTTCAAGTATGGAGCATGCAATCACCAAGACAAATAAAACATAAACTCAAAGCATATTTTAATGATCAAATCGAAGAATATTTCATTGCCTTGAGTTTTGTCTCACAATACACACATATGCAAATGTATCTACCTCCAATTAGGATTCTCTTCATGTATCTATCCCTAATTATGACTCTATTGATTTTATATGATATGATTTGAAGTATAATCAAGGGATTTGTTTAGTTTATTTTTTTTTCTCGTTTCTAGCTATGAAGGAAAACACTATAAAGAGGCTCTCAAACTCTTGGAGAGCAACTCATCTCATACATCTCTTAAGAGCTTTTGTTCAAGTCAAGTTTATTACATAACTTAGATTAGTTTTTGTCTTAAGAGCTTTTGTTCAAGTCAAGTTTATTACATGTAAGTTTTTAGTTTTGAATACAATAAAAGTTAGTATTTGCTTTATGCATTACTTTATCTTTCAGTTTAAGTGATTTACTTCCTCCTTCCCATTCCTCGTTGTACTCTTAGATTAATTCATCACAATGACAATGGTAGGCTTAACTTCTTCTCTAAAGGAGAGGAGATGAAACCAACTTAAGTGATATGGAGATTTTTTTTTTTAACAGAAAAATTTAACAATAAAATTTGTATAATTTCTATTAATTCTAGATTCAACCAATAAATCAAAGTTGTCAAATTGAAAGATGAACAACGAAAGATTATCCGGAATGAAGATAAGGACTTGGAAATAATAATTAAATTTGTTTTTCGTAGTTCTTCAATTCTTTGTAAGTTATAACCATTCATTAAAAAATCGCTATCAAAAGAGGGGTAGATTAATGATGGTCAATGAGTTTCTTTTATCATCGAAAGAGGTAAGTGAAATTCTATTTTAGAAAAAAAAACTATCGAGCATTGGTCTTGAATTAAAAATTAAAGGAATTTTTGCTAGTGTTAAAAATATTTACAAAAATGTGTTAAAAATTAATATCTACTAAGCTTAGAGGGGGATTCTCCAATCCTTGAGGCTTTTATTTTAATTGGTTAAAATTGTTTAGTAATCTTCATCCTCAATTTCAATAAAATTTTGTTTTAAAAAAAAATAAAAAAATCACCTTCTTTTCTTCAAATCATATATCTATCATTTCCATTCTTTCCAAGAATAATTTATTTTATTTGATGTTCTAAAGTGCTTTTAAAATTTTGAGCTTGAATCTTTTTTAACTTTGTGAGTAGGCCGATAACTCATACGAATCACTTTACTTGTCTTTTTTATTAGAACCTTGCAGGTAAATTGATAAGAAGGGAACAAAAACAAACTAAAAAATGAATTGATTTGCTTGGAGTCTTTGGAGAGAAGAATTTTGAGCAAAATCAAATACCAATGGAGGTTGGCAATGTTATGTAAAACCTAGGTTAATAACAAGATGTTAACCATACATGTAATTGCTGAGTCCGTGTTCACATTTCCATAGAACTTAATGATCTTGTATTGTGTATCTAACTTGCTATTCTTGATTAGATAACCAAAAGAGAATAGTTTGAAAGCAATACTGAGTTTAATTCAACGAATATAGGAAAATAATAAGGTCAATGCAGTGCGGTCATGGTTAACGTTGAACATTGTCATTCATGAGTTATTCAAGAAATTATTGGAGTTAATGCATGAGCATATGTTTGGTGTGTGGAGATAGAACCCTTAACTATTTTCTCATCTTTGCCTTACATTTAAAATTTAAATATTTTTTATAGTAATTTGTTTAGTATAAAATTAGAGACATCCAACCCCCCACCCCAACTATTTTCTTATTTAGTTTGTTAGTTGTCTTTAATTTATCCTTAGTGTTAGTTAACAAACACTCTAATCTCCGATTTACAATGATCCCTATTTATCTTTAATATGAAAACATAGCAGGTTATTAAGTTGTGTGCTAGTATTAGTGCATCAATTTTTTACGCCATTGCCCTAGATTAGTAAAATTGCTAATTACTTCATTAATTTTCTTATTTTATTTAATTAATTTTTGTATACTAATCTCTGGTACTAGTGCATGCACACTAGGATATCTGGTTAGGAGTTATTCGAGTGTGATCCGGAGCCTGAGAGAGCCTTTAGGAAAATAAGGAGAGAAACAAAAGAATCCAAAAAGTATAGCAATGATTCTGAAACAGAAGAGCTCGACATGGCAGATAGCAAGTCTATCGAGGAACTTTCGACATTCACCCTGGACAATGTCGTACCCTTATGCATTCAGTAACCGAAAATAGCTCAAGGCGAGTCATTAAAAAATCCAGTATACTTCACCATAATTCGAAGTACCATGGCCTTTCTATTGAAGATCCGAACAAGCATCTCAAAGGTTGTTTACTCTAGTATGACACCAATCACTGTGAATGAGAACATTCTGAAGCAGATAGGCTTTCCCTTTTCTCTGGCTAACAAGGCTAAATATTGGCACTATGAATTACCTTCCGATTTGTTATACTCCTTGGATAGCATAAAGAACGTTTTGTTTGGATAAATTCTTCCCAACTTCAAGAATCATCTTACTGAGGAATAAAACCAGTGGTATTCAGTAGGGTCCAGGAGAATCATATCCAACATATTAAGAGCGCTGCAAAACTCTCATAACATTATGTCCACAACACCAGATGAAGAAGGAACTCCTGATTCAATACTTCCATGAAGGGGTGTTCCTTCTGGAATTGCAGATGTTGGATGCAGCAGCAGAAGAAGCTTTAGTTGATAAAACAATAGCAGCAGTGAAGAACTTCATTGCAAACTAAGCCTTGAACACCCAATATGAAGGAATTTGGAAGCTCAAATTGCTAACCTAACTTCACTTGTGTCTCAAGTTCTAAGAAAGCCAAAAGTGCTAGGAGTTGCACAAGTTTATGGTGCATGCACGTTGTCAGGACATGCATCTGATCAATGCCCTCATCTGATTGAGAATGATGGTTGGGAGAGTGTTAATGATGTGCGTTTTAAAGGATATAATTGCTCCAGGAATAACCCTTTTTCTAACACTTATAATGAAGGTTGGAAAAATCATCCAACTTTGGATATAAGAATTCATAACAGCTTTAGCAAGAAACCTTTACTAAGTCACCCATTGTTTCTTCCAATGGCCACAAAAACAACCTCATCAATGTTTAAATTTTAATTATGATGAGATTCTTCAACAATTAATTTTTTCCAATGTTTCTTTTGTCCGGGGTCAATAAAACAAAGCAAAGGATATAGCGATTTGAAGCTACAGATGGGACAAATAGCTGACTTTATTGGAAAAATTCATGAGCATAGAAAATTTCCTACTACTATTCCAAATTTGAAAGGAGGATCTGAAACTGCAAAATCCATTATGCTAAGGAGTGGTAGGCAAATTGAAAGTGAGATGACAAACCCTAAAGAGAATGGAAACATGAAAGCATAGCCAATGGCTGAGTCAGAGAAAGAGGATCCAACCACGACATCAACCAAGTAGGGCCAACCAATGTCGAATCTGAGTAATCCTTCCCTCACGTTGAAACCCTAAAACCCCAAGGTAAGAATGTGAGTATTCCAAATATGATCTTTGCTAATCATTCTTTTATCTTTTTTGCCTTTCCCGCGCAGGTTGGCCAAGTCTGAGAAAGATGAAAAAGAAAAGGAAATCTTGGAAATCATTCCAAAAACTCCAAGTTAACATTCCGATTCTTGATGCTATTAAGGAAGTGCCAAAGTACGCAAAATTTCTGAAGGAGCTTTGCACCACAAAAAGGCGACTTCATGATGAAGGGGTTGTAAGGGAGAGTGAAAACGTTTCTACAATTATTTAGAAGAAATTGCCCCCTAAGTATAAGGATCCGAGTAGTTTCACTATCCCTAGTGTAATCGATAATGTCAGGTTTGAACATGCAATGTTAGACATAGGTGCTTCCATTAATGTTATGCCATATTCTATTTATAGCTCTATGAAACTCAGTGAGCTTAAAAATGATGGTGTTATTATTAAATTAGTTGACCATTCTAATGCGTATCCTCGAGGTTTGTTGGGAGATGTTTTGGTTCAGGTTAACCATTTGATCTTTCCGGCGGATTTCTGTGTGCTTGAGATAGATGATTTGGCATTTTCTGCCCATTTGCTTCTTCTTGTAGGGCGTCCCTTCATGAAAACTGCAAGGACAAATATTGATATATATGAAGGGAAATTGACCATAGAATTTGATGGTGATGTGATTGGCTTCAACATCTTTGAAGCAATAAGGTATCCTATTGATAATCATTATTGTTTTTCTATTGATTGATACTTTAGCCTTGAGATTCTCTTAGACGTCAGGAACAAGGGCGAACTTGAGCCAACATCACTACTGCCGTTGAATATAAAAACAATGGTTTTGTATGATACAAAGAAGCATAAGAAATTGCAGCTGAATGAGCTCGATGGGATTCAAAATGAAGCATATGAGAGTCAAAGGATTTACAAGGAGAAAACCAAAGCTTTTCATGATCGCATGATCTGTGGAAAGACTTTTGGTTTTGGATAGAAAGTCTTACTTTTCCAATCACGTCTTCGACTTTTCCTAGTAAGTTACGTTCTAGATGAGTTGGTCTTTTAATCATTACTAATGTTTTCTCGATGGTGGTATATAGGTCAAGAGTTTCAAAACGGAGAAGGAGTTTAAGGTGAACGAGTATCAACTAAAGCACTAAGCATGATGTGGCGTACATATCACTCCATGTTCCTGCTTATTCAAGGGATTGATTGGAGATACTGTCAGGCTGCACAACGCTAAAACAAAAGCTTATTGGGAGACAACCCAATCAGATTTGCTTTCTCTATCCCTTTATTTCCTTTTTGTTATCTTTGATGTTGTTTGTTTTTCATCTTTTAAATCTTTCATTGCATATGCTCTACTCTTTGAACATTGAGGACAATGTTTCGTCTAAGTGCGGGGAAAACAACATTTTCTTTTGTTGATTTTGGTGTTAGTTTTAAATAAAAAAAATGTCAATCCATAAACAAAAGTAAATAAATAAATTTCAGTTAAAAAAAAGTGTCGCTTTTTTTTTTTTTTTTTTTTTTATGTTGGTCGTAGTATCGGTTAAAAGAAAAAAAGATTTTCGTAGTAGTTTGAGTCTTAGGATACTTTCCAACACAATGATGAGATTTGGTTTTTAATTGCATGACTTTAAGGTTGTTTATAAGCATAATTTTAGGTATGATATTATTATTTGGTTAATGCTTACTCATGGTTATCATATGCGCATTCATATATAATCAACTAGGTCGATGGTACGTGATGCGTCCAAATCTCGTCCTCCTGCGAGTTTGACCTGCAAAACAAATGTTAAACTGCCAAAGACCACCTTTTTAGTGGTCGAAGGCACTCCTCAGCAACTATGTTTGAAGAAGGAAATAAGTCTATACAAAACTTAGTTAAAATTGCATACCTTTATCGAATATTACCTTTACTTTTTATAATGGTTGCGATTAATTCTCTGTGTGACTTAAGCATGTGATGCACAACGGAAGGAGATGTTTTTCGTAATAGTCTCCTCCTTTATGGAGATCCGTCCGTGGAGGCGTAACTCCCTCCATGACTTTTTTTATGCAATGTTCCTCTTCTTTATGAGAGAACTCGTGTCGGGCCTGGATTTGGGCTTCAATTATATCTTCCTACAATGGGTCTTGTTTGGGCCTTTACGGTTTTAATCTTCTTGGGTTTTACTAGCTGGCCTAGTAGAGGGGGCGCCAGATCCTCGTGATGGATGCTCTCTGCCACGTGTATGGCTGTAATGTCGGTCTATTTTAATGTATCATCAGCTACTCCCCCTTTAGTTAGTGGGTATGCTGATGTGGGCACTAACTTCGTGATGGTTGGTCTTTCAATTCTATCATTGCCTTGAATTTAACGTTGTTAGCAACTTTTGGTGGGTCGGTTGTCTCGATCACTTGTTTATCCATTCGTTTTCATGAACATTTTTTGGAATTTTGCGTGCCATTATTCTTGCATGTCGTCCCATGAGCTGTCTCTTTGTTGTTCGGCTCTATAAAGGGGAACGTGGCGGGTTTGTTTATCTCTTTACGCCATCTTTGAAATTAGGGTTGTTCTTCTTTCCATCGACTTCTTTTTTCTTTTCTTTCCTATTCGTGATGTTTGCCGGTGACTTACTGGATGGCTAGCAGCTTGCTATTGAAGCTCATTTCTCTCCCAAGAAGGTTTCTCAGGCGACCTTGGATAGCGTCCGTTTTGACTACTTTCTGCCTTCTGACCTTGAGATCATTTTACCGCGGCAA
Source organism: Berberis vulgaris (assembly GCA_963556465.1). NCBI lineage: Eukaryota > Viridiplantae > Streptophyta > Magnoliopsida > Ranunculales > Berberidaceae > Berberis > Berberis vulgaris. The sequence continues at coordinate 61,993,428 of OY747127.1, read as the reverse complement.
AACGACATTCCTTATTATCCGAGGAAGGGGTATATTGCACTTTGCCCATGTATGTTTCAATCCCGCCTTTGATTTCCAGTTCCAGAGTTATTCTGGGTTTACTTAGACTTTTTGGGTATTCTTCCTATTCAGATGGGTCCTAACGGTTGGAGGGTTATATTTTCCACATATGCAAGAGCCATCCTTTTTGGTATCCCTCTGACTGCTAATTGCACTCAGTAGTCAGTCTGTTGGTGACCAAGAGTATTTGTTTTCTTCGTTCAACTCTGTGTTTGGTAATCTTAACGATGATATCAAGGTTGGTCACAGGACTGGTTTTATGCTTTTTTTGGCTACTTTGATTTGCGAGGTCAGAAAATAGTGAGGTCTTTCCAGGTTACCAACAAGCGGAGGGATTTGCAATTGATTGCGGAAGAACAGATTATCAGCTTGCAGCTTCCCTAGGTTCCTTTGGACAATTTCATTTCTGATGTCATGGTAAAGTGCAGTGGTTTGTATAGTTTGAATGAAGCTAAACGAGCTCTGCTGATTGAGCGGGAAGTTGTGGAGATTGTTGCTCGCTCTGCTTTTGATGGTGATGTTGTCATTGATGGAAAAGTGAGTTCGGATCTTACGAATCTTGATGCTCCTGTTAGCGTTGGCGCTACTTGTCCAACTTCCAAGAAAAGAAAGGTTTCGAGGTCTGCTAATCCGCCGAAACGATTATTTATAAGTTCTGACAGTGTTCTGAAGAGAAAACAGCTCCTTGATTCTATTCGTCGTACTTTTCCTTATTTGAGTTTTGTTGATAGGGAGCCTGCGAAAGAGGATCACTTATATCTGCAAGAGGCTGAAGAGATGAAGTTGGCATTGGAGAGGAGTGAAAAAAAAACCATTCGCCTGTTGGATGATGGCGAAAAGAGGCTCCTTTCTGTTTATGGTGGTTCTGACGCTACCAAGTCCTCCAATGACAATCCTAGGGCCATCGATGATAAAATTTATAACTGGCAGTTGTTCAGTCTAAAGAGCTTGGTGGTCATGATCGATTTCTTGAGGCGCAATCTCCCCGTTCTCTTTCTTCTCCCGTTCATGATGCGGCGGAGATCCTGCCTGCTTAGGTTCTTCTACCCTCATTGGGACTACTACTCATTCTTCATTTGCTATGATTTCTACATAGCGAGAGGGTGAGGATGGCTTTTCTGCCGATCCGTCTTCCTTTCCGACTATTGGTGGTGTTCCTATGTGCTTCCGAATCCTCACGTTCTTCATTCACGAATTAGTTGGATGGAACCTACCTCTGAATAGATTTGGGTTAAGATGGACGAGAAATTTTACTGGTTTTCCCAGCTTGACGTGTTGGATGGCGTGCGTAGGCTGATCAACGAATGGCACAAACGGTCGATGGAGAGACCTTCAATGTCTGTGTTGGATTCGGGCCTTCATCTCAATGATGGCCTTAGACATATAATGGATGGGATGAATCATCTCTATGCAGGGGTGATGGGTTCAGGTTACCAAGCTAGTCGTAACTAGGTGGTTTCTCTGAAGAGGAAGTTTGTTGTGCTGCTGTTGGTGTTTTCCCACGTCCTATGTCAATCCGACTGCGTTAAGAGCACGATGTTCAGAATAGGAAAAAATAGCTGGGGTTGCTCAATCCTCATTGGTTGAAACAAGAGGGTGCACGGGATCGGTCTGCAGCTAAGCTTGAATCTTTAAAAATCGAATTAGACGGTGTTTGTGCATGCTTACACGATGAGGAGATGGAGCTATTCACCGAGAAGGCGATTCATGATGAGGCTGCACGTGCCGTGATAGAGCAATCTACCAACCGCGACATTGCCTAGAAAAGGGTGGAGCAATTAATGGTTGCGCTTGACGAGGTCAAGGCAGATACATCCACGATGCTTAACACTGCTAAAGAACGACTCATTGCGGCTAGGAATGAACTTGCTTTCGATTAAAAACAAGCTTCACATTATGGAGGTGGCGGATTGGCAGCGAATTGTTGATGGACAGACTGAGCTTCTCAACTATATCGAGGGTCTTGGTGTTAGCTTGTCTCAGTACGGTCACTTGGCCTATCAGACCTTTGAAGATGAAGATGGTGATGAAGACCTTCCGGATGACCCAAAGGTTGAAGAGCCATTGCCTCCTCCTCTTGAAGAGATAACTCCTGCCAGTGATCCAGTTGCCCCTCGTTCGTCAGATGGTGCCGCTGATGATGTTATGGATGCCTCCGCTTGATCTCCAACTCCTTTACTTTCTTCTTTGAATGTAATAGAATAGTTTTTTTTTTAAAGAATATGAATTTTCTCTTTGGTGTTCTTACTTTTCTTCGTAGTTGTAGTTCATCTTCTTGACTCGTTCATGTTGCATGTACCTATTTTAGGTCACTCATAATTTTCAAAATGATTTGCACTGTACGTGTATCTCTAGCATTGATTTTTACAGCTACATTTTTTTTTATAAAGGCACATAATTTCCACCGTTGCCAAGTAATCCCGTGTCCATGATAAATTTTCTTTACGTTAACCTCCATTGAGCTTCTTATTAAGTTTTTTTCGTTACCCTCATCTTCCATACCTAACCTAATCAGAAGAGTGAAGAATAATTTGCAGAGACTTTATTATGATTCAAGGCGTGTTGAAAAGAAAGTGTAGCAAAAGGCCCTAAGGTAGACAGTTGAAGAAGAAAAGAGTTTCCAAACAAGAAAGGTTTTGCAAAAAAAAAAATTAATAAATATATAAAGGAAAAGAAAGATTAAAAAAAAAGAATGGTACAAAGCATAGAAGGGATACAAACAATGCCCTTATATATATACTCATTCAACATTTCAATACTATTGTAGTTGATTTAGTTATGTCATTTTTAGTAGATACCAAATAATGGTTGGAAATCCTTGTTATCAGTAGTCAATATTTTTATTCCCCGCATGAGCTTACATGGCAGTATTGCATTATGTTGCTTGTCATGAATCATGAGATTCCTTGCTAATGTCTGTAATTTCATTGCATGCTTTCGCCATTTCCTTATGCCCTTTATAATTTATGTATCCATTCTTTCTTTCCCTTTACCCCTTGTCCCCATTACAACCTGACTTAAGACCATTTGATTGAGTGTGTTGTGTGATGTCATGATGTGGAGTTCAAATGAAGTGTGAGCATATGATGTCACTAGTTCTTGCATTCAAGTAGTAGCATTCCTTCCTTGAGATCATAAATCTTAAAAAAAAAGTTAGAAAAGCCTTTTTTCTTGTTATATTGTATGTGAGCAATTTGTTTCCCTTTTACACCAATCCTCTCACATATAACTATAAATAGGAATAGTGACTTAACCAGACAATCAGTGATTAAAAAAGGTGTGTAACCAATGAGATTTTTGGGTTACTTCTTTTCGAAATGTGCATAAGTTTTACCAGTTGTTTGGATTGATTTAATTGTGGGCTTTCATATCATTGAGATGAATGTATATTAGTTTTCGAATGATGTGCATTTTTCTTATTTTTATAAAAAAATCTTAACATGTCGCGAATCATTTGAAACCTCTGAGACATATGTTGAAAAGTTTATGTTGAGTCACCGTGTCTTTTATTCTTGTTTCTTTGATTTGCTCGAGGACTAGCAAAAGCTAAATGTTGGGGAATTCGATAAGAGTGTATTTATACAATTTTATTGTTGTGTTTCTCTATACATTCTTAGCTAGTTTGCGTTATTTTTTTTTTAGTAATTTATGTTTTTGTGGTTTTGTAGGTTGCTAATAGCAGGATTTCATTAAGAAGCTGAAATAGATGTAAAATGGGTGAATATTGAAATACTTGTGGCGAAAAGAAATTTGCACGAATCAGGAGATGTAGAAAGAATGTATAAAAAAAAGAATATCTTGTTCGCAAGATATCTCGCTTGCATAAGAAGAATAACTATCACAGTTCATCGTCTAGATCCGCCTCACACAACAGTTGACATCCCCTTCTTCTCACTGAGCCATCATCCATTGCCCTCATCCTCACCTTCAACAAACCACAGTAGTTGTCACCAACAAATCTCTCTTTCACCAAGCCATCATCCTTTCGAGGTAGCCTCTCTTTCCCAATTGTGCCCTTTTCCAACATCGTTCTTCTATCACAGCCATACTGATCAACAGTAGCAACACAAACCCCATCACTACTGATTGCAACAGTTGTTGTCCCTTATCGCCGCCTAGTCCCTCATTGCCACCATCTTTCTCCCTCCACCAGTCGACCAACACCTCAACAGAGCAAAAACCGAGATGCAGATCAACCACACAACCACTATTGATCACTTATCTCATCACACAATTGACTCAATCATCAAACAATTGAGGAGCAAATCTATCCCCTTACCCCTTCTTTTTAATTCTTAGTTTGACATTAAACTATGGATAGTCATTTGATCATGATTAGTATGTCTACCTACACCCTTTTTAGCTAGAGGCAAACTTGAAGCCCCAAGTATGTATTTATGAATTAATTAACAAAAGTGGCACAAGAATACAAGACAAAAATAACTTATAGATGGTTAAAATTCAAATAAAGAGGCAAAAGTTATTCGCAGGCAAAAATGTGTGAGAACCAAAATTCAAAGTTTGAATTTGAGTTATTCTTTCAACATGTGAATGAATATTCTTTTGAGAAATCGCTATTCCCTTAAGAGACATGTCCATAAGCTTAAAGGAGATGTATGTGTCAAGTACAATGACATGTGGCTAAATAGAAGCTTTTGTTTTAAAAAAATTGTTTGGGCATGGCCAAGTCGACTTCATTTTTGGATACCGTTCTAATATAGCAAAGAGACATTCTAATCTAGCGTACTGAAAAGCTAAATAAGGGTTCAGCGAAGTCGACTTTGCTCTCAAAGATAAGTTTATAAATCGATGCATCCTCATTTGCCCTTATAAACTTTGGGAGTTCAAGAGAAACTTGTTTTAGCTATTCAAGAGAAGTAGATCCAACATGAAGAAAATCAAGTTTCTCGACATTGTTAAAGAAAAAATCTCTCTATCTCTCCATACTATCTTTGTGTGGGATTTAAAATAAAATAGAAATCAAGGGCTAGAAAATTGAGCTTAACCTAGACCAAAATTTTATGTTTGAGATCTAAATGCCCTAGAAAGAGACTTCTTTGTCAACCCATACCTTCATACTTGTAAGGGTGAACCTCACTTCTACTCTTGAAAGAAGTGATAGAACCGAACGTAAACTTCTCCCATCTATCTATTTAGAGACACTTCTAGATAAACCTCTTTAAGTGTTAGCTTGCCTAGACTCAACTTACCACGTGTGGGTTCTTAAATACGTGGAGTGGATTCATACGAGTAAGTGTCACCTGGAGATCCCAAACAGGTGGTAAGACTTTATTGTGTTGCATTCCATGATGGTGTGATCCTTGGCTATTCAGTAAGTCTCGCGGAGCATGAACGTGAGACCAAGTTGTATATCCGGAATCCCAAGCACAATTTTGTTAGACTTTGTTATGTTTCATCCCACTAGTGACCACCAATGCGTTTGTAAGATTGTGAAGCATAACTAATTGTGTACAAATGTCGGGACCCAAAATCTAAATATCTCTTTATTTTTTCAAAGACAAATGAGGTATTATGCACCACATTATGTAAGAGGTTGAAAACTAATTAAAAATAAGGCTAATTTGTGCATCAAGTAGATTTACTTTGGAAAAGTATTTCCTTAGGATCGTGTTTTAGATCCCAAGACTTGTGAGACCACCAGACCCAGAGTTGAATCATTTCATAATCTATGCCTATCTTTGAACGTTTTAATAGGTATTAAGGTCTAGGAGATTATCTTTTGCATGGAACAACAACAATGTGTTCATATAGCCTCATTTTCTTTGTAATCTTCCGCAAAACTTTCTTAAAGATTTTTTTTTTCAAAAAGAGACTATTGACCCCTTTAGTTTTGCTCATCATATCTTAGAGAACCTAGCTTGAGTGGTACTTAGAGCATACCGTTCACTTAAATCCTTTTTCTTTCCCTCTCCCTGCTCACCACCGCCCCTTACTCTTTTTGATCACCCACGACCATGACGTCCACCTTCCTGCACCCTAAAAAATAGTTTATTATTCATTTGAGATTTGTTTGAATTGAAAATATGAGGAAAATTATAAATTATCATTAGAAAAAATGTGTCAAAGTTTTAGGATGTCTCGACATCCTACCTCGAGATGCGTGTTTAGGTTTGTGCCATTAAATACCTAAGCAGTGTTTAAGGACTGGCCTTTTGGGTAGTCTTGGTCGGTAGAAGTTGGTTGCCTTCGGTTAGCATGTGTCATGCCCATGGTAGACCTTGCTCGCTTAATGAATATGATAAAGAAATCCATCATATCAATTTTAACGCATATATGGAGATGGGCTGAACTTTAACACGTTGATTATGATGTGAGTCCTTAATTTTCCTCAAAATTTTAGGTCAAACGAAGGTCATAATATAGTTTTCATTTAGTCATATGTATCATCCATAACTTTAGAAAGAGTTATTTACCTTTTGACACCCAAAAAGTTTTTGAATTACAAAATTGTACCCAAAGAAATTGTAAGATCATCCACAGGTAGTAGGGGTAAAAATGAATTAAAAACTTACACAACCAAATGAGGGTATAATTTTTTTTCTTGCATTTTATAACCCCATTCGGTAGTCTAATTTTTCTACACCCGAAAAATTCTCAAATGGCGCGGCAAGCTAGACAAATTAAAATTCTTAATAATTCTAACAACAATAAATGGAGTGTTTTGGAGAGTTTTTCCCGTTGGGTTAAAAAAATTTGTGATTCCTCAATCAAATTGCAATTTATGAGTTGCGTTGTGTTCCTCTATTTGCTGGCTTCATTTTGGGAATGGTTTCAATTCAAGTGAGTTTCTAAATTCATTTTTCAAATTCGTGCACAATAAGTATTTGATGAAACTATTCTAAGAAAATTTAATTGCAGCCAACAATGTCCGACAAACCTTATAGTATGGAATTGGCAGGTTGGGCACATGAATGGATATTTGGGTCTTATTCGACCTGAAATAGGCCACGTACAATAGATTATATTAATGAGAAAGCCAATCGAGTTCATGACTTATTCTCTATCATTGAAAGTGGTAATCTGGCATTGAATGTGGTGGATGGGCTTATATGTATGTCGTGAGAGTATGATCAAAGGCCAAGAATGGTTGCTCATCAACATAGGTAAGATGATTGCTTTGTAGAGAATCTCATTTTCAATGAAAGACATTTTCGAAGAAGATATTGAATGAGGAAGTCGTCGTTAATCTCATTATGAAACAAGTGGTACAAAAATCCTTACTATACAGAAATGCCAAATGCAGTTGGGTAAATGGAATTGTCACTGATCCGAAAGATCTCAACAACGACAAAGATGTTTGCATATGGATGTGTTGTCGAATTTGTTGATGAATATAGTACATCAAAATCAGTGAGACCACTACTCTTGAATGCTTGCGACATTTTTGTCATACTATAACTGTTATATAAGAAACATTATTTGAGACAACCCACGCAATCAAATGTTTTTCATTGGTAGCAACTATCTCGCACCACAGGTTACTTTCACCCATCTAATTTTTCTTTCCCACACATGCACTTTCTCTCCCACACCATTGTTCTCTTCCACACCACCCATAAAGGAAAACCTAAATTCATTTTCTCCACTCTCAAATTCAAACCTTCAAAATTTCCCTCTCCCATCCCAACTTCCTCGTCTCTTCTGTGAGGGAGGGTGAGAGATGACCGGCAACGGTGAGAGATAGAGAAAATGGGGCTACGATGGTGGCCATCTCAATGGCCGCACCGCCAGCCTCCCTTATTCTCCTATCTTCCGACAACATAAAAACAGGTACTGTCCTTGACTTTCAACCAACTTTGATGCTCAATTGAGACTGCTTCTCAAGCTTATCAAAGCACAACAACTGTGGTGCTCTGATTTATCTAATGGACACAATTTGAATCACCTTAAAATGTTTTGAAACGAGCAAGTTATGGTCATTTTACTGAAGTCACTCAAATCTGTCCGGTAAAGAAAACAAGGTATTGTCCCTGACTTTTGATTGAGACCGATTCCCAAGCTCATCAAAAGCACAAAAAATGTATTACTGTGAGCCATCTAATGAATGCAAATTGAATCACCTAAATTTCTTTTGAAATTAGCAAGCTACAATCATTTTACTAAAGTCACTCAAAACTATCTAGCAATGACCAAGTCACAAAGGATCACGCTAATGTAGTCTCTCACTTGCATAATCCGCTACGAATGTAAGTCTCTCACTCGCATGACCCACTGCAAATGTGATTGTGAGACTTACACTCGCAGCAGAACATGAGAGTGAGAGACTTACATTTGCATTGGATCATGCGAGTGGTAAACTTACATTCGCATGATCCTTTGTGACTTGGTCATTGCTGGATAGTTTTGAGTGACTGTAGTAAAACAACGATAACTTGCTCATTTCAAAATATTTTTTAGTGATTCAAATTGTATTCATTAGATAACTCAGAGTACTATTATTTTTTAATGTTTTGATAAGCTTGAGAATCGGTCTCAATCAAGCATAAAAGTTGGCTGAAAGTCAGGGAGAATACCCTATTTTCTTTACCTGACAGTTTTGAGTCATTGTAGTAAAATGACCATAACTTGCTCATTTCAAAATATTTTTAAGTGATTCAAATTTTATTCATTACATAACTCAGAGTACTATATTTTTTGTGTTTAATGAGCTTGAGAAGCAGTCTCAATCAAGTGTTAAAGTTGGTGGAAATTCAGGGATGGTACTGTGTTTTCTTTACTGAATAGATTTGAGTGACTCCATGACTGTGTGTCTTCCACTCGCAGGTACCTCTATGAGGCTCAAATGTTTTTCCCTTGTAGTGGCCCATGTGAGTGGGTAACTCATCCTTGCATGTCCGCCGTGAGGGCGAGAAAAAAATAGAAAAGGAAAATAATGAGAGGGAGAGAGGCGACGACCTGTGCGAGAAGAAAAGAAAGTGGGGGGAGAAGAGAGGGGAACTGAGAGAGAGTGGGAGAAAAAGAGACAGTGGGAGAAGTGGGATAGGGGAAGGAGAAGAAGACGATGGATAGGGGAAGGAGAAGAAGAAGATGGAGGAGAGGCAATGGTGGTTGTGGCTCCATCTCCTCTATCTCTCGCCGTCGCCGGTTGACTCTTACCGTCCCTATCAATCAATCACCCCTTCCTCGCTATCCCTTCTATGTTGTTGTTGTTGTTCTTGTTCTTGAGAAGAGATAGAGAGAAGAAAAAATATGAATAGTGGTTTAAATGGGTGGTGTGGGGATGCAGGTAAAAAAAATAAAAAAAATCGATGGGTTGTGTGGATGAGAGTAAGTTGTGGTGCGAGATAGTCATTTCCTTTTGGCATGGTAGCTACACCAATTATAAGAAGATCCCACACCAAGATATCATTCTGAACAACTTACTCCCATTCACACCAATTATTATAAGATCTCGCACCACAATTTACTCATGCTCAAACTTGTGCTCTAAATGAGTTTGAGATATATATTAATGTATGAAATGCATGTTTTCAAGATTCAAATCTCACAAATATAATTCATCATGATATCTTGCATTTGTCGTGAATAACCCATCTTATATTGATGGCCTTTAATTGTAAAATTTGTCAAGGAGAGAACTATCAAACACGAGAGTTTCGTCGAACACATTAATATCATTAAAAGAACCAAACATACTAAAGAAAACATGCCAAATTTAAAGATATTGAGAAACAATGGCCTCCAGAACTAAAAAAACAAATGCTTCTTATAATAGGTACCTGAAGATGTGGTTTGTTATAACTGTAATAATAAAAGGCATTGTGCTAGAGATTGCACACAACAAAGGACAAATAACCATAAGTGTTTCACTTGTGGACAACAAGGTCACTTAAAATGGGCATGTCCAAAAAATAAAGCTCGGGGTAGAGGTACCAGTTCCTCATCGAGACCAGCAACTCCGGGTAGGGTTTTTAGCGATGACACAATAGGATGTCCAAGCTACTCGAGAGGTAGTAACATGTATGCCCTCTATTATGAGTAGAGATGCACATGTTCTCATAGATCTTGGTTTTACACATGCATTTATATCATTAGCATTTTCAATGCATATAGATCAAATCCCTACACCATTAAATGATGTTATGCTCATATATACTCCTGTTGATGAGGTAGTCGTGACTCATATCATTTATAGAATTTGTATTCTCAAAGTGGGAGGCAATGAATTATCAATTGATTTATTGCCTTTAGATATACATTATTTTGATGTGATTTTGGGGATGGATTGGTTGTCTTCCTATCATGCATCTATTGATTGTTATCGCAAGGAAGTCGTGTTTCAAATACCAGGGGAAAGACTATTTAGTTTCAGTGGGGAAGGCAATATTACTCCAGGTTGTCTAATTTCTACTATGAAAACAAGAAAATTATTGAAGAAGGGATGCCAGGGTTACTTAGCACATATTGCAGACACTAAGGCTAAGGGTGTGCAATTGGCAAAGATACCTGTTGTATGTGATTTTCTGATGTATTTCCATATGAGTTGCCAGGTCTACCAGTAGATAGAGATATTGAGTTTACTATTGAATTACTTCCGGGTACACAACCTATTTCTATTGAACCTTATCGAATTGCTCCTTTGGAATTAAAGGAATTAAAAATTTAGTCACAAGACTTGCTTGATAGGGGATTTATCAGGCCTAGTGTTTCACCATGGGGAGCTCCAGTATTATTTGTAACGAAGAAAGATGGAACTATGAGGCTGTGTATTGATTATCGACAAATCAATAGGGTGACTATTAGAAACAAGTATCCCTTACCTCGTATTGATGATTTGTTTAATCAATTACAAGGAGCAAAAGTGTTCTCAAATATTGATCTGAGATCTGGATACCATTAGTTGAAGGTTAAAGATAGTGATGTTCCTAAGACAGCTTTTTGTACGAGATATGGCAATTATGAGTTCTTGATAATGCTTTTTGGTCTGACCAATGCTCCCACAACTTTCACGGACTTGATGAATCGAGTATTTCAAGTTTATCTTGATTCCTTTGTGATAATGTTCATTGATAATATTTTAATTTATTCAGAAGGTGAAGAGCAACATAAGAAACATTTGTCCACTGTATTGCAGACTTTGAGAAATGAGCAATTATATGGTAAGCTAAGTAAGTCTGAATTTTGGCTAGATAGAGTTGTATTCTTGGGACATGTAATTTTAGGAGATCACATTTTAGTTCTCACTAAGAAGATTGAAGCTGTTGTGAACTGGGAGAGGCTAATTAATGTTATTGAAATTCGAAGCTTCTTGGGTCTAGCTGGGTATTATCATCGTTTGGTCCAAGGTTTTTCTTCTATTGCTATGCATTTGACACAACTAACCAGGAAAGGGGTAAGATTTGAATGGACAAATGAGTGTGAACAAAATTCTGAATAATTAAATAGCAGGTTGGTCTCAGCACCTGTGTTAGCCATTCCTTCTGGACATGGAAGTTTCGTGGTTTATAGTGATGCATCTCTTCATGGTTTAGGATGTGTATTGATGCAGCATGGGAGGGTTATCGCTTATGCATCTAGACAATTGAAAACTAATGAGTGTAATTATCCTATGCATGAACTTGAATTGACTACTATTATCTTTGCATTGAAGATATGGATACATTATCTTTATGGTGAGACGTTTGGAATTTATACTGATCATAAGAGTTTGAAATATATATTCACACAAAAAATTTAATTTGAGACAGTGAAGATGGATGGAGTTGATTGAAGACTATGATTGTGCAATTCACTATCATCTAGAAAAGTAGCTGATGATTTGAGTAGAAAGTCGTTGGGATGTTTAGCACACTTCCGAGCTATTCGAATGAACCTTTTTGCGGATTTGAGATCTCTGAGAGTTTATCTGGAAGTGGGAAATGACACAACTTTATTGGATACACCTACTTTGAGGCCAATGCTAGTTGAGAAAATTCAAGAGGCTTAGAGTTCCGATCCATAGCTATTTAAGATCAAGGATGAAATGAAAAATGGCTTCCAATCATAGTTTATTGTTAGAATCGATGGTATACTAATGTTTGGGACTCGGTTATGTGTTCGAATGTGATAATTTGAAAAGAGAGATTTTGAAAGAAGCTCATAGTTCAACTTATGCTATGCACCCAGGTAGTACCAAGATGTATTGTGATTCACGTGACAACTATTGGTGGATGGGAATGAAAAGAGAAATAGCTGAATTTGTGTCAAAATTTTTGATTTGCCAACAAGTTAAGGCTGAGCACCAACGCTCTGCAGGTTTACTACAACCTCTACCTACTTATGAATTACAATGGATTTTGTATCCGGTTTACCTCGCACTAAATAGGACATGATTCTATTTGGGTGATAGTTGACAGACTTACCAACTCAGCCCATTTTATTCCAGTAAAGACTACTTTTAGCCTTAGTAAATTGGCACAAAACTATGTTGATGAGATTGTTAGATTGCACGGTGCACCTATTTCAATTGTTTCAGATAGAGATCCAAGATTTACGTCTAAGTTCTGGCCTAGCTTACAAGAAGCCATGGAAACTTCTCTGAAATTCAGTACTGCAATTCATCCTCAGACTGATGGGCAATCAGAATGCACCATTTCTAGCCTTGAAGATATGTTACGAGCACGTGTATTGGAATTTCAAGGCAGTTGGGATGTCCACCTACCACTAATAGAATTTCCTTATATAATAACAACTATCAAGCTAGTATTGATATGGGTCCCTATGAGCTTTATATGGTAGACGATGTCAAACTCTTGTGTGTTGGACTGAAGTTGGGGAAAGGAAATTGTTAGGCCCAGAGATCGTTCAAGCAACTACAGATAAGATCAGGATGATTCAGGAAAAATTGAAGATAGCACATAGTAGACAAAAGAGTTATGATGATAATAGAAGAAATGACTTAGAATTTGACAAACGTGGTTTAGTTTTCTTACGAGTATCTCCATGGAAGGGTGTTATGAGATTCGGAAAGAAAGGGAAGCTAAGTCCTCGGTACATTGGACCGTTTGAGATAATGGAACGTGTGGGTTTTACAGCTTATCGATTGGCGCTACCCCCAAGCTTGGCACAACTTCATGATGTTTCCCATATTTCTATGCACTGAAAGTATATACCAGACCCATCACATGTGTTAACAGCACAAACTATAGAATTGAAAAGAGATCTTTCATATGTTGAAGAACTAGTACAAATTTTAGATCAAAGAGAGCAAGTACTGCATAACAAAACCATTTCACTGGTTAAGGTATTGTTGCGTATTCATTCAAGTGAAGAAGCTACGTGGGAAAGTGAAGATAGCATGAAGAAGGAGTGTCATCATTTATTTAAGTTAGGTAAGTAAATTTCGGGGACAAAATTCTAATTTAGAGAGAAGAGTTGTGAGATTTGAATCTTGAAAACATGCATTTCATACATTGTTATATCTCAAACTCATTTGGATCACATGTTTGAGCATGAGTAAATTGTTTTGGCAGCATGTCGGGTTCTAAGTGTGCGTGCGAGTTTAATTGGTTGATATCGGATCTATTTTTTTACAAACATGCTAAGAACACACTTATATGAGAAAACTTCGTCAAGTAGATTCCTTAGAAAATATTGGAAAAGCTTGAGGTGCTTAATGAAAGTCTTACAAAATTGTGGGACTAAAACATAAATATGAGATATAATTGCCACCTCATGCTATTTAAGCAACACATGGAAATAAGTATCTTACCTTCACCCTCTTAATTTTACAAGCAAAGAGCTCCCAAAGAGAAAGATTTATAGTAGATTCTCTTGAAGAAACTTGGCTGAGTTTGGAAGGGATCCTCAATTTGGAACTTGTTTATGCTTGAATTTTGAACTCTAAGCTTTGCGTAAGGTATAGGTTAGGTTTGATTTTCTGTAAGATCAGGTAAATCAGGGTTTGATGTTGTTTATGGTCATGGAAATTACGGTTATCATCTTGTTTAGAATCATATTGAGTTAGGTTGATGGTATGTAGAGTTGTATAGATGATTCAATGTTTATATAGATGTTTATGTGAATTCTGACTAATTTGCACACTGTGCATGAAAATTAGGGTTATCTAATGTACACAACTCCGAATCATGACTGGTTTATTGGGCTAGAAACTAAAGACATAGAGCTTTCCATGGATATAAATTTTGAAGTCTAATTCCTTATATCCAGGTCTCACCATCAGTTTCAATCAGACCTACATACTATGTCCTGTCCTAAATTTTCAGCAATTCTATGTTGGATTGTGTTGAATGGATCTCCCTCCACAGGGACCCAATTTAAGCATATAATATGTGGTTTCAAAGTTAGTGATGTCTACTTTGAAACACAACTACAATTATTGTGAAATTCAAAGTGTAGTATCAGATATAGCATATAGAATGAGAGGTGGTTGGAACCCATGATTCAGGTTATGTTAGGAATGAAGTGGTTGTCTATGAGTTTTGAGCTTCACAAGGAAGCATGGTTACTTTTTTTATCATGTTCATGCATTCATTTATTCCATGAGCATGTGTTTTACATATTCTATAAGTAAATGTGTGATTCATGTTGAGCTTGATTCTATGTAATTTCATTTAGGTTCAGAGAAGGCTTCGACTACATCTCAAACTTCTAGAGAGTAAAGTGCACATCGAGTAAGGCATCGGTTGGTTTAATGTGAGTATAGCTGTCATATTTTGAGAACCAATATTCATTTATTTGTTGTGGAATAAATTGTTATGTTGTTGTTTCACATTCCAGACGTTAAAAGTGGAATGGTTATTTGTTATGTTATCGTCTCACATTCCAGACGTTAAAAGTGGAATGGTTAATCATTATATTATCATCTCATATTCCAGACGTTAAAAGTTGAATGGTAAATGTTATATTATCGTCTCACATTCTAGGCGTTAAAAGCGAAATGGTGATTAGTGGGTGTATGTTTGTAGCATTGAAATTTGATATATAAATTGTGTTAATCATTTTTTATTGTATGACTTTATAATACCCACTGAGCTTGTGGATAGCTCACCTATCTCATGATTCCATTTTGAGGTCTTCATCTAGACGGGGTCCATTGTACAGCTAGTCTTTTAGAAGGGTTGAGTTTTGTGTCTTATGTTTCCTTAGTTTGTATCAGTGGCATGTATATTTTGTGCAAATGTTGTGAGTTGTAAATTAGGGAAATCTTCCCTTTGTTTTTGGATAAAAACTGATGTTGTTTAAGTGCTGAATCTCAGTAAATAGTGTAATTTCATTTTCTAGATGTTATTTTCAAGTCATATTGATTGAAGTTTTTTTGTTGCTATCACGTCACATTCTGGAGGCAGGTCCCACTCGACCACCTGGAATGAGGCGTGACAATATTATCCTTCATAATAAAATTTTTGAGGATGAGCAGGGCGCTTTGTGAGAATACACCTACTAGTATTTTAGTACCACTCCAGAAACCAATAAGTTGGTATGAAGAATTTGTTGCACGTTGATAAGCACCCAAAAAATTGATTTTTATAGCCCATTTAACTCTTTATTAATCTTTAGTTGTGCTTAAAACTAATTAAATGCATCTATTTATCTCGAATTTGATAATTGTCATAACTTTTGTAGAAAACCGATAAATGTACGAAATTCGAGAAATTACAACATTAATTTGCAAGTCGAGGAGAAATTATGTATGAAGAAATTCAAGCTAGACGAAGCCTAAAATCCAATCCAATTCTAAATAACATTTTATGACCTATCCACATCCCATTTTAATTCCCATTTGATACCCAAATGTAGCATTTTCCACCAATTACCATTGATGCATATCCTACTTACTATTTATTTTTGTTTTGTAATTTAGAATTATTTAATTCCTAAAATTTGGAGATTTTTCTTTGTCTATTCCCATACAATCCATCCAACAATCCACTTAAATCCTAACCCTAATAAATTCCAACCATGCACTTTACCAACAAATGAATCGGGGCCATCAAACACAAAGAGTTAAGTCAATGTCATTGGATTTGAAGTTACATCTCAATCGTCCAAACATATGCCTTGAGTATATAAATATAGAGTTTATTTCTTTATTCAAAGGGATCATTGTCTTTTTCAGGCTTTATTTTTATAGTGAAAATGTAGAGAAGTGCAAGTTTTGATTTTGTATTCCAACATTTTCCATTGAAGTAAAATAAGTTCCATTTTTATTTATTCATTTCTTGTCTTCATTTATTCATTTATAGCTACCGTTCATCTTTCTCAACTATTTTATTTTTAATTTATTTTCGTCATCCATGGAGCGCTAATCCTCCCCTCTTAAGGGGAAGATATTGAGCCCCATGAAAGCGTAATGGTAGTTAGATTATATTTCATTTATAGAGTAAAGTGGAATAGTGAATTGTAAGAAGTACTTTGAAAGAATACTTTATTTGTTAAGATGGATAATATTTTGACTCGAAAGAATAAATTTATTTCAATTTGTTTTATGATTTTTCCAATGAAAAATATAACAAAAATCCAATGATGTTTTAAAAATGAAACAATGGATTTGATTAAAATTTGAGGAAATGAAAATACTTTTACGTTTTTAATCCCACAACCTAAGTCATGTAGGTTGAAAAACCATGTAATTTGAGTATCATGGTGAGAAACTGAAAATACATTCTAATACATCATTATAATGGAATGGGTGATTCTCATACCTTTGACATTTCTAGACATTTCAATTTTACTTCACAAGTTAATTATTTTGTTTTAAATCACATCATCTCTCAACATTTCATCATCTATTTTTTTCCTTGACTTCGGTGGGTGTCTAAATAAATAAACACACAATCAAACAATTACAAATTTGTTTGTTTTTGTCAAGAAGTCAGATTTTTTTTGCTAAATCAATTAAAACTATTGTGTAAACCATAAATAAAATAATTACAACTTCCACTATATTTTTAATTGATTTTTATTTATTTTTTCTGGAGGAGGAGTTGGATAAATGGTAAGTTAAAAAATGTTTCTGAAAAAGTAAGGTTTTCAAGTAGCTTAATAGAGAAGTTCCTTATATTTTCCTTTATTCTCTCAACATTTCATTATCTATTTTATTTTTATTCATTTATTTCCTTTATTCTTTAATTTGTGAGCCAAGTATTGTTCTCTAATCCAAATGAAGTAGTCTATAACCTCTACTTCCGCTATGGATTGTTAAAGAGTATTGTAGGTTGAAGGAAAAACAAAATATAGAACAATTGTTTCTTTGATTGATGTTGAAAATCATGTAATGACAATAATGTCATTTTCTTGCATCAATCACACGGTTTCATGCAATGCGAGAAAAGACAACTCATAGACAACTAAAATTGATCTAGCCGAACAAATTTGAAAGTGTTTTGCAAACACCTGCTAGTAATTGATTAGGGATTTGTTTAATGTCTTATGTTTTTTAGATCATTGGTATTTTAATCTGTAACATCTTAAATATGCCATACACATGCACACTCACTTTTTGGGTTTCATTATTAGTTATGACTTTTAACAGGGCTACAAAATAGTTGGAAAAAATTGGTAGACGATGATGGCGATGGTTATGATGGCTAAAGCGGGTACGAAAATACAGAGAAAAAATAGGTAGGAGAGGAAGTAGTTATGCTGATGGAAATGGTGAGTTAATACTTTTCTTAGGAAAAATAGAAAAACGAGGTAAATCTCATTGATCTACTTTACCTAGGCAAAATCGTATATGTTTTTTTAATGGTATTTAGAGTATATTAGGCGTGTTTAGCAATAAGAAAGGTGGCATTTAGTTCTCTTAGTAAGCAGTATTTTGTAGAACCATAGTTTTGTTTTTGATGTTAGCTCTGATTGTAATCCCAACAAAACTAAGGTTCTTGTGAAGGAACAAACTAAAGTTTCCTTTTGTTTCATTTTGATTTTGATTAATTAGTTCAAATGATATTTTTTGCTGCACTTGATCTATAAACTAGTGTCTGAGCAAGAACATTCCGATAGGGTTTCGACAAGTATAGCAAAAAATACATGGGAAGAGTTAAGATAACAAAACAAAGAAAGGGAATGAAGATGAAGACGAGTAAAAAGTCTCGTGTATTAGAACAAGTGGATTCAGAGTCATCCAATCCTACCGATGACTGGACGTGGCAATTGGCACCGCCCCATGCGTCGAAAATCAATCGGTCATATTGTCCGAACAACTCAGTTGGGCTGGCAAATTTTTTGAGGAATTCCACCCCTTGACACGATTTTTTTGCTTTTAACATTTTTTCCCTTTGCCATGTCTTTCAGTTTCATTTTCTCGTCCTTTTCACAGTGAATCATCGATGGATTACATAGCTTGGAAAGAACATCATATTTTCCACACTCACAGTAGTTGTAAAGGAAACATATGCAAATGATTAATAATGGTAGATCTAGTGAAAACCTGTTTTTGAAATTATTTGTTGAAACTCGCAGTTCCTTTCACAGTGGGCTGGTTGGTTTTAAGCAAAAAAGTGCAGGTTACCATGAGGTATTTAGTACTTTTCAATTAGACAGTACTGGGACTAGGTGTGGTCGTAAGAACCCACTCTCGGACCATCGATATTGCTCCCGCTTAACCACCCCAAAAGAGGTGTGGTGTTTTAAAGTCAATTAAAAATTCCAATAAATTGGACCGGCAGAGATCGAACCACTGACCTCTAATAGCATCTGCTAAAGATCTTGTCATTGAGCTGAAAACGCCTCGGACGTTTGTCTACGCTTGAGGAAAACAATCTAGAGCAACCATTACCCATCATCAGGCTAGGTGCCTTTTCACCACACCTTTTAGTGCTACCATCACTACTCGAGCTACGTGCCTTTCCAGTAGGGTGTCATAGTAGTGTATAGTGATTGCTGTGGAGATCTCTTACTTGTTACGAGAAATTCTAGCTGGCCTGGGAGGCGCGCCTGGGTCGCTGCCTGGGAGGCTCCTTGGCACATGCATGGGTTGCTGCAAGGCACGTGCATGATGAAAATTGGAGGGAGCAAAAAAAATTTCCCCAAATTTCGATTTCAACTTGGGTTTATCCTCCCCATCGAAGAAGAAAACCGAGAAGTTCACAAGTTTCTGGAAGCTTGGTGGATCCTCCCTCCATCGAATCTTCCCTCCCCATCGTACCTTCCCTCCCCATCGAAGAAGAAGCTCCATCGCATCCTCCCTCCCCATCGTCGACTCCACCGAGAGAAGAATCGAGAAAATCAGTGGAATCGAGAGAATCAGCGACCCATTCACGTGCAAACCAGAGAAGGTAAGTGCCAAACTTGATTTCTTCATGTGGGATTCTAGATCTAGGGTTCCTGACAATTTTTTTTTTTTTTTTTTTTGTATGTGAGTTAGAAAATGAAACTAATGCTACAATCCCCTCTTTTTTAATGTTCAATCCATGTTTTGCCGTGAAAAAATAAAAATAAAAAATCCATGTTTAGTAGTAACTATAAACATTCTGATTTAGATTTGAGTAGATTTGCATTCTGTTAAATCTGGACTGGTTAAAGTTAAAAATCCTATCTCTCAGGATACCTAGTAGGCTTTTCTGATTTACTCTAGTTGAATCAATTATATGCTTTGGTGGTAAATGTTGTTTTGATGAATGTTTAAGGTGTTTGGTATAGAAAAATTGGCCTGAATATTCGACATCCTGGAAGCATTGAGCCTGTAATTGAACATATAGATGCTAGTGACGGTGATGATGAAGACGTTGATGACGATCTCCCATGTCCTCATGAATCTGAAGGAACTCCAACGGAAGAGAAAGTTGTGCATATGATGCTACTTATGGAGCAACAGTGGACGGCCTTCAAGTCATTATTATCTGAGGTAGCAGTTACAAATTGCCAAGCCTTTGATTTAAGTTTCTCTGTTTTTGTCTCAACCCCTCTGATTCTTTTTCCATTTATTTTCAGAAGCAGGGAAGCAAAAGTTTCTTTATGGCACAAAACTCATTCACAGCAGACACCGAAGTAGAGACGGAAAAGGGAAAATACAAGTTCATGTATATAGACTCACAGAAGAAGGTTATTTCCATTTCATTTTCTCTTTAAATTTTATCAAAAAAACTCCAGTTTCCCATTCTCTCGGTCCTTTATTTTTTCAGATTGCCAAATTGAAAGAAGAAAATTCAGAGCTAAGAAAGAAGCTGGAAATTGCTGAGGCCAAGTTTGAAGGGGTAGGTCCTTCCCCACCAATTCATATTTCAGTTCCATTTAGGGTTCCTGACAAAATGTTTTGATGTACAATGATCCTGAGACTGTTTGCTTCTCCTCAGTGGGTTTGATTTGATCTCAACTTCACTGTCTCAGCTCACAAGTAACATAGACACTGCCCTCCAAGTAAGCTTCTTCACGGTGTTATGGTTTCCGATGTTCCATGTAAGATTTGTTATTGCAAAATTGTTTATCAATTTAACTAGCTAGATTCAAATTTCCACCCACACAAATTGAGTGAGATGAGGTGTGGTGGTGGGGAAAAATTTAGGTACAAAGGTGTAGGTTGAAGACCACTGTGCTCGACAGATTTGGACTAGCCCACTTCTATCATTTGGAAGGAAACTTTGTTTATGTTTAATATTGTACTCGTGGAAATTGAATTGGGGGATAGATTTTTATGGTTTTCTGATATGGACCATTGAACTGGGGCTGGATTGGTTGTGTGTCCTTGAAGGATCAAAATTGTTTTTGCCAAAAATACTCGTGTCCTTGAGTTTTGTATTATGAGTGAATGTATTTCCACAAACTCACTAACACCTCATGTCACATAGAAAGGGCAAGAAAATCTATAGGATATGTACTAAACTTGATCAAATTTTACTTGTTCACAACTGAAAGAGTCAAGTTAATGTTGCCATAATCTCATTAGGCACCAGTGCACCGCACTTGCTTGGTTCTAACTGTACTAGTTGAGTCCAACAAAATGAAGTTAATAATAACCTGAACCTGGGATTTACATAAAATGAGTAATTTTTATTCAGTGATATCTACGGATTCTGAATCTGATTTGCATTTTGGTTGCTGATTAATATATGCATTTGAACTTACATTATTGCTACTTTTACCCAGGGAGCAAAAGAGTTGGCTAAACCTTCTTTGATGTACAATGATCCTGAGACATCTGAATGTGACAAAGAAGAAGAGAACAAAAAAAGAGAGAAGAAGAGGAAGATAGATCTCACCGAACCATCTGATGGTCAAGGAGAAGTTGAGAAGGATGAAGAAGTAAACTTCAGGAATGGAAAGATGAAGAAAGCCAAAATTGTAGGTTTAATTGTTTGTTTTTCTTCTCTTCTTAGTAACCGTAATTGAATTTGGAAACTTACAACTTTTCAATGTATTTCACAGCTTGCAATTTCCATGGCAACCAAAGCAGCCTCACTAGCTAGAGAACTGAAATCCATAAAATCAGATATGTGTTTCATGCAAGAAAGATGCACTATGCTTCAGGAGGAGAATGCAAGTGGAGAAAGCAGCTCGCGAGTCTGAGGTTTGTCCCTTTTATAAGTAGGTTTTTGTTTAATGGTTTTTTTGAAAGGAAAATTTTCATGGTTTATTAGTCTAGAGTTGCACATGCAACTCGATCCCTTTAGTACTGCAAATAGTTCTTAAACTCGTACTAATGGAGGTTGTTCATGTTTAATTGTTCTTTGGAAGATCGTTAGCATCATTTATAAGCTTAATCATATTAAGGTGGCAGAAATCTATAAATTCATATGCCTCCATCGAGTGTTAAGTAGATGTAGTTTTTTTTAGTAATATAAGCTCATTGATTCATACTGAAATACTGGAAGCAAATAGTCTTCGCTGCGAGGCTATGTAGTTTATAGCACCATACAAGACATTTTTACTCCATGATGATGTTTTCTTTTTTATGCACTACAGGGACATGCAACCATTACTAGAGAGGCAATGAAGAAATGAAGCAATGAAGCAAGCCTGCATGTCAGAAGCTACACCAGTCATGTATATAAGAGATCATGGGTGCACGTCGTATCCTGAAACACAGGTTCTTCACAGTAATATGATAATGTACTTGAACCAATCATCATCTGCCGCTTCCTACTCGGGTGGCTTCAATGGCGACCTTCCATCTATTGGAGCATCCAATTCAACCCCTTCGCAGCAAGGGACGACATTGAGTTTCATTAGTTCTAATGTTGGGGGGCAGGGTTATGGTGTATGGAGGTTGCAATAGTAGACTAAATTTGTAATAGCATGGTGAAAAAGTTTCCCCATGCTGAATTTGTAATTGACAGACTGACATTGATTTATTTTTGCTGCTATATTCCAGCAGTTTATGTAGATATTCCAGCAGGTTGCAATAGCAGTTTTTGTAGACAGGTTAAAATAGCAGTTTTTGTAGATATTCCAGCAGTTTTTGAGGTCTGTATTATGCTGAGTGTGAAAATGTTTGGCAGAGTTCATAGTTGCATAGTGCTTATTACTAGTGCTTATTATAGAGGTGGTTTGGCATATTTCATAGTTGCAGAGATGGTTTGGCAGCAAGTAATTTTCAGGTTGTCGAAAATACTCCATGACTAAAAATTTCAGTTTTCAGGTTGTGTTATATGGTGCTATAGTTTTTTGGTGCTATATGCCATCAATTTTCAGTTTTCAGGTTGTGCTATATGCTGTAATATGTAAAGCATTTTGTCAAGCATTTGAGCATTTTGTCCTTAATCAATGTCAAGATTTGAGTTTCATTTTATTTTTCTGAGCCACTTGTAAGGTTTAGAATCATAAGTATTTTGTATAAATCCATCAGATATCAAGCATAAATAAGCTGAATTCCGTTCCAGATTACGAAGAAGTGTAGCTAAATACATGACATCCAGAGTTCGATTTTTGTCGATATCCTTGTGTTTGTATTCATTCACACACCAAACAAAAATTCAATCTAGTGTACTACAAAACCAAATCTAGTGTTTGTATTCATTTACACCAAATATGGTTGGAATCCATGTTAAATGCTAAAAAACAGTACTGGCATTGATACTACAACCTGAATAAGTTTCAATCTAGTGTACTACAAAACCAAATCCCATGCTAAAGAAACATTCATTTTCCAACAGGCCGTCCATATCAGCTTGCATCTTCACCAGCAAGACCGTCCATATCAGCTTCATATATACCAAATCCAACAACAGCGGTAACAACACCATGCATCAGCATCCAAACCAGCAGGGCGATCACTAGCAACAGGCAAAGACATTAATCAGAATATAATCCAATCGATCAATGCAAGTAAAAGTTTCTAAAACTTCTCAAGCTGGTTGCAAAATTAGTTGCAGGCAAGATTGCTTATTGAGAAGCCAAACAATGCAGCTATGAGCAAAGACTTTGAGAACTTTCACATTTTGTCATCTCAGCTCTAAGTTCTAACTGACAACAACAAAAAGATTGCATTTAACAAGGGTGTTCGAGCCATATTGGAAAAATGTGGACACACATCATGCACCTTTCAGTCGTCTTATGCATTTAACCAGGGTGTTCGAGTCATATTGGCCAATTTCAACAATTAGAGGTTGTTTCACATTACAGATATGGTGACATGCTGAATACAAGTTAATTGACATACAAAATCCAAAATGTTAATGAGACAGAGTAAAACATTGGTGTTTACACACAATCCAAAGTTGGATATTCTACTCTGTGGATATCCACCAATGAATGTTCATTGGTGTTTACACAAAATCCAAAATGAATGTTCATCCACCAATGACTCAGACATAAACTTCCCAAAAGAGATTGATTCCCAAAAGGAAACTATGCCAAATACTCGAAAATTATCAAGGGATTGTAAGAAATTGTCTAACGATGTCATCTTAAGCAAAATCTCCATAAAAAATGGAAGGGTCAATATGTACATAATAAACTTAACAAAGCACTCACTCTCATCAGTAAATTCAAGCACATATGGTGCTTGATGTCCAACCTGAGATCCTTGGGAAGATTACGAAGAAAACTGTCTTCATCAACTCCTCTAGTTTCTTGCCATTTGTACTGTTCGTAACGCCTAATCCATTTTTTCAGATTGTCAGGGAGCACTCGGTGAGACATTCATTCCTCTATGTCTCGCCTTTTAATTCTATAAGTCTCATCTATTCTTTGCCAGGTTTGGACCAAGAGAACTGAAAACATACATGAAGACGAGATTACAATCACAGTTTAATCAGAAGTAGAAGTAGGATTTCTTACTGTTGAAACAATGAAGTGGTATTTTTTCTGATTCACTTTTCCTGTTTTTGTTTCTTGGGTTAACTTCAAAACCGATCAAACATTTCAGCAAAACAAGAAAACCCCTGAAACCCTAGATCTAAAAACCCACATACAAAAAAAAAAAAAAAAAAAAAGGTTTGTCAGGAACCCTAGATCTAGATCTAGAACCCCACAAGAATAAATCAAGAAGAAGAATGAGAGAGGCACTTACCTTCTCTGGTTTCTTCGTGCGATGGAGCCAAAAACCAAAACGAAGCTTCGAAATTGCTAATCGGTTTTCTTCTTCGATGGGGGGAGGGAGGATGCGATGGAGCCAAAAACCAAAACCAAGCTTCTTCTCACGATGCTTCTCTCGGTGGAGTCGACGATGGGGAGGGGATGAAGCTTCTTCTTCGATGGGGAGGGAGAAGATGGAGCCAAAAACCTAAAGCAAAATCGAAATTGGGGATAAAAATTCGCTGCTGAAACTCTATGCTGAAATTCCCTCCAAAACAATGAATCACGTGCGAGGCACCCTCCTTGGCACGTGCCAAGGAGCCTCCCAGGCGGCCACCCAGGCGCTCGACCCAGGCCAGCTAGAATCATTGTACTTGTTACAGGGAAGACCAAGGAAATTTTAGTTGTGATTGATCCATGATAGGTATATATGAATACATATACTTGTTACAGGGAAGACCAAGGAAATTTTAGTTGTGATTGATCCATGATAGGTATATATGAATACATACACTTTTTGTTAGAAGGCCACAAGTTTTTACAACAATCACTATGTCCACCGTCTACAACACCAACAATTGGAGATAAGAGCAGGGTATGATAGCTTGAGGCATCATCTGTCATAGTGCAAAAACTGATTGACGCGACAAGGGAACCAAACACTGTTACTTGTCCTTGTTAGCTACCAAATTTTCCAATCCTACCACATATTCAACAACTACTCGCTAAGTTTCAGAATGTGTAGTAAGGGTGGCATCCCATCTCGATCTCGGTCCCGTCTTGACCCGATGTTTTTCTATTGTTTTTAGGAATGATCAAACCCATCTCGATCTCGCTCTGTCCCAATTCAGAGTGGGATGGGATCGGGTGGAGATTTTCAATCCCGCCCATATTGTCTTGTCCTAAACTTATTTATTTAATATTTAATATTTAATATTTAATATTTAATATTTAATATTTAATATTTAATATTTTAATTAAGTTCGACCTGATTCTTGATGTTGTTGATGATCATGTACTTGTAGTATTAACTATTTCAGACTTGATTATTGATGTAATTGATGTGTAAAACTTGAATCATATAGTATTATGTTATTGAATCATGTTTGGTGTTAATTGTTTACTTGAATAAATTCGTTGCCGAAGGGTATTTTTAGTACCATATAGTCCCGTCCCGAATCTGTTTGGGATGGGATGAGGTCTATCCAGTCTCGAAGATAAAGTAATGAATGGGATCGAGATGAGGTCTATCCTGACCTATCCTGTCTCATGGACACCCCTAGTATGTAGCGAGGGAAGTGTTCAACTCCCTCCATTATAGACTATTCAACATTTTATTGAATTAATACCGAGTACCGAGAGCCCCAGTACCCAATAGGCTGCATTATCGTATGGTGCCCATAGAACATGAAGAATTATAGCAACAAGTGAATGAATTATTAGCCAAGGGGATATATGAGAGAATACGTCCTCCAATGTTGTTCCAGGTTTGCTAGTGCCTACGAACGATGGGTTTTTTTTTTGTAGAATCTCAAGCAATTGATAAGATCATAGTCAAGTATTGATTTCTATTCTTAATTTGGAAAATATGTTTTGACAACATGTAGGGAGTTATGATGATTACAAAGTTAGACCTCATAAGTGATTATCATCAGATTCGTTTGCGATCAGGAGATGAATATAAAATTGCTTTACAAAAATGAGAGATTATATGAATGGCTTGTTATGCCTTTTGGATTGTTCAATGCGCCTTCGACATTCATGCAAGTAATGACACACATTCTTCAACCTTTTATCAATAAATTTGGTATTGTCTAGTTTAATGATATTATCATTTTTGGTCGGAGCGAGGAGGTTCATTTGAGAATGTTCAGGTTGTTCTGAATGTTTTGTGGGAGTATAGGTTTTATTTGAATTTGAAGAAGTGTGCATTTATGGTGCCTTCAATGACCTTTCGCCATGCATAAACTGAACCAACAATTAGGATAAGCACAAAAATTAAAGCTTTTATAAATACGGATACACCCAATACGCGAAACTCATAACCCGTGAATAAAGAAAAACCGTTTCAACATAAAAAAACAACAAAAACTAGAGCAAACATATAATAGGATTCAGAATTGTAACCAAGCATTGCACATTGTTTTTATACCCGACTCGTAACTAGAAAGTTTCTCCGGTCCTTCACTAAATGGGGTCAAAACTCCGGAAATTAGAATTGCTAAAATATGGATAACACTTGATATTATATTATATAGCATCGTGATGACATCCTAGAGTTGTGTATTTCTGTTATGTATTTATGGTCTGATCATACCAGCATTAGCTACTCATATTATTTTTCTATGGCATGTGGGTGTACCCTTATCGAAGTGCAGGTTGAAGAGTTTGCAGTAGGCGGAACAGGGTTGTAGATGTTCGTCTTTTAGGATTATATGTTAGCTAATTTTATTGTATTGCAAGTATGTTGTTGCTATTATTGCTTTTGGAAGTGATTATGTAACTCTTCGTCATAGGTATGACTGTGGTTGTTTTTATGTAGATAGTCTTGGGATTGGATAAAACGGTTGTACAGGTACTCTTTCTGTATGTTATGAAGTCTTTGCAAAAAACAAAATCACATCTCAATTTTCGATATATTTTTGGTGCATCCAGAACCGGAGCGTGACACCCACAGTGCGAAGAGAGGGGTGAGATTGTAGAAGCCACAAAGTTGTGTGTTCTTTGCGGCTCGTCTGAATCAAACTCGTAACATGGAGTACACTTCACCTGGACAAGGAAAATGAATCCTAAAAGTGCACTCGAAATGTCGCCACACTCTTGTACCTAGATCACTATCAATAAATAGATGTTTGGTTCACTGAAAGCCTAGTGCAACAACTGCTAAACCCAATTCTCCTAGCGTTGCCATCTATTGGAATAGTCCCTCAAAGTAACTTCCAAATAAATACCAAAATTTTGGACGGTAGTAGAGGATGACAAATTGCTTCGAAATTATGTTTGTTTTCCCTAGCAGCAATAAACATCATACCCAATTTTGATGGAAGTGTGCATGCAGATGCGGATATTGCTCTTACCAGCCAGCTCATTTTGGAAAATGTTAAAATTTGTCAAAGCTTCATCTCGGTCCCTGTATTTTTGGTATCTCAAAGTCGGTTTGAACGCATACCTCTAGTGTCGGCCACTCTCATAAGAGGTCAGAGTTGGGAACATAGATTCTTGAGCCACTCCAATTTTCATCGAAGTAAATGATTTTCGAGCCTCCATCCATCAACCACATTGAGTTGTTAATCAACCACAATTTTTGTAGCATCATTTCCTAAAAAAAATTCTTTAAAAAACCATCAATGGTGCAGAGCCTAGAGAATATTTTCGCATCATAAAAACTGCCCACATGGTTGTGAAATGCAGAAGGTTCCACAACACTTTCAGCCCGCATCACCAACCACAAATCTCTAACACCAAAGCCTCGCTAATTTCTTTTAGCATCTGCCTTCGAAATCTCCCCCGAAAAAGCTAGGAATCAGACCCATGATTTTCAATTCCATGGCACACAAGTGGCTGCTAATGTGTAGACCTGCATGGAAGCTAGAACATGGTGGATCGACACGTATTTTCTACCAGAAGAAAAAAGGTTCACTTTCCATTCGCCAATCTGCTTTTGTACTTTCTCCACAATTTCTTCGAAGTAAATTGCCTTTCATTTACCTTCATAAATAGGGGCACCTAAGTACTTACATAACAAGCTATTGTGTTGAAACCATTAACATGCTTGATTGTCTCAATTCGTTCTATAGGAGAGTTGACTGCAACAAAAAAAAAATTGCATTAATGTTTTTGCCAAAGGCTACACTAAGCAAAAAGGAAGTCCATACATCCTTGGAGTGAGGTCTTCCTTCCATTCAAAAAAATAAAAATGTTGTCCGCATAGAGTAAGTGAGTGATTTGGTTACACAATCTCAAGTATAAAAAAACCCAATTTGATCCCGTCAAAAGCTTTGATCAATACACTGTTTAAAACCTTAGCTGCAATGATGAATACTAGCAAGAAAAGGGGGTATCCTTGTCGAAGCCCTCTCGAGGATCTGAAATAGCCATCATAGACACCCTGCAGAAGGATTGAAAATCTACACTTGGTGATACAATTAGAAATAAATAAATAAAACCTATTGTCAAAACCAAATCTCCTTAGAACTGTAAAAAGAAAAGCCTATTCAGTCCTATCATATGCCTTTTCTATATACAACTTAACAATTGCATTTCCTCCATAGGCATGCTTACCAATAGATTGCGTCATTTCTTGTGCCAACTCAATATTTTTTGATATGAGCCAGTTCTTGTGATATAATATTTGGAAGAAAGTTTGCTAGACACATGCATATATACTTGTTAAAAATTTTATATACTACATTGCATAGACTGATAGGCGAAAATTGATTGAAAATTCCATATAAGAAAGTTTTGGGGGACTCCACTTTTGGGATCAAAGAAATAAAATTTGCTGTAAGCGCACCTAGGAGGGACCACCTCGAGAAAAACATCTTTGTCGCTTCCCTTAAACCAAATTTAACAATATCCTAGAAAACTTGAAGGAATCCAAAAGTGTACCCATCAAGCTCAGGGGCACTATCCTGAGAAATGCTAAAGACCACATCCTTGACTTTCTTTAGTAGAGTCGGCTTGGTGAGAGCACTATTACCCTTCCCTGTGAATACAAGTGCATTTCCGGTGCCGTTGGCACGATAGAAAGTGGGTCATGAAATTATGCCAATCTCGATTAATATTTTTAAGTACTAAATAAAAAAACTTTTTAAAATCATCGTAGTGAGTTTTTTTTCCAAACTTTAATTTTTCAAATATGTTGTTCAGGTCTTTGCTTGAATGTGCCTTAAAATGTTTGTCTCTTTATTTAATAAATAATGAAAATACTTATTATGTGAAATGTATTAGACATTTTTTTAATGCATATGGCGTGAAATGAGTATTTTAAAATTTTAAGAATTTGTATTGACCATTGATTTCATTGAAAAGATCTTAAAAATGCATTTCAACGATATCAAACTTTTCCACGATACGACAACTAATGAGATGGTTGTGACAATTTTCATTTTGAAAAAAAAAAAAAAAAAACTTTTTCTCTTCACCACATGTACATTCCACACAATCATTTTAAGTTTTATGTTCCTATTACCCTTCTATATGCTTCATATTTACAAACTTGCTATTTTGGAGAATTAATCTCAATCGTCAACATCTTCTCCGACTTTCAATCCTACCTTTTTTTTATCTCCAATTCCTTATGAATAGTAAAACATCTAGCGGATTTGTAAGAAATATAAGAGAATAGAGTGAAAATAAGAATAGTTTGAAATGTATAGTTATATTTGATTATTTGAAAATTACTTACTTACCTTTTTATGAAGAATTTTTTTTCTAAACAAAACTAACTCATTAGAACTCGTATGGAGTAATCGACATTATGGACCATTAATCTACCCTTGGAGAATCATGAATGTAGTTTTTTTTACAACTAATCCCGAAGGAAACCATCTTGTATGTGAGATAATGATTTAACTAAATTGACAACTTGGGTGGCTTAAACTTAACATGGCGACTGAAAGTTAACATAGTGTAACAAAAAATATAAAACTTTGGCATTTGAATTTTTTTTTCTTATAGCTATCCTAATATAAGATAGTTTTCACAAATTAATAGATTTTTCCAAAATGTCTAACCATATAAAGTCCTAAAGAAATAGGTAAAAAACACATGGATTCTAATTAGGGTGTGTCGTTTGGTAATCAACTTGTTTCCACCGAAAATGGAAGTTTCTGGTGTTTGGTTGCACTTTTTTTTTTTTTTGAAAGGCAAGCGTGGGGGTTTATATGGGCTTCCCAGACCACTTAGATTAATAAAGAAGAGATTTGTTACATTCGAGAATATTTTCTACCTCTAGCATCATCAAATACAATTTTCTTGATGTCTTCCGCAAAGGAGCTTGGAATGATCTCCACAAACTCATGATTAGGAAGAAGCTTTGCTAGTTTATCCGCTGCCTAGTTTTTCCCCTCACTGCGTGTTTTACCCTGCATTCCATGAACTTCTTTATTTCCTCCCTGATACGTCTAGTAGTATGAATAGCTTCCCATGGAGGAGCTTTAGTGGTGGTTATGTACTTGAAAGCATTGTTTGAGTCCATACTTAGCTCCACTCTCTGGAAACCATGTCTGCGAGCTAACTTGATTCCCATCTCAATCCTCTGTAGCTCATGCAAGATAATTGTTTGTGCTTTTTGAGACCCTGCTGCACCTGCAACCACTATGCCTTCATGGTCCCTAATCAAAGCACCGTAACCCCCCTAGCACCTGTTAGAAAGCCATCGGTATTCACTTTGACCCATCCTTGTTCAGGCCTCTCCCATGCATGCCAGGTGCTAGTGCACATATAGAAGTTAGCTCCAATTCTCCATTTGTGAAAGAGCCATCTATTGTCAGCATTCTCTTCTACCTTAAAATACAGGACTGAAGCTCGTAATCTGACATCTTCAATAACCTTTGGGACTAGCTCAACTGCTGATTTGAACTTGGACTGGAACACTCTACAATTTCTTTCTGTCCATAGATGGTAGATAGTAGCATTAAGAGCTATTTTT
Organism: Berberis vulgaris; assembly: GCA_963556465.1. NCBI lineage: Eukaryota > Viridiplantae > Streptophyta > Magnoliopsida > Ranunculales > Berberidaceae > Berberis > Berberis vulgaris. Next base: position 61,962,302 of record OY747127.1, on the reverse strand, counting down.
TTAAGCACAGTGCTAGGATCTTTGCCAGTGAATTTCAATTCACACCATTTCCATTCAGCAATCCAGTCCATAAGCTGATGTCTGTATCCTAGGTGCACAAGAATACGAGACCAAACAAAGCAGGAATATCTAAACTTGAAGAAAAGGTTCTCTTCACTTTCTAGTTCATCACCACAGAGTGAGCATACTGAGCTAGCTATGACTCTCCACTTTTCCAACTTATCTTGGGTCTTGAGAGCCTTATTCAATGCAAGCCAAGTAAAGAAGCTATGTCTCAGAATCCTACCTGTGAACCATACCAATTTGGACCAGGAAACAGGTTGTGATCTGTGTCTCATTGAGTGGTAAGCATTTTTATTGGAAAACTCTTCTTCTTGACCCCCCATCCAAGTGATTTCATCTTTGTATTCACTGTCTGTTTCAACCGAGCCTAGCTCTTCATGAATATCAGCAATATCTACTCTCTCATTCAATCTTGTATTCCACCTATTGTTTATGATTAGAGCACTAACCTTGGCATTATGGTGAAGCATAGAATTGTATGTGAAGTGCTGGGTAAACCTGTTTATAAGGATACCCAATGGGTGCCAAGGGTATTTCCACAAGTAAGTATCTTGCCCGTCTCTAATTGAGTGCACTATAAGCGTGCTGGTTTGCTTTCTGGACTTAAGAATGTTGCGCCAACACCAGGATGACTAAGTTGGAATGTCCATGGTCCAGAAGTGTTTGTCTTTGATTAAGTTTCCTTTGGTCCAGTGTACCCATAAATTATTCTTACTAAAGACAATATTCCACACATGGCGCATCATTGTTGCTTTGTTTGAGGTCTCAATACACCTTATACCCAAGCCACCATCATTATAAGGCCTACACACGCATTGCCAACTGACCATAGGTGTCTTAGAGTATATATTTGAGCATGACCACAAAACATTTCTCATCATTCCTGTTATATCATCTCTCACACTTGAGGGTAGCATGAAACAAGAGGTCTAGTACACATGAAGGCTATTCAGTACTGCCTTAATCAAAGTGACTCTTCCTGCATATGACAATGTCCTATTCTTCCAAGATTGGACCCTTTTACGGATTTTGTCTAGTAGTGGTATGTATTGGTTATAATCCAGACAAGAGGATATCAAAGGCAACCCCAAATACTTCACAGGAAGCATCTCTAGATTAAATTCAAGACACCTAGTTATCAGTAGAAGTTCCTCATTGGGTACCCCTGAAGCAAACAGATTGCTCTTTGAGCAGTTTATTGCTAGTCCCGTGCATGCTTTGAATTGACTGAGACCACTATATAGAGCCTTTGCAGATTTAATACTCCCATGAAAAAAAGCAATAAAGTCATCAGCAAAACATAGATGAGTAATCTGTGGATTACTACACTTAGGATGCAGAACGTAGTCACCTTCATCCACCTTCTTCTTCAGTATAAGATGCAGGAGTTCCATAACAAGAACAAACAAGTAAGGGGACATTGGGCACCCCTGGCGTATTCCTCTTTTGGCCCTAATGAAGCCTTTAGGAGAACCATTGATAGAAATAGAAAATCTAGGGGTCGTAATGCAGGCCTTCACCCAATCAATGAACTGTTCAGGAAATTGCATCTTCCTCATGACTAGCTCTATTGCTTCCCATCTAACCATATCGTAGGCCTTTCTAAGATCAATCTTGGTTGCACATCTGGGAGCTCCCTTATTTCTATGATAATTTGTGACCAATTCATGAGCCAACATCACATTATCGTGTATATATCTGCCTCTTATGAATGTTGATTGATCCAGACTAACCAATCGGTGCACCACTTTATTCATTCTATTTGTCAGGATCTTAGTGATGCATTTGTATAGCACATTGCAACAAGAAATTGGTCTGAAATCACCCAGATAAGTTGCACTAGAAACCTTAGGAATTAAAGTAATATACGTTGCGTTTAGCTTACCCAGCAGCTTCTTACTCCTGAAAAAGTTTTTGACCGCTCTTGTGAAGTCATTCCCTATAATTCTCCAAGCGAATTTGAAGAACAAAGATGAAAAGCCATCAGGTCCCGAGGCCTTGTCTGAGCCTATAGAGGCCAAAGATTATGTGATTTCATTCCTGGTCACTTCCTGGGTCAGCTCCATAGTCTCTGCCTCATTCATTGTTCTTTCAACTTGTAACGTATCAATGATTGAAGTATCATAGTATTCTTGTTCTCTAGCAAAAACACCATCAAAGTGCCTGATGCACTCATTCTCAATCTCCTGCATATCTTCCAGTTTCTCATTCTGAGAGTTGTAAATAGACAGTATCTTATTTTTAGACCTCGTTTCCCGTAAGTAGTGATGAAAATAAGTAACATTCTCATCATCTGAATGCATGTGTTTTGCTTTTGCTTTTTGGACCACTTCAGACTCTGCATTACGGGCTGCAATTGCATATTGGTTAACTGCTGCTTTTTCTGTCTCTGCTAGGCCTGGGTTAAAAGGGTCCAACTGAAGTGAGGTTTGTGTTGCTTCCATGAATTGCTTTGCAGTCATGATTCCACTACTAGCATTAACGAAGCTGTTTTTCTCCATGTTGTCAATTGAGCTTTCACTATTTTTAGTTTATGAACAAAACAATAGGTTGCATTACCCCTCACTGGTTGAGCCCAAGCATTCTGTACCACCTCCATATAATCCTTTTCATGCACCCAGTAATTAAAAAACTTGAACGGGATAGGACCTGGATTTGTATGTTCATAGATTGTGAGGATAACTGGTGAATGGTCTGATACGCCTGGGTTGAGGAAATCCAGTTCAGAATTAGGCATATCTATAAGCCATTCCTGATTTATCATTGCCCTGTCTAACTTGCACATGATTTTATTCTCCCCACTCTGCTTATTATTCCAAGTTAGAAAGCATCCCTTATATTGACAGTCAAACAGTCCAGCATTCAATGTGCATTCAGCAAGGTCTATAAACTGTCCTGGTCGTATCTCCTCTCCACCTACTCTTTCCTGAGAATTCAAAATCAGTTAAAATCACCCAGTACTGACCATGGAGATTATTGGTCCTTGAGAAATTTTCTAGTTCTAGCCATAACTTCTTCATGATGTTGTTATAACTACTACCATATAAAAATGTTAAGATGCATGTGTATCCATTAGGCCATATAGACTTCAAGCAAATTGCTTGATCAGACTTAGAGACAACACTCATGTTCACTGCTTGAGGGTCCCAAATGACCCATATTCTGCCTCCTTGGACAATATCATTGTTGTCAACTGCTAGCCAATCACGCATAAGTCCCTTTTGGATTTTTTCCCTTTTTTATTACTCACTTTTGTCTCGACCAATCCTATAACACTGATATTCTTTTTGTGTATTAGTTTCCTGACCTCACTCTGCTTTAAGGGGTCATTGAGGCCCCTAACATTCCAGCATGTTGTTCTAATCATCTGAACAAGTATCATTTTGTTCTCTTCCTCCAGGTGAGTTTGACCCTCCTTGTCTTGTGATAGCCCTAGGTGCTTTGTTGGTTTTCCTGGCTATTTCATTTTCAGGTCCTCTCTCCAATTTTTGTAACACCTCAAAAGGATTGGTCCTACTGCGTAGGTTATGGGCTCTAGTGTGAGTCTGTGGTTGCTTTGTGCTACCTTTATTCTGTTTAGATTTGCTACTAGCAGTATTGTCCATAGCCTTGTTTGTAACTCCCTGTGAAGGCCTCGATGTTGTCTCCTTTCCGCGCCCTATATCTCGCACCATGCTAGAAGCATTGTGTTCCTTGTCATCATGCCTAGATAGTGGGATTTCCACTACTGATAGGGCTGGTGTTGCTTGCAACTCAGTTAACTGAGCCCCTTTCAGTGTCTCAGAAGCTATCTCATTCACTGGCTCACTTTGCATTCCATGTGAGTCTCATTCTAGGTACTGCCTTGCCCTACATTCTCAGCGCTGGCCTTGTCAATCATCACCTCATTGTCTTTGTTATTCTGCACCTCAACCTGGGTCTCACTCAACTATTCTTTAGGATCTTTTTGTTGCACCCTATCCTGTATATCTACTGGAGTCTCACTCTGAGCCTCAGCCTTCTTATTAGTGGCAGTGCGTCTACTAGTAACCGTTGTCCATCCATCTTGCGTCTCTTGAGAAACATGTTTTCCCTTAACCTCTTTCCAGTACTTAGCCGTTGAAGTTGCTGATTTCTTTTGCTTTGGGCACTTGGTAGAGTTATGACCAAAACCCACACAATGCTTGCATCTCTCTGGCTTCCAGGAATACTCGACTTCTACTCTAGTGGTCCTTCCATCATCTGAAACAACCTGGATCTCATTAGGGAACAAACTATTTGAACTAATCTCCACACACACTCTTGCAAAAGAGAGTCTGGATCTTTGCTCCGTTGCTTTGTCAAGCATTAAAGGAACCCCTAGTGCACTGGATATGGATTGCAAATCTTCAGGACTCCAGAAAAACAGTGGGACCTTTCTCAAATTGACCCAGATAGGTACTGAACTTAGTACCTACACATCTTCTTCCATATATGGTTTCCATGGCCTTATAAGGAACAACTTGTTGGCTATATGCACAGGTCCCATTTCTAAAGCCTTTGATCTGTTTGTTTCATTGAGAAACTTGAATACAAATGCTTTGTCACCATATACAGACATCTCAAAACCATTTTTTAGGCCCCAAATCCGCTTCAAACTGTCATTGACAAATCCATATGAGAGCCTACTTCCAGCAAAGTTTCCTATAATATACTGTTCACACTCTACCATTCTTTTGGAATGCTCTGCGGCCTTGATATGCACCATTGTTTTACCTTCCACCATGGAAGGTGGAACGTATGCTAATCTAGTTGTCCCTTGTTCTCTATGATTGGTGAACAACCCTGCCCAACTTACCTTCTTTTTTTCAGTATTGATGGTGTTGGCGACCTGTGGGTCTGCATGGTTTTCTACTATAACAATAGGTATATCTAATAACATCAATGGAGTAACATTACCTGTTGCAGTAGCATGCATGTTCATGTTTTTCTGTCCATGATCTGAATCTTGTTCAGCCAGTCCCCTCTCAGTGTTTGACGCTTCTCCACGAGGGGTAATGGAGGCGCTAGTAGCCTGTGCACACACTGTAATCATCCTTTCTCAATCAAACCTTCAAGCATCATTAACATTCACGTACAATCTTGATCGCCTAACACAAACCCTAATCGCCTAGCACAAACCCTATTGAGCCTACAACGTACAAACGAGTTTTAATTCTTCGTTAAACACAACCGAACTTGTTTGGTTGCACTTTATTCACGCAGAAGCACACTTCTTCACGTGATCCCATTTCCATATTAAAGTGAGTTTTAATTCTTTGCCCCCCTAAGAATTGGCATTCCCTTGGAACATAATGGTTTTAGTGGTTGGTGGGGGTGTTGTTCCAAGTGGTTGGATCTCAAATTTAATGAAATTTTTTAATTGATCCAAGGGGAATAAATAAAGATAGTTTGATTCAGAATCAATATTCTAGGATTCCAGTTCTCTGTTTTCAACTTTCTAGGCTTCTCATAGTTCAATTTAAAGTTGGAATTATAACAGGGCCATAATTCTAGCTAGCCTTGTTTGCTGACCTTTTTTGTTTTTTTACGCTTCTACCACTTATATAAATAGTGTTTGTGGTTGTGTTTTAAAGAGAATGGGTAAAAAGTGTAAAAACACAAAAAATGCTACCAAACAAGGCTGGCTGGACTTACTCATAACGGGGATTTCATATTTGGAGAAGATTAATTATAGATGGTGAAGTTACTGAATTGTGCGAAATCTATTAACTTGGGTTGAATATTGATGAGCCAACGAACAATCACCTAATCACAGCCTCACACGTGGCATGGGCCAACCCTAACATGAGAAAGGCTTTAAGGCGAACCCATTATTAAATTGTTGTTCATTCCATAAGTCAGCGCCCAAGCCCTAGTCAAGCTATCTCAAATTGTACGAGTCTTGGGGCTTGGCCTGGGACAATAAAGCCCTGACTGCAAATCTCTGAGTTGTCATATGCCCGAGATCCGCTTGCACAAATTAGTTCTTAGCCTAATCAAGCATTGGGTCCTAAACAGATACAAGTGCCTAAGAGACTCAATCATACACAATTATGATTCCGGGAAAGATCTCCTCTCTCCATCATGCCCTCGATAGCAGGGAAAGTTGTCGAGGGAACACTCAACACTTAAGGTGAGAAAAGGGAAGAGGAAAGGTACGCATACGCATTGCTATATACATATAATCTTCATTCTTCCTTGCATCGTTACCTGATTTAAGCATCGGAGTGCCTTCAACCACCACAATGGTGGTCCCTAGCTTACAGTTGTTCGTTTTGGAAGCTCGAGATCAGCAAAGACAGATTTGGACTCATCAGTTTGATGTTGTATGTGGGGAGAACGACACATTTTCCTTGAAATAAACATATAAAGTTCTTTCTAGATAAACGAGCATCAAGACATGGTCACCAGCACCATATCTCAAACATTGAACGACGATGCCGAGCAAGACAATGTTCTAGCCAAGGAAGCCTAATGATAGGGTTGAATCGCTCCAATCAAGGAAGCTGAGCAGTCGCACAGCCCAACCACTGAGACAGCCGAGGTTGACCCCGCATAAGTCAGATCCTGCTCCACATGGATCATCTAGCACGGGTGGTAGAATGGCTAACTCGGGATCGACAGCAACAATCAAAAGGTTCAGAATCTACTGGCTAGAAAACCTGAGTGGAGAGCGTCTGAAAAGACCATAGAATGTAGAGCACTCAAATAAGTATTATCAATAAAGGTTCTCTCTTTAAAAAAATCTCATTTCAAATGACTCCATGCACAGAAATATGCTTAGTCTGACCACAGGACACCGATGGCACACATGCGGAGCGAGCCCAATCCACTGACAGTTCACCGCAAGTGAGCGAGTCTAGTCCATGGACGACTCACCGCTCCAAGATAAACTATTTCAACTACGGGGACCATAACGGCGCACATTGGCCGAGCCTAGTCCTATTCAGGATGTCGACAACTTGCCGCAGAAGTGACATTGTTCTCCTTAGAAACAAAGGGAACATGTAGGCGGACCGAACCTAGTCCACAGACAGTTCACCATAAGTGGGTGAGTCCAATCTCGCCACTCCAAGATAACCTGGTCCGATTACGGGCACCATAATGACGTATATCGACCGAGCCTAGTCCTATTCAAGATGTCGACAGTTTGCCGCATAAGTGACCTATCCGCCTCAGGAACCAAGGAAACACGCATGCGAACCGAACCTAATCCACAGACAATTCACCGCAAGCATTGACTCTAGTCCACGGACAAATCACCACTCCAAGGTAAACTGGAGACCATAATGGCACACATCCACCAAGCCAGTTCTATTCAGGATGTCAATAGCTTGCCACATAAGTCACCTATTTTGCTTAAAGAACAAAGGCAACCCACGTGCGAACCGAACCCAGTTCACAAATAATTCACCAGAAGCGGGAGAGTCCAGTCCATGAACAACTCACTGCATCTCATTGTTTCAGTCCACATGGACCAAGACCTAACTAAAAAGTAAAGTCCAGTCCATGAACAACTCACTGCATCTCATTGTTCCAGTCCACATGGACCAAGACCTAACTAAAAAGTAAGTCAAATTGTGGTATGAAATCTAGTCCCACTGGACCAAAAGGATTTTTTTTGTCGCTTTAGTTCTACATAGAGTTATGTGTGAGTACTTCGATAGACTGACACCTACTCAGGAAGCAGTCAACCCATGAGGCACATCCCGCTTATACGAAAATCACTCTTCTGTGATTTCACCCACGATGGCGAATCAAGTTATTTCATTAAGGAAACTATGCAAGTTGGATCAAAGCTACACGCATCCCTTTCCGGATTGGGCCAGTCCAGATGCTACTAAGAGTAAAACCATCTTACACCACGGATTCTATCTACTCAGATAGCCGTGACTTTTTCGACAGTTCAAGATTTTTTCTCAAGGACCGATATGACTCACATTCACTCAGGGCATGCATAAAAAAGAAAACGAATTCAGACATAATTTTTTTTATTGATTTTCAAAGAGTTATTACAAAGCTTGATCGACTAATCAATTCGAAGGTTTACACATTAAAATAATATGAGCTTGGTGAAAAGCAAGGAGCGAGCAAATATCTATTAAAACACATACTGGAACTTTGCTCCACCAATCTACTCTCCGGAGGAAGCATCACGAGTGAAGCTAAGGAAGAAGCATTGGGAACAACCACCCAAAGTTGGCTGCTAGAATTATTTCCCAAAGATGGCGGAAGACATCGTGGGAGCACCAGAAGATGGAAGACAAACTCAGGACCAAAGAGGTATTCCGTACTTCATTTTCGCAATGTTAGGATAGATTCGGAAGCCCCATGGAGTAACTAGAAGCACACTCAAACCTGGTGGCTTCCTCCAATAGTAGGTCTCGTTGAGGCTCATTGCTACAAATGTCAGAACATTTGGAGACTCCACCAATGGATGTTTCTCTTCATCATCTATAGAGCACGTACTCCAAAAGGGTCCAAATGAGAAACAAAGTCTGTGAAACACATGGTAACACTTGACCCTATCAGAACTAGCTTATATATAGGGGCAATGTTCATGGAAGGTGGTTACCCAACAGTCAAATCGACATTAAATCCTATGTGGCAATGAAGGGGCGGGGGTTTTGATTATACTGGGCTAGTCCCTATTCATCAAATTAATGGAACTACATGCAGCCCCATTAACTAGGGTGAGTAACTGATGAGACATCAAACAGTTACCCGATCACAACCGTACACATGGCATGGTCCAACCCTAACGCAAGAATGGTCCCCAGCAGACCCATTCTTAAACTGAAATTTAGCCTGTAAGTTAGGTACACAAGCTCAAGTCATGTTAGCTCAAGTGGTACGAGTCTTAGGGCTTGGCCCAGGACAATAAGGCTCGAATGCAAATCTCTGAGCTGTCATAGGTCTGAGATTGACTCAGACAAATCTGCTATTAACCCAATCAAGCATTGGGTCCTAAACATAGCCAAGTGCTGAAGAAACTAAGTCATGTACAAGTAAGATTTTGGGCGAGATCTCCTCCCTCCATCACGCCCTTGATAGCAGGGATATTTGTTGACGGAATACTCACTACTTAAGGTGAGAAAAGGGAGGAAGAAATGTAAGCATACACATTTCTAATTACTTCTAGTCTTTATTTTTCCTTGCATTGTTACATGACTTAAGCATTGAAATGCCTTCGGCCACCGCAGTAGTGGTCTCTGGCTCACCATTGTTCATTTTGCAGGCTGGAGATCAGCAAGGAAAGATTTGGACGCATCAAATATAATATGGGTGTTGAAGAAATTATAAAATTTGGGTTGGGTTGTGATGTTTTTCAATTCTTGCTAATGGATTTGCTTTCACTTGCTTTAATGGATTTATGGTTTTCTTTGAAAGGAGAAATTAGTTGTTTAGACTTTTTTTTTTTTTGTTTAATCATCTAACTAAGATGAGAACTTTTTGTGCAACCAACGTATATTCCTAAGACTCTATGATGCCCCTGAATCCAATAGTTGCAAAGGAGGGGAAGATTTGTGGAATGAATTAAACAACTCAGCTAAGGGCTAATGCATTAGTAGAACCCATAGGTGTTGATGTATGTACCTCATGGATGTAATGATCCAAATAGAATACGAGAAAGTTATAAAAATTATTGTGAAAGATTAGGATAATAAATTTTTTTAATTTTATTAAAAAATAATTTATATAGAAATTGTGTGTAAAAAAACACTAAAATCTCATTTCTCCATGGAACCTAGCTAGTATAAGGAATTTTCTCTCCATCTATAGTAACTCGCAGTATGTCATTGCATCATGCATGTAATTTACATTTCAGCTCTCACATGATTAACCAAAACCCTGAAAGTAAAATAAGACCGAATTGTTCATTGTCTTCTTGTTTTTCATCATCACCTCACGAACATACACTTCTTCATCTCCATTTTTCATCACCACCACAAACATCCTTGTCAATAGAACACCATTCACAATCATCATAAAGAACTTTTATCATCGTTTTCGTTCCTCTTATTGGTGAACACTGTGGCATTTCCATAAGGTTGAATGAAGTAAATCCTTTTTTATGTAAACTTATTACATAAGGTCCTCTTTAGCCAACAAATACTTTAGTCTCATATCTAATATGTAAAGTAATTTTAGCTTGCTTAAGTAATATGTATTGTTAGATTGGGTGTGCTCCAAGGGGTACAATAGGTCCTTATGATCGGAGACTATAGATAATTTGTATAATTTCAAATAAATCGCGCGCGCGCCATTGTCCAACCGACCGGCTCGGATCGGGCCGTGCTTGGGCCCTTATCTCTTTTTGGACAAACTTCTAATCAATCTTGGCAGGTCTTGGTGACCATTTGAGATATAGTAAATACATATAGCAATTCATCATTACAACAACAACCAACAATCAGAGAAGAAGACAGAAAACAGAGTTCACATTCAAACTAAACAGGTTCTTTCTTGTTTATCTCAAAGTAGTCAATTCATTTATCTATTTGCCTGCGTTTCTATCTTAAAGTGCATTAGGAATAGAGACAAATTTGTAGTATCTTGTGAGACTAACGACCATCAACGTTGCATCGAGACGGGTCGAATATTGCCTTAAGGACAACGCATTCAGCAAGCCTCAGATTACATCTCATCCCCTCTAACATTTTTACAGATTGTTTCCAAAAATCTTAAGACAATATTATACAATTTGCATCAGTTTCAGAGTTTATTTACAACTCTAATCAAATACATCCATAGCACATCACTCTGGTCAAAAGGTGTTTGATTTCTCAAATACATCCATAACATATCACTCTGGTAAAAAATGTATTAGGTTTTATTTACATACTTCGAATTTGTTTCAACTTTAGTTTCGTAGAGTAAAATTTGTACAGATATATAAAACATATTGTTTTACGCAATACATGTTATTTGTACATATATTTCAATATACTGTTTTGTACAATAAGTTTTGGAGTTTATATTATTTTAGAACTCTGTCAATATTACTATTTTTTTATTACAGTTGATGATACATCAAAATAGATCGATCATCACAGCCGTACATGTGGCATAAAGTACCATCACGAGAATACAATGCCCGATCCATTGGGCTAGTTCATAAAGCCCAAAAAGAATGCGGTCAATTATAGAGGCCCAGACTAGGCCCTGGTAAGAAGGCGTAAACAAGATCCAAATCCAAGCCCAGACAAATCGAAGACAAAATTCAGGCCCGAAACATGTTCTCTCATAAAGAAGAAGAATGTTGCACCAAGAAAGAGACGTGGAGGGACCTACGCCTCCACGAACACATCTCCATTAAGGTAAAAATTGTTACAGGAACATCTCCTTCCGTTGTGCCTCACATGTTTAACTCACGCAGAGAGTTAACCACGACCATTATAAAAGGTAAAGGGAACATTTGACAAAGGTATGCAATTTTAACTCAGTTTTGTCCAGATTTACATCCTTCTTCCAACAGAGTTACTGACTTAAGCATCCGAGTGCCTTCGGCCACCAAAAAGGTGGTCCTTGGCAGTCTAATAGTTGTTTTGCAGGTCAAATTCACAAAAGTATGATTTTTGGACACATCAACAGTAATTTGTACAAATTAAATACAAAGTTTATATACTACAGAACTCTAATTAAGATATTGTATTTACAATACTTAGTCTAATTAAATATTTCGTATGACATACTTTGTTTTATTTGTATTATTACTCACTAAAGTTCTTGCTCATGATAGGCCAGAGAAGTTCAAAGGAGTTGATTTCAAAACAAGACGTTGTTTTACTTAACAACATTGGACGCATTATGACTTCCTATGCAGAAACTATGTGTTGAATTTATTGGATGAAGTTTTGTACAAAGTCTATAGTACTATAAATAGTGTTAAGTGACTGTGGGGGCTTTGGAAAATAAGTACAAAATGGAAGATGTTCGACTAAGGAAATTTGTCATTGACAAGTTTATGGATTACAAGATGACTGATGCTTAACTTGTCATTCTCCAGATCCAAGTTCAGATTCATGAAATGCAGGCTGAAGGCCACGTCATCAGTGAATCTTTCTAGGTTGCTGCTATCATTAAGAAGTTCCCTCCCAATTAGAAAAATTTCAAGTACTATCTAAAACACAAGCGTAAGGAGATGAGTCGTGAAGACTTAATCATCCGCCTAAAGATTGAGGAAGACATCCGAGGAACGGACAAGCGCACACCGGTTGAAACAAAAGCGCATATCATCGAGAGTTCAAAGCAGCAGAAGAGTTCTCACAAAAGGAAGCGTTCTTCAAAGAATCAAGAAGTGGCACCAACCCCAAAAGCTATACGAACTTTAAAAGGTTCAAGGGCTTTTGCTAGGTTTGTGGAAAGAAGGGTCATCTTGCGAAGGATTGTTGAAACCGCAAGGATGAAGGCAATGAAGGCCAATCTTCTCAAGCAACTTGTCAAAAGCTCTTGTTTGTCTTATCGAAAGGTTACAAATTAGCGCCAATGTATATGATGTTAACCTCGTTAATCATCCTCGCACTTAGTGGCTTGACACCGATGCCACCCGCCACATCTGCAGCAATAAAACCATGTTTTCAACTTATGAGAAATTGAATAACGATGACAAGGTCTTCATGGAAATTAAATAAGTCTTGACAATTGAAGGCAAGGGAATTTTTGTATTAAAACATACCTCAGGCAAGAACATCACCATTAAAAGATGCCTTCCATGTTGTAGAGATGAGGAATAATTTAATCTCTGGATCTCTTCTACTAGAAAATAATTTCAAAGTTGTTTTTGAGTCAAGGAAATTTGTCCTATCTAGAAAATGGAATATATGTGGGACGTGGTCACCTTGCAGATGGTCAGTTCAAGGCCAATGTAATGGTTAGTATTAATTCAAAATATGTTTCCTATTTGCTTGAGTCCCCTTTATTGTGGCATGATAGAATAGGTCATGTGAATTTTAAGAAAATGAAGAATTTGACTAGTCTAGGGATAATCCCTAAGTTTGATAAGAAATCACAGCACAAATGCAAAGTTTATGTAGAAGCCAAATTTACTAAACATCTTTTACATTCAGTACAAAGAAACACCGAAATTTTGGTTTTAGTACACACCGATTTATGTGATTTCAAATCAATTCCTACTCGAGGTGGGAAAAAATATTTTATCACATTAATTGATGATGCTCATGATATTGTTATGTGTATTTTCTAAATAACAAAAAATGAAACAATCATGCATTTGTAAAATACAAAACTGAAGTCGAAAATCAATTAAATAAGAATATCAAAACATTGAGATTAATGGAGGCGATGAGTTTGAATCTCCATTGGTAGAGATTTGTGAACAAAATGGTATTGTACACCAAACTACTACACCTTACTCACCACAACCAAATGGAGTTGTTGAAATGAAAAATAGAACCTTGAAAGACATGATTAATACTATGCTTATCAACTCCAGTCTACTTGGGAACTTGTGGGGGGAAGCACTCCATATGACAAATCATATTTTAAATCGAGTGCCCCACAAGAACCTTGATCAATTACCATATGAAATACGGAAAGGTAGATGACCATCCTATAAACACATTAAAGTGTGGGGGTGCTTAGTGAAGGTTTTTGTTTCACCACCTAAAAGGAACAAACTACGAGAAATAACCGTTGATTGTTAATTTTGGGAAATGTTGAAAATAGTAGTACATATAGGTTTTTGGTGTTTAAATCTGATATCAATGATATTCATGTTAATACTATCCTTGAGTCTAGAGATGCAATATTTTTTGAGACTGTATTTCCTCATAGGAAGGATTACATAGAATCAACACCATTTGTGTCTTTTGAGTCGTCTAGTGCTACAAAAAAATACACGAGCTATCAAATGAAGGGAGTGAGCAAAACTTAAATTACAATGAAAATGGAAATGATGACTCCCTTAGACGTAGCAAGAGAACTCGAAAGTCCAAAACATTTGGTCTAGATTTTCTAACTTATATGTTAGAAATAGAAGCTCAAACTTATAAGAAGAAATGTCTACACCTGAAACTTCTTTTTGGAAGGAAGATACAAATAATGAGATAGAATCCATTATGCACAGTGATACTTGGGAATTAGTTGATCTTCCTCTTGGACATAAACCAATTGGGTGTAAATGGATCTTCAAACATAAAATAAAACCTGATGGTTCCATTGATAAATATAAAGCTCAATTAGTAGCTAAAGGGTATAGTAAAAAAAGGCTTAGACTATTTTAACCCTTATTATCTGGTGACAAGGATAACATCAATTAGGATGTTAATTGTCATCACAACACTTTACAATTTGGGAATTCACCAAATGGATGTAAAAATTGCGTTATTGAATGGAGAAATAAATGAGGAAATGTAAATCGATCAACTGGAAGGGTTCCAAGACAAAAGACAAGATCACAAAGTATGGAAACTTGATCGATTTTTATATTGTCTAAAACAAGCTCCCAAATAATGGCATGAGAAGTTCGATGGAGTCATGTTGAAAAATGGATTCAACATAAAAGAGTGTGCCAAGTGTGTCTACATAAAGAAAATAAATAATGCATATGTGATAGTTTGTCTTTATATTGATGATCTGCTTATCTTTGGTACTAATAGTCAAGTTATTAAGTCCACCAAACTTATGCTCACTAAACATTTCGATATAAAAGATCTTGGTAAAGCAAACATAATTTCGGGAATCAAAATATTGCGAACACCTGATGGGTTATCTTTGTCTCAATCACATTACACTGAGAACATAATAGACAAGTTCAAACAATATGGAATCAAGAAATCTAATAATCCATTCCATCCATCCCAGGTGATATATAAGCATACAGGTCCAAGTGTTTCACAACTTGAGTATTCTTGCATTATAGGAAGTTTAATGTATATGATGAATTATATGAAACCTGATATAGCTTATGCCATGAGCGGGTTTTAGGGTATTTGAAAAATACTTCAAACTATGCATTGCATTAATGTAGATGTCCAAGTGCCTTGAGGGATACAGTGATGCAAATTGGATTTCAAATTCTGAATCAGTAAAATCCACTAGTGGTTATGTGTTTATTACGGCAGGCAGGGACATATCTTGGAATTCTTCTAAATAAACATGTATAACTAGCACCATAATGGAATCTAAGTTAATAGCTTTAGATAAAACTGGGAAAGAAAAATAATGGCTTCATCAATTTTTAGAAAATTCCATTATGGCCACAACTTGTACTAGCCATATGCATATATTGTGACAATCAAGCCTCAATATGTAGAGCTCACAATTTTGTGTGGTAGTAAATCATGAGACATTCGTCAAAGGCATAATACTGTGTGGTAGCTGCTCTCTACCGGCATTATGTCCATTGATTTTGTAAAATCAAAAGATAACCTAGCGGATCAATTTACTAAAGGTTTATCTGGAGAGTGTATAGACTGTGCTTCAAGGGGAGGGGAATGAGTTTAAAAGCCTAATACACAAAAATTATCATATACGAAAACCTTACTAAGTGATTGGAGATCCCATGGACTTAGTTCAAAAGGAAACCTAGTGATGCATAATTCATTGTTAAGCACTTAAGAGTATAATACGTTTTCCATTTGTATGAAGCACCAAGTATAAACCTACTATGATCAAAAGTATAAACAATGATACACTATTTTTAATGACATGCATATCTTGCAAAAGGAAAGTGAGTTGTTGTAGGATACTTCTTATAGAAGCGGTCACCTATGTAATTGTGAGCTGGGTCGGCTCTACGAGATTTTTATCAGGCTGAAATCTATTGTGGCACTTACAGGCCCAAGAATTGTTCAGGACCAAAATGAATATAAGTGAGAGGAGAATTTGAATGGAATAATTCCATGTAAAATTTATTGATTGGTTTTACATCAACAACTGACAGATCAAGATGAAATAGTTCACTGATTAGTTAAGTAATTTTGATACTCTTTTACTAAGAAAGGTTCAAAGTGAAAGCTACCTATCCTGATGTGGCATTGATCCACATACTCTTGAGATGTCACAATTTTTCTCATTCAAGTGGGGGATTGTTGGAAATGTATGTATTTCCATAAGGTTGAATAAGGTAAATATTTATTTATGTAAACTTCTTACATAAGGTCATTTTTAGCTAACAAATACTTTAGTTCCATATCTAATATGTAAAGTAATTTTAGCTTGTTTAAATAGTATGTATTTGTTACATAGGGTGTGCCCCAAGGGGTACAATAAGTTATTATGATCGGAGACTATGGAAAATGTTTATAATGTCAAATACACCACGCGCGCGTGTCGCCATCCGACCAAACAAGATTGGGCCTTTTATCTCTTTCTGGACAAACTCCTAATCAGCTAGGATTTTCTTGATTCATAAGTCTCCACCAGCCAGTAGGTGTGTCTTCTAGCAGGTCTTGGTGTCGTTGTCTTCTAGCAACAGATATGTAATGCTTCGATTGCTATAAGTAGAATCTCAAACTGGTCATTTGAGACATAGAAAAGACATATAGCAATTCATCATTACAACAACAACCAACAATCAGAAGGAAGACAGAAAGCAGAGTTTACATTCAAACTAAACAAATTCCTTCCTATTTATCTCAAAGTAGTCAATTCATTTATCTATTCACCTGATTTTCTGTCTTAAAGTGCATTATGAATAGAGACGAATATGTTGTATCTTGGGAGACTAACGCCATCAACGTTGCACCGAGACAGGTCAAATATTGTCTTAAGGACATTGTACTCGGCAAGCCTCAAATTGCATTTCATCCTCTCTAATACTGTTACAGATTATGTCTAACACAAACACAAACACAAAAACAACCACACAACTAATTATAATTTGGGAGTATATGTAGAAGATGAACTTGAACAAGTTAGGGCATTTGTAAATTTTCTGTATTTTTATGTAATTTTTTCATGTGTATCTTTTTTAACTTATTTAAAAGCAAAAAATTGTTGACCTAAATTTGGATAAAAAGGTGTGAAAAAAAATAAGCTCAATGCTACATAAAATAATCTAACAATCTAAAAACAGAATGGCAAGAAGACTCTAACAGCTTGAACAACCACACAATGGGGCTTAGCTCGCCTAACACACGTCTATTTTTATTTGGTTGGTTTGAATTAATTTTGAAGACATTTCCTATGCCTAAAAAACTGATCAGTACGGTGGTTTGATGATGGTGAATTCGTGGTGGTGCGTCCTGTGTTGCATGTGTTGTTACAGATCAGAATAGGGATCAGGTTTTCTATTTGGAAGGGAACAAGTTTATCTACCTTAGCAGATGTTGAAGCTTAGTAGTGTCCACAAGAAACTCACTTTTGGGTTCGATTGGTTTTGTGGAAAACATACTGAGATGGATATGTTTCCAAGGAATGAGAAGAGAACAAGTGTCTCCATCTTATCAGATGTTGAAGCCTTGTAGTCTCCACAAGAGACTCACTCGTGGGTTGGATTGGTTTGAGTAAATCATATCGAGATGGATGTGCTTCCAAGGAACGAGAAGGGAACAAATGTCTCTACCTTATCAGATGTTGAAGCCTAGTAGTCTCCGCAAGATTCTAACTCGTGGGTTCCATCAATTTTGTGGAAATTATATCAAAATGGATATGCTTCAAAGGAAAGGCAAGGGAACAAGTGGCATACCTTATCAGATGTTGAAACCCAGTAGTTTCCACAAGAGACTCACTGGTGGATTCGATTGGTTTTGGGAAAATCATATCGAAATGGATACGCTTCCAAGGAAGGGGAAGGGAACAAGTGTCTCTACCTTGTCAGATGTTGAAGCCTAGTAGTCTCCAAAAGAGACTCACTCATGGGTTCGATTAGTTCTGTGGAAATCATATCGAGATGGATATGCTTCCAAGGAATGAGAAGACAAGGAATAGGTGATGGAAAGAGGTTGTTCTTGTTCATTTCTCTTCCTTTTCTTCTCTAGGAAAGGAACCTGCTAGTCTGGGGCGAGTAAGTCTAGCCAGTCATGTTTGTTAGTATTTTTGGCATTTTTTTTGTGTTCTTACACTTTTTACCCATTATCTTTAAAACACAACCACAAGCACTGTCTATAGAAAGGGTAGAAGTATAAAAAACACACAAAAAAGATTAGCAAACAATGCTGGCTAGAATTGTTGGTCTGGGGCATATAGTAATTTTGATACTTTTGGGGAGTATCCACCAATATTGAAACATGTTGGGGGTAAGTGCAAAGATGCACTGAGAACCAGTCATTCCATTTTCCACTGTCAAACAAACTGAAGTGTCTTCCTCCCTCTCTTCTCTGCTTAGATCTACCCCTAATAAAATTATTCTCTCATCTTCTCACTCTCGTGCTCTCTTTTCCAATTGTTTTAATCTAAGTTTATCTTCTCTTTTTTAGGCTTCAAACCTAATCATGAAATGAACAATCCGTCGAAGGACCAATTGAGTGTTTAACTATTAACTCATTTTGAACACTTTTAGAGAGCCCGGCCCACGCCAGACCAGCTCAATACCATCCATCATCCTAGAGATTGGGCCATTTCCAACATCTCTAGGATGATGGATGGTATTGGGCTGGCCTGGCGCGGGCGTGGCTGTGTGGGCCTGGTTCTCTAGAATTTTTGACTCATTTTACACATGTGAAATAATTTGAGAGAACTTACTATTAACAACTTATTTTACACCTGTGAATATCTTGAGATCTTGTGTATATAATAATTCTCATATATGGCCAACATTTATAAAAGTGTATAATCATGTATCAATCTAACATCAATTAGGATAATCTTTCTCCATTTTGTAAGATTAATTAGAAGTTAATTAGGATAGTATTTCTATTTTCTCTTCCATGTAAAGAAATGTAAGAGTGGCTATATAAATACACCAAAATAGTCACAACCCTAAGTCATACACGTGTCATGATGATCTTGAGGAGTTATGGGACTAAGCGTCAGCCCAATTTTGATTCGACCCAAGCAGTTCTAAGCCCGCCAAACAGACTCGAACACTTATACCTTGCTAAGCCTATGCGTGTCACAACTATTCTCAATACCCGTAAGCCCTGCTAAGGCAAGTATCTCGAGGATCAACTTCGAACAGGCAATTACAACATCATCTCCTTTCAAAATACAGAGAGATGGTGACCACTAGATCACGCATCAATGGAAAACAAGGGGACACGTCAAACGCTCAGACTTGTTCTATACCGCCGCTTTTTCAGCGGTTCCAATTACGCAGGGCAATAGACTCATGCCCCTGCGCCAACAACAACAACGACAGATCCCAAGATAGACATGTTGTCATTTCAAATAGAGAAGATCGCCAAATCGGTGGAGGCTCTTGCACGACAAAACCCTTCACCTGCTAATGGAGATTTGGAGCAGCACAGGCCTCCATCTCCGGAGGACGACAGAGAGAAAGCACAGGAGATTCAAGCCCCTGCTAGTTTTCATTGGACTAGAGAAGGTGGCATGGTAAACGCAAAGCCGACCACCAGGGCAGAGAGGCTCGATCCTCAGAACCCCCTCCGCAGATAAGCACATGGCCCAAACATGTTGTACCATCGATTTGTTCCTCCATTTGTGGATCGTATTATGAACAAGGCCCTTCCGAAGAAGTTCATGCCTCCGAAGCTCGACTTCTACGCTGGGACCACCAACCCATTCAACCACCTATGCCATTACGAGCATGTAATGGCCCTCAAAGAAGGATCTAAGTCGATGATGTTCAGAATTTTTCCCACTAGCTTGAAGAAGTCAGCACTAACGTGGTTTCACAGCCTCCCGTCGAGGTCAATCGACTTCTTCAAGACGCTGGGGAAGGAGTTCCTGACGTGTTTCGTTGAAAGTCAGTGTCTCCGAAAAGGCCTAGATTACATATCTCTCTGAAACAAAGATCCAATGAGACACTCAGAGACTATGTCACACGATCAACGATGAGCTGACGCTCATTGATGATTGCTGTGACGACACAACCATGACGGCTTTCACCGCAAGCCTAAAAAAGGGAAAACTCTACGAAGACCTCACCTTGGAACCCCCTTTAGACATGACAGAGCTCTTCGAGAGCGCCCAAAAGTACATTCCCTCAGAGGAATTGAGAACAATCAAGAGGGAAACCGAAGGTGAGAAGGAGCCCTCCGCTTCTAAGGACGGGAAGGAGGGAAGGAGATGCGAGAATGAAGAAAGGAGCAAGAGAAAGTGTAATGACAACAGGTCAGACCCTGGCTGAGACAAGCTAGAGAAAGCATCCAACTACGTTTGATCCAGAGTCGTGACACCCCTCAATTCCAGCCTCTCGGACGTACTGAACTCTATGAAAAACTGGGAAGATCTGAAGTGGCCCCCAAAGCAGTGCAGAGATCCCTCCAAGGGTGACAACATTAAGTACTGCTCGTACTGTAAGGAGGGCGGCCATGATACCAACGACTGCAATAGTATTAGGTATGAGATTGAGTACTAGATCGGCTGGGGCAAGCTAAAGGAATTTGTGAACTCTGAGAAGTGACTAAAACGATCCAGGGACCAGAGGGAGTCAGTCAAATAAGTAGAAAATGAGACTCCGGGCATAATCTATGTCCTTCATGGGGTCGGACCAGACGAAGACCACTCACACAGGTCCCGCAAGCGGACTCTACTAGAAATGCAAAAACAACCCATGGACGAGGATAGACGCATTTGCTACTCGAGGGTTCAAAGCCCCATTCCCACCTTGACCTTTACGGATAAGGACCTCAAAGGAGTCCGAGCGCGCCCTAGTCATCTCGGTCTCCATTGCAAGGTGGGAGGTAAAGAGAGTTTGGTGGACACTGGAAGCTCACTCAACGTCCTGTTTTATAATGCGTTCAGCTGTATGGACCTCAAATAGCAGAACTTGATGTCTTCAGACTACCCGCTGATTGGATTCAGTGGAGAGAAATTCCTCCCGATTGAAAAGATAAGGCTAGCAGTAGTGGCAGGAGAGCCGCAATTGAGAAAGGTCTTATTTCTGGACTTCATGGTAGTAGACGCACCGTCTACCTACAACCTTATCTTGGAAGGACCATGGCTCCAACAGATGGAAATAGTAGTCTCCACCACATGGAAGCAGTAGTCTTCACCCTTCACCAATGCGTTAAGTACATCGCAACCACTCCGAAGGAACAATACGTGGAGACCAACCTACGACACAAGGCTGTCATTATGCTGCACATAAGCAAATATAATATTCCTAGATCCAACTGGATACCACGGTGCAATCTGGACTAGAAACAGGCTTAGTGACTACAAACACATCACTCCACTCGCATGAGATCCCAACAACAGTGGCTTGCTTCAGAGAAGCAGGACAGTCAAGTGTTACAAGAGCAATATGCTCTTCAACCTAGCAAAATGGGGAGATAAAGGCAAACGAAAGTACAACCCCCGACATTCCATTGGTGCGGAGATGAACTCCCCCACAAGGTTTACTCTTTAGTAGCCTCTATGACATCAGCGAAGCTCAACAATCCGCTGAAAGCACCAACAATCCACAAGAGCCATACGAATTCACTTAAGGGACAAGATCAATTTCTTTCCATGAACAGTTAGTATATTTCAGTTGTTTGTTTCCCTTTCTATAGTCAATGTAGAGTTTTAGTCCTTAGAAACTTATGTAATATGAAAACATTCAAGAAATAAAGAAAAAATTGCGCAAACACACTCTATTGATTACTGGAAAAATGTAACAACGGACACCCAAAGGCGAATACAAAATACTACATACTACAAGCATTTGAATCTGATGCGAAATGGAGTAAGGACTCGCTTAAACAGTTCGGCTACATAAGGAGAGCCAAAGGAAGGTCCCAGTAAACTTCGTTCTTCCAAGATCAAGGACAGAGGTGCGAGAAGGGGCTGAGAGTACAGAGTAGCCGTCCGCTCTTCCAAACGCCCTCGGAAGGTGACCCAACAATGACAACACGAACCCAGCAACGAGTTGCCAACTTCCTCAAACCACATCCGACCTCCCGAAGGATGCAGAAGAAGGAAGATGAGGATGGCCGCGAGCGGTTGAGCGGGCAAGGTTTCACAATGTTGTCAAGCGAGGACACCTTTCCCATGCATGGTACCTAGGGTGACTTAGAAATACCACCCCCAGAAGCATCACACCCTCGCTAACACTTCGATCAACCATAAGCTAGTAGCAGAAACCGCATACATGCGGAAATAGCGACACAAGGTAACACCGAAGCACAGGCCGATAAACGATAGACTCATCCCTTAGGAGGAAATCCGTACTTCTTCTCTGCAATATGAGAAGAAATTACAAGATCTCAGCGAATCAACTATGTGCCCACCCAAAACAGGTGACCACGCATAATAGCGATTAACATCGTGCCCGATAAGTGCAAATGTAAGAACATTCGAAGACTCCAATGATGAAGATCTCCCTTCAGCCTTGAGAAAACCCAAAACATTCTCTTCAAGCAAGAACATTACATGAAATACATTCTGCAAAAGATAGTGCCTACAATGATTGAGAAACACCATTATATAGACATAATGATCCACCAAACGGGTGCTTCAACATTAACTGTTAGCACTGAATACCATATGGGATACGAGGAGACGATGGTTCCCAAAGAAACTGCAAAGACCACGTTCCTCCAATTAATGGTGTTGCATGCAACCCCATCAATTGAAGGGGAGTGGCCGATACTTAACCGTCTCGCAGTCAACGCCATATACATGCTACCATGCAATCTACGCCATACGCGTAGCATAATTCGTGCAAGAAACCCTAGCTCTTCCTCTGCGGGCCCATGGCTCGGCCTACTATTCAAACAATATTCTACTACATGCCTAACATGAGCACTAGAAATCCTAGTCAATTCTGACACATGGATCATACCTGTGGCTCACCAGCTGATTTAAGATAATTTTGTTCGCATAATGCACCACTCCCACGAAAATAGGTTTGCACGCCCTCAAGTAGGCGAAACCTTTATCCAACCAGGTAAGCTTAGTCAGCCGAGGCTGATGACGACGACTTCTGGTTTATCCCGACACGTAGTCCACCTAGCGCAGATTCCGATGGTTTAGAAGTGGGAGTCTAATCAGTGTTATCATGTTTTGTAACAACGACTCGCCTGGGATCATTGTCCCTTTCGCGGTCAATGACCGTCGAACCCGATCAGGTAAGCCTAGTTGTTGACAACTGGTAATGAAAGCTTCTGATCATAGCCCATATCTGTAGCCCCCACTACGCGGGTGTAAATGGTTTGGAAGGCGGGAGCCCCTAGTCAGTCCCAAACTGATTCCGACAGCTCACCGCGGGACCACTACTTTTCAGCCTGGTTGCCAAATTACCAACCCTGAACTTGTAGCCCCTACTGTGCGGGTGTAAATGGTTTAGAAGGTGAGAGCCTAGTCAGTCCTGAACTGATTTCGACGGCTTGCCACGAGACCACTGTTTTTCAACCTGGCCACCGAATTACCAACCCTGAACTTGTAACCCCACTATGAGGGTGTAGATGGTTTAGAAGGTGGGAGCCTAGTTAGTCTCGAACTAATTTCGACAACTTGCAACGGGACCACTGCTTTAGTGTGGCCGCCAAACACCCCCCAAATTTGTAGCTTGATGCACACGGGTGTAGATCATTTGGTAGGTGGGAGTCTAGTCAATCCCGAGCTGATTTCGACAACTTGCCACGGGGCCACTGCTTTTTAGCCTGGTCATCGAACCCCTTCGTCTCAAATTTGTAGCCCCCACTGTGCGGGTATAGATGGTTCGAAAGATAGGAGACTAGTCAGTCTCTTACTGATGTTGACGGCTCGCCACAGGACCACTGATCTTTAGCATGGTCTTTAAATCCTTACTCCCCGAACCTATAGTCCATTGTGTTCGGACATAGATGATTCGGAAGGTGGGA
Organism: Berberis vulgaris; assembly: GCA_963556465.1. Taxonomy (NCBI): domain Eukaryota; kingdom Viridiplantae; phylum Streptophyta; class Magnoliopsida; order Ranunculales; family Berberidaceae; genus Berberis; species Berberis vulgaris. The sequence continues at coordinate 61,938,363 of OY747127.1, read as the reverse complement.
GCCCTAAGCCGCTCGCCACGCGACCACCGATCTTTTTTGAAACAACGGCCGCAAAGATAATTCATAGTTCAGTTTGTGTCTTCACGCTCAAACGAGCTGACATTCTATTACCAGCAAAGGCCACTTACTCCGACACATAAATCGTCTAGCCAACGCGCGGACAGGTGCTAAATAGAATGCCAACCCAAGCTTACAACGCTTGACACGGTACAAATGCTTTAATGTATATGCTCAACTATCACAACTCACTTATGACGGTGGCTGCAGCCGACAAATCAGACAAGCGAGATAAGCCCCCTGCAGCTTACCTTAAGGATGAGATACAACCCAGGTAACGCAACCCACGACTAAACTATCTGCGACATGCCCACTGATGGACATGACTATGCAACAGTGACTCTGAGTCCCTCGGAACGCAAATGGTCAAGCATTCGACTGCAGACAAACCACTCAACTTCCTATTAATCCAACCAACCTATGCCAAAGTAAAAAACAAGGCGAAACAAAAACACACAATAGTGAAATGAGCACAAAACGAATACAGAACGTACTTAAGATAAAACTGTTTTCATAAACAGTCAAAGAAAAATGGGTACAAGTATACAAAGTTTACTCCTTATCAATAGAGGGTAAAAAAACAGACGAGCTAAGCTTAACGAATGAGGGAGCAGAAGTCGCGTCCATATGCCCCACGGCCTGAGCATCAGGGTCCGAACTACCCTTTTAGTCCAATGACGCAAAGGCAACGGACAAGTCTACATACGACATCTTCTTATAGCGGCCAATATCCCATTTCGGATGCTCCTCCTTCATCAGCGCCAACAGCTCCAATCTGTCATGTAGAACCCAACGAAACTTGCATTTGCCTTGCTCTTGTAGAAGCTCTTTCTCACGCACCTTCGCGTCAGCAAGTTCACGCTGCAACAGCTCCAACTTGCCAGTTAGCGCATCTACCTGAGACTACTCTATATCCAAATTGCTTTTTACAACATTGAGTTCATGATTCTCTAATTCGAGCTGGTCAGCCTTCCTCGCCTCCCGAATATTGAACTCCACATCAGACTCTAATTGTTGATTTCAAGCAGCCCAGTCAGCCTCTTTCATGGCATTCTCTTTAGAGAGAGACCGCAGTTTAGAATGCGCCTCAGCCGTAGCTTCCTACGCAACTTCCATGTCTCGGCGGGTCCAATCCGACTCTTGCTTGAATTTGTCTCTAGCAAACACCACTTCCGCTAAATCGCACTCAAGGGCTTCCAGACAAAGCCTCTGAGTTTCAGCAACCACGGCTAACTGCTCCAGCCTCCTCTCCTCAGCCTGCTTCTTCAGCCGCTCAATTTCATAAAGCGTGTCTGAATACAACACTTGCATGTGCGAGAAGACATGCTCCATGGTGTACACCCTCTCGCGCCCACCTCGACTTCCGTCCCAACAACGACCACCTAGCTCAAATGAGACATTCCCAACATAAGGTACTTTAAACCCTTATCCATATGCCCTTCTAGCGTATCCTCCTTAGGTTTTGAAGCGTAATCCATCGAACAGCTATGACGCCTGCTTATATTCTTTCTAGAAGCATACTCTATGTCAACCTCTTGGTGCCAGACCTAAGTGCTCATCCTCACTAAGTCCAGTGCAAACAAGCTTATCCGCGCATTCGGATTGAGCTCTCCCGAATTAGGAATTACACCAAAACCACCCTTCGTAGTCACCACTATTCCCAGACTCTTCTCTGCAGCCTTTCCTTAATCGCGAACGGCCGACCCTTTGGTGCGAGACCGCTTAACTGGATCCAGAGGAAGGGAAAGAAGTGAGTTATCCAATGGACCCTCCAACACCTTGAGATGTGGCCTGGAACGAGATGGTGAACAATGCAGACTATGAGAAACTCGGCATGTGTCACCATGGCCGCTATCAGACAACCTTCCAACGGGATGATCGGACACAATAACCTCAGGTGGATCCTCACACGAATCTTCTATCGGACTGGTCCCATGCGTATCGGCACCATCAAAAGCCACCATTGCAACCCACATCAATTGCTCACTACGAGCTTCTGCCTGCACAACATTGAGATTCAACATGTCTTCAACCCCTGCTAATCGCAGGTGGTCCTTCTCCTAGTCAGATACATTGGCCTTCACCCTAACGGGCCGATTAGACTCGCGCGCATCACTTACAGGAGCGAATCATCTTGAATACGAATCGGTTCTAATTCGGGACCTCTTCGAACTCAAAAAGGAGGCAAACATCTCAGATGGCTCCTCCGTATCAGACAAAATAGGAACTTGGGCACGGTAGCCTTCTTCTTCCTAGAAGGGGCCCCACCTTCAGACTTAACTCATGAAGTCCGGTAAAGAGTGGGGGCCACATGTCAGTTGTCTCATAGCTTACTACGAATGAAGTTGGGGACACATATGACGTCCACCACATTCTGCGTTGAAAAGCCGTAGAATGTCTCCATAGTGTTTTGTTCCTCTTAGGTAAGAGAAGTAGTGGGAAATCGTCTTGCAAAGAAACACAAGCAACAATTAGCATGCAATCGAGTGCAACAGAATAAAAATAAATAGTTGTACTTACGAAGTGGCTTGAACTCCCGTTCGAGATGACGACCCTTGAACTAGAAGTACTTTGAATCCGCAGGGGCCAAGAAGCAATACTTCTACCATAACTTGAAGTCATCAGGCAAATTCAGAAAGCAAACCGGCGACATCATTTTACAGACAATGTTATTCTTCAACCGATGAGAAGTCAGTAACTAGATCACTCGTGGTGTCATGTGGATGTCAGCTTCCTTCTCCCTAATCAGAATGAAAAGAATGTTCTTATATCCATTAGCCCCCAACTGGGCAGAATGAATTCCAAGGAAGTCCCTAATCACATCCAAAACGGGAAAACGTACTCCGGTTTGGGGCATCTAGCGATGCAAGCAGATGAACCCCGCCAATAGTGACATTGGCGTCTGGTCGCCCTTCAGAACAGACAATGGTAGGTCTTTGGGACCCCAAACAAGCATGAATTTCAGCAAGGCCAGATTCAGAAAGCAACCTGTCTTTGAAAAACTCAAGGCCCCTGGCCAGGGTTGCGTCATCAAGAAGGTTTTGTTGAGCCATGAAGAAGATGAACAATCTTTTCAATCAAAAGATGAACAAAGCAATATCTTTAAAAGCAAAGAAAATAGAAGAGTTAGTATTCGCACAACGGATGACCTAAATAGGGATTGGGTTCCCGCCTCTTTTCCACTGAACCGTCACACATTCAATAAATGCAGCGTGCGGCTCAAGCAATGATTCAAACTCAATCATCATGAGCGGCGTATCTTTTCAAGAGATGACTTAGCGAATCGATGTGATGGCACACTAACTCGGGGGGAGTAGCTAATGATATACCAAAATGGTCACAGCCCAGAGCCATACACGTGTCATGATGATCTCGAGGAATTACAAGCCCGATCAATGTGGTCTGCCAAATGGACCCAAACTTTTACGTCTTTCTAAGCCCATGCGTCTTACAACTATCCTTAATACCCATAAGCCCTACTAAGGCAAGTATCTCGAGGATCGTCTTCGAACAAGAAATTATAGCAGCTCTCTGCTTCCAACTAAGAAGCAAATACCGTAATACATATCACACAGAGAAACGTCCTCTTACAGATTACCCTAAGATTGGGAACTATCTCCCGTGTATCTAGGAGCACTGGGCTAACATGGAAATTTTCTTTTACAAAACAATTCCTAATTAGAAAAGGATTTCCATGAAGATCTCCTTCTTAAACTACACCATCGATGGCCTAGTCGAACAATGACTCCTGCATTATAAATAAGACATGAGGTTGATAAGCTAAGGTACGCTACAAATTCCATGTTTACAACATTACACCTACCTCAGATCCATGTCTGACTTTAGCATTGGAGTGCCATCGGCCACCACAACGGTGGTCTGTGGCTCACGTGCATTCCTTGTGCAGGTCAGCATGACTAGGTCAAAGCAGACATCGAAAAACGACTACATCAATAATAATAATAATAATAATAATAATAATAATAATAATAATAATAATAATAACAATAATAATAATAATAATAATAATAATAATAATAATAATAATAATAATAATAATAATAATAATAATAATAATAATAATAATAATAATAATAATTTATGCATCCAAATTTTGTTCTCCTAAGAGTTTGACCTGCAAAACAAATACTAGACTACCAAATACCACCTTTTTGGTGGTCGAAGGAACTCTGATACTTAAGGCAACAAATTTTTTTGAAGAATGAAATAAATCTAAACAAAACTCAGTTAAAGTTGTATACCTTCGTTGAATGTTCCATTTACCTTTTATAATGGTCGTGGTTAATTCTATGCGTGACTTAAGCATGTGAGGTGCAATGGAAGGAAATGTTTCTCGTAATTCTCCTTCTTCATGGAGACGCGCTCGTGGAGGCATAACTCCCTCCATGAGTCTTTATGCAATGTTCCTCTTCTTTATGAGAGAACTCGGGTTGGGCCTGGATTTGGTATTTGGTTTGTGCGGGCCTTGTTTGGATATTGTGTTTCTCGTAATGGGCCTTGTTTGGATATTTACAATTGGTTTTAACCTTCTTGGTTTTTACGAGCTGGCTACTCCCCATTAGTTAGTAGGTATGTTGACGTGGCCACTAACTTTGTGACGGTTTGTCTTTCAATTCCATCATTGCCTTGTATTTAATGTTGTCAGTAACTTTTGTTGGTTGGTGTCTCGATTCCCTATTTGCCCGTTCATGTTTGCTCACATTTTTTGGATTTAACGTAGCCATCATATCTCGCATGCTGTCCCATGAGCAATCCCTTCGTCGCTTGGCTCTGTATACTACAACAAAAGTGCTTATTAATAGCACAAGAACATAGCATTTTTAAGAATTGTGCTATTAAAAACCCTTTTAATTTTGTTACCCTTTTAACATAGCGTTTTTAATTTTGTTACCCTTTTAACATAGCGTTTTTAATTTTGTTACCCTAATTTGAAAACGCAAAAACAGCGAGCGGGAGGGCGAAAGTCATTCCGTGCGTTTTTGGCCTCTGATTTCATCTCCTCCCTCAAACGCAACTCTCCCTCACACAAACGCAGCTCTCCCACCTCACCTCTCCTCTCGCCGTCACCTCGCCTCGCCTGATTTCTCTCGCTCTTCTCTCGCCATCACCTCTCCTCTCACCGTCACCCGATACTTTCCTCAGACTCTGAGAAGAAGGGTCTTTATTCTTTCTTCTTCTCAAAACCCTAGATCATTCGTCTCCTCTATCCCTTTTCTTCACAACATCCTTCGTCTCCTCTGCCTCTTTTCTTCTTCTTCACTCCATTCAGGCGAGAAAAGCAGAAAAGGTTTGATGGAGACACCACAACTTCCATCTTCTACAAAGGTAACCCACCAAACCATCTCAGCAATCGAAAAAGATGTCAAAGCACTGAAGAAATGGGTGAAATCCAAATCCGAATCCGAAGGGAGAAGAAGGGTTTTTCTTCTTTCTTCTTCTCAAAACCCTAGATCATTCGTCTCCTCTGCCTCTTTTCTTCTTCTTAACTCTCTTCGGGCGAGCAAAGCATAGAAGGTTTTATGGAGGCACCACAACTTCCATCTTCTAATAAGGTAACCCACCAAACCATCTCAGCAATCAGAAAAGTTGTCAAGCACTGAAGAAATGGGTGAAATCCAAATTTCAATCTTCTGTAAGTTTCTTCCCAATTTTTCAGTGTTAGTGTTTGATTTGAGTAGAATTGTTTGATTTAGCCAAGTTACAGTAGAATTTATGTTTGTATTTTATAATTTTGTTAAATCTTTGATGTGTTTTATCTTCTGGTCTAGGGTTTTGGAGGTTTGGGGTTTACTGATTCTACTAAGTTGGGGTTGGGGAGTCACCGACTCACCAATGAATCTCAATTCATTAGATTCAAGTAAAGTTTTAACTTTTATGCCTTTTTATGTTACAACATTGACACAACACAAAGCTCCCCTTTTAATAAGTCTGTTGTGTTTATATCTTTGAAGTGGGGTTCTGTTGATTTTGGTTTTTAAATGAAAAAAATGTCTCTTTTTGTTCTTCTTCAAGTCTCCATTCTTGGTGTTCTGCTGCATGGTGGACTTTTTGCAAGTGTTGCTCATAGTGAAGATGGATCCGAGCAATGGGGTTATGTCAGAGTTCGACCAAGTGAGTTTTAATGCCTCAAAGATTTGATCTTTATTGGTTTTTAGTTTTCCATTATTAAAACTTGTTTGATTTGGTTTTGTTCTTTTTTTTGTAAAAGCACACATGTTTTGGTGGTTGTATAGAAGCCCAAACAGAGTTGAAGATGCTAGTAAACCATGGCCGATTATTTTGTGGTTGCAGGGAGGACCTGTGAGTGCAATTGTTCAATTCACAATGATTTTAATGAGTTTATGAGAACCCCATTTTCATTTTGATTTGAAAATGGTGTTTTTTTGCTGAGACTATAGGGTGCTTCAGGAGTTAGGATTGGAAACTTTGAAGAAGTTGGTCCATTGGATACTGATTTGAAGGCCAGAAATTCAACTTGGTTGCAAAAAGCTGATATCTTGTTTGTGGTAAGTGCATTCAATTGATGTTAAATTCTAATATTTTCTATATAAATCTTGATCTAGATATGAAATGTGATTGAAAATGAGAATTTTTTTCTCCATTCATTCTGTGTAAATCTTCAAATTTAACCATGAAATGGGGTGTTTGTAATAATGTGTTGTTCCTTAATCTTTACAAGTTTTTTGTTCTACTTAAATTATGGAATGAAATTGAAAGATGGGATTTTTAAATTTATTTTTGTTCTTGTTCTTGAAATTTTTTTTTTTTTGGTGTGAAATTTAGGATAATCCAGTAGGGTCAGGGTTCCGTTATGTGGAGGATAAGAATGCATATGTGAAAACTGACGAAGAGGCATCAACTGATTTAACTACCTTGTTGCAAGAGATCTTCAATAGGAATGAGAGCCTACAAAAGAGTCCTCTTTACATTATTGCAGAGTCTTATGGTGGAAAATATGTTGTTACTCTCGCATTATCGGTTCTAAAAGCGATCAAAGCTTGCAAATTGAAGCTCAAACTTCGAGGTAATCTCCTGTGCTAAGTTCAATAGAATCAGTTTTAATGTAGAAAACCCCTTAAGTGTGTTTATAATCTTATCGATCAATATGTCAAGTATAGTGTAAATTAGATTTTGATTGCAAGTAGGATTGATATCTGAGACACAAGAGAATACCCATTTTTGTTTATTGAATCTCGATTGAATTGTCTATGGTTCAAGTAGTTTGAATTGCAGTTTGGGAGTCAAATGGAATTGGATTGATGAGATATTTAATTTCACATTTTCAATCAGGAGTTGCTTTGGGAGATAGTTGGATTTCTCCAGAAGATTTTTTGGTGAGTAGTAATTTTTCAATCAAGCATTCTTATTTCGTGCATCGGCTTTGGCGTTACATTTACTATTAGTTGCTTCTAAGTTTCATCTTGCTTCAGATTATGGATACTAAGACTTGTTTTCAAACTACAGTCCTCATGGGGGCCACTTTTCATGGATGTATCACGGCTCGATGAAAATGGCCTTGGAAAATCTAATAGGTCAAAAGTTTCAATCAAATTTTCTGCAAATTTAATCAAAATATTTGTTTGATTGACAAACTTTGAGTTATCTAACATACCCCATTTTATAAAACAGTTTAGCGGAACAAATCAAGCAACAAATTGAGGGTGGACATTATGAAGATGTGATGAACTCATGGAGTGCACTTGAGAATGTTATTAGTGAGAACAACAATTCTGTGGTACCAATAATTCTCTATCTATTATGGTCTTCTTATGAATTCAATCTTGAACAGGAATTTGATAATGCTTAACAAGTTCCTTTCTTTGCATTGTAGGACTTCTACAATTTTCTGTTGGATTAAGGAAATGATCCAGTTTCAATGTCAGCCATAGAATTATCGAAAGGAATAGCGTTGAAGAGATATTTGAGATATCTCGACCCCCTTAAGTCTAATTTGCCTGATGGTAATGGTGACCTCAACAGTTTGATGAATGGATCTATTAGGAAGAAACTAAAAATCATCCCTGAGAATGTGACGTGAGTTTATTTCATAGCTTATCTTAATGCCTAGCACAGTCATAAACACCATTGTCTCTTAGTCCATTATTGTGCTAGTAAATGACGATCAATTGGGACGTGTATTGCAGATGGGGAGGGCAACAAAATGTTGTGTTTGCATCTCTTTCAGGCGACTTCATTAAGCCAAGAATTAACGAGGTAAAATTATGTTTCATGTATACCATTTTGTGCAAGATTAGTCACAAGTACGCTTTTGTTGGTATAGAAACACAGGGATGAAACACTTCAATGTGCACCGTACTTGTGAAGTACCCCAAGTTGTTTCAACCTTTCAGGGTCTGCACACGAATTCTCAAAACGATAGTGTCCTTGTAACATATGGTTCAGCCATGAAGATGTTCATCCCTCATTTTCATTCAAGTTGTAGAGATTACATTGAAGATTTTTGTTTGTTACTTGGTATTGGTTGATGAGCTATTATCCAAAGGAGTGAATGTTACCGTCTACAATGGACAGGTAAGGAGTAAAAACTTTCGATAAGTCAGTATTCTATAATTGAAGCCAATTTGGTTGATCCTCATCAAGATAAGCTTTGAATATAGTGAGCTGTTTGGACCACTCACCCACCATTAGCTCCAGTGATGGAGTCTGAATTTGACTTAACTAAGTAGGAAAAAAATATCTCAATCACGTGTAGTTAGACTTGAGCAAATAAGTGACTTCAAGAAGCTAAAATATCGAAAGTGACTATCGAATGGTTGGGTTTACTTTTGTTTTTGTTATAATAAATGACTTTTTCCGGTTGTTTTTTTATGTAGCTTGATCTGATATGAGCGACCAAGGGAACTGAAGCATGGATTGAGAAGCTCAAGTAAATGTAATGAATCTTGTAATGAATCTTTAACTTAACTTTCCCTTTAACTTAACTTTCTGCCTCGTATCAGTTAAGTGGTAAGCTAGTATCATTTGAGGAAACTGTAATGAATCTTGTAGAAAGCTCTTATGAACTTTTTTCTTTCTTTTTTTCATTTTTTTTTTTCATATTGAGTGTTATTGATAATGGTGAATTGGTTTTCTTATTGTGTGACCTGCCTAATTATGCATGATCATGTCATATGATGATCTGTTGGTTAATAATGTAGTTCTCTGCCAGATTAAGGTTATATACTTTTGAGTGAACATTTTAGAGTTATGCAGGTACACGCAGGTATAGAAAATGGTTCCTCAAGTATCCCATGTACAGAAAATGGAGTTTTTACATAGCAGAGGAGAGTTATGCAGGTACACGCTGAGCATTTTAGAACCAGTTCAAGTTTCATTATTCAGGTATTTTGCCTCCTCCCTCCGCGCGATGATGGTATGCAAAATGTGGTTGTTGTAAGTGGCAATGTCTTAGGTATACATTCTATTCTTTGTGTGTATGTTTGCATGATTTATTGCAAGGATCTATATCTTTTTCATGAAACATGTCTTTTTTTTGCATGAGTTTTGTACTTTAAGTAAGAGCTTGCATTTGGTTTAGCAAGTTCGACTGTTTAGGTATGTGGTTATGAGCTAACCTACTTAAATCTGAATACTTCTGTACTTTTTGTAATATTACTTCACTTTTTGATGCTTTTCTATGAGATTTAAGAATCAGTTTCTTCGCTGTGTTGTACAACTCTTTATTTGAAAATGTCATCAGAGGTGTTGTTGTTTAGTTAATTGTTTATCTGCATGCTAAGATATTGTTTAGTTAAAAGCCTGAAAATGATAAATAAATAAATAAAAACATTTTGCCTGCCATTGCCCCTCTTTTATTTTTCTTTTCCTTTTTCCTCTTTGGTTTTCAAGCCTAATCATTATGTAACTTGTGTGTTTTGCAAATCAGACAGCCGATCCTATTCCTTTCAGGGTTGCAAGATGAGATGGTCCCACCATCCCACATGCAAATGTTCTATGATTGAACAGCCACTGATAACAAGCGGTGCCTATTTGTTGATTTTCCAACTGGCATGCATATGGACACTTGGCTGGCTGGTGGAGACCACTGCTGGAGAACAATTCAGCTTTTCTTGGAACAAAATGTCTGAGAAAAAGAAAGACGAATCAAATGGCAATGTCGATAGTAATTAGTCCAAATACTAAATCTCCTACTTGTAATTTTATTTCTTTATGCTTGAATGTAAATGATAGCTCGTCTTACAGTGCTTGAAAGTGAAAAACAAACTGATTTGTTGAGCTACAAATTATATTAGAATAGCCATTCCACTTTTACCGTTGATGTCTCTATTTGATGGGATTTACCATCTTCAGGGAAATCTGATAAATATATCATTCACCTCTCTGTTCAGTTTTCTTCGAAACGTAGTTTCAAATTGTTTAGCTTCTATGGTTAAAGAAATCAGTGTTATAATAGCGTTTATGAAATTTCAAATTGATAGCAAATGAAATTTATAAAAAAAAATACAAAAAATAAAAAATAAAAAAAAATAAAAAAAAATTTGCTATGTATACCTACCATAGTAGAGTCTACAATAGCGTTTCTGAAATGCTATGGTAGACTCTATCGTAGCGCTTTAAAAACGCTATGGTAGACTCTACCATAGCGTTTCTGAAACGCTATAAACGACCAACTTACTATAGCATTTTAAAAACGCTATAATAGACCCTGGGTCTATTATAGCTCCGGCAGACACAGCGTTTTCTAAAACGCTATGGTATCCTACCATAGCATTTTTGAAACACTATTAATGGCCTTTTTTCTTATAGTGATAAAAGGGAACGTGACCTGTTTATTTTCCCTCTTTACGCTATTTTTGAAATTAGGGTTTTTTTTTCCTTCCTTCATATTCTTCATTCTCTTTGCTTTTCCGTTCTTTAACGATGTTTGTTGGCGATAAATTAAGCGGCAAGCCACTAGCTATTTTTAGGCTCATTTTTATCCAAAGAAAACCTCTCAAGCAACATTGGACAACCTTCATTCTGACTACAATTTGCCACCCAACCTTGAGATTATTTTGCCTAGACAGAATGACAGTCCTTGTCATCCGTGGTCTAGGTACATTGCGTTGTATCCGTGCATGTTTTCCTTTGGCATTCGGTTCCCAATTCCATAGTTGTTTTGGGAGTATCTGGATTTCTTGGGCATTCCTCCTGCTCAAATGGGTCCTAATTGTTGGAGAGTCATGGTTTTTTCTTATGCGAGAGCTATTCTGTTCGACATTCCTTTGACTGTGAGGGTTCTGCATTTGGTGGTTGGTCTAATGGTGACCAAGGATACCTGCTTCCTCCGTTCTCCTACCTGTTTTACGAAGCTTAACGATGACATCCACGATTGGTCGAGGTTCTAGTTATATGCTTCTGTTAACTCTGGATACTTCCAAATGCAAGGTCGTCTGATTATTCAATCGTTCCGGGTTCCTAACAAACAGAAGGATTTTTAGTTTACTGCGGATGATCAGTGACCAATTCTTGAAGCTTCCCCAATTCCATGTTGAGGCATTTATTAATGAGAACATCTCAGATCGTAGTGGTTTGTACACCATGAATGAAGCGGAGCGGACCTTGCTAACTGAATCCCGTGTTGAGGATATCGTTGTTTGTGCTACTCGTGTTGGCATTAGTGGTGCTAGCATTGATTGGGAAGTGAGTTCGAACAGGCGCGTTATGAATCTCGATGCTCCTGTCAATGTTGTAGTCTGAGCCTCCAAGAAGTGGAAGCTTGCGAGCCCCGTTAGTCCATCGAGGCAATTGTCAGTAAATCCTGGTCGGATTCCAAGGAAGAAACGACTCTCTATTCGTGATTCTGCTCGGACTGCAACCCATCTGAGTCATGTCAAGGATGTTACGGAAGCCACCTCTCGTCCAAGTCCTTCCTGCAAGGATGTCGTGAAAGAGGATCGTGCATCTCTTGTGGAAGTTGAGGAGATGAGGTTGGTGTTGGAGAGGAGAAAAAAATATATTACTCGTCCATTGGACAATAATGAAAATAGGCTTTTTTTGCCTATGGTGTTTCGAACGTTACTGAATGGTCTAACGAAGATCCCCGGGCTACAGATGATAAAATGCTTCAGTTGGTGGTGGAGCAGTCTAAAGAGGTTGTCGGTGGTGGTCAGAGTTACGAAGTTCATTATCCTCCTTCTCCTTTTATTAACGTCAGTGATGCGGCCGAATTCTTAGTTTCCTCTCCTGCCCATCTAGACTATCTTGCTCCTGCTCGTCTGGACTCTCCTGCTCCTTCCGCCACTACTAGTCTCGTTCCTGCTATGGTCGCTCCGCGCTAGGAGGGTAAGAGTGGGTTTTCGTTGTCATTGTCGTTCATTCTGCCCTTCTGGCTATTGGGGGTGGTTCCTCAGTGCTTTCAAATCCCCATGTTCTTTATCGATGAGTTGGATGGACTGAGCCTAGCTCCAAAGATATTCATATAAAGTCACACGGTAAGTTTTGTTTGTCTACTCAGCTTGACGTGCAAGATGGTGCGCGTAGGTTGATAAACAAATGGCATGGGCAATCAGTGGAAAAACCTTCGATGCCCGAAATGGATCCAAGTGATCTTCTTGATTATGGCCTTGGGCAAATAATGGATGGGATGATTCATCTCGCCTATGTAGGGGTGATGGGCTCAGTTTATTGAGTCGGTCGACCAGGTGGTTTATTTGGAGAGAAAATTGGCAGTGTTGTTGTTAGTATTTCTCACGTCCTTTCCCAATTCAGCGTGTTGAGAGCACAATGCACAGAGTCGGAGAAAACTACCAGGCCTGCTCAGACTTCATTGATTGAGGCGGAAAGTGTGCGGTATAAGTTTGTTGCAGAGCTTGAGTCCTTGAAGGTCAGGTTGGATGGGGTTCGTGCCCATTTATGTGATGTGGATGAGTTATCTGCAGAGAAAGCAGCTTATGATGAGGCTTCACGTGCTGAAATTGGACAATCCGTTAATCGCGATAATTCTTAGAGGAGGGTGGAACAATTGACAGCTGCACTCAACAAGGTCAAGGCAGATACTTTCCTTATGCTTACCACCACTGAGGGATGGCTTGTCGCTGCTGAAAATGAACTCGCCAATGCCAAGAACAAGTTTTGCATTGACAAGGCTGAAGATTGGAAGCGAGTTGTTGATGGGCGAGTTGATCAAGCTTTCGAAGATTATGACGATAAAGAAATTGCCTCATAGTTTATCTTGTCGAATCGTTGTGTTGCTTGTTCCCTTTTAGTTCAGCTGTAGTCATATCAGACTTCACTTCGAACTCCCTTTTGGCTAATTTCATGCTTTGGCGCATTAGCTGTCTTGAGATGGGTTGACTTTATCCTTCTTGAAGAGTTGGAGTTTGTGCAAGCAAGTTAATTTTTTGCTTCATTTTTTCTTTGTTGATTCAACATATAGGTCGACCTGTAGCTCTTTGAATTAAGTCGATTCGTTCCTTCAATTTTTACCCATAACTCTGGATTGAGTTGACTCGTACGTTCAACTCTTACTTCGTTGGTTTGATGTACTAGTCAATCCGAAGTTACTTTTTACTTAAGTCGACTTGTTTATCCAACTTTTACATCATTGGTTCGACGTATTGGTCAACTCGAAGTTTTCTAATTAAGTTGACTCGTTCGTCCAACTTTTACTTCGTTAGTTTGATGCATCAGTCAAATCAAAGTTTTCTGGATTAAGTTCACTCATTCGTGCAACTTTTACTGCGTTGGTTCAACGCATCGGTTGACTCGAAGTTTTCTGAGTGAAGTTGACTTGTTCGTCCAACTTTTACTTCGTCGATTCGACGCATCGGTCAACTCAAAGTTTTTTGGGTGAAGTTGACTCATTTTTTATTCGATGCATTGGTCGGCATCGGTTGACTCAAAGTTTTCTGGATTAAGTTGACTCGTTTGTCCAACTTTTACTTTGTTACTTCGACAAATCGGTCGACTCGAAGTTTTTTTAATTAAGTTGACTCATTCTTCAAACTTTTACTTCATTGGTTAGACGCATCGGTCAACTAAAAGTTTTCTGGATTAAGTTGACTCGTTCGTTCAACTTTTACTTCATTAGTTTGACGCATCTATCGACTCGAAGTTTTCTGGATTAATTTGACTCGTTCGTTCAACTTTTACTTCGTTGGTTCGACGCAACAGTCGACTCAAAGTTTTATGGATTAAGTTGACTCGTTCGCCCAACTTTTACTTTGTTAGTTCGACGCATCGGTCGACTCAAAGTTTTCTGGATTAAGTTGACTCATTCGTCCAACTTTCACTTTGTTAGTTTGATGCATCGGTCGACTCGAAGTTTTCTGGATTCGACGCAACTTTCACTTTGTTGATTCGACGCATCGGTTTACTCGAAGTTTTCTAGATTAAGTTTACTCGTTCATCCAAATTGTACTTCGTTAGTTCGACGCATCAGTCGACTCGAACTTTTCTGAATTAAGTTGACTTGTTCGTCCAACTCTTACTTCGTGGTTGATCAGACCAGATGTTGTTTTTATTATATATATCCGACGTGTGTCCTGATTTCTTTTGGCTTGGTATGCTGATTGCTTTGTGTGGCTAAGTTTTAACGCATTTATCTTGTCATCCACACCTAAGATGGGATTCCAAATTTGTAATTTTATTGATATTCCTTTTTGGATGTTCTAACCAACCCTAAAGGTTGTTTTTCTGAAATAGTTATGCTAGATTGAAAAGTGATTTGCTTTGTCTTCTTGATCCTTGTTTGGTTGATGTTGATCCTAGTGCTAAAGATTTATGTTTTTGTTGTTTTGTCTCGTATAGCCTATGTCTCCATTCGCCATATTTGTTGTTTATTATGCCTCGCTCGTTCGTCGTATATGTTATATCATAGCCAACGGACTCGGGGTGCTTTATGATCCGGCAGCTGAGCAATATTGATTTGTCCAATCGTGCTCACATCAGCGCCAAATTGTCCAATCATATTCACATTAGTGCCAAATTATCCAATCACGCTCATGTTAGCACCAGGTTTGGCATCAACTCTTGAGGTTTGGTCGAGTTTGTTGTCATCAATTTCATCGTTTGTAACTCGGGTTGGGCTTGCATCTGTTGGTAGGGTCCTTGAATCGTGTTAGTTGATCGGTGCAAACTTCTCCATGTTCTATGCGTTGGTAAAATTGTTCGTATGGTTTCCTAGTACTCCTGTTTTGATATAGATCAACTTGAGTGAGAGGTATTTTTGGCTGCTTCTTCAGTTGGGTTGATTGTTTTGTTTTTTTTGGCCATGTAGTGTCGGGCGTATATTAGTTTTCTGGGTTGTTCTTTTGATCCCGTAATGGTATCTGCTTTTTCCTTCCCCTTGAGTTGTTTGTCTGGCATTCTGATGAATTCGCAGAGTCGTCCTCTCTAAACCCAGTGCTCAATTTCATCTTTTAGATTGTAGCAGTCTTCGGTATCGTGCCCATGGTTCGTATGGAAGGAACGATATTTGTTTTTGCCTCTTCCTTCCGGGTCTTCTCTCACCCTCAGTGGCCAGTTGATGTCTTCCCATTTCGCTATACGCTTCAGTATATTCACCCGACTTGTTTTCAAGGTCGTATATGATTTTTATGTCTTCTTCAACACAATTGTTACTCGCTCATGTCTGGACCGTGATGACTGCACACTACACCATAAATGGTAATTTGTAACACACTAGCTTTATTCCTAAAAATATTTGTAACACCACAAAAGTCTTGTAAATCATGGCATTACAAAATTAGTAACACCTCGACATGTTATAATCTTCAACTTTTGTAATAGTTGTCCAATGTTACTAATGGCACTGAAGCATGTTACAATGTTCAAATATTAGCAACACCTCTACGTGTTACAAATGTTTTCTTACAAAAATCAATATGTAAAATTTTATTTGTTTTTAATCAAATATTAGTACTATAGCACTTTTAATTGGCATCTAAAGCAACATTTAAAACATCTGGAGTTTGGATTTTTAGAAGAAATTGTGACATGAAAAAGGATTTGATACGTCACAGTAATCCATTTTATTTTTACTCTAGTTTGTCTTAAACTTTTAACTTATCAATAGAACAAAAAAAAATGTAGCATAAACCCTTTACCGGAACAATCTGAGAAGGAAAACACAAATTTGCAACCCACCCAAAACATAATGATTTGCTATTTTTTTAATCCCTATGCTCATCCTGAGTTTCGGCTTGGTCATCAGCTAGAGGGAATTAAGCCGGTTCATTGGCATTTTTTTTTCAGCTAATGCCTCTTCCTTCATCTTAACTTTAATACCTTCTTCTTCTTCTTCTTCTTCTTCTTCTTCTTTAGTTTACTCTTATGGCTAGCTCATCGTTTTAACTTAGAAGTGTTCGAGTTGTTTTGCTTTGATGTTTTGTCATGACTTCGAGGACTCTATAATGTGAGATCTCTGCCATCCATTTTTACAGACTAGTATCGACTTAGAATTTTTTTTATTTTCGGTTGAACATTTGTTTGTATAACTAAATATTTTTTATTTCTTAGTTATTTGTATAACTAATATATTAATATATAAAATTACTAATAGTAACTTAAGTAAACTATTAGTAACATCTTTTTGGGTTACAAGACTTGTAACACATTGAAGAGTTACAAATTAAAAAATATTGATGTTACTAATTACCCATTTTGGTGTAGTGCCAGCTTCTCAGACTCTTCCTAGTTTGATTCGGTTCTTCCGCTATTCCGATGCCTCTTTGAATGAATGTTATCCTCGCAGAGTCTGTCATCTCGTCTTTTTTCCTCCCTTCTTTCCTGTTTCCTTGAATGATTCTCCCTTTCTTGGTCATTTTTTCTCCTAGCAGCTTTCATCTCCTCGAGAGAAATGCATTTTTGGGATGTTTTCAATGGGACTATCATGTTTTTGGAGGTTTCAGGTTTATAGCATCGAAAAAGGGGCATCTCTTTAGCCCGACGGTGAAAGTTGTGGCGAGTGTATCATCACTGCATCCATCCATTATCGTCAGTGCGTTGGTGAAACGAGTGACGTATTCCCTTATCGTTTCTTTGAGACCTTGCTTTATATGGAGGAGGTGTCATGGTCCTCTCCTCATTCGCTGACATCCAATGAATCTTGTGATGAAGGTGGTGGCTAACGTCTGGAAGGAGTCTATTGACCTCAATGGTAGGTTGTTGAATCAATTCATTATTGCGGAGGTAAGACTAGTGAGAAATGTTCTACACAAGATTGACTCCGTAGTCTCCTTCAATGCCATCATGTGGTGGAAGTGCCTCAAGTGATCTGTTGGGTCGGTGGTGCCATCATATACTTCAAACTTTGGTGGA
The DNA here is from genome assembly GCA_963556465.1 of Berberis vulgaris. Classification (NCBI taxonomy): domain Eukaryota; kingdom Viridiplantae; phylum Streptophyta; class Magnoliopsida; order Ranunculales; family Berberidaceae; genus Berberis; species Berberis vulgaris. Next base: position 61,921,023 of record OY747127.1, on the reverse strand, counting down.
GTGAACTTCTTTGACATGGGGGTTATCATGAAAGCATCGGAGAATGGTGACTTCACTAGTTCGTATAATATGTTGGGATCAGTGACTCCGATTCTGAACGGGATTTCAGCGAGCAATCCATCGCTTTGTGGAGTCTTACCCTAGAGAAGTTCATTGCTCTCAAGGTTTCTCTGTTGAGGTTCTGTTGGACCTTTGTCGCTCCCTCGAGTTCGGTTGGTGGAGTTTTGTTGGGGTGGCACTTGAATAGGATCAAATGACTGGATGCGCTCCTGGGTGAGTTTTTCTAGCATCTTCGTCATGTAGTTCATTTGGACCATAAGCAGGTCTACCCGAGGATTCGTGGTAGCGTCGCCTGGTGTCTGGGTTGTCTGAGCTACTGTATGATGTGGATCTCGATTGTTGGGTGCCATTGGACCGATGGTTTGATCTGTATTTTGTTCGCAAACTGCTTGTGATACATTTTCACCAGTAGTAGGATTATTGTGATCATCGCTGGATTGAAGATCTGTAAAGTGTGTCATTTTTTGTAACAGCTCGTTGATCGTTTATCAGATTTCGGTGAACTTCTTCACTGTGGATCTTCTTTCTAGGAAACGCGTCGCTCCCCACGGAAGGCGCCAAACTGATGCCTCCAGATCTTGTCCTCTTAAGAGTTTGACCTGCAAAACAGATGTTAGACTGTGAAAGACCGCCTTTTTGGTGGTTGAAGGCACTCCGATACGTAAGTTAGCAACTCTGTTTGAATAAGGAAATAAATCTGGACAAAACTCAATTAAAGTTGCATACATTTGTCAAATGTTCCCTTTACCTTTTATAATGATCATTGTTAATTCCACGCGTGACTTAAGCATAGGAGGTACAATGGTAGAAGATGTTTTTTGTAACAGTCTCCTCCTTTATGGAGACGCGCCCGTGAAGGCGTAACTCCCTCCACGACTTTTTTTATGCAACGTTCATCATATTTATGAAAAACTCGTGTTGGGCCAGGATTTGGGCTTTGGTTCGTGCGGGCCTGTATTTGGGCTTCAATTATGTTTTCACGTAATGGGCTTGTTTGGACCTTTACGATTGGTTGTAATCTTTTTTGGTTTTACGAGCTGGCCCAGCAGATGGGGCACCAGATCCTTGTGATAGATGTACTCTGCCATGTGCATGGCCATGATGTCGGTCTATTTTTTATGTATCAATAATAATAATAATAATAATAATAATAATAATAATAATAATAATAATAATAATAATAATAATAATAATAATAATAATAATAATAATAATAATAATAATAATAATAATAATAATAATAATAATTTATGCGTCCAAAATCCGTTCTCCTGTGTGTCCTGCAAAACAAATGTTAGATTGCCAAATACCACCTTTTTGGTGATCGAAAACACTCCAATGCTTAAGTCAGTAACTTAGTTGCAGATGGAGATAATTCTGGACAGAACTCAATTAAAATTGCATACCTTTGTCGAATGTTCCCTTTACCTTTTATAATGGTTGTTGTTAATTCCCTGCATGACTTAAGCTTGTAAGGTGCAACGAGGGGAGATGTTCTCTGTAATAATCTCCTCTTCATGAAAATACGTCCTTAGAGGCCTAACTCCTTCCACGCCTCTTTTTCTCTATAACATTCCTCCCTTTTAAGGGAAAACTTTATCATGTTTGGATTTGGGCCTCTGATTATGATTTATTTTGACGGGCCCTGTTTGGGCATTCATGACTAGATTCGTCCTCTTTGGGCTTTATGAATATGTCTGGTATTGGGATATTTGATCCTCGAGATGGATGATCTCTGCCATGTCTATGGTTATGATATCAGTCTTATTTGATGTATCATCCGTTACTCCCCCTTAGCTAGTGGGCATGTTCGCGTGGCCACTAACTGTGTGACGGTTGGATTTTTTATACCACCATCAAGGCGCATTTAATGTCATTACCAGCTATTGTTGCTTCTATCCCTCCGATGTCTCGTCCGCCTATTCGTTTTGGTGTGATTTTTGGGATTTTGCGTTGTCATCATGTCTTGCACATTTTCCAATGAGTGGTTCTTTCGTTGTCCAATCTTATAAAAAGAGGAGTTCGGTACAGTATTGTCTTTTTACGTTCCCTTCATTCCCAAGTGTTGATTTATCTTTTTTTCGTCTTTGTCTCATAACGATGTCTAGCTTCAGGGTTTTGAGTGGCGACGTGCTTGACAGTTGTGAGGCTTACTTATTCCCTAAGCGGGCGATGCACACGACTCTGGATAGCGTTCGTTATGACTATTCATTGTCAGCCGATCTCGAGATCATCCTTCCTGAAAAGGGTGATAGTCATTGTCATCCAAGGTCTACCTATATTGCTTTTTATCCCCGAATGTTCCACTTTGGTTGTAGGCTTCCTGCTCCTGAGATCATCTAGGAATACCTAGATTTCATGGGCATTGTTCATGCTCAGATGGTCCCTAATGGTTGGAAGGTGTTGATCGCGGCATTGGCGAGGTGGGTCGCTTCATCCAGGATTCCTATGAATGTCAGGGTTCTACATTCCTTGGTGGGGTTCGGGGTGAATGCTAACCGAACATGCTATCTTTGTCCTCCATCTTGCTTCGAGGGCCTGCAGGATGAGTATAGGAACAAGCTGTCATTGTCGTTGGAGGAATAAGAGTTACGTGATCGATTTAACAAGCTACCCTTAGTTTCTGTGAAAGATTTCTTTGCTACGGACGTTATTACTAGCAGTGGTTTATATACCTTGAGTGAGGCGGGTTGTGGAGATCTTACGACGGCTCGTGCTTTAGAAGTTACCATTGCATGTGCTAATAAAGTCGTTGTTTCCGGCAAGGGGATGGAGCATATTCCTCTAGTTTCTGCTGGTGATGCAGATGTTGGCCGGGAGGCGAGCTCTATTAAGGTGCCCGTGGTGGCGCTGCTCCTGTGATTGCTAGAGACATTGGTAATGCTAGCCCAAGCATTAGAAAGAAGAAAGCTTCGAGGCCTCCTAGTCCGTCTAAGCTGCTGGCGATTAGTCAGTAATGTCCCAAAGAAGAAAAAACTTGCTACCTCAGTTCATGGTATTACTAGGGCTCCCACTCATCCAATATCTTTCGGGAAGGGTGGTCATGATATAGGTGATCCCGCTGCTTGAGAAGCTGAAGAGATAAATCAAGCTCTCGAAATGTGTAAAAAAGAAGGTTTCTCATCCTTTGGATGCTCGCAAGAAGAATCTTGTCTCTACGTATGGCTTGTCTAGTTCTGCCAACCTATCAGATGACTAGCGTCATTGACAACAAGATGCTTCAATTTGGTGTTGAATTGTCTAAGAATTCGAACAGCACAAAGACTCTGGATGACTTCGAGTTTGATCCTCTTCTGAAAGATTGAGTTGTTGCTCGGGGTCAGGGTTCCAAGCCTCCTGGGTCCTCTGCCAGTTTTAGGTTCCTCGAGATTGCCTGTTATCCCTTCTACTTCCCGTTCTGCTGCGATCGTTTATGAGAAATTCTACTAGCCTTCTGAGATTGATGTGCAAGATAGTGTTCATAATCTCATTGTTGGTTGTCACGGATGTTGGGCTAATAGGACTCTTATGCCCGTGTGCCCGCCACGTAATCACCTCGATGAAGGCCTTACTTATGGAAGGTGATGATACATCAAACCGTCCTTTGATCAGCATCGTACACGTGTCATGATAAACTCGTCCACATAACGAAGCAGGCCCGATTGCAAGCTCATTCCAGCGAGGCCCAAATAGTAGTAAGCCCATCATTGGCAGAATCTAGACAGTCGGATCCGAGTTGCAATGAGCTAGTAAGCCCACATGTCACGTGGTTAGGCCCAATACTCGTAAGACCTCTAAGGCAAGTATTTGAGAGATCTGCCCAAGACAGGCAGGCCAACAACACATTGGATATGACTAGGAAACAAATATTAGAGTATAAGTCGGTAAGGAAACTTCCTTGCATGGACAACACTCAGAAAGGAAAACCTCTCCCACAGATCTAGGAGCACGAGTCGTGTAGGGAAACTATCCCACATGGACAGCTCCTAATCAAAAGGATCTCCACAACATGATCACTTTTCCTAAACTATGCCACCAAAGGCCTAGTCAAACAAGGACTCCTTCACTGTAAAAGGGAGATAAGGTCAATGAACTAGAGGTACGCAATATAACCTAGTTTGCAATTTTAAGCCTCTCCTAAGCCTTATATAACTAAAGCATCGGAGTGTCATCGACCACCACACGGTGGTCCTTGGCTCACATTTGCTACCTATGCAGGTTTAGGTAAACAGCGAGAGAAAGGAGAGCAAAAATTGATTGCATCAGTTTAGCGCCATCCGTGGGGAACAAAAATTTACTCATAAAGAACTGTAGTTTCACCCTTTCCTAGAGAATCAACGAGATGGTGACAGCGAGGTCTCGCAATAATGGAGATATTGTTGAGCCTTCAAACGCTCAAACAGACAGAGCGCCTCCAGTTCCACCGCCGTCGCGGAAGGAACCACTTCAAACCCTTATGCCAGTAGCGGCAGCAGCAGACCCAAGGGTGGACTTGCTTTCAACACAAATGCAGCCGCAGAAATGTTGGAGGCTTTCAAACAGAGGAATCCTTCACCTGCAAAGGGAGATCGTGAGCAGCGAAGGGCTCGTTCCCTAGAAAATTCAAGAGAGCATGTTCAGGAGAGCCGCGTGGTCTCAGTGGACAAGGGGCAGAGGCACGACCAATAGAGACCCAGCGCCGAGAGTCGACAGATACGTCTCGCACAACCCCCTCCGCAACGGGGCCACAAACCCAGATGTGTTGTTCAATCTCATTGTCCCTCCATTCATGGACCGTATCATGGACGAACCGCTGCCCAAGAACTATACCCCACCAAAGTTGGAGTTTTACAACGGAACGGGAAACCTGACCGATCACCTGCGCCACTTCCAGCGCATTATGGTGCTCAAATAAGGGTCCGATGGAATAATGTGTCGATCATTCCCTACAAGCCTGAAGACGTCAGCACTGATGTGGTTCCACATCCTTCCACCGAAATCCATCGATTCATTCCAGACGTAGGTAGCTAATGGCTCAGGTGGGGTCCACATTATCTGCTAACCTTAAAATAAAAATAGAACAAGACATTGAGGGAATACGTCACTAGTTTTAGTGATGAGCTGACCCTCATCGACGGCTGTAGTAATGACACCGTCCTCACGGCTTTCACTTCGGGTCTCAGAAGAGGCAAACTCTATGACTTCCTCACCCTAAACCTCCCCAGCCAATATGACAAACTTGTTCAGAGATGCCTATAAACACATCACTCTGGACAAAATGTTGGCTCCCAATAGAGCGGCGAAATCCAAAATGAAACCCTCGATCACGAAAGATAGGATAAAAGGAAAGAATAAAGAGGATGATGACAGTAATAAGAGGAAGCGCAAAGACAACAAGATCAACTCGGGTCGCCCCAAGCAGGATAAGGCCTCAAATTACGTCGGATCCAGGTTTGTCACCCCTCTCAATACCAGCCTGTCTGACATCATAGATTTTATCAAGGATTGGGAAGAGCTAAAGTGGACGCCTAAGCAACAAGAAGACCCTGCTAGGCGCGACAACAACAAATATTGCGCCTACCACAAGGAAGGCTAACATGATACTAAGGATTGCAGATATGCCGAGCAAAGGAAAGAGCGGACGCTGTCAAAGAGATAAAAAATGAATCTCCTGGCGTCATCTACGTCCTCCACGGGTTCGGTCCCGAGGAAGAGCAATCAAACAGGTCCCGCAAAAAAACACTGACTGAGATGCAAACACCATCTCAGTATGAGGACCGACAATTCACAGCCCGATCTCATCACTGACATTTATGGAGAGGGATCTCCACGGGGTACATTCTTTCCACAATGACGCCCTTGTCATCTTCGTCCTTATCGCTAAGTGGGAGGTAAATAGACTTTTGGTGGACACTAGAAGCTCACTAAATTTCATGCTCCTCAATGTATTTCGCAACATGCAGCTACAAGATAAGGACTTAATGTCTACCAAGCACCCTATGGTCGGATTCAGCGGAGAGAAGTGCTTCCACATCGAAAAGATCAATCTAATGGTGGTGGTAGGAGAGCCACATCTACGGAAGTACCTTGTCCAAGAGCTCATGGTAGTTGACGCCCCGTCCACCTACAAAATCATTTTGGGAAGGCCCTGGCTACATCATATGGAAGCAGTGGTATCCACCCTACACCAAAGCATATAATATACAGCCAAGCATGCCCAAGGGATTATCCAAGGAGATCAGCCAACAGCAAGAGACTGCCATTATATGTCCCTAAAGCAGCTAAACTGTTGCCAGTTACAGCTCGGGCCCAAATAACCAACATGTCAAGCATTTGGCCTAGACATAAGAGGTGGATTACTTTATGAAGGCGAAAGAGCCCAAACAACTAAGGAGCGGCTATGTGGAGATTCAGTAGTCAAAGCCAGTGAGGCAATCCAGACTAACAAAGAGCTAAGTAGCAATACTTCAGCGAATGGGCACCAACTCTAAGAGCTGTTAATCAGCAAGGAACTGCCCGCCAACATGAAGTCCACCATTTAGTAATTTTGTTAGCTTTTAAAAATATAATAACTTTGCTAGAAGGACCATGCAATCCAAGTCAGAACCATTTGCGCCTCCTTCAGGGCCGAGTTAGCTCAGTCTCCATTTAGAGTTAAATTATTTGTTGCTCTGATTTCGTTTCTTGTTTTTTGTTTTCGTTTCAGTGTAGAACAGTTTTTCGTATAGGACATGTTCCAGAAATAAAACAGATTCTATTGATTGTAATGAGAATTATTACAAAGTTTTCCAACCAACTAGTACACCAGTCTATACACTACAAGTATCTAAGTCCAATGCAAGCATTTATCCACTGAAACAAGGGTAGGGAGACTGATCGGCTAAATTCGTCTCCAGAAGAGAAGGTAGAATGAATAAAACATCTGCGACAGATGACGAAATAGCGCACTCAATTAATTGCTCCGTCGAAACACCTTACGAAGACGATTCGGATGTGGCAAGCCAAGTACTCAAAGAGGGCTGCGAGCACTCCCTTAGTTCTTCACTCCGTCAATTATCGTCGTAAAGAGGAATATAAGAAAATGACAAAAAGCTAATGAGAACGTCCCGAAGCAACAAAATCGTCGAGGTTTCAAGATGCTACCAAATGGAGATGACTTTCAAGCGCATACTTCCTGAAGTGAGGCAGAGGTGCCACCCCAGTGATGAGAGTCACAACCTCCAACGCTCCCATCCACAATAAACTAGCTGCAAAGACCAACCCTCGACAACAGTACACGGATGGGAGAGTGCTTGAGCACTGGAGGATGGAAGATAGACCTGACCCGGAGAGGAAATCTGTAACTATTCTTCGCAATGTAAGAAGATATTACAGGCTCTCATGAGATCAATCTAATACCCACTCAGATCAGGAGGCACCGCATAATAGCAAGTCTTATCGAGACTCATCGGCACAAATGTCAGAACATTCAAGGACTCCAACAAGGGAGATCTCCCTTCAGCCTTTGGAAAACCCAAAGCAAACTCTCTAGTAAGATGCATTTGATTAACACGCTATATTATTTTCATTGTAGTGCTTGAACGTAGAATAGCCAGCCCATATATAGGCGAAATGGTTTACAAAGAGGCGTCAACAAGCAATTACTTCAGCAGTAAATGTCTTTCAAGAAATCGAGAAAACGGCGGTTCCAACAGCATCTGCACAAGTCCACATCTTTTGAATTAATGACCCTACAGACAGCCCCATTAACTATTGGAGTAATCGATACTGAACCATTTCGCAGAATGCGCCGTATCCCTGGCACGCTGATCCATAAAGATATCTTCTAATTGAGCCCCACAACTAATGGGCCAAAGCTTATGCCCTGCTAGATCCGGCCCAACACACTCACAAGAACAAACAACAAAGGCCCTGAACGCCCACAGAATAAGAAACGGGCCTACATAGTATTATTAATAGACCCAAGGCATCGACTCCACTATTATTTCGTTGTTGTTCATTAAAGTCGGTTAGTCTATTATTAGTCCAATCAACCAATCCGACACTTGAATCAGACCACCGGGAGAATTAAGTAAGTCAAGACCACCAAGTCAAACTTACGCGCCCGGAATCTTACGGAGAGTTAAGTAAGTCTGGACCACCAAGTCAGACTTACACGCTCAAAATTTTATATGCGAGCCAAGTAAGTCAGGACCACCAAGTAAGAATTACGCGCCCAAAGTCTTACGGGCGAGTTAAGTAAATTAGGACCCCCAAGTCAAACTTACACTAACATAATTCAAAAAAAAAAATCTAATTTGTTGCGAGGGTTTGAAACCGTTAAAGCTCTTTTTTTTTTTTAAATTAACCTCCAGTGGGAGGGGCAACTATGGAATGCCAGACCTTTATTACTTATCAAAAATTGACTTACAAACGCTACGGGGGTACATTACGACGTTACCCGTATTAAAACCAAAACAATAGAAAAACATGTCCTTAAAAAAATTGCCACGACAAAGACAGAACTTAAAACATCAAAAAGACTTGAGGCCAAAACAAATGCCCCAACCAGAATGCGAGCAAATATTCCCAAGCAACCAGCACACGCTGAAACACCAACGCCATCTGAATAATCACCCTGAAAAACAGCCAACAGGACGCTGCATCGTACCCTCGCGAACTGTGTTTCGCAGCAGCATGCAGTAACCATCCCTCGCATCCACCATCTCGACGCTGGGCACAACAACAGCATCTCCTCAACAGGCCGCAACATCTCAGTAGGCCGCAGAAAACCATCAGTCCGCAACATCTCAGCTCCCAGCATACACTCTGTTTTGCAACAGAGTGTTCCAGCCAACAACCTATTGGATGTGGTACTAGAGTGTAGGTGCGCTGCAAGCCTGCTCGACGCGCATCCTCGCTCCTGCATAAAAAACAACAGCATCCTATACACCAGAGAAATGCACAGCTCCAGTACGAATCGCGCACTTGCAGTCCAGCAAGTATAGCAGGCTGAGTGCCTGCGCTCATTGTGATTCCCGCAACTGCCTCTCCTACAATGCCCCTGTAGCCCAAAACAGACCCGCAAAATAGAACTTGTTGTCGAGCAGCAATACGCAAGAAACTGTCCGCATTCCGTCAGACCATCCTCGACCCAGATGACCCTTGTTCGACACCACAGACTACCCCAACCTGTTCCTCGCATCGGTGAAATCCTGACCTCTATGCGCATGAGAAAATACTCGGAGCTGCCGCTACTCTTTCCCATGGCGAATGTATGTCGTATGCAATCTGTCAAGCACTATCAAGCCTGCCACTCGCCTAGGAAGATCATTCCCATGGTGAATGTACGCCGTATGCAATCTGTCAAGCTCGAAAACAGACAATGGGATGATACTTCGGCCAATTTCCATCCTTCAAAGCTCGAAAACATGAAGAAAAAGACTTATCATTTGCCCATCTCATATAAAAGTAAAACCATAACGACATACGAGGAAAAGACTTATCATTTGCACAATACCTTACGATACAATACAATACGATATGACACAATTATCCTAAATTTAGGTTTCTGATATGCAATACGATAGTCTAAGAGCAAGATGGATAATTTAGGTTTCTGATATGCAATACGATAGTCTTTGGGGCATTTTGCATGTAAGCCTCTGATGCCTTTAAAACTATTTTCTAGAAATGTGATCTTAATCATGTCATCAATATGCATGCTTTAAGACACAGTATCAATATGTCAGACTTAAGGAAAGACAAGTAGAGATTTATTGATTAAATTCTTATTACCAAGTAGGATGACAATACTCGAGCATCCTAGGTAGGAGAGCAAGAAGTAAAAGATAATAAGTCAGAGTTGAGGCACCCTGATTCATTTTCAGATTTTGTAACAGCGATGAGCTTAACACTATCACTTCAGGCCTTATATGTGGAACTGGCTTGACATGGACTGACACAAATCATAGCATTTCTTAACTGTAAAATTGCAAAATTGGCATGTTATCGATATTCTATGTTTGTCAAAAAAATAAAGATATATTGTACTGATATGATATCAATAACTCGCTACATTATAACCAAAAAAATTGCTTATAGATATACTTGAGCCTATTTCCCTAAATAGGTGGGATAATGAAAGATTGGCTCTTCATAAAGTGGATCCGCTGGGAAGGTTATAAATTTTTTTATTTTTCTCAAGTGAAATTAGTAATTTCATTCAAAAATTGGATAAAGTGGAAAAGAGTTACTTTAGCCTCTCTTGGCATATACAGTACAATAGAGATGTAGAAAAAGCAAAAACTGGATGAGTTGTGAAGCCAGTATACCTGGCGCTGGGCAGGGGCTAAAAGCACCCTTGGTCTAATTGATTTCACATATTCGTATGCAGCATCAGGTGCTATCTGTCTGTATTGGACTAGCCCACCAACTTATGAACTGAAATTTAAATTAAGTGTCAAAGAGTTAGTATTTTTTATGATCGGTTGTAACTTATGAACTGAAAATGTATATTGTGCTAGAATGTTCAAGAATATCACCTGCTGACGATAAGTGATTTTTTCACTATTTCTGTTGTGAAAGCAATTAGAGGCAGTTAGAGTCTTGCAAAATGAATGGACTGTGCACGTTTGAGGCTCTAGTAGTGGAGGATCTGGGCTGGTAACTTCAGTTTGCTGATCCACAATGCATATGAATAATAAATACACACAAGCGTGATGAGAAGGAAGAGAGATGAGAGAAATGTTGACAAATAAATATCTTGAACAGTATTCAAGTGCATGTAGTACTGGGGATGTTGGAAAGCAATGGTTAAACTGAGGACATAAAGATCGTCAAAAAGGACAACTTACTTCTTGATCAACCATTTACGTAGCATATCCGGGAAAAAATTACAATCTAAAGCTAAATATAACTTGATCAACCACTTCTTTTCAGAAATTGTAGGGATGGTGCACCATCAAATTTTGGAAATAACTTGCATGGCGAGAACACCGCTACAATTCAGGATCTCAAGTACTTCAATTTGACAAATAAATTATGATATATTTTGCTGAACCATATTAAAAACGAGAACTCCTGTATAAACTAAATAAATTATGATATCAATCCCATTCCTCAACCTGCCTTTGAAGCGATTGGACATAATTAATGATCTCATCAAGCATTACAGCCTTACCGGTTACCGATAAATACAAAGCTCTAAAATAATCAAATTACAATTACACCAATAAACGTTGGTGAGATATTAATGTAACAACCTTAATTCACAAAATGAAGAAAATCACCTTGCTACAACCAGGTACTAAGTCTTGAAGAAATTTCATCCTTTCACTGATCTTCTCCCTTCTTACCTGCAAAGAAGAAATCCCCCTTGGTAAAAAAAAACTCCCAGAAGTAATAACTAAATTGAACAAGATCGATACTTCACATAGAATACTTACTCGCTCTGCAAGATTGTGGCTGTTTGTTGCCTGACCCATTCTTGCTCTAAAATGAATGTAATCTTCTTTCGGTGCATAACTAATGAGTTCCATAAAAGAATGGAACTACCTTGGCAACTGCTGTTCCTGATCCCATTGGAACAACAAAAGTCAGCCATGTACAGCGAAAACACGCACAGACTGCACACAAAATATATCCCATGTGCTTACTGGGAACTGAACATATTTCATACGCATCTTGAAATGGGTAAACAAAAGAATTCAGTATGTTTTGTGATTCTGTCATTCTGCTGCATATCTTTTTTGCAAGTGAACCAGACAGGGATAATACCAAATAGTAACACTGAAATGGTGCTTAATATTTCTGATTTCTGGTTGACAATCCTTCCATTTTTACAATGATGTCTTAGTGCAGATATAGCAACGTCGATTAGATCATGAACAATCTCACGGCGAAAACAAAAACCAGTATGAAAAAAACAGAGATTATAAATAGCTAATAGAACATCACAAAAACAAACATACATATATTTGAGAGTAACAGAGATTATAAATAGGTAACAGAGATCATACAAAAACAAACATACATCACGAAAACAAAAAGAACATACCAAAAACAGAGAGTAATAGAGATTATAAATAGGTAACAAAGATTATAACAAAAACAAACATACAAAAATAGATATTATAGAAGAAGAAGAAGAAGAAGAAGAAGAAGAAGAAGAAGAAGAAGAACTGAATTATCAACACAACCCATTTCAAATAAAGTACTTCAAAAAAATACCACCCAAGCGTTGTTTGAACTCACAGCCAAGTCAGTAATGCCACCCTTTGCAAGCAAAAGTAGAAAGCTAGTAAAAATATTGAAAAATTAAAAAAAGGAGAACTTTGAAATCCACAAAAAAAAAAAAAAAGTAAGCTCTATTAACTCACTTCATCCCCACGGAACAGGTATGCCTTGTCAACAAGAGAATAGAAGAGAAAATGTGAAATGCTTGACCGGATGGCTTTAGGGAGGGAGTCGAGCGTCCCTTGCTGTTGCAGCCCTTCTGAATCTGTTATGCATTTCAAACACAAGTGTGCAAGCATCTGATCTTGCAACCGGACTGGGAGTTGGTTCCTATGAGCAAAATTTGAGGCTGCTTGAATTGTATCTCTCTGTAATTCCATCCCAGGCACAGGACATAAATGAATAATACCATCATGGTATGAAAAAAAATTCTATAGCACAGAAAAAAACATAGTCAAGAATTACGAGATAAGTACTCACAAATTTCCTAGTTCGATTGGTTCCATGGACGATCAAATTGGTCATGTTCCCAATAAGATATGCATTCAATCCAAGGTTCAAGAGCATAAAGAAGATGTCAAAAACCATCTCCCACGAATTGACAGGGTGCAAATCACCATAGCCCGTAGTTGTAACCGTAGTGATAGCAAAGTAAAAGGTTGTTATGTATACGGACCAAACATCTGCAGTAATGTAGTCTTGCATGTATGTAGCAATCCATGTCTTTGAATGGTCGGGGTAATGATCCATAAGAAAATTGTAGAAACAACTAGCACAGTGAACATAAAATAGAACAACCTACAAGATCAATTCAACCGAGTCAGAGACCTATTGCTAATAAAACCCTACCTATTGTGAAAACAATGGAATTCTTCACATAGAAACTTACAACAATGAGCTTCACAACTCGAACCCAAAAATAGTTGAAGTTCCTATCTTTCTCTAATCTGCCAAATGAGAAGTGAAATAGGTAAGTATAATATTTCATATAGACCAATTGGAAAGTGGAAATAAAATGCTCAGGTCTTACCTAGCAAACAAAGCACTAATTCTTCGGACTCGCCATAAACTAAGCATGTTAAACAGGCCATACGTCTGGAGACTCCTGGGTAATATCTTCATAGCCAGTTCTGTGGGGATTGTGGATATGACATCAAAAACAAACCATGTACTTGCGTACTTCTTAGCAATATCTTTATGATCATCGACAAGTAGGTAAGTATTCTTGTCAAGGTAAGCTACAAAGAATGTGAGGACGATGTCTATGAAAAAGAAAGCATTAACAACGTTATCGGTAATCGCTAGAGCTCTATCCGGTTTGTCAAGGAACCCGAATTCAAAGGGCGAAACCCACGCTGTATATAGGACTAGAAGAACCAGAAATGTCTCCCAGGTTCTGCATCAACACAAACAAACAATTAATCCACATTAAAATTAAGCCATAAAACATCTTCAAATCCTTATTAATCAATACTTAACATGAAATAAAATAAGTAAAAAGTTCTTATTGCGTGGCGGCGAAGATAAGGGAAGCTCCTCCTCATCTTCCCCTTCGCCTTCAGACCAACCACCACCCATTTGGCTGCTCAAATTCACTCTAGAACCTCTATCTTTATCTTTCTTCGATCTCTCCGAAACACCCACATCACCATTCAAAGCTACTAATACAACCAAAAAAATAAATAAGAGAATATAACAATAAAAACACCTACACAACCCAAGATAAAAGATAAAATTACTTAGAAGAAGACAGATAATAATAAATAATGCTAAGTTGGTTTGGGTTGGGTTGGGTTGGGTTTCTCTCTGAGAATTTTAGAATCAAAACCTGATTGCTTCATATGTTTCTTTGTGGGGAAGATGACCCGAACCCGAACTTGAACCTCGTTTCATCACTTCTTGAGCTTTTTCCATTACAAGGGCTCACAAATGATCAAACAAAACCTTCTGAAAAATGACATTTTGGTGAAGTTCTCTTCACCACCTTCAACAAGAGAAAAGAAAACAAACCATTTGAGCAAAAATCATTACTGTGGGCGCAGAAAACAGAGGAAAATGAAACTGAAAAAGGTAAATTGGCTTTTTATAAATAAAGATGGATAGAAAAAATAAAAAATTGAGTTGTCTTGGCAGATCTCTCTCTCTCTTTCTCCCCACTCGCTTACACTGTCTGTCTCTCCTCCTTGTGGAGTTTCAAAGGAATGTTTTGGGAGATAAATGAGAGATACCCAGAGAGTGAAAACAACTGAAAAAGCATTCAAAGTGAGTAAAAGAGGATAAAAGAAGAAAGCAAAAGGTGAATTGGGTACAGAGGAATCTGGTTCTTCCTCTCTTCATTTCATGAACTAAAAAAAGCAAAGCACATAGAAGGACAGAAGTAGAAAAAAAGCTCAAATAAACACAAAACAAAATCCCTTAGATATCGATCGGATCTCATGGAATTTAAAAAAAAAACCATTAGTGGTCGAATCTCCTACAACTCCTAACAAAACAATCTCACTCTGGATTTCCATTTATTTCTCACAAATTTTTTTTTTCCTTTCGGGGGTTCGTTCTCTCTCTTACTTGGATCTTCATGAATCTTTGCAAAAATCCTTCAAAACACAAAACCCATATCGATTTCACCAAAATAGACAACCCCAAATCAACAAAAAACAGAATCAAAATCAAACAACAAAACGTCATTCTCTAAAAGTTATAAGTCTAACAATCACTTGAACTAGTCTCCAGTCAATGTCTAAACTTTATTTAAACCATCACAAAAGCCCAAATCCCATTCAACAAATTCAAGCAATCACTTGAACATTGTCTCTAATGAGGGTTTAAACTTTGAACCCTCACAAAACCCTAAATTCCATACAAAAAATTCAAAAGCTACTTAAAAACTAGTCTCCAATCAAATTCTAAACTTTATTCAAACCCCAATTCCCCCCTAACACACACACACAAAACCCTAATTCCCAATTCAACAATTTTATTTTAAAATACCAATTTTATCTCAAGAAACCCAAATTAAACCAAAATGCATGAAACCCTAAAGAAACAAGAACTTAGAAAACTCAAACTTGAAACCCAGAAAGCAACTTACTTTGAAACCACGTTGAGGAAAGCGAATGCGGAAGCAGTAAAGACGGAACGCAAAATTTTTTTTGCAACCGCGAAATTTTAGGGTTTCGAGAGATCAGTGTGTGCTTTCGGGAGATCTGTGTGGAGATGGAACAAATTTTAGGGTTTGAAACAAAGGGTTGAAAAGTGCAGAGTTGGGGGGAGATGGAGCGGGAACGCAAATTTTTTTCGCAAAATTTCGCCCGCGAGAAATCGACTCGACTTCTCCACACATCCACGTGCAACACACGTGCATTTTCATTTTTTAGCAACGGTTTTAAGTCGTTGCCATTATAGCCACTGTTTTTAGCCGTGGCAAACAAACCAACGGTTTAAAACCGTGGCCAAGCCTTTTTTTAGCCACGATTTTAGGCCGTTGGCCATTATAGCCACGGTTTTTTACCGTTGCAAATAAACCAACAATTTAGAGCCGTGGCCACCTCCGTGTAGCTAAACAGGCCTTTTGGTGTAGTGAAAGCTTAGTCGGTTTCGACCTATGACAATAGCTTCTGGTATGCTTTAACACCTAGTCCGTAAAATTAAACGAGGTGTCAACGTTTATAGAGTGGCAGCTTACTCAGCGTTCTGATGCCTGATCGAGATGGCTCGCTTAGTCAGTGACGACCGACGATGATGACTTCTGGTATGCTCGAAGCCTAGTCCGCAAATAACGGATTTCATCGCCTAGAAAGTAGGAGTCTAGTCAATGCTCTCGCTGCCTGATTAAGATGGTTTGCTAGGGGTCACTATTCATACGCAGACAGTGATCATCGAACCCCGACCAAAGCTTACTCAATGACCGCTTATGACGATGGTTTTGGTCTACTCAAAACCTAGTTTATTGCGCGCAAATTCCGATGCCCTTTTAAGTGGGAGCTTAGTCATTGCTCATGTAGCCTGGTGAAAACGGCTAGCCAGGGATCATTGGCCAACTACAGACAATGATCACCGAACCCCCGTCAAAAGTTTAGTCAGAACGACTGATGATGATAACTACTGGCTCGCTCAAATTCCTAGTTCACCACAAACGAATCAAGATGGGTTGGAAAGTGGGACCTTATTCAGTGCTCATATAGCCTGGTGAAGTTGGCTTGCCAGGGACCACCATGGTCGCCGAAACATGACCCTGGTTTAGTCAGTCATAATTGACGATAACAACCCCCCATCCAATTAATAGCAAATTAAGACGAGTCAAACGTCCAGTCAAAATTCTGAAAGCTTGACCCAAATGACTCTCAAAGACTGTTGTCCAATAATCTATAAGGGTGCAAATGCTAGGACCACAGTTTGACTAATATGATTATAAACAACGACAGCAACTGTTGGTCCAATAGACAGCCAAGCCACCAGACAAAGGGTGTATTACACTCCCCGGTCTCTACAAAGGAGTCTGACCAAAACTGCACCAACTACTGCAGCATAAGAAGTCTGAGCTCCCAACAGCGAATCAAACATGAGCTACCTAGCCCAGCAAAGTCATCGTCTGACAGTTAATGTCGAAATAAGACAAAGCAGGTACAAGCTAGCAAGAAAAGCAAATAAAGATAAAAGTGCAAAGTATTATTCATTTGCAAACTCGAGTACGGGATTCACCCCTCATCAGGAAGAGAGTCAGATACAACAGAACTAGACTTAACAGAGGAAGAAGCAGGAGACACATCTGTTAGTGTTGCCTCTCGACCCCCTCATCAGGTTCGCCTTCTTCTTTAGACGAATCGAAGGTCGCTCCAAACTCTGCACATGCAATATCTTTATAATAGGAGAGATCTCAGTCGGGTGATCCTTCTTCATTAGATGTAGTAGTTCCAGCCTTTCATGCACGACTCTGCTAAATTCAAATGTGCCCTGAGCCTTGAGAAGTTTTTCTTCTCGCTCTCTTGACTCAACAAGCTCTTGTTTCAGTTGCTCCAACTAGCCAGATAGGATTTCAGTCTTGGACTGCTCAACATCCAGCTTATCATGGGCAATATTCAGCTAACTTTGCGACAGTTGGAACTGCTTTTCAGCAGTCCGTACACTCTTGGCATGAAACTCGGCATTAGCCTCCAAATGCTGACATCGGACAGTCCATTCAGACTCCTCCTTAATCATCTCATCGTGCAAAACCCACAGTTTAGCCTCTACATCCACAGAATCATGGGCAAGCTGCAAGTCCCAACAGACAAGGTTCAGTTCATTCTCGAACCGATCCCTCGCAGATACTGTCTCTACCAAGTCGGACTCAAGCGCCTCCAAACGAGCCTTCTGAGCCTCCGATGCAATAAACCTGGACTCTGCTCCAGTATTTGAGAAAACTTCGAGTTGTTTCCTCAATGACTCAATCTCATAAAAAGCATCGGAGTGTGACTTCTACAGGTTTGAGAAGACTCGCTCCATGGTATACACTCATGTTTCTGCCCTTTATCCAAACGCTCTCCCAGCGTCTCTCCCACTGACTCCAGAGAACAATTCGCCAACCTGCTGATATGCTTCCTCGCAGCGTAAGACATGTCAACCTCCTGATGCCAAGCTTGGTTGCTCATCCTTATTACATCTGCAACAAATAGACTGATTCGAGCATCCGGATGAAGGTCATTCGGAATCGGAATCACTCCAACACCGCCTTAGCCGTCTTCACTACATCAGGGCCCTCATCAATAGCTTTCTCTTTGCCTACAACAGCCAACTCTCTCTCACGTGTTGGTCCAACTACATTGAAGAAGAAGAGGGAAACGAATTATTCATTGGACCTATCATCAATTGAATATGAGGATGGGAACGAGATTGAGCATAGTATGGGAAACAAAAAGGAGAACCTTCACCATGACGCCGACGATCAAACGACTCTTCAACAGGTTTTTGATCCTGAGAGAGGCGGAGCTCGAAGTCCTTTATTAAAAAATGACGACTGTTTGAAGCTCCCACTCCCGCCTGCAGCAACATCTTATTCATAAACTCCGCCTGCTTGGTGCTCATTTTAGTAACATCCTCTTCACCCACCATTTGCATATATTCTCCCTCCAAGTCAAGGAGAGAGGCAGGGGCCATGACTTGAACATCACACCTTTTAGAAACAACAGTCCCACCAGGCTCTTGCCTGACAGCATCACGTCCTTCGGACGAGGCTAGACACCTGTAAATGGACATAGAAAAAGCATGAAATCTCTTCTGATGCATAGGAGAAGGAAACGCCTCATCTATTTCTGCCCTCCTTGGCGAACTTGGAACCTTGATCTTGGGAAACTTCCTCTTCCGCGAAACAGACGCACCTTCAGGCTTTGGCTTCTTCGCCCGATACACAGTCGGAGCCACATGCCAATAAGCCCATAGACCGATGCGCTCGACATTAGAAGGCTTGACTACATCCTCTACCTCCCGATGAGGCATGTCGCGGAACACATCCAAAGTTGTTTTATCTTTAGCAGAAAGAGGCGAAGTAGAGAATCTCACTGCAAAAATCACAACACGTCAACCTAATATTCAGTTGACACAAGCAAGACCGAAGAAGGAATCAGCTTACTCAGTAGTCTAAATTCACACTCGACTAGACGACCAGCAAGCACAAAGTACGAGGATTCTGCAAGAGCCATAAAACAAAACTTCTGCCACGATTTAAAATCCTCAGGCAGTTTGTTGAAGCAGTTTGGCGACGACAGCACATACACAATGTGCTCATTTATTCTAGGAGAAGCGAGCAATTGCATCACCCTTGAAGACTCTCGGACACCAAGTCCTTAGCCCTAATCAAAATGGCAATCAAAGTCCTATACCCGTTCAGCACAAGTTGAGAAGGTGCAATGTCGAGGTACACCCGAAACTCCCAGATCTCTTTCATAACAGGAAAATAGACATCCGATTGTAGCATACCTCAGTGAAGATAGATAAACCCCTCAGGAGGGTACAATGACATCATATTGACGCCCAGAATGCAGAGTACTAGATCATCAAGAATCCCAAATGTTTTACGGAGGACTTCCAGATCAGATTCAGAGAGCAACCTCTCGTCAAAAAACTTATGGCCCTTGACGAACAGTTAATCAAAAAGCTGATCTCAGCCTGCATGAAAGAAAATATAAGGAAATCACTCCGACTCAATAATCATGACTGCACAGCTGCTTTATGAAATGACCTAGTGGACAGATTAGATGACCCTCTAACTCAGGTGGAGTGGCTGATGATACATCAAGTCGTTCTTTGATCAGCACCTTACACGTGTCATGATAATAACGTCAACAGAACGAAGCAGACCCTATTGCACGCTCAATCCAGCAAGGCCCAAACAGCAGTAAGCCCATCATTGGTAGAATTCAGACAGTCGAGTCTAAGTTTCAATGAGCCAGTAAGCCCACACGTCACGCATTCAGGCCCAATACTCATATGAGCTCTAAGGCAAGTATCTTACTAGGAAACATATAATAGGAAACATATAATAGAGTATAAGTTGGGCAAGGAAACTTCCTTGCATGGACAACACTCAGAAAGGAAAACCTCTCCCGCAGATCCGGGAGCACGAGTCATGTAGGAAAACTATCCCACATGGACAGCTCCCAATCAGGAAAAGATCTCCACTACAAGATCATTTTCCCTAAACTACGCCACCAAAGGCCTAGCCGAACGAGGACTCGTTTACTATAAAAGGGAAATAAGGTCAACGACCTAAAGGTACGCAATATAACCTAGTTTACAGTCCTAAGCCTTATCTAACTTCAGCATCGGAGTGCCATTAGCCACCACCCAGTAGTCCTTAGTTCACGTTTGCTACTTGTGAAGGTTTAGGTAAGCAGCGAGGAAGGGGAGCAAAAATCGACTACATCAGAAGGAATGAGTCATCTCATTTATGCAGCCATGGTGGGGTTAGATTATAAGACTGCTTGTGATCAGGTGGCACTCGTTGAACGAAAGCTGGCAGTGCAAGCCTTGGTTCTCTCTCAAGTCCTCTGTAAGTTTGATTCGCTAAATGCGCTGTGTATGGAATATGTGAAGGCTGCTGAGACCGCACGAACTTCGCTAAAGGAAGTCAAGGCTATTCTGAATAGGTTTGCTTCCGATCTTGAAGCTTCCGAGGTGGAGTTGGATAGACTGCCTGCTCAGCTGAGTACTGTTAAGAAGGAGTTGTCCGATCAAGCGGCTGAGCGTGATGAGGTCAAAAGTTATGTCGCAGAGTACTCCGCTAGTCTGAAAGCTTATGTGGTGTGAGTTGCTCAGTTGAATACCGAGTTTGTCACTGCTGAATTGGCAGATTCTACTAGGCTTTCTGCCATTGAGAGCGAACTCACATCGACTCGGACTGAGATTTTATCGATTACGACAAATTGAAGGTTGCATCGATGGTCGCCACGACCTTTTAGATTTTATCGAGTTGTAGGGCTTGGATTTAACTAAGTATTGTTGCTACACAGAGCAAGTATTCAAGGATGAATAGGAATCCATTCCAGATCCACTGAGTGACCCTGTTGCTGAGGAACAATCATCTCTTCATCTGCCTGAGCCAGTGTCGTCGAGTGACATTGCTGCCGACACAAATGCTTCTTTCTGAATACATTTACTGGCCCCTCTTGCTTCATGTAATCCTTTCTTACATAATGAACTTGGAGGATCAATGAGAATTTTCATTTTCTTTTACAAAGTATGTCTTTGTGTCTAACTTGTTAAACTTAGGTTTTTGCTTTTGACATTCCTGGTAGAATTCTGACTCGTCCATCCAAATTTTTATAAATGTGCTTCGATGATTAAAGTTTTTATCGTTTGAATGCAAAATGGAGGATGTAAAGGAGTTTATTGATAGTATTTTTTCAGATGTTCTACATTCCACAGTCGTGGTAGTTGTTCGCCCTCCATATTTTACAGCCAGTATGTCCTCGGTCTATTGATTTTTATCACTTTGTACAACCCTTCCTAGTTTGGATTTAGTTTGCCCACGCTTGGTTCCTTTGTGTTGAGTTGGATTTTCTAGAGTACCCAATCGCCAATATTGAAAGTATGGAGCTTTACTTTTTTGTTAAAGTAGTTGGCCATAAGTTGTTGGTAGGCTGCCACTTTGATAGAAGTTGTTTCTCGTTTTTCCGCAACGAGGTCTAACCCGACTCTTAATGCTTCGTTGTTATCCTCTGCACGGAATTCTTCAGTTTTGAACATTAGCATGCCAATTTCTACAGGTATCATTATTTCAAACCCGTATGCGAGGGCGAAATGAGTCTCCGCCTAGTCAGGACAAAGAAGTCAGAATAAAAAAAGTTTTACTCAAAAAAGAACACAGCACGACCAAAAATATTGAGCTCGTGTAAAATCTGAATACATGTATCAGGACAAACAAGTCAGGCATGAACATGAAACTTCTTGTCTTATCAATCATGAAGTAATAAAAGTACCGTGACATATGAGCCAGACTTTTTCTCGTCGACTATTACGTGCGACATCAAAATCAAGACACAAAAAGTCAAATTTCATAAAAAACTTCCACATGACCGAATTTCCAACCCTCAAACTTGTAGCTCGATGAGCACGAGTGTAAATGGTCAATTTGAAACTGATGTTGACAGCTTGCCACGGAACCACTGCTCTTCAACAGACCATGGTCGCCGAATTTTCTCATCCCAAATCTGTAGCCCCCTTCGCACCAGTGTAAATGGTTTTGATGGTGGGAACCTAGTTAGTTTCGGCTGATGTCGATGGCTTGCCACTAAACCACTGCTCTTCTACAGACCACGGTCGCCGAATTTCCAACCCTCAAACTTGTAGCTTGATGAGCACGGGTGTAGATGGTTTGGAAAGTGGGAGCCTAGTCAGTTCCAAACTGATGTTGACGGCTTGCCACGGAACCACTGCTCTTCAACATACCAGACCACTGTCGCCAAATTAAATTACAGCTCAAGTAGCACCTTCACACCTGCATAGACTGACATTCCGTTATTAGCGATGGCCCCTTGAGTCGAGTAAAAAACTAATCCGCTAAGCGCAGACAAGTGCTAAACGGGAAACTAGCCCGAGCTTACGAAACTTAACTCGGACCAAGCATTCTTGCTCAACTACAGTCGACAATGCATGTGCCCGACTACAACAGTTCACTCATGCCAACAACCGCAAGCGACAGTCAAATATATAACTTGAGCCCCTAACGGCTTACCTCGGAGATGAGTTGCAGCCTAGGTAAAGTAACCCACTGCTAAACCATCCGCAAAATGTTCACTATTGGGCATAACCACGTGATAGCAACTCTGAGACCTCATGGAAGTACAGGTCAGAATTACTCGCGGCATAAACAGTCGAGCTCTTAACAGTGGAAAGACCACTCGATTCACTGCTAACCCAACACGACGTACATTAAAATAAACGAAAAAGCAAAATGCAAAGGATACAACAAGGATACCGAATAGAATACGGGTACAAAGCATACTCGAAAGAAACTTGTTTTCATTAACATTCTAAAAAAAAAAAGCAGATGTATGAAATTCATTCTTCATCAGGAGGAGGTACAAATACAAGGGAACTAAGCTTAACAGGAGAAGAAGCAGAAGTTACATCAGTGCATACCTCAACTTGAACGCCATGATTTGGATCACCCTCTTCATCTGTCAATTCAGAGATCTCTCCAAAATCTGCAAAGGACACCTTCCTGTAATAAGAAAGGTCCCAGTCTGAATGCTCTTCTTTCATCAGCGCCAATAACTCTAACCTCCTGTGCACGATCCTGCGGAATTCAAACATGCCTTGCGCCTTGAGAAGCCCTTCCTTGCGCACTTTTACTTCAGCAAGTTCATGTTCCAGCATTTCTAGCTTGCCTGTCAATGCGTCAGTCTAATACTACTCAGTAATCAGGCTACCTTTAACTGCACTAAGTTTAAGCTACTCCAGGAGAAGTTGGTCCCCAACTTTCCTTGTTTCCCGAGCTTTGAATTCCACTTCGACCTCTAACTGTTGTCTTTGGACAACCCACTTAGATTATTTCCTGGTATTCTCCTCAACAAGATAATGCAACTCAGAGCGCAACTTCCTGTGCAACTTCTAAGTCATGGCGGACCAGGTTCACCTCTTCTCTTGATATGTCCCTTGTAGACACTGCCACTGCTAGATCGGACTCAAAGGCTTCCAAACGAACCCTCTGGGCCTCAGTATCAATGGCTAATTGTTCCAGCCTCCTCTCTTCATGCTGCTTTCTTAGCGATTCAATCTCGAAGAGTGAATAAAAATATGACTTCTACATATTCAAGAAGACGTGTTCCATGGTGTACATCCGCTCATGAGCCACTTCAACTTTTGTCCCAACAACGGTCACTTGGCTCGGATGTGACATCCCCAACATAAGATTTTTCAGCCCCTTATCCATACGTTCTTCCAATGCATCCTCAAAGGGCTTCAAAACGCGATTTACCAGCCAGCTGTAACATCTGCAGATATGTTTCCTCGAAGCATAATCAATATCAACCTCCTGGTGCCAAACCTAGATGCTTCATTTTTACTACGTTCGGAGCAAACATACTCATCCGCGCATCCGGATGAAGCTCTCCCAGATGCAAAATTACACCAGCACGGCCCTTTACAATCTTCACCGTACCTGGGCCCTCATCCACCACCTTCCCCTTGTCACCAACATCTGACCTTTGTTGCGAGCCGGCTCAGTAGAATTCGATGGGAGAGAATGAGGCAAATTATCTATCGGATCCTCTATTATCTCGATATATGGCTTGGAACAAGAGGGAGGGCAATGCGGACTGCAAGAATGATCGTCCATGCTGCAATGGCCACTGTCAAATGATCCACCAGTAGAACGATCAACCTCGAGGACCACGGGCAAATCTTTATCAAGGCCTTCCAGTAAAATAGGCCTGGATTAGTCATTATTAATAAAAGCCGCCATAGCATCCAGCATCAGCTTCTTCTTCAAGACCTCTGCCTGCTCGGTACTCAGCTTCGACGAGTCATCGACCCATCCTAGCAGCAGGTGGTCCTTCTCCAAAGTTGATGCTACAACCTCCACCTTGTCGGATATGTCAGAATCACGTTCCTCTCTCAACGGAGCGGACCGTTTAAAAACATACTCAGCCCCAGTGTGAGATCTCATCGAGTCTTCGAAGGACGCAAGTGTCTCAGAAAGCCCCTCTGTGTCTGACCGTCTAAGAGCCTTGACTTTAGAGGTATTCCTCTTTTTGGAAGGAGTTCCACCTTCGGACTAAACCTTCGACACTCTAAAAAGAGTGGGAGCCACATGCCGGTGGCGCCACAACCCATTGCGACTAAAATTAGAAGGGCATATAACATCCTCTACCCTCATTCGAGGCATGCCACAAAATGCCTTCATAACAGTTTTCTCCTTCGAGGAAAGAGGAGTAGTAGGGAACCTCCCTATAAAGAACAAGCGTAAAGATCAGCATACAATCGACACATCAGAAACAAAAGATGAAATCATACTTACGAAGTGGCCTGAACTCTTTCTCAAGAGAGCGACCATTGAAATCGAAATACTTTGGGTCCGAAAGAACCAGAAAGTAGTGTTTCTGCCAGAACTTGAAGTCGTCTGACACTTTCCCAAAGCAAGTCGGCGACTTCATCTCACACACGGCATGATTGTTTAGTCGATGAGAAGTCAACAACTGAATCACCCTTGGAGTCACCCTAACACCACGTACTTGGCCCTGATCAATATAAGGAGAACAATCATGTACCCGTTCGGTGCCAACTGGGCAGGAGGGGTACCAAGAATTTTCAGAAAGCCCCAAATCTCATCGATCACAGGAAAGCGGACACCAATCTGAAGCATGCCACAATGCAAACAGACGAATCCATTCAGAGGAAACATTAGCATTTGATCGTCACTCAATGTGTTGAATTGCAGGTCTTCAGGGACCCCATATTTCTTCTGAATCTCCACCAGGCTCGATTCGGAGGTCGACCTATCTTCAAAAAACTGGAGGCCCTTGGCAAGAAACTCATCGTCAAGTTGATTTTGGCAAGTCATGGAAAAACTGAACAAGCGTCCAATCAAAAGCTGAACAGAGCAGAAACTCTAAAAACGAAAGAAATTAAAGAGTCAATCTCTATAGAAAGGGAGATCTAAATAGATATTGATTCCTCGCCTTTTCTCCACTGAACCAAGCGCGACGCTCAAGTAACGATTTAGACTCAATCATCATGAGCGGCGTATCTTTTCGAGAAGTGACTTAGTGGACCGATGCGATGGCCCACTAACTCGGGGGGGGGGAGCAGCTGATGATGCACCGAAATGTCATCTCTTCTACACCGTATACGTGTCAGGATGATCTCTAGGAACAACAGGCCCAAGCGTCAATCTAGCACTAATCTGGCCCAAATGGCATCACGCCCGCGAAATGCAGTCTGCCAACCGACCCAAATTACTACAGCCTACTAAGCCCACACGTCTCACAACCACCTCCAATACCCGTAAGACCAATTAAGGCAAGTACCTCGAAGATCAGCCTCAGACAGGAAAGCCAGCAACACCTTGTTTCCAACTAGGAAGCCAATACCAGAGAATACGTCATACGTGAAAATTTCTACCTATGGACAACACTCCGATTAGAAACTATCTCTCGCGTATCAAGGAGCACAGGTCTAATAGGGAAACTTCCTTCCTTAGGATAACTCCTAATTAGATAATGATCTCCAAGAAGATCTTTTTCCCTAAACTACGCCACCAATGGCCTGGTTGAACCAGGATTCTATCATTATAAATAAGACAGAAGGTTGGTGAACAAAGGTATGCTACAAATTTCGTAGATCCATGTCTAACTTTAGCATCAGAGCGCTATCGGCCACCACAACTGTGGTTCGTGGCTCACGTGCGTTCCATGTTCAGGTCAGCCTGTCAAGGTCAAGCAGGGAGCGTAAATCGATTGCACTGTCGCCATTTTTCTTTCTCATCTCGCCTGCTTATTTGTGTTCTATCTCGTGCATATTCCATCTATCGACTCAAGGAGCTCCAAAGTGCCACCACTCATCTCCCTCTTGTGCGTTCTTTGTCTTCACAATGCAAAGCCACGGTTCCTTCTCTTTACCCTTCACTCTCTCTCAACTCACTGCAAATGCTTTCTCTCTTAATCTTTTTTTTGTTGGGTTAATTTACATTTAAGTCCCACAGTTTAGACCAGTTTTGAGTTTAAGTTCTAAAATTTTCAAATTCTCAGTCTAGGTCCCAATACAATATTGACCATCATTGCTTATTTCTTAATAAAATAATTATGAAATGAAATGAAAAAAAAAAAACTTAACTCTATTAGTGGAATTGTTAAGTGACATGTGTTTACATTTCTGGATGCCAATCCTACCATTACGATTTAAGGAAGAATATTTTTTTTCTTTATTCCCTCTCTTGCTAAACCCTAGCCAACTACCTTAACACAAAACATGGAGGAAGGGGTGGTGCAAGGAGAAAGTGGTGGTGGATTGGGAAGGAGAAGAAGATCGGGAAGGGCAAAAATGGGTTATTGGTGCTTAGTGACAAATCAGGGGAGGAGATCGGGAAGGTGAAGATCGTGTTGCTGGCGCTCAGTGACAGATAATAGATGGTGGTGGCACTGCTGGTGCTCGTGTTAGGGCAAGGTGGTGTTTTTGGTGCTCCGTGACAGATGGGTTGAGGAAATCACGAGGGCAGACTAGATCATGGTGGTGTGTCAATGCCAGGTGACAGGAAAAAAATTTGTGGTGACATTGTTGGTGCTCGCGTGATAGAGAGGAGGAGGAGATCACAAGGGGTGAGATGGTAGTGGGATTGATGGTGCTCGCGTGGCAGATAGGAGGAGATTGGAAGGAAGAAGATGATATCTAATTTCTTTTTAGCCTCATGGTACACAATATATATCTAACATAACAGGGGGATTAGTTTTTAGGTTTTTTTTAATTGTTAATGACCTTTGATGCAAATTAGTCATTCTAGATGATGATTTTTTCATGGTCAAAACAGGTCTACATGGTGTTGGGATCCAAACTTAAAGCTGGAAGAACTTGGAAACTACACTCAAAGTTGGTAAAATTATGCGACCCAAATGTAAATTTAGCCTTTTTTTTACTCTATACTTCTATTTATAAGGTGGGTATAGCTACTAACTAGTGCCTACTATCTAAATTCATATTCATGGTATGCACTACTTCAAATTATGTCAAAATGGTCACAATAGCCTGAAATTTGCTTAAAACTTTTAATCTATTTCCAAGGTGTGTGCATAATCTGCACATGATTTTAAAGTGTGCCTACCATTTGATTGGCCCACTTTCTATAAAGCTAATGATTTATTGGATGTCCACAATCTTCCAATCAAGCTGAACCTCCTGTAATACCCGCCTAATAATTGTAAATATAAATTCTATTTATTTTATTACTTGGTCATAAATATATTATAATATGTATTGTAATTTTGGTTTGTGGTGGGTAAAAGAATAGAAATTATGGTATGTTTAGGGGAAATTAGGAAAAACCCTAATTAGAACGTTTAAAAAGAGTTTGAAAAAAAAAACCTAGTACACACAAAAAAAGGAGAGAAACCCCCACATAGAAGAGATCGGTGAAAGAGGTGTCTCCCTTCGACTTTATAAAAAATAATCTAATTGACTAGCGGATTGAAGCGTTGGAAACTAGACAGATCGGGCTTTAATTTCATATATTATAAGCTAAATTTGGATAATTATAGCCCCTTCAAATTCTGGTCAAAAGTTACCCTACAACAATAAATTCATGTATAGATTTCAACAATAACATGGGCTTGGGGTCTGTTTGATAATAAATATTGTTGTTTTGGTGTTCTTGAATGGTGTTAATATATATATATATATATTGTTTTCGTTGTGATATTGGGTTATAGTTTAAGGAGGTAATGAACATCAACTTTTATGGGTATATTTGTTTCATTTTCTTTTGTTCTCTTTCTTCTAGTATTTCCATAGTTATAAGCTACCATACAAATTAGGCATCCTCTTCTCCAGACTACTATGCAATGATTATTTATCTGTTTGTCTTGAGTTGGGTTTTTTTTCTTGGAAAAAAAAATAAAAAATAAAGGGGGTTTTGCCATATCTTAATAATAGTGAAAAATATCTGGAATCCTTCTACCTAATATCCTTGTTGTAGAAGGTGCCAATTCCTTTGTTGGTGAGTTTAGTTTTGTTATTTTTATTGAAAATAATAGTGTCAATGGAAATGGTGTTTGTGCAATTGAAATGGTTTCTTCAATTTGCTTGAATTGTGCTTATGAAAGGCTAAAAGAGTGGATGGGAAGTTAAATAGTGTATAGTCCTGTCTGATAACTAGTTAAATTATTTTAGCACCTAAAATCTACTTAAATATATGCAAAGTTGATAAGTCCTTTCTTTATTTTACTAATTTCACGAGAACTTACATTGAATCTTATTTAGTCTCGTATGAGGAATTGTAGCATTCGTTTTAGTAGATATTTGTTGAATTCACTACAACACAACTGTCTATTAATAACACTTGATCATAGCGTTTTTAACACAAGTGCTATGAAAACTGAAAAGTCTAAATTTTAATAGCATTATAATATGAAAAACGTTGTGAAAGAAAGAGGGGGAAATTAAAAACATGAATTCGCTCCTCTACCGCTCCTCTAAATTTTAGAAAACATCTTTTTATCTCTCTCCCTCTCTTTATTTCCCTCCATGTCTCGCTCTCTTTGCCTTTCTCCCCCCTTTCGCCTCTCAACAGGGCCCATTTCCCCACTGCAACTTCAAACCTAAAGCACACAACTCTACAAGCAAGAGTGAGAGAGATCCATGGGGAGAGATCGAGGGGGAGTGAGGGGGAGAAAGATTGAGAGATCGAGGAACATAGATCCAAATCCAGGGAGAGAGTAAGGGAGATCAAGAGATATAGAGAGACAGAGATCTGACCTGATGTGATTTTTGTAGTCCGCTGAGAAGAAGTTATCAAACCCAATGAGGGAAATCAAGATCCAGAAACTCATCCTCAACATATTTGTCGGTGAGAGTGAAGAGGACAGGACTTGGTGAATGTGTGTGCCTCCACTATCTTATTATTGACATCCACGTCATTTTCTCCTAGTTATGTTCTGAAATCTGTATATGTAGGTGCTTTTGATGTGAAATTTATATTTGTATTTTCTTAAAGGGTGTTTTTCATATGAAATGCATATCTTTGTTTTCTTAATGGTTTCTTTTAATCTGAAATTTGTGTCTTTATTTTCATAAAAGGGTGCAATCACAAAACGGATGACTGCAATTGAAGAAATGGCAGGAATGGATGTTCTCTGCAGTGACAAAACCGGAACCCTTACTCTAAATCACCTCACTGTTGACCGAAACCTGATAGAGGTACAAGACTTATTTATTGTTTTCCTAGTTAATGTGAATGATTATTACATTGTGTTGGGCATGCATGTACCACATAGTTTAAAATTCACCATTTTGCTAACGACTCGAACTCTTATTGCAATTGTTTATTTCACATGGAATCAAAGGGAATGTCTTGGATTCATATCTCTACAGAAATTCTCTCATGGGTATGTGTGTGCAAAGCTGTAATAGGGTTGTGTATGCCATATTGTGCGCATCAAGTTGTGTTCTTTGAATCCCCATGGGTTTGCTATGTTTTTCTTTTGAAGATCAAGCACACCAATATATTCATTAGAAATCAGTGTACAAATTGACTGAGGAATCACAGAGGCACCTAGAAATATGAATACATGAAAGAAGACAAGCTACAAAATCAAGTTTGAATCCCAATGAAACATGAAGGAAGTTGAAAGGAATATCCTTTATGGACCTTCCTCAAGTGCCCTCAAATCCATATCTTCTTGATAAGCATGAATAACCCATTAATAGTGTGCTTGATGTAAGGGATGCTTGGCCACACTCATAGAACATCTTGTACACTGCTGTGCAGTTGCTATTTCTACACTACCAGAAAAATGTTGATTCATAGCGTTTACTAAAACGCTATGGTCCGACGCTATAATAGACCCAGTGGCTATTATAGCGGTTTTAAAACGCTATGGTAAGTTTGGCTTTTATAGCGTTTCAGAAACGCTATGGTAGAGGCTACCATAGCGTTTTAAAACCGCTATGGTAGAGGCTACTATAGCGTTTCTAGCCTCTACCATAGCGGTTTAATATACATAGCAATTTTTTTTATTTTTTTTTATTTTTTTTTGCTATCAAATGACTTTTTATTACATCTTATAAGTTTTATTTCTAAAAAATAAAAATTTAAATGTGCCAAACTTAAACATTTCCATGAATAGAGGCAAATCAATAAATGAATTGAAAAATCAGTAGTATTATTGTTCCTACAAGTAACACATCAATTGTTTACATACTTGTGTTCCAATCAACTCAAAAGTACATGGGTATTGCAAGCAAGCCTTTACTGGGCAATGTAACAACACTTATGTTCCAAACTTCCCAATGGGTTAATCTATTATTTATAGCTCTTCCAAGAACTTTTGTTCAAAGATCAACATTCCACATGGCTCCCTCTCCTTCACCACACACATTATGAACATGTTTCATCCTCTCAACATATTTGCAAATCCCACTGCATGCCCAATCAAATGATGCCACACACATTTCCTGCCTTTGCATGCCCAACTCCCTACCGATGCTGCAACTAAGACTGGAGATTGTTCGTAAGTATTTCGGCTTCTGGTGTCATCATAAGAGCGTTTCCTAGAATTCTCATAATAGATATCACGTGCCTCAAGTGCAATTTGAACACTCTTCTTCAACAAAGCTTCACTTTCTTCTTTGGAGAAGCCTCTAGCCTCAAAACCTTGAATGGTAGCCTGCCTCACAGATGAAATAATCAGAGTTCAAAATTCAAAGTTCTCCTAGATCTCACCATAAATACAACGAGAAGTAATAAACCTAAATTACCTGATAAGATGCAGTAATTATTATATTTGCCCCTGCTTCAAGGTAATCTAGGTGGACCTGTTGCATTGACACATAAGAAAGAATAAATAAAAAATACCAAATCCCATGCATAGAAAGTTTAATATGTGCATGTAGAAGAATATATAAAACAATTCAACCCACGCACACCAACACAATTCTGTGTTGACAATTCGGACTCAACACAGAACATCAACATAATAAAGACTAATATGGATGGCTTACTTGTTCATCCAAAACTGAATTCAGCTTCAGCTCTTGCCTTAGTTGTTGGAGGGCAATCCTTTCAATGCTGACATTGTTCCGCAGTTTGGTAGTACTAGTCCACACATTGTGCAGAGTTTCCTATTTCATCAGATAAAGATAGTGTACAAAGGATTAATATTGCAAAACATCACATCTAAGCATTCTAAGCTGTTTGTTATCATATGCAACATCAATAAGAAAATAAACACAACAATCTTCAAAATTATGAACTCATTAAAAGCAGAAAATTTTATAAACACCTAACTTCCCGAATTTAATGTTTGATAGTTCAAAGGCATGTTGACACGAATGGAGAATCCCTTTCTCACTACAAGTAAGCCCTGAGTTGCTCAGATCAACAAGCCCTTAACAAATATTAACTTGGGATACATCTCAAAAGATCCATACTCCAAGAAGACATTATGAAAGCTGGATGACAATTTTCTACACTGATTGCATATTACAATCTACAAAAACACGCTACCTGGGTCAGATGTTGTTACAACCCATCACAATAATCGTGAGCAATTTGTACATGGGTTGAATAAACTTCACTGTCTAAAAATGAAAATTGACTTACCAAGACCAAGTCGATCAAACCCAAAGTCTCCTGGAAGGCTGCCATCTAGCCAAGGTGGAGGGGTGCTGCCTGGGAACCAGAGGGGTCTTTCGGCATCAGCTGCTGCACATACAATGGAGGCAGATCTGGATCCAGGGGCAAATGGGTCACGGACAGGTTTGCATTCGCCATTTACTATGTTATATGCAACATTTGACACCCGGTACTGTAAAATGAAAATTTCTTAGTATTAAACAAATTAAGTAGCAAAAATGTCTTTCTTGACACCCCTGCCTGAAGTGGAATGCTTATAGAACTTGGGAGTTTGCACCCTACAGCACAGTACACTCGCAAGAACACAAAAGGTAAACAATAGAAAGGTGAAAGGAAAAAACTTTGATTATATAACTCGATTAGACAAATGCGATATAGGAAAGGTAAAAACTCATCTTCCTAGTTTGTGGTTTAATAAAGTAGAATGTGCCTTTAGTTTGCACAATTTGATACATTAGTGCCTAAAATAGAGTTTCCAAATAATGAACACGTTTCACTGTAGCTACTTTCCTTATGTTATTGATGCTATGCATGATGTCAGGTAACGAAAAAAAGCAGTGCACATGTATGGTTGATTATAATTATTTCTAGAACAAACTAGGATGAATAATTAACTCCGTTTAGAATAGTTTCAATGCTTAGACATGGAACACACACGAAGAAAATACTAATCCAAGTAATGAACCCATTTATGTAGTATAGGACAAATTCTAATCAAATTCTATATGTTTTCCATGGATTCTAATATGGTTTCCTGCATTTGTGACTCTTATTTTCTCTATTTCTCTTCTAAATGTATGCATGATCATCATTAATATTTCTATGCAAATAAACAGAACACCATGGCAAACAGGTAAAGATCCTGTACAATCCTGATAAGCATTAATAGTTTTGAGTATTTCTTCAACTATATTTGCTTACCTTGTAATGTACCAAAGATAGTCTGATCCATCTTTCGTTGTATTCATATGCTCTAACAAAGAATTTCCATAATAACCATCCAACTCCAAAATAATCAGACTAAACCAATCCAAGAAAATTAGATTGAAAAATAAAAAAAGAAAGAAAAGAAATGAGGGGGCTTACAGAGTAGTGAGGGATAGCAGAAACAACATTCATGGGCTGCTCTTGTTCAGCATCAGCATCAGCAGTAGAGAGTGCAAAAAGTGCAGCCTGAAACAGTTGGGATGATCCAGTCCCTACGATGATATGACGATTGTCAGTCACGGCATTCCCTACCACATCATGCAGCCTCCTAATCTCCTCACCCAATTCAGCCTCCATAAACCAACATAATTTATGGAACAGACTCCAAATCAAACAATGACAATTATCAATTAAAAGAATCTTCATTTTAATAGCCTAAATATTAAAAAGTAAAAGAAGGGGAAATGGGGGGTGGCAGTTGAGTTTAGCGTGCTACCTTGCATTTTCCTTCAGCCATTTGCATAAGCATATTCCTTCGCTTTCTGGTGCTGTTTGTGGCATCAAATATTCCAACCAATGATGAAAGGACAGCCATAAGAAAATTTTTGAGGGGAAAAAAAGGAAAGCTGCAACTAAAACTAGCTAAAATATGAATATCTTACCTGACCACCTTCTTGCATC
The DNA here is from genome assembly GCA_963556465.1 of Berberis vulgaris. NCBI lineage: Eukaryota > Viridiplantae > Streptophyta > Magnoliopsida > Ranunculales > Berberidaceae > Berberis > Berberis vulgaris. The sequence goes on along the minus strand of OY747127.1, from coordinate 61,887,365 downwards.
CAGGCTATCATATCTTCCATTGCAAGGCCTGCTACCTAGTGGCATGTGAGATAATGACACTTTGTGCAAAGAAGGAAAGGTATGTAAATAGCTAAGGGCCGCATTCATAAAGAGCCAATACTGATTAACTAAGATATCATTGAAAAAAATGTCTGACCGTGCCCCTTTTACACTGATGATTGCTTAAGTTACCAGCCAATCAAAATTTTGCTTTTCATGAAAGAGTATTAAGTAATGAGCATGAAACCCCCTAAAAAAGAATTTTTCAACATTTGCCATTAACACTATTAGAATTACACCTACACGCTACTGTCCTATTAGGAGGGCCTTTGCAATTCATAACACTAGACCCAACATTATGCCCCTCAAAGCACACTTTTATTGGAGAACTTTAATTAATTCGCCAGCTCAGTCAATGAAAGACTTGAACTTGTATGTAGATATGAAAATCATTGTTAAATAATCCCTATCAAGTTTCTAAAATGATGCTGTCAGAGAGTATATTCAGATTAAAACAGAGTATATCAAAACTTTATTATGTATTTATGTGCTCTGGATACTACTATATATGTCTGCATCCTGTTACTTCATATATACTACTATATATGTCTACTATCAAGTTTCTAAAATGATGCAGTCAGAGAGTACATTCAGATTAAAACAGAGTATATCAAAACTTTATATATGTATTAAAACAGAGTATGTCTGCTCTGATTTCACCAACTTAACATTCCTGGCAACAAGGATGGACCTGCAATGCAAGAAGGAGAATAACAGGACATGATCAGCTAATTGATAATAAAGACGACTTTACAAATGTTCATATTACAAGGTTCTTGGATTGTAAAGTATCTCTTTTAGAAAGACCTACCTTCTCCATGTGCACGCAACGTAGGTTGTTCCTTTTTCCCATTGATGGAGTGATGCACCTCTTTTCCGAGTGCATTCACAACCTGCAAAGCAAAACACACCAAGCCAACCATTACAGATTATAATCAGTTCCCTTCAAAAGGGGATTCACATTTGGAATTGGAAGCATACCGGTCGTGGTCCATTCTCTAGCATTTGTTCACGAAGAGATGAGACCGGGTTTGCCAATTGTACTGATCTGCTAGTGGATCAAGTGAAATGGGGAGGAGAAGATCAGACAACTGTACAAGTTAAAATCTACGGTAAAACAGAGATATACACACCCTGTCCCATGTGAAAATTGAGCTGAAACACCCATCATTGAAGCAGCATGCGATGGTATGTCATTTGAATGGGCTATTGTAGATGGTCGAGAAATCTTTGCACGATCTTCTAGAGACATTGAACTTTGCAGACTTAGGTCAAGTTTAGGATACCCAGCTGCATTAGATCTATCTGTACCAATTGATTCAGACAAAGAGCTCCATTTCTCAGCTTCTGCAGCTGATCCTTCTAAGCTAGAAGAGATATCAATAGCTTTGATTGCTGAAGATGCACGTTGAGACAGGATGTTCTTGTCTTTTGGAGCTGCAGAATTGAATGATTGAGATGTTGAACAGATGGAATAAGTAAAGAATGAACTGTAACAATCAGGAATATAAAGATATGATATAAACCTCCAGCTGAAAGAGTAGGACTTATTATTGTTTCCTGCAAAAGAGAACGTTTTTCTTCTGAAGTTTGTTCTTCCGCATTGCTTTCATTGTTTGGTGACATTCTTGCCAAAGAAAACAAGGCTTCTGCAACTTCTTCCTCATCAGGAGCAATGTCCCTGTCGTGGAAGCACCAATTGCATGAACTCAAATGCAAGTCCCACACCCTAGATCAAAAGCATTGAAAGGAACCCCATTGCATAACTTTGATGACAGTGAAGTAAATATGCAAATTTCCTAAATGAAACTATACGAAAACCATGAGAACCTACAACTTGAACTACATAATGCATCGGTGAGATAAGATCCTATCATCTCAATGACCATTACTTCTCATAAAACAAACATAAGCTCAAATGAAATGAACATTGGTGAAGTATAGCACCTCAAGATCAACTTCTATGAACTCTGTAAAAGTCAACAAGATTTAGTTCACAGATTTTGTACTGCAAAATTCAAAGACCAAAACCAGAAAAGAGACAACAAATAACATGACATAGAACTTCTAGAATCCAAGCATTAAGTATTACAGATATCAATCTCCTTCATCTAGTAGTGCTTACCGGCAGTATCTGGGTATAAACAAGTGATTTCCAGAGAAACTCAATAAAAAGATGAACCATTGTCATGCGTCTCCTGCATTAATCTATAAATTACACACAAAATTGAGTTTATATTGATTAAAAAGAAACCCACTTTAAGACACCTACTAGGCTACTACCACTTACATCCCTGAAATTAGAAGCCTAGACATCAAACAAAGAAAATGAATTTTGACCATCTGAGTTCCCAAAAAGAGGAAAAATAACAAAATTTCCATTAAGATTAAGCTACAGCAATCCTTCAATGACCCAAAACATCACAAAAGGAGTTGAGTTGACAAGCTTAAACAGGCAACACAAAATTTACTGATACAACCTTGAACCATTTAAGTTCCCAACAATAACCTAGCAAGACTTGTAAGGAAAACACAGCTCTTGCTTATGAAACAGGGGATTAGGTTTTCATTTACCATGTCTTTGACTTAATCAATCTTCATTGGGATAGAAATGAAGAGTAATCAGTTCAGAATGATAAAATGAAAAATGACAACTAAGAATCAGATGTGTTACCTACCTATGAAACATTAGCTCCAACTCTCCATCCTCAAATTCATCATCCGTGTCACAAATTCATGCTTGATCAAACCTGAATCTTCTACAATCAATAGAAACCCTAAGTTAAAATCTGTCTGGGCACGTTTTTGGAGCTTGGGTTTTAGAGAAAAAGTGATCGAAATGAACAAGAAGAGTAAGATGATGAAAGTAGTAGAGAGAGAGGTACCTTTACTTCAAACACTCAAACCAAACCATATCTGCAACAGAGAGCAACAGAGAGACAGTTGTTGTTGTCGTTCTTGCTTCATTTCGTTCTCTCCAGAGCAACACAGGAATTGCAGGAGAGGGAGACATGAGAAGGATGTCGATGTAGGATGTCAACATGAGAGGGAAAGGGAGACATGAGAAGGATGTCAACATGAGAGGGAGACATAGAGGAGGAGATTTGCAGAAGAGAGAGACGTGAGCGCCTTCAGCGTTTTCAAATCCCCATGTTGGTTCATTTGGAAATGTTGATGCAGGTTTGTAGGTTGGAGGGAGTGGAAAATCGCGGGATGTCAATATTTGGGCGAGCGCCTTCAGCGTTTTCAAATCCCGCCCAATTTTAATAGCGTCTTCTGATTTCAATGGGAACTAAAAATTGGCTTTTATAGCAAATGAATGAAAAACGCTATTATGAAATGCTATAAAAGAGGACTTTTGTTGTAGTGCTAGGAAAATCATTTTAAAAATTTAGGACCATGACAATTTGGTTGTGATATACACCCCACTTCTGTTAATTGGTTACTTGGTTTCTCTTATCTAGAGAGTTGTATATATATATATATATATATTTCCAATTTTTATAGTGTGTTGACAATGTTGATCTCTAGACAGGTAATGCACTACATTCTTTTATAACTCTGTTCGCACATTGAAATGATATCCACTTTAGGTTTTCAACATAGACATGGACAAAGATACTATTGTCTTGCTTGCAGCTACAGCCTCAAGACTTGAGAACCAAGATGTTATTGACACAGCCATTGTCAACATGCTTGCTGATCCAATAGAGGTAGCAAATGAAATAGAAAATAGTCTGCAGTTGCAGTACTACATAATTAAATTCTTAACCATTTTTTTGAGTGCAGGCACGTGCAATTATCACATAAGTGCATTTTCTGCCCTTCAATCTGGTGGACAAGGAGACTACTCTTACATACATAGATTCAGACGATAACTGGTATAGGGCAAGCAAAGGAGCCTCCGAACAGGTAAACAGATATAAATGTAACAAACATGATCAAGATTTTGTCTTATTTAAGTCCTCAAGCAGCCCTTTCTTTTTTGCAGTATTTATAGCTCATTATGATCATCCTCACTAGTCTTATCTCAAATATCTGTGGTCAGCTTATAAATCCTAGTTGCCAACTCAAATCCATAGGATAGTTTTTCTTTGCTTAAGGGCTTCCATAATTGTTGTTGTTACCTCAATCTATGCCTTTTCCACTACTTCTCACACTTATTAAACTTTGAATCTGCACATCTTTCTATCTACCATCTGAAGATTGGAGACTGAAAAATCAGTAGTTGGAATCACAGGTCCACTTTTCCTATTGAGATTTTTTACCTTTAAAATGAATTTGGTCATTTTGCCACTGATTAGTCTCTGTTGTTCAAGTATTTACAATTGGGTATGCTTCACTACACCAAAAATACCCATCCGCAACGGTTTGGGACCATGGGGGTAAGCTATTGCCACGGCTTAGAGGCCTGGCCATTTGAGGCGTCGCCAAATCACCTTTGACGGCTATAAACCGTGGCAACAATTATTAGCAACGATTTTATGTTCGAGGATGATTGATGATTTTCTACATTTAGCCACGGTTTTAAGCCGTGGCAAGTGATGGCCACAATTTTAAGCCGTGGCCAGTTAAAACAAAATTCAAAAAAAAAAAAATATGGTTTGTTGCGAGGGTTTGAAACCGTTGCAAATTAATATAATCGAAAAAAAAATGTAACACCTGCAAAATCAGTCATTACTAAGATGAATATTTTCTTCAAGTTATAGAGTATATCGTTAGCAGTTCGCAATTGTCAAAGAACAAACGAAAGAACTATATGGGCTAACTTTCAATCTGATCAAAACCCATGTACCAAGGACATTTTGTATTCAAAATATTCATATAAACAGAAAGAAAAGCCAAAAAAAAAAAAGGAGTTAGCAATCCATAACAGAGAGCACTTCCCTGCTCGATGCACGTCCTCGCACCTGCAGCTCCAGCCCGCACTCGCACTGCCACACTAAGCAGCACACCCTGCAGTACCCAGGCCGCATGTTGACGTCTGGCCGCAACTTGCCTCGCAGCAACAGGCCATCAGCCAGCAAACACCGCCTCGCCCTGTTCGCTTCGCGACACCACAGACTGTCCCTGCAGTCGTTCCTCGCAGTTGTTCCAGGGTCTGTCTCGGTCCAGCAAATTCATCCAGAGCTGCACAGGAAAACAGTAAGCCTACCTCTACTCTTCTCCGTGGCGTATGTACGCCGTATGTCCACGGTCAAGCACAGTCAAACCTGCCACTCTCCTAGGAAGATCATTCGCAACGAAATTCTGATGTCACAACCTCATAGCACAAAGCAACTAGAGCATACCAAATTCTAATGTCACAAAACATTATTAAGAGCCTCATTATGTCGGATGCAGAACATGCCAGTAATCTTGTTGTAATGCCACTAAGTTTCAAATTAACCCAAGACAGTCTACGACTCACCAAACTTCTTTATGCAACTTCCCCAGGCTTAATAGAATGGGATGCATGATGTAACTATAAATAGGGAACATAAATCTGGCAGCAAATTTAAATAATTAAATACATCGTGTGATACCTGTGTCTGGAATGCTCTAGCCCTTTCTCCTGCAAGGACTCCTCTAATTGAATGTAGCTCCTACAACGAATTTGTAATAAGCTAATCAACATACGGACTCAATAAGAATAAATGCATCAAACCGAAAAAGTATGCAGTAGTACAAATATGAAAAAGTTAAACATCCACTGCACCTTTTGAGTATCATCCAAAACTGCCTTGAGGAAAGCCACGTCATGCTCAAGTCGTACATTATCAGAATGCACGATATTAGATAGACTATTGGCTTCTTCTTGTGCAAGCTCTACACTAGAAAGTTTCACTTTCAGCAGTTCCATTTCCCTTACTGTGTCACCCAACTTTTTCTCCATGTCCTGTCTACTTTTAACAACAGATGACAAATTCCTCTATGCACCGTCCTTGCTAGCCAATGCAGCTGCCAGTCGTTCTTCTAGAGTACTGTTCTTTCTTATCAGTGAAGCCAACTTGGCCTCGTAAAACTGATGCAGTCCCACTGATTTTCCATCGGGATCAGGAAATAAAATATCGTCATTACTGCTGAAATTTCCAATAACTTGCTTGGTATGGGATTTTGAAAAGTCAGAGTACGATAAAGTAGATATCACTTCTGCTGTGGGTTTACTCCCAACAATACCAGTTCGGTCTCTGTCTTGAGGTTTAGTTCTCTGTTCCACTGCCTGAAAAGATTAAAAACTTGTTTTAGTGGCAGCAATATTACAAAGTATGACATGATAAAACTGGGTATTTTGTGGTGGTCCAAACACATTTTGTACTACAAAAACCAAACAAACAAAAACTTTACTTAACATAACAACAGCAAAAGAGATGCAACCCTTACAAGTATGTTTGTGTTCAACCATTCCATTCCATTTCATAGGTTACATAAATGTCGATGCATAGGGGATTTGACGTGGTCCTCTTTTCCCTATTTTATTTACTTCTGGATTGTTTGTTATTTGGTGAGATTTGATTTGGAGAGTGGTCGTTCTGAGAATTAGGCCATGGTGAAGATTGTTACTGTTTGGCAAAGTTTTTACAGCATTGGACTGATGTTCGAACACTAATGGAACAATTTGGATAAAATCTGAAACTGCAGTTCATGTTATAAATTGCATTGCTGCAATTTGATTTGCCGTTCAAATTTTATAGTTCAGAACTTCAGATTTTCTTCAAAATGTTCCAAACTTCTTCCAAAAGGCTTAAAACATCACACAAATATTGTTGTATCACACAACTATAATAATCTGCAACTCAGTTTATTTTTAATCCAACCTCTCTCCAAACCATATCTAACAGAACACAAAATAATTCCAAATCAAATCCCAATTTTTCCATTTGAATATATATTTCATATTATGGCATTAACCTTTGTTTCTTGTACTATGCTTTCTGATTGGGAAGTGTCTCTGACGTTATCACATCTTATTACTCATAATAGTTTTTTCTTTTAACATTTCAAGGCCTATGCTAACCACTTGAGAGTATCCTTCTGCAATCATCTTATCTTTTGATATATAGATGCAAATACAAAGATGCAAAGCTTGATGGGGCATTCTTTACGAAAACCTAAATAGTTGACTATAAATTTTGATACATGTTATGCACATCCTCACAAGTATAATAAAATAAAAAATACAATAAAAATATAACGCACCTGTGTAGAATTTTGCATCATGGAGCAATCTTCGATCTCCTTACACTTGTCACCTTCAAGACTTTTCAGTATTTTGAAGGTTGCAGTGTATTCTTCCTCATTATGAAACTGCTTATGGGGAACTGGATTTGGGTTGACAAGAGCAGATTCTGACATAGATCTCCTACTGGAGCCATGGTGCTCAAGGACAGATGCTAGATTTTGTCTAGCAACAGAATCAACGGTACTTGGGCGCTTCTCAAAAACCAATGGACGCGAACCTATGGACACATGCAAATTGGTAAACTTTTCAAATCTTCAGTCCCTATTGACCATCTTCTTCCATCACAAAAGTCATGCTTGCTACCATTCACAATGAATTAGACTGAACAAAAAGCAATAATAATTTTTTTAGCCAACAACTCATAAGATGCTTTTGATAAATTAATCCAGAACAGAGGAAAAACCAATGAGTGATGAGTGCCAAATAATTAAGATACCGCGACTTATAAATGGGAGAGAAATAAGGGTTTCTTGTAGGGGAGACAAGTTAGCAGATGGAAACACGTCCATCCTACCCCTTTTCATGGCCTTTCTAGCATGATAAAGTATTGTAATTAAGGTAATCAAATCTCGTGTTTAAACTATCAGCTCTGAACAATGAATTTCAGAGTTGGATTGTTGACCAGGAAAGTAACAATAAATCAAATACCAAGTAAGTTTAATTTCACATCACATGATTTTTAGAGAGAGATGAGAAGGACAACTAAACAAGATTCTTCATGTCTCCCCCACTATCAATAAGTGAGCTACTATAAGTAGATATATCCAAGAGCCTATAGAAACCATCTTAAACTTCAACTCAAATCAAAACTAAGAGAAGAAATTTAAAGAAAATGGCTACCTCTTCAATGGCAGAAAACCGTTACCATGTGCGCTGTACTAGCATGCCATCTCGATCACATCCCAGTGCTGAAAGAATTGAGGAAGAGTTAATCAACCTACGGAATTGGGAAACAATTTCTAAATCATCAACTTCGTCTCTACAGGCAAAGGAGATATGCAATAGTCTCTCAAGTCTGAGGGAACTTTACACCTGTGTTGAGGATCTACTTCGGCTGCCACTCACCCAACAAGATCTCGTTCAACAAGAATGTGAGGTAAGGGTGAATGAAGTGTTGGATGAATCTGTCAGATTGTTGGATATGTGTAGCACTGCAAAGGATATCTTCTTGTCAGTGAAAGAACATATGCAAAATCTTCAATCAACTCTAAGCAGAAGAAGAGCCGAAAAGTTGAGCATGGAGAAAGAAGTTCATGCTTACATGTGCTTCAGAAAGAAGGTTAAGAAAGAAGCTGCCAAGGCTATCCTTTCTTTGAAGCAAATGACCGACAAGTCTATGTCCTCTCCTCTCTTAGATAAAAGATCACCACTTATCTATGGTGATTAAGTTGCTAAAAGAAGTGATTGTAATCACTATTTCCATTTTCCAATCATTCTTCGTGTTTCTATCTGCTCCAAGGACCAAGACAAGAAAAAACACTTGGTCATTGTTTTCAAAAATGATGCGCAAGGGCCAAGTTGGATGTGAAGGATCACATGGTGCTTATGAGGTGGAGAATCTGGATGATACACTCTTCACCGTTTGTCAGCACAAATCAAACAAATACAAGATGGTGACGGTGGAAATGGCAAAAGAGGAGTTGAAGGCAATAGAGGCTAGTACCATAGCTTTTGATGCTCTAACAAAGAAGAATATGATAAAGAAGAAAACCTTGCAAGTGCAAACTCTCTTCTTCTTTTTTTCCCTTATTTTGAAAAGGATAAATTTCATTAGTATTCTAAGAGAGATTACAAATCAGCAGCACAAACAATAAAGAGATTTTATGACACTTACCTGAGAGGCAACCATGCAGAGCGCCAATGCCACAGAAAACCTACTTCCATAATTGTTGTTCCATAGTCCCATGCATATTCTTTAAAGATTGTGTCGTTCCTTTCCAGCCAAAAATACCAGCAAACAGGATAAAGGTTAAATGAAATTGCATCTCCAACTCTTATGTTGAGAGCATAGCTTGTCTGGAAACACTAAAGACATACCACCTCGATGAGCCAAAAAATAAGAATATCCAAGTCAAAATTGAATTTTAATCAGATGAAGATTTTATAATTTATACAACATATTTCCTTTAAGTAAAAATGAGCAATCTGTAGTTTCCTTAGGTCATTATGAACTGTTATGATTATAACAAGTGCTTAAGATGTCATTGTCCTGTCCATAAAATTACACCTAAAAAAATGGAATGACAAATTGCTCGCTTAAGATCACAGCCAATGGTGGTCTCTCTTACTGTGTGGGCTTCCATGACATAACCTTCTCCGTGCCAATACATTAAGAACACCCCATCTCCAAGGTTGAAGCATTTCTAAACAAGTCTATAAGTTGGTTCTTGTTGTATCTGAAGCACTCTGTTTTCCCTGTACCCTCTTTCTGCCAAGATTCAAATAAGAGATTTAAGTTGCCTACTCTGAATACCTCCAATAATAGGTTACTTGTTGATGATAGAATTAATTCTGAGATTTTGTCAGGGAGTAAAGAAGGTAAGAGAATTAAGCACACAGTCAAACAAAGTAGGTCAACACCTAACTGACCCTTCTTTGTTCCCAGTTTAGGTTGTAATGGTCACTTATCTTTACATGATGATATCTTTACCATCTCCATGGTAAATGAATAAACAACAACAGATAGTGTTTATTTAGATAAAATAAGTGATTCTACCTAAGACATCAACATCAAAGTCATTGCAGTATAAGAATGAAAAGATGAGACATAATGATATCTTTACCATCTCCATGGTAAATGTAAATCCATATATGGGGCTTTAAATTAAATTAACAAGCCAAAGCAAATCTAATATGGCATTTGTTTATTTCATATGCTAATGCATAGCACATCAAAACAGTTTTGTCCAGAAGAATAGGCCTAGTAAAGCCATAAAAACATAAAACTACAAACTCACCTTTTTCCTGATCAAACGAGAGCATCTGTCCATAAAGGTATTTGTCTCCCTTTCGATCCTATTTCCCTGGAAAATAGTAACTTAATTGATATTTCAGATCTATACATAGTAAAGCAGGGACAGAGAGTAAGATAGCAATGGTTTAAACATAGTATAGGGAGGAGTGTGAGGGAGAATGACATCTGCTTAATAGAAAGAATAAATAAGTTAACAATTCGGCTAATGAAGAAAAATGCTAAGATTGAAAGAGTATATCAACTGTGACATGAGGAAGCTCAATAAAGATCATGTACATCTGAATAGCTTAAAAGTTAAACAGACTTTATTCTCAAGTTATAGTGTGAACCAGCTGGATTATCAACGAAAAAAAAGTGCACAAGAAAAGTGCAAAAGTAAAATCTGTGTTCAATCAGGAGTGACCTAACCATCAAAAGCAAACCAACTAGCAGCCTTTGTCAAATTTTAAAAGGTAAAGAATGTGGAAACAAAATGAGGTAGCATTACTAATAACCAAGTAAATAAAAATGGTACAGTGGAATAGAGCAGAGTTGATCTTGAAAACGATAACAAAAGAATTTAAAGCAGTAAGCTATTGTGATACAAAACTCAATACCCTGAGTCCCTGACTCCTAGTGTTCATGTTGTTGAAGATAACAACATACTATTATACATTCTTCACTTTCCAATATACATTTATCAAAAAATTTAATTAGATTTTCTACAAAATGAAAAATAATGATCCACGAAGCAATGAGGAAATACTCTAATAAACCATTTTGTTACTACAAACGAACATTTAAATTATATGCATATAAATGATGAACTTGATCCATTCACATGCTGGTCATAATGACTAAGAGACATGTAAGAAAATTTAGTAGAACTAAACTACTTCTAAAGCTAATAGTGCTTAATAATATTAGTGAACCTTATTTGATATTGGACCTTGTGCCAGGTACGGCTTTTCATCACGTAAATGGTGGAATCCATAAGCAACCTGGGCATCCATTCCTGTATGCAACAATTTAAAAATGAAAATTTTGCACTATAAATGATTTAAACAAAAGGAATTGTTCATGGTTTCAGTGTGGGATGTCCACCTCCATGTCCAGCCTTGCGGTCAATGCAACCAAAATAAAGCGCAGGACCTTGACAGGGATATTTGATCAAACAACTGACCTACAAGTATTTGGAGCTTTGAATAGTCTTGTAAAATCAACATTTAAATAAAATCAAATCCATCCTATACTTCAAAACCTGAACTTTCATGAACTAATAAAAAAATTCACGAAAACCCAACCTAAAAGAATAGTGTCTTCAATTCAACTTATGCAACTAAATTATCCCAAACGGCATACAGAATCAATTCAAAACACAAATTAATTGGCCCCTAAATCTTTTTTTTTCCAAAAGTTAACAAAGAGAAGGAAAAGAAGAAACTGAATCGAACAATTAGGTCTTCTTCTTCACTTAGTTGATCGAACAGAAAAAAAAACTGAATCGTAGAAAAGAGGAAGAAGAAGTAAAAAAAAAAAAAAAAAAGGAAAAGAAGAAACTGAACGGGGTTTTGATCATACCTGATTGATTGCTTGGATCTGGCATCTGGGTTTCTTGCCGAACCCATAGTTTCGATTCTCTCTTACGTATTCTTCTTCGCAAACCCTTCCAGTTCTTCTTATTCCCTTCGATTTCTTCTTCTTCGCTAACACTTTGATTTCTTCTTTGCAAACCTTTTGATCAACTGAAGTGGTATGTCGATAGAAGGTCTGGGGAGTGTGAGAGGTATGTTGATCGATCAATTGGAGTGTAGAGGGCTATCAATCAACTGGTGAAGGCGGAAGATGGGCTCAATCGACTGGTGCTGAGGGTTGGAGGGTTTTGGGATGATTTGAGTTGCGATCTTCGTCGATCTTGGTAGCAGGAGGTCGACATGGTGGGTGGGATTGTCGTCTCTCTCACTCCATTAAACAAAAGGTATCCATTCATGTCTCTCTCACTCTGAGTCTCCAACACTCGATTTGAAACGAAAATGGAGCTCCAACACCATGTAGCAGGAGGTCGACATGGTTGATGAGGTATACATGATGAATTGTGATTATCTCTCCAAATCAAATTTAGATTTTGTTGTGTTCACTTTTAGAGGATGAAGTTGTAGAGTATGTTGAAATTAAATTGTAAAAATTCATCATTTGAATATGTGTATTGTTATGCAATTTGGTATGTGCATATCACGACTTGAATTTGATTAGTATGCAAATTGACTTGTGGTTTCATGGTGAACCTTGAAATGTTAAGGGCCAGAGAATATATATGTTAATGCATAACAGTGAATATGAGTATTTGATTGTGATGCAACTTGACTTCCTAAACTATATCTGAGTTTTAGTTGATTTTTTGCTCTTTTCCACAACTCCGAAAAAAAAGTGAAAAGAAATGTAAAAAAAATAATAAAATGTATGATTTTAGTATTAGACTTGCTTATATATTTGGTATATGATTTTAGTATTCAGCTTGCATACTGGGTACACCGTTCTATGTGAGTTTGGGTGTATGCCTAATGATTAGAATGCACTTTCCATAATCGAACATCAGGTGAGATGACATGTTCCTCGATGTAGCACCCCACTTGGGATATGTATGCTCCGAGTGGTTTTGAAAGTAAGGGAGGCACACTTGGGTGAGGTGTATTCGGCACAAGGAGGGTGATGTGATTGTGGAAAAAAAATGAGATTTTTGTACAAATGCATGATTGTCTTAAGAGAAGAAACTAAATGCCCATTCTATTATTAAATGAGAACTACATGTCTTCCTTAAGGTAAAATGTGTTTTGTCGATATTTCGATAATGGTGTATTATTATTATTATGATTTGTATTGTTGTTGAAAATAAATGATATTTATCAGGACTCGTAAATTAGGAATTTTATTCATTTGTTTCTAACCATTCCGTGCAGAATTGTAAGTCTACTAACGTTTCTGCAGGATAACACTTACTATGTTCAACCTTCACATTATAAGTGTGAATAAACTTATTAGTATGATAAGTTTGCCTCGTTGAGGAACTACATGTTTTTGAGTTGTTGCTTCAATTTATGTAACTTATTTTATTTATTAGAGTTGAGGATTACTCATACCAGCTACATCGCTGAACCAAGTAAGTTTTTGCTTCTTGGATACGTTCTTATTGGAGCATAGCCAATTAGTCTTTCGCAAGTTAGAGAGTTTTTTTTGTAGCATTGTTGGAGGTTTTCTTGTGAGGCAAACATCGGCAAAGAGTTTTTTGGTTAGAATTTTTTTTTACTTCAACTTCAATTTTACTTTTTATAAATGTTTTTGTTTTAAATTTTCTCGTTCCGAATTTGGAGTAAACGGATAATCCCACGTGGTATCAAAGCCTGACCCAGCCTGAAGTGTGCAAACGAGGACGTTGTGCTTCCAAGGGGGTGAACAGTGATACTCTTGTGTGGGCGAACTTGAGAGAGAGGGTGCAAGAGAAGCCCAAGAGCCCATGGACCCCAAGAGCGTTGGCAAGCTATATGGGGAGATTATAGTCCCACGTCGCCTGGGTGAGGAAGGGAGATGTACTATATATGTGGGAGTTTTGATATAAAAAGTGATGATACATCAAAATATACTGTCATCACAGCCATACATGTGGAAGGAAACATCCATCACGAGGATCTAGCATCATATTTACTGGGCCAACTCGTAAAACCCAATAAGGCAAAAATGATCACAAATGCCCAAACACGGCCCATTAAAGGAAGCTGTAATTAAAACCCAAATCCATGTCCGCACAAATTAAAGCCCAAATCAAGGCTCGCACGAATTCTCTTATAAAGAAGAAGAATGTTGCATAAAAGTCATGGAGGGAGTTACGCCTCCACGGACGCATCTCCATAAAGGAGGACACTATTACGAGAAACGTCTTCTTCCATTGCACCTTACATGCTTGAGTCACGCAGAGAATTAACCACAACCATTATAAAAGGTAAAGGGAATATTCGACAAAAGTATGCAACTTTCACTGAGTTTTGTCCAGATTTACTTCTTTCTTCAAACAGAGTTGCTGACTTCGGAGTGCCTTCGGCTACCAAAAAGGTGGTATTTGGCAGTCTAACATCTGTTTCGCAGGTCAAAACACGAGGACGAGATTTAGACGCATCAGTTTGGCACTAATTGTGAGGAACGACAAGTTTCCTTTCTGAAAAGAAGATCTGCAGTAACAAAGTTCACCAAAGTCTGACCAACGACCGACAAGCTGTCAGAACAGATGACACACTCTACAGATTCTCAACCCAACGACAATCACAATAACCGTCCTATTGACAACACTGTATTGCAAGCAGCCCGCGATCAAGACGCAACTCAAACCATCGGGCCTATTGCACTCGGCAATCGAGATCCACTTCATGCAATAGCTCAGACAACCTAGACATCCAGTGACACCATCACAAATCCTCGGGTAGACTTGCGCTTATGGTCCATATGAACCACATAACAAAGATGCTGGAAAAACTCACCCAGGAGCGCATTCAATCAGCCAATCCTATCCAGGTATCGCCCCAGCAAAACTTCACCAAAAGAACCCGAGAAACCGACGAGGCTCTTACAGAACCTCAACAAGGAAATCTCGAAAGCAATGGACTTCCCCAGGGTAAGACTCCACAAAGCAACGAAATACCTGCTGAAATTCCGTTCAAAATTGGAGTCACGGATCCCAACGTATTGTACAAACTAGCCAAGCCGCCATTCTACGACGCCCTCGTGATAACTCTCATGCCAAAGAAGTTCACTCCACCAAAGTTCGAAGTGTATGATGGCACCACCGACGCAACAAATCATTTGAGACATTTTCACCACATGATGGCATTAAAGGAGACCACAGAGTCAATCTTACGCAGAACATTTTCGACTAGACTTACCTCCACAGCAATGAACTGGTACAACAGCTTATGACTTAGGTCGATAGATTCCTTCCAGGCCCTAGCCACCACTTTTATCATGAGATTCATTGGAAGTCAGCGAATGAGGAGAGGACCACACTACCTCCTTCACATCAAACATAAGCACAAATAGACAATAAGGGAATATGTCACTCATTTTACTAACGAGCTAACAATGATCGATGGATGTAGCGATGACACAACCGCTGCTACTTTCACCGCCGGGCTGAAAAGAGGATCCTTCTCAATGCTCTCAACCTGGAACCCCTAAAAAGCATGGCGATTCTATTAAAAACCACCCAAAAACACATTTCTCTCGAGGAGATGAAAGCTGCCAAGAAAAAAATGACCAGGAAAGAGAAAGCCACTCAAAGAAGCGGGAAAGAATGGAGGAAAGAGGAAGAAGAGACAACAGACCTCGAGAGGATAGCATTCAGTCGAAAGAGCATCAGAATAATGGAATGTCTGTATCCAACCAGCAAGAGTTTGGGAAGGTGCAGTCAGTAAGGCCCAGACACAAGCACGTAACAAGCGTAATGAAAAAGACATACAAACCATACACAGCCTTGAAAACGAGTCGGGCCAATATACTGAAACACATGGCGAAGTGGGAAGACGTTAACTGGCCACTCAGGATGAGAGGAGACCTAGAAGGAAAAGACAAAAGCAAATATTGTTCCTTCCACAAAGATCAAGGGCACGATACCTATGACTGCTACAATCTGAATGATGAAATTGAGCATTGGGTTCAGAGAGGAAGACTCGACAAATTCATCAGAATGCTAGACAAACAGCTCAAAGGAAAGAAAAAAGTAGATACCACTACGGGATCAAAAGAACAACCCAAAATTAATATACGTTCTATACTGCATGGCCGAAGGAAACAAAACGATCAACCCAACCAAAGGTGCAGCCAGAAACATCTCCCACTCGAGCTAATTTACATCGAAATAGGAGTACTAACGCCAAATGTAACCAGACGAACCATTTTACCAATGCACAGTAAAAAAACATGGAGAAGCTAGCATCGATCAACTAACACAATTCAAGGACCCTACTGACATATGTAAGCCCAACTTGTAATACCAACGATGAAATTGACGACAACGGACTTGATTAAACCGCGATAGTTGGCACCGAACTCGGTGCTCATATGAGCATGATTAATCAATTTGGCGCTGATGTGAGCATGATCAGACAAATCAATACTGGTCAGCTACTAAATCAGAAAGCACCCCAAGTCCACTAGCTACAACAACATATCCAACGAATCAGAAAGCACCCCGAGTCCACTGACTACAATAACATATCCAAATAACAGCGAAACGTAACTAATAGCAAAGCTAGTGACTTGAAGACATAGGCGATACGAGACAAAGCAACAAAGACATAAGACTCTAACAACACGAGGATCAACATCAACCAAACAAAGGTTAGGAGGACAAAACAAATCACTCTTCAATCTAGTGTAAATTCTCAAGAAGAATAACCATTAAGGTTGGTTAGGATATCAAGAAAGGAATATCAATAAAATTACAAATTCGGATTCCCTATCTTACGCATGGACAACGGGATAAAGGCATCAAAACTCAGCCATACAGAGCAATCGCCATATCAAGCTAAAAGAAATCAGGACACAAGTCGGATATATATATATATATATATTAAACTTCTGGTCAGATCAACCACGAAGTAAAAGTTGAACGAACAAGTCAACTTAATTCAAAGAGTTTTAGGTCGACTAGAACGTCGAACCAACGAGGTGAAAGTTGAACAAACAAGTCAACTCAATTAAAAGACAACTTCAGGTCGACTAGTACGTCGAACCAACAAAGTGAAAGTTGGACAAACAAGTCAACTTAATTAAAAGGAAACTTTGGGTTGACTAGTACGTCAAACCAACGAAGTAAAAGTTGGACGAACGAGTCAACTTATTTCAAAAAGCTTCAGGTCGACTATTACATCAAATCAACGAGGTGAAAGTTGGACAAACAAGTCAACTTAAAATACAACTTCGGGTCGACTAGTACGTCGAACCAACAAAGTGAAAGTTGGACAAACAAGTCAACTTAATTAAAATGCGACTTCGGGTTGACTAGTATGTCAAACCAACGAAATAAAAGTTGGATGAACGAGCCAACTTATTTCAAAAAGCTTTAGGTCAACTAGTACGTCGAACCAAAAAAGTGAAAGTTGAACAAATAAGTCAACTTAATTAAAAGGAAACTTTGGCTTGACTAGTACGTCAAACCAACGAAGTAAAAGTTGGACGAACAAGTCAACTTAATTCAGAGAGCTTCAGGTCGACAAGTGCGTCAAACCAACAAAGTGAAAGTTGGACAAACAAGTCAACTTAATTAAAAGGCAACTTCAAGTTGACTAGTACGTCAAACCAACGAAGTAAAAGTTAGACAAACAAGTCAACTTAGTCAAAAAGTAACTTCGGTTAACTACAAACGAAGCAAGAGTTAGACAAACAAGTCAACTTAATTTCATGGATTTTCGTATCGACCAGTACACCAAACCAGCGAAGTAAGAGTTTGACAAACAAGTCAACGTAGTTAAAGAACAACCATGGGTCGACTTGTACGACAAACCAACTTTTTTACAGAACTTTGGGACAACCAATGAAAAGTAAAAGTCGAGACAAAAAAGTCAACTTGCTAGAATAAGCTCCAACACATCAAGAAGAAAGGATAAAGCCAACCCATTTCGAGGTAGCTAACGCGTCAAAAGATTAAAATAACCATAAGGGAATTCGAGTCAAGAAACTCTGACATGATAAAAAATATAGCCGTAAAGACCCCTTGGCCGGTCGAAAAAATTAAATTGATGATACGCGATACAACTCACGTCAACTACGATTGGCCTAAAAAAGGTACAGGCAACACACAATGAGTCTAAAAGATAAATTACTAAAACATGAAAACAAGAATATTAAGGAGAGTTCTTTTCATCAATAACATTATTCTGTTACATTGGGGGAAGAGGGTGAAGGAGTAGGAGAGGAAATAGAGGCAATCACAACATCGTTGGTAACATCATCTGCGGGAGAGGGCGAAGCTTTCTCTTCGAAAAGAGTAGGAAGCAATGGCCCTTCAATCACTGAAGCGCTTGAAGGATCTGAGGCACCTTATTCACCGTCATTATCTTCGAAGACTTGATCAACCAAGTGGCGGTACTTAGACAAATCCACACCGAGCCCCTGGATATAATCAAGAAGCTCGACCCGCCCATCTACAACTCGCTTCCAATCTGTAGCTTTTATAATGTGAAGCCTATTCTTGGCAGTAGCAAGTTTTTTTTTGCCGCAACAAGCCGTCCTTCAGCGGTGGTAAGCATAATAAAAGTATCTACCTTGACCTCGTCGAGCGCAGCTATCAACTGTTCCACCCGTTTCTCAGCAATATCATGATTGATGGATTGTTTAATCACAGCACGTGAAGCCTCATCATAAGCTGCCTTCTCAGCGGATAGCTCTTCCTCCACGTCACGTAAAC
Source organism: Berberis vulgaris (assembly GCA_963556465.1). Classification (NCBI taxonomy): domain Eukaryota; kingdom Viridiplantae; phylum Streptophyta; class Magnoliopsida; order Ranunculales; family Berberidaceae; genus Berberis; species Berberis vulgaris. Next base: position 61,868,681 of record OY747127.1, on the reverse strand, counting down.
GAGCACAGACCCCATCCAACTTTGCCCTCAAGGACTTGAGCTCAACTGTAGACTAATCTCGTGCACTTTCTATTTCAACTAACGAGGCTTGAGCAGCCCCAACTATTTTCTCCGACTTTGCGCATTGCGCTTTCAACACGTTTAATTGGGAAAGGACGTGAGAAAATACAAGCAACATTGTTGCCAACTTTCTCTCCAAAGAAAACATCTGATCACGACAATCTCGATTAACCGAGCCCATCACCCCTGCATAAGTGAGATGATTCATCTCATCCATTATTTGCTTAAGACCGTAATCAAGATGAGCGCTCGAATTCAATACGGGCATCGAAGGTATTTCCGCTAACCACCTGTGTCATTCATTTATCAACTTGCGCACACCATCTTGCACGTCAAACTGAGTAAAACAATAAAACTTGATGCCCGACTTGATTCGGATCAGTCCAACTAATTCGCGGATGAAGAACACAGGGATTCGAAAGCACAGAGGAACCACCCCCAACTGCCGGAAGGATAGGCGAAACGGCGGTAACAATGGAAAAACCATTCTTGCCCTCCCGGTACGGAGAAACCATAGCAGGAACATGACTAGTAGTGGTCGTAGGAGCAGGATAATCCAAACAAGTGGGAGAAGAAACTAAGAATTCGGCCGCATCGCTGATGTTAATGGAAGGAGACTGGGGAAGAAGAACTTCAAAATTCTGACCACTGCCGACAACCTCTTTAGATTGCTCCACAGCCAACTGGAGCACATTGTCATCAATCACCCGATGATTGTTGCTCGACCATTCAGCAACTTTCGAAACACCATAGGCGAAAAGAAACATATTCTCATCATTGTCCAATGGACAAGTAGTCTCTTTCTCGCTCTTCTCCAGCACTGGCCTCATTTCCTCAACCTCCCGAGGGATGCGCGATCCTCTTCAATGACATCCTTACAGGAAGGATTCGGACGAGATGCAGTTTCCGGAACATCTTTGCCAGAAGGACTCGAACGAGATCTACCAATAATCGTTTCAATGGACTAACATGCCTTGCAAGTTTCCTCTTCCTGGAGGTCAGGCCTACTACATTGAAAAAAGCATCGAGATCTGTAACATGCATGTTCAACTCACTTCCCAATCAACGGTAGCACCACTAACTCCAGTACGAGTAGTGTGAGCAGCGATATCCTCAGCACGGGATTCAGAAAGCAAGGCCCACTCTGTTTTGTTCATAGTGTACAAATCACTATGATCCAAGATATCCTTGGAAAGAAATGCCTCTATAGGGAACTCGGGAAGCTTCAAGAATTGGTCACTGACCCTCCGCTCCTCTGCAGTCAACTGTAGATCCTTCCGTTTCTGAGGAACTCGGATCGACCGCAAAATCAGACGACCTCGCAATTGGAAGTAGCCAGAGTTAACATAAGCATAAAACCAGGACCTCGACCAATCACGGATGTCGTCATTAAGCTTCGTGAAATAGGCAGGAGAACGGAGGAAAAAGATTTCCTTGGTCACCATTAGACTAACCACCGAATGTAGAACCCTCATAGTCAAAGGAATGCCATATAGAATAGCCCTTGCATAAGAAGAAACCGTGACTCTCCAACCATTAGGACCCATTTAGGCAGGAGAAATGCCGAAAAAATTCAGATACTCCCAAAATAGCTCTAGAATTGGGAATCGAAGGGCAGAAGAGAACATGCATGGATATAGTGCAACGTACCCGGACCTTGGACGACAAGGATTGTCATTCTATCTAGGCAAAATAATCTCGAGGTCAGGCGGCAAATTATAGTCAGAACGAAGGTTGTCCAACATCATTTGAGAAGCTTTTTAGGGAGAAAAATAAGCTTCACAAGAAGCTAGCGGCTTACCGCTTAGTTTATCGCCAATAGACATCGTTAAAGAGGAGAAACAAAGATAACAAAAGAGACAGAAAGAAAAGAACCCTAATTTCTAGGATAGCATAAAGATGGAAAATAAAACCCATCACACCTCCTTTTATAGAGCCAAACAACAAAGGGACTGCTCATGGGACAGAGTGCGAGATATGATGGCTACTTGAAATCCCAAAATATGCGCAAAAACGAACTGGTGAGCATAAAATCGAAACACCAACCCACCAAAAGTTTCTAACAACACTAAATATAAGGTAATGATGGAACTGAAAGACCAACCGTCACGAAGTTAGTGGCCACATCAGCATACCCACTAACTAGGGGGGTAGCTGATGATACATTGAAATAGACCGTCATCACAACCATACATTTGGCAAGAAACATCCATCACGAGGATCTAACGTCTCATCTACTGGGCCAGCTCGTAAAACCCAAGAAGGCCAAAACGATCTCAAAGGCCCAAAAAGGCCAGGCCCATTAAAGGAAGATGTAATTAAAGCCCAAATCTAGGCCCGCGCAAATTAAAGCCCAAATCCAGATCCGCACGAGTTCTCTTATAAAAAAGAGGAACGTTGCATAAGAGTCATGGAGGGAGTTACGCCTCCACAGACGCATCTCCATAAAGAAGGAGACTGTTATGATAAACGTCTCCTTTCATTGCGCTTCACATGCTTAAGTCACGCAGAGAATTAACCACGACCATTATAAAAGGTAAAGGGAACATTCGACAAAGGTATGCAACTTTAACTGAATTTTGTCTAGATATACTTCCTCCTTCAAACATAGTTACTGACTTAAGCATCAGAGTGTTTTTGTCCACCAAAAAGGTGGTATTTGGCAGTCTAACATCTGTTTTGCAGGTCAAACTCACAGGAGGACGAGATTTGGACGCATCACAAAGTACTACGCATTTTAAAATCGTGCGAGCCTTAGGCCCAAAGCGGACAATATGGTGATATGTGGATTGGATCATGACACCCCCAATCATTAGTAATAGATTATGGAACATTTAGAGTTGTGTTGAAGGCTAAAAAATATATTTTAATTCCACCTGTAACAAATATCCATGTGTTCTAGATATAAAACCAAGTGTAGATAAAACTCATAACTAATTACGAAATAGGTCATTTCACTCCTTGCATATTGGTTGGTTTCTAATAATTACCATTAGAGCCAAATCCAAGCCCAACGTTTAATTCTTGAGAGAACAATCTAACTGTCTAAAGGTGGATGAGAGAAACTAAACTAGTGCAAGAGGATCTGACTTTTATTTTGTAAAAGTAAAGGTTTGACTGATGTTAAGATTAAGAATTTTTTTACAATGCCCCCAAATCATAATCATATTTAGTACTGCCACACACTTTGTCTAAAACAAGGTTTACATCCCCAAAACTTAGTCATCCATTAGTCAAACACTAAATACCATAGTCAATGCAAAATTTGACCACGTGCATTAATTTAGGTCATGGCTCAACGAAGAAAACTGATGATGTTCTTATTCTTGGATCATCCCCATGCCTCCACAACTCATCCTCCTCCTAAAATCCATAACCCCACCACCACCCTGCCCCCGTCCACTTCCAAAACCACCATCTTTTTCCACCACCCTAAACTCAAACACCACACTCCCAAACCGTTCTCGATAAAACCAAGAAATGGATTCTTCTGATTTATGAAACATATACCAAAAAAACCATGTTTTTTTTAACATCATCAGCTCCAACATTTTCTTCTATCTGTAATAGGAGGAGTTCACAACTTGTTTTGTTAAAGGCTCCAAATTTTTGACACCACCATTTTTGCTGAAGGACACCACCATCCTCTTTGTTGGATGTGTTAAGGGACACCACCAACATAAAACACACACACACACACCCCACCACATCTCTTATTTATCCCTTCCTCTCTTCTCCATCAAGCACCACAATCACCTTGCCCCGCCCCTGTCGGCTGCACCACCTCGCTCCGCCCCTGTCGACCGCACCATCTCGCCCCGCCATCGTGTTTTTCTTCTCTTCCTCTTCTTTTCATTTCTTTTTCTTCTCCTATCTTCCTTTTTTTCCTCCCCTCTTCTTCTTCTTTCTTCTTCTTATTCTCCTATCTTTTTTAAGAACAACCCCCAACCACTGCTGCCCTCACCACCCCTCCCCACTTTCCCTTTTTTTTTCTTTTTTTTCCCTTGCACAAGCCTACACGAGAATGGGTTCCATCCTTGTGGAGGCTTGTGCAAAGGCAAACCCTCACACAAGTGTCTGCGAGTGGAGAATAATGCGAGGGACAAATTTTTTTTGCCCTTGCACAGGCTTGTACGAGATCAAAGGAGAAAAAAACAGAGAAAAAGAAAATAAAAGAAAGGGAGGAAAAATGAGCCAGGCGAGATGGTTGATGTTGCTCTTGCCTTGTTGTTGTTCCTGAGAAGAAGGGAGAAAAAGAGAAAGATATGAGAATAAGAGGAAAAAAATAAAGAAAATGAGAAAAAGAAAATGGGAGAGAATATGTGTGGCCGGCCAGCCGACAGAGCGAGGCGGTGCGCTGGTGGTGAGGTGAGGCGGTGCGGCTGGCAGTAGTGTTGTTCTTGAGAGAGAAAAAAGGAGAAGAAATGGTGAGAGGAGGGAGATAAATCGGAGAAAATAGGTTTATATTGGTGATGTCCTTCAGTAGATGGCGGTGTCCAACAAAAAGTAGTGGTGTCAAAAAGTGGGAGCCTTTGTAAAATTCCAAACTCTACGATGCCTAAAACCTTATTTTGATTCAAAACCCACTGACTTATTATAATTAATTGAAGCAATTCATCACTATATTTGTTTGTATAACACAAACATAAATTTGAACCGATCAAGTCTTTTCTCCATGATGAATCACGTAGCCCCTTCGATTAGACAACCACACTACCCTCCCCCTCTATCAGATCTCTTCCCCTCACTCTCTTAGATAATTTTACCTTTCTCTCAGGTTCTTAATTCTTTGTTCTTAGATGATTTGAGTTTGGATGTTATTGGGTTTCAATTAAGAACACCATGGATATTAGCATGATAGATTGCATGGCTGAATATTCCATGTGTAGAATCAATGATAAATAATGGTGGCTTGGGGAAGATGGAGAGAAAATAATATAGATATTCTTTATTGGTATGCAAGAAATCCGGGTTTCGATTAAAATTAAAATTGAATAGGCCTGGAGACATGTTTTGTAAATGCCTTGGATTCATATTGTTGCTAATAATATGCTTTCAGAAAAGAGAGAGAGAAATGAGATTCTAGGGTTTCATGCTTATACTAAAGCATTGGTTCCTTGATGATTTGATCAAGGATGAACCATTCGCAGATTAGGAATATCTCCATTGCCCCTCGTGGAGATGATTCAAACAACAATAGGGGAATCAAGAAAAACCCTAAAGCGCGTAAAGATGGATCTGTAGTAGTAGATGGTAAAACATCCATGGATGTTGAAAAGATCATGTCGAAGGATCTCTTGACTGATTTTGAATCATTGAGTAAGGTTCATGATGGATTCATGAAACTCTCAGAAACCCTAAGCTAAGGCTACTGGTCAAACAACTGCAGCAAGATCTGACTCTAAACCCTGAAGGAGGCGCAAAACTACAAGAGGATGGATGCAACTCCATTGTTGTACCAACGAACATGTATATTGCAGCGGTTAATGCAAATGACAAGGTAGATGAGATCTCTGCTCCTGGAAAACCTAATGGGTTTACTGCTCAAGCAAGTACACCTAATGAGGATGGAAGCAATAGACCAGTTGGCAATGAAATGAAATATTATCCTTGTAACAGGGATTCCATGAATGTACTGGGTTGTCATGCTGAAGCATACCATAAAAACAAGGGTTACCAAGTTGTACTACGAGCCTCCGGCTATGGTTGAAGGGAAGAATAAAGTGCAAATTAGCATGACTGATTTTGAGAAGCAAATAAAAGAATGTGAACAACTAGTTGTTGGAAGATTTGTGGGGGAAGCTATTGTCTTTTGGATATGTCAGAGATTGTCTTGCCCGAACATGGGGTTCTTCTAGTTTTGAGATGAACATCCATGGTGACATAATTTTCATCTTTAAGTTTAAGGATGATACAATGAGGAGCAAAGTGTTGGGGTTGGGTCCCATTCACATTGCTAGCATGCTATTCATTCTTCGGCCATGGAACACAATGATGGATGAGGATAATGAAGTTTTGAACTCGTTACCTATCTTGGTTACACCAAATAAGGTGCCATTGTTTCTTTGGAACCTGGAAGGGTTGTTTTAGGAATAAGACTGGGAATAAAATACCACTGTTGTGTGTCAAGAAAAAGGAAAATAGCAGTGGAACCAAAAAAGGACCCAGAGGGGTGGGTTATAACAACAGGTATACACAATTTCAAGCCTTGGAAGGGTGAGTAATAGAATGGAGGGGAGCCAGTTAGTCATAGCCCCTCATTCAGATTCACAGACTGAAGAAGGGAGACACACCTTCAGACCACGCACACAACAAAAGGATAAAGATAACTTGAATGGTTGTAATGAGGGTGTAGTTTTTAAAGGTGAGCAGAATGTAGATGAAGGTCAGAACAATCAGATCCTGAATAGATAGGCAATTCCCTCCACAGTTCTGCTTGGTGGTTAGACTGAGATGAATTCTATGCCAGTGGACACTAGTGAGTAGATGATGTTGGGGCAATCCAAAAAAAACATGACAGTAACACAAGAAGCAATGAAATGACTACTATAAGATAGGGGAAATTGCAAACAAAGTCTCCAAAAACCCTAAACAACCTCCAAATGGTTTCTACCACTGCATCCATGGATAAATAAGAATCTCTCTTTGACAGTACAGATGGAAGTCCACAATCCCTCTCTAAGGTTAAAAATGTTTGAAAATGATAGACGAATATGACAATGGGACACTATACCAAATTTCCCCATCAACAACGGTTTGGAATCGTGGGGGTAACCGATGGCCACGGCTAAGAGGCGTGGGCTGTAGAGGCGTCGCGAAATCATCTGTGACGGCTATAAACCGTGGCTAAAATTTTAGCAACGGTTTTATGTTCAGGACGGTCGATGATTTAGCCACGGTTCTAAACCGTACCGTGGCTAGTAAAAAAAAATTCAATTTTTTTTTTTTTTTTTGGTCACGGTGTTAAGCCAATGCAGTTCTACTGACAGTGATGCAATACAGGCAATGAAGAGAAATTACAGACTGAAGAACTTGTAATTGTAATTCTGGATTGATGACAGTAAATGGAATGGATTGTATTCAATAAGAAAGCTAAATAAGGATCTTTTCAAATTATAGAATATGTATGAATTTTCCTAACAGGTTTCAAGGTAGCATCAGAATCAGCTCAATGTAAGAGACAAATATATATCTTAAACATCCTCTATGTGATTTCTTCTCCGACTAGGAAAAAGAATGCATATTTCCACAGTTCCTGTCAATTTTGTTCTTATATCCTTCAATAATCCATGCCGCCCATACCACCTCCCATTGAGGGAACATCCTTATCGTCCTTGGGGAGCTCTACCACAACAGCCTCAGTCGTTGTCATCAATGTAGAAACACTGCAAGCCAACCATGCATCAAAAAAATGAACAAAAAATAAATCTTCATAATAACGGCCAAGTTCTAAATCAATATGTTATTTATTACCTAGCGGCATCCACCAATGCAGTCCTAATTACTTTCAATGGATCAATAATGCCAGCCTTGACCATGTCTACATATTCATCTGATCACCAAATCAACAAAAACAATATGAGATCAATCAGTTAATGTGAAATCAACAAAAGAAGAAATGTGAAATCACTTCCGCTGCATCATATCCAAGGTCAGGGCTATCCTACTCCAACAAATGGGCCACAACAACAGCACCCTCCACCCCAGCATTGGAAGCAATTGAGTGTACTGGCATCTGCAGCAATCACTAACATGTGACAGTCAGACCAACAAGTATGTATCACCAATGTGAATAAATAATAATGAAGACCAACAGTCAGCTTCACTGGCTCCACCAATCTGCAATGAAGCCCACACCAAGTTCATAGTGAATAATAATGCAATATGAATTGAGAAATTCGCTACATAACACACCAGTGTGAATAAATAACATAGAATCTGGCATAAGAACCTTCAAAACTGCAACACCGCCAGAAAGCTTTGCAAGTCGTTCTTGTAACTTCTCTTTATCGTAATCAAAAGTACTCAATTCTATACTAGATCTCAACTGTTAACAAAGAATTGAGGCATCAATTATCTAGGAATATGCCATCAAACACAAATCACAGAAGTAAATAGGCTACCATCAAGAATCCAAAGATCCAAAGAAAACACAAACGGGAATAAAGTGGACATCAGTTAACACTAATATACCTGCTCACATCTTTCTTCAATGGCCTTTTTGTCACCAGCCCCATCAAGAACAACAGTGTCATCTTTTGATATAGTCACCTTTTTGCATCTGCCTAACTGACCAAGCTCCACCTCCTCAAGATTCATACCAAGCTCTTCACTTATAAGCTGAAACGAAGGATATGAATAATGTTTCTTGAGATGAGGAAGCCAAGAAGAAGTCAACTGTTGAAAAAAAAAGCCCAAGAAGATCCAAAAACTAAGATGATATATACTCACTGTAGCACCAGTCAGAGTGGTAAGATCCTGCATGTTGGCTTTCCTATTTTCTCCAAATCCAGGAGCTTTAATTGCACAGACCTACACATAGCAAACATTTTCCATCCAATCAGCAAGTGATCCTTAAAATAAGATTTGAAGGAAAAGTAAGATATCAGCTGTATGATGTTACCTTGAGTCCAAGTCGGAGCTTATTTAAAATGTGCGTAGCCAAGACATCAATCTCCAAATCTTCAGCAATAATTAATAGAGGTTTTTGCCTCTAAAACCCAGACAAGAAAGATAAATAAATAAATATGGTAAGAATAAAACTCTGCAGAAATTATGCACAATGAAGTTAATAAAATGTATGTGGTATGCTAAAAGAACTACTAACCTTTAGAGCCAACTCTAGTACTTTAACGATAGAACTTATGCTTGAAATTTTCTTCTCGTGAATTAAAATAATAGGATCTTCTAATTCCTGTCAACAAGGAAGCATTAAATGTTATTGCTTGCACTAATCCAAGTTGGATTGAGATAATGCCTAAAACGGGACGGGCGAGTGGAATAGAGATAATGTCAAAAGCTGCATATCCTTGTTGATGACTGATTTAAAAAATAACCAAAACCCATTAAAGATATGATCTCAATCAAGTGAATTAATCAAAGACATTAACACAAAATAGAGAAAAACTTCATTACATAACCAGCAGGGAATGACTAGAATAAAGTTAATACTTGCATACCTGACCTGCTCCAATATCAAAATAAGTTCCAAAACCCTCCCTGCTGTATCAATTTATTGGGTTACCATAGGGAGGTGCAGCAGCTCCTCCAAGCAATCCACCACCAGAGGCTGCAGCATAGACATCAGATGGATCAATAACTGGAGATGAAGAAGAAGGCGCATTTCTTCCATTGACTTGATTTTTTCAAATCTAAAGAAAGTAAAATGATAGCTGCAAATATTTTAACTTGGAAAACTTATTCGATTTGAGTAATGAAAGTAGATCTATAAAAAACATTTTCAATCATATCAAATTAGCACGCAAAGCATTTATAATCAAAGAAGATATACGAACAAAACCTTTCACTCTTTGGTCGAATGTAGCTTTATCACGCATCATCAAGGCTGCAGCCTCTCCATTCAATGGGTCTGATGGATTGGGGTATAGAAGAAGTTGTGGAAGGAACACTTCAAAGACATTTACTAGATCTGAAACATATAAAATCCATTGTCAGGAACTGAACATGACCAACGAACTACAGCCCGTGTAAAAAAAACATATTTAATTCTTTGACGAAAATATAACAATCTTATTCAAAGAAGACAATGATCTAGTTTGTTATTTACCAAACATGGGGCTCCAGGTCTGATTGATAACATCCAAACAAACAGAGCCTGACCTGAAATTTGAAACCCAATGAAACATTTTCAGTTATAACATTTCTCCTTACGTAGATAGACAAATCACAACCACTTGAAATTAACTCAAAATTGAAACACAGCGTTTTAAGATTCAATAGGCTTACATCTCATCAGCATTTGGGTGGTAGATCTTATTAACAAATCCAATTGATCGAGATTTGTAGGGATAAGCATCAGGGAGCTCTACCCTTATCCTCCATACCCCTCCATGATAAGGACCTGCCAATACCCATTAACAGAATAAACCAATCTCTCTGTGTAAACTGCAAATACCACATCCAACCCACAAGCAAAATGGACATTGAAAAAATGAAGTAAACAACTAGTCTACAGGTGATGCCACCATACAGAAAGACCATGTTATCATGGACTCAAATGCACAAAACCATTAGATTACAAATGAGGTTCTAGTATTCTACAAGACTTTAACATACTTTGAAAATTCAAGAAATCAATCTAATTGAAAAGTCCATAACTTTGCCCCCACCAGTACAGAAAAGCATCCAATAGTGATCAACATGATTGAATCAAAACATCAAATACCCACAAGGCTTTGAACATCTACTCAAGATCAACATGATTAATTGACACAAAACTTCAAAAACAACAACTACCCATTACTCAGAGACTAAAACACATAAAAAATATCAGATTTTTACTAAGAACAAACCAAAGATGAAACATAAAATCAAAAGTTTTGATGATTTATTGTCACTAGGTCCATGGAAATCCACATAGAACTCTTGCATGCCATCGTTGATCATCTCCACCTTGTAGTCACTCATCATCCTAATTGATTGAATAAAAAAGGGTTAAAAAAAACTCAGTCTTTAAAACACTAAAAAAGACATCAAATACACACAATTAGAGAAGAAAAAGAAATGGGTATTAGAGAAATTAGACTTTACAGTTTCATCAAATCCATCTCTCGGCGTTTGCTTGGAGAAGAAATGATTTCTCTTCTCAGTGTTTGTGCTCTCTCTTTCTGTGGTGTTGTTAGACGATAGAGACAACAGTAAACAGTAAGCCTGAATCATGGATGGTAACAAAAACCAAGACTCCATGGTTGGTTTTTTTATTTGGTTTTGGTTGCTTACAGGTTTGTCATGGATGCCAAGTTGATCCCAAGTGATGACCTCCAAGAGCTCCTCCAATGTGCCATACCCACCTGCAGCAGGAAAATGAAAAATCTCATAATCTCTAGCAAACAATAATAATGTCACTGAAAAACAGCGGGACAGATAAAAAAAGCATCAAACATTCAACACCCAGTAACCAAAGTTCTAACCTAAACATAACCCTAACCCTAGAAATTCATTATCTACTAGAAAGTCACAAGAGCATTTCCCCTCTTTCTAGCCCAAAAATATATAGCCTAGAATTCTAATTCTTCCAAGTTCAAAAGTGAAAGCTAATACATCCACAATACAGTTCTTTGACAAAATTTGCTAAAAATTTCAAGAACTCTCCTTAAAATAGAATCCTTTAAAGACCTACTAAAACCTTATGAACAACTTACTCATACCAGTGGATCCACCAACTACAACATGTACGAATCATGCACCCAACAGAGCATTTTCAGAATCGAACTTTCAACAACTCGAAACATGCGTCGAAGCACATGAATCCATAAGTAATTAGCTAAATTACTGAGAATAATCTCTGACTAAACAAATTCTAATCAAATCAAGGCCAAAACAACAAGGGCAACCTAAGGTGTTTAAATTATCATACCTGACCAGATAAAATAACTGGGTGGCATCTGACCCAACAAACACTAAAACTTGCAAATCCCTGATCTATATGGTCTCGGTGATTAGTTCTCTAATTTTATAAAATGATTAATAAAGAAAAACATAAATACTCGATTGTAGTCTTCAAGCCAACTCACCTCTTCATAAGCTAACATTATATCTTTTCTGCTGAGGGACTCTTCTTTTGGTTGTACTATCTGATTTTCCATATCAGCCAATAACTCAGAGGGTTCAACGTTCCCAGAATCAATCAAAGTCATTATTTATTCTCGAGCAGCCTTTGGATCAATTATTACATGAGCACGAGCATATATATCTTCGAGCTCAGTTTGTTTCTTAAAAGCTGTCTCTTTCATCCTACTAGCTTTTAGATGATCAAACCGTTCAACTTCCACCTCAGCCTAACAAGAAGAAAATGTTGGTACAAGTAAAACAAGCTAAACTGCTGAATCTAATCCAATATAGTAGTATGTACGTATAAACAGTAGACTCAATTGGCTAACCTATTCAATCAATTCAAGAGCAAGGGCCCCAGGGATGGTGACTTCATCCACTCGAGTTGAGACGCTAGGTTTTTGAGTGAGCAAATAAATATCAACTAAGAAGCAATCAAAATAAAAAAAAACTTAGAGATCTATTATTCACTCACAGCTGATATCTATGAATTGCATCATCTCGCTTGACTAACGATACATCTTTGTCCTTAAACTGAGAGGTATGATTAGTCTGGAAATTGCCTGTAAAAGAGTAATATTCCTTCCAGTAAGCCAACTGAGAGTTTATAGCTTTCATATTGATAACAAAACAAAATAAGTTGTATAAAACTATAACAAATTTTTTTGTCTCTCATTGTAAAGCTAGATAGAAATTGGCTTTGTGCTACGTTAAAATGCCCAACAAGCTCCCTTGATGTATTTAACATGTTCTATATCATTGGATATGTGGTTCAACAAATAAGTGCAAATAATCATAAACTTTGCATAATTGCATCCCAATAACAAAAACAAGTGAAATGAAGATGAAAGTCGGATTCATGAATCAAAACATAAAAATGATGCAAGTCTTCTATACGAAACTTATTGATGACAAATAAGACGACGGTAACTTATTAACACCAATAATAATGCAGTAAAGATAAAAGAAATAAACAATTGCTGAAAGAGGACCTGCTGCAGTTGAACCTCCATTGTCAAGAACCTTCACTGGGACCATAGTGGTAACAGGTTGCACAACCTGTTCAGGTATGAAGTTAATTTTTTCATAAACCAAATGAACTGTTAACAGAGATACAAGACTCCAAATAAGGCCCATTTGACCGTACTATTCTTTGGGAATTTCTTTCTCTGTTGTCTCTAAAATAAAAAGTGTGTTTCTAGTTTCTAATTGCTCTCTGACTCTCTCCTTATAGGCAAATAGAATGGAAAGTAAACCACATCATCATGCACAACAAAAATGATATTCTTTGTGTTTTGACAGTGAACAATATGCATTAAAATTCTAAGTCACTAGCATACACAAAAATATCAAATTTGATAAACATTTAGGAATTAGGATTAAGAATGAGATTGAACACATTCAATAAAACATTCAAACTATGAACTAAGATCTACTATTAGAGAAGCTTTCAGCCCTCGTTCCAACTAAATACTAATTTGTCAAAATGGTAGAAAATAAACGAAAGTTTTGACATATTGAACAAAAAAGGTACAAACTTCTCAAGAATAATGGAAATCCGGAAATTTCTTTGAATATTCAACAAACATATGAGATAAAATGAGCAGAGATTTGTACCTAAGATTAGCATAACCTCCAATTGCATACATAATTGAAGCATTTTATCAAACAACTAGTGTTCACTTGGAATTGTTCCATATCTTTCAAACTCTTTCATCAAGGGATAGATTAATTGAAGCATTTTATCAAACAACTCGTGTTCAAGTCAAATTGTTCCATATCGTTCAAACTCTTTCATAAGGGATAGATTTTCACATATTTATTCTCAATGTTAGTAATTCTCGCTGTTAATGATCTTTCCTACTCGAAGTAGAGGGTTTTCCTCTAAATCTTCAAAGCAAGATGAATTAAAGAAGATGAGAGTTCATTGATACATTTACCTTGGAAAATCGATGAACTCAAAGAAAAATTTGTATCTGAAATGAAGCACAAAAGACCTAGAAATAAAAATGGCCATCAATTAAGCTCACTACACCTCCTTTAGATTATCTTCTAGGTTTTCGATTCGATTTCCTTCAAAGACATCTCCATAGGTAAAACAAAAAGAACATATGTCACAGGATGTAACAAATAAGAAGAAGAAAAAAAAATAAGAAGAAGAGATCAACAAAGAGATCTAAAGAATAAGGAGTTCTAAAGAAGAAGAAGGAGATCTTACCTTCTCAAACTTTCTTCTTTTTCTTATTCTTCTTCTTCTTCTTCTTCTATCGGCCTCTCCTTCTTTTGTCCTTCTTCTTCTCTGCTTCGAGAATCAAAATACTGCTTGTGAAGAGGAGGTGTGGAGAGAGTGAGAATCTGTTTTCCCCAATTTTTTTCGCCAAAACGCGAAACTGCTCCCTCCAAAGCGCGAAAATATTTTCGCCAAAAAGTGCGAAAGTGAAATTCTTTTAGCAACGGTTTTAAACCGTTGGCAGTTTTAGCCACGGTTATAAACCGTTGGCAGTTATAGCCACGGTTTAAAACCGTGGCAACCCTTTTGGTGTAATTTTTTTAGCCACGGTTTTAAACCGTTGGCCGTTATAGCCACGGTTTTTAGCCGTGGCAAATAAACCAACGGCTTAGAGCCGTGGCCACCTCCCCGTAGCTAAACATGCCTTTTGGTGTAGTGGGAAGAAAGTTAGCAATGCTCTTAAGGAAACAATCAAAAGAATGGGCAGGGATATGTTGAAGGAAGAACTCACCAAAATGAAAGTTCTATTGGAAACATAAGCAACTATAGTGAGTCAAACCACTATTGAAGATGAATGTGAGGTTACCACAACTCAGTCGCCTAAGAAAGACATTCCTCGAAGATATTCTCGAAGTAAGAAGGCAAATACTAAATTCAAGTAATTCATGATTATATTCATATAGGATGCAGATGTCTATTGGAATCTTGTATATGGATGCTAGATTAGAGTTAAAATTCAATGATCTTTCTGTCGGGGTTTATTGTTCTCCATTTCCTTGCGTCGACTTCTCTTACATCTTGAGCTCCACATTAGATACAACTGAGGTCATAAGGGTGATTAAAGGATTGATCGGCGCTTGTAAGGAGTAAAATAAAGTTATGGCAGATGCACCAAACAACGACATTGGTAGCAAACCACTTTTCAAAATTACTCCCCAATTTGGAGATCGTTGAACTAGAACTAATTAGGTTTTTTGTTGAGGTTTTGAAACAATTTTATGTTTCTATTGATGGTGTAATGAGTAAACGTATGAGCAATTGTAATCTTCATCGTCCTTTTTTTTTTTATTAATATAAGGTCTGGGGATCCTCAAAAGCCCTACTCACTTTCCAAAAAAAAAGAGTAAGTGGCGGTTTGAATATGTAAATAGAGTCAATAATACCAAAACACATTGTCTTGCTTACTATGTTTTGAACATGGATATGGGGAGCGCTGTAATAGCTAGCTTGGCTTGATTGTTTTTCTGCTAATTATACCGTGTCGTTGGCACTTCACATACATTGTTTTCTGCTAATTATCATGCATTATAATTTTGTAGAGTCAAACTTAGTTAAAATTAGAATCGATTGAATGTTTGGGGTCTTTTTTTGAATGTACATGAAAATACTAAAAATATTTGCATGTTTTCATAATAAAATACATATCTTGAAATTTTAAGTTTTTGTATTGATCATTGGTTTTGTTGGAAAAATCTTCAAATTGTATTTCAACGATACCAAGTTTACAAAATCTGACAACTATGTAGATAGTTATGACAATTTTCATTTTTTAAATGGAAAACACAATACTTTCTTTCTCCGCCACATGTACATGCCACCAACTCTTTTTACAATCTTTTCATTTTCTTTACCCTTCTACATGTTTTATATTTACAAACATGTCATCATAGAAAATGAATCTCAATCATCAACACATTTCCCAACTTTTAATCATAGTCATCTTTTACCTCCAATCCTCAAGTTTGTCCCAGTCAACAATGAATAGTAAAACATAACTATGAATTGTAAGATAGACTAGCATATTACCCGTGTCATTGGCACTCCATGTACATTTTTTTTGCTGCTAATTATCTTGCACCGAACACCCTCATCACCATCCTCACCATTGCCCTCAATTAGTTCCATAAAAAAAATCATAGTTTAGAATGTAAACTTATTTTTTTTTTAATACTATCCTATTTTACCGTAAAAATATTAATTTTCTTATAGTTAAACTCGAATAAAATTATAATCGATTGAATGTTTGAAGTTTTTGTTTGAATGTTTATTAAAATATTATACTTAGGCATAAAACTATTTAAAATACTTTCATGTTTTAAAAATAAAACACATACTTTGAAATTTAAAGTGATGATATTGATTATTGGTTTTGTTGGAAAGATCTTCAAAATTTCATTTTAACGATACCAACTTTATCAAAATTCGACAACTACATAGATAGTTATGATAATTTTCATTTTGAAAAAAAATAAACACAATACTTTCTTTCTCCACCACATGTACATTTCACTAATTTTATTCACAATTTTTTCATTTTCTTTACCATTCTATATGTTTATATTTACAAATATGCCATTATAAGAAATGAATCTTAACCCTCAACATTTTCCAACTTTCAATCCTAGCCATCTTATCTTCAATGCTTATGATTTGACTTTGTCCTAGTCAACATTGAATAGTAAAACACATATCTGAATTATAAGATAGATGATGTACACTTTAACAAAAAAAAAGGAAATAATAGAAAGACTAAAATGTGCGTTGACTATGGTCTTTTGACACTTGACTAATAGAGGATTTAATTTTAGGGTGCAAATTTTGTTTTAGACAAAACTAGGGCAATAATATATAAGTTGGGGAATCGCATCTAACCTTATTAAAGCATCTCCAAGGGAGACCCTAAATTGGCCAAAAAGCCAATTTGGGGGCCTCGTATGGGAAAAACATGCTCCAATGAAACACCCTATACATACATCTATTTTATCTTAGTCTCTCCCTCCCTTCCCCTTATATTTGGGATATCCATGCCATCCCTAAATGCTAAAAGTTATCAAAAAATAATAATAATAACCCCATTTTCTTCTTTTTCACTTCTCCAATCCTTAAAATTTAAATATGAGATTCCTAAAATTAGGGGAAGATATATTTAAATAATGATGAAAAAGTTAAAGTGGAGATTGTGATTGGAGTGATGAAGAGATAGGAGATCCCTAAAATTAACATTTTGATTAAAATAGAATGTGGATGGTAACCAATTTAACTTTTACCCTTGGAGATGCTCTTAATATTCATATACAAGACTGAAATAGCGTAGAAGAAGGAAGAAATTGTTTTTTGCTTGGTTTTGGGAAGGAAACAGGAAATGTATGAAAACAAGGTGGACGAAAAAAATAGGGTTGTCGCTAAATAACACCACCACTTATACTGATGGACACCACCGCCCACCAATTATTTTTTGATTTACTAAAGAACACCACCACTATATAAAGAAAAAACCCTAATTGTAACCGTCATCTTCTCCTCTCTCCCTTTCTTTTCCAATTGCCGCCTCCTTCTCCTCTCCTCCCCTTCACCCCACCACCTTGCCACCCTTCCTCCTCCTCTTCACCCCACCACCTCTCATCCTCCTCCCTTTCACACCACTACCTTTCCACCCCTCCTCCCCATCCCCTTTGCCCTACCACCTTTGCTCCTCCACCCCTTCACCCCACCACCTCTCATCTTCCTCCTCATCACACCACCACCTCGCCACCCTTGTTCCTCCTTCCCTTCACCACCACAACCTCGCCACCTCTCCTACTCCTTCTCTTATTCACCACCACAACCTCACTACCTCTTTTATTCCTTCTCCACTTCACCCCACCACCTCTCCTCCTCCACCCCTTCATCCCACCACTTCTCATCTTCCTCCTCATCACCACCACCACCTCCACCTCTCCAACTTTCCTCCTCCTCCTCTTCACCCCACCGCCACCTCTCATAATCTTGTGGGTTTTTTCCGCCTTATTTTTTTTCCTTCGCCCTCGCAGCGGTTCATGCGAGTGTGGAACCCACACTTGCAGGAACCTCCACGAGGGTAAAGGAGAAATTTTTTTCGATGGTGCAAGAACATAGTTACCGCCTCAGTTTGTTGAACAAATGCGAGGTGCACTCAAAATTTTCATATTGGTGGTGCAACAAGAACACAACTATCGTCTTAACACTATCAACTGTGTCTGGTCCGAGAGATTCCGAAATGCTCACATGTTTACTTTGTCATTGTCAGGGGCGGATCTACAGCTTGGGTAAGGGCGTCAATTGACCCCCTTAGGTTTTGAAAAAACTCTATCAGAGCATATACAATTTCATTCTTGCCCCCCTTAAAAAATTCATCTTGCCCCTCTTATAAAACTAAGAATTACAATAATAGATAACAGATCTCGTATCACAGTTGAACGAAAAAAATTGAGTCGCCGCCTCTAATCTCCGCCTCCACGCCTTCGGTCCTCAATAATAGATTCTTCTCCATCCCTGCAAAACAAGGTGAGTTTTTTTTTATTATGGATTCTAAATGAAATCAACAGGACAACAACAAAATAACTTTAAGGTTTAACATCTCTTCCTATCTTGGTCTGTGTCTCCCTCTTTGGCGATCCAAAATTGAAACAAGTTACAAGGAATCAACTTTGAGAGATCATAGAAAGATCAAAGAGATCATAGCAGGATCTGAGCGAGATCTCAGAGAGATCATAGCGATCTGAGATCTTAGAGATATCAGAGAGATCAGAGCGAGATCAGAGAGAGATCTCAAGGATCTCAGAGAGATCAAAGAGGGATCTGATAAGAAAATCGAAAGAGATGAAAGAGGGATCTGAGTTTGATTTCTTGATCTCTCGATCTCACTGAGTCTGATGAAGAAGAAAGCAAACTCCTCGATCTCTTGATCTCTCTAAGTCTGATCTCTTGATCTCTCTGAGTCTGATCTCTTGATCTCTTGATCTCCTCACTGACTCTGAGTCTGATGAAGAAGAAAGCAAACTCCTCGATGGCTTGATCTCTTG
The DNA here is from genome assembly GCA_963556465.1 of Berberis vulgaris. NCBI lineage: Eukaryota > Viridiplantae > Streptophyta > Magnoliopsida > Ranunculales > Berberidaceae > Berberis > Berberis vulgaris. The sequence goes on along the minus strand of OY747127.1, from coordinate 61,849,781 downwards.
ATCTCTCTGAAAGACTGAATTTGATGAAAACAAACTCAGACTCAGAGATGAAGAAGAGTGAGCTTGATTGAGTTTGAGTGAGATGAAGAGTCTGCTTTGAGCTTTCTCAGAGACGAAGTTGAGTGAGATGAAGAGTCTGCTTTCAGCTTTCTCAAAGATGAAGAAGGAGCTTGAGTGAGATGAAGAGACGAAAAATCCCCTTATTTGAGCTTTCTGAGAGTCAGAGAGCTTGAGTTGAGTGTACTGTGTTTGTGTGAGAGAGCTTGAGCTCTCTGAGATGCAGAGTGAGGCTTGACTACTTCAGTGAGAATGTGATATGAAGAGTGAAGTGAGGTTTGGTTTGGCCGTAATGTATGGGGTTGGGTTTCATAAAAAAGAGAAATGAGAGAGAGATGAATGAAAGGACTGTTATTTTTAAAATTATTTAAAATATTATTTTAAACAATCAAACAAGGGGTAAATTCCTTTCTTTTGTTCCATATTTGTTTAAACTTTAATGAGGTATTTCATATTTGTTTAAACATCTAATTTATTATCTTATCTTTATACAGGGATATTTTATATTTGTTTAAACATCTAATTTCATATTTGACGCTTTATTTTCCAAGCACAAGTTAAGCATTTCAAGACTACGTGGCCAAGGGTACGATGGGGCAAGCAATATGCAAGGTGAGTTCAACGGTCTTAAAGCATTAATCTTAAAAGAGAATGGAAGTGCATTTTATATTCACTGCTTTGCACATCAACTTCAATTAGCACTTATTGCCGTTGCAAAGAATGAGGATTCCATTGTTTTATTATTCTCTTTGATCACGAGTGTTGTGAATGTGGTTGGTGGCTCATGTAAGCGTCATGATATTCTTTTAGAAGCACAATCTATTAACACTCTAAAAGCACTTGAAAGTGGTGAACTTGCAAGTGGAAGTGGCCAAAATCAACAATCAACTCTTAAAAGAGCCGGAGATACACGTTGGGGCTCACATTACAATACTTTGATAAGCTTGATTAAGTTGTTCAATTCTATCATCGATGTGCTTGAGTGCATTAAGGAGACCTCAAAATATGCTGAGCAAAGAGTTGAAGCATGCACTTTATTAAATTCACTACTATCTTTTGATATTGCATTTGGACTTCATTTGATGAAAAATACATTAGGAATCACAAATGAATTGTCACAAGCATTGCAAAGAAATGATCAAGATATTGTGAATGCCATGGGTTTGGTCATAGTAGCTAAGAAACGCTTACAGTTGATGCAAGATGATGGATGGAATAATTTGCTAGATGAAGTTTCCTTATTTTGTAGCAAACATGTTATAGAAATGCCTAACCTAGATGAATTTTATGTTGCTCGGGGACGGTCACGACGTAATGTTGAAAAGGTGACAAACATGCATCGTTATCGGGTTCAGTTATTTAATGTTGTTATTGATTTGCAACTTCAAGAGCTCAACAACCGTTTCAATGAAGTGAATACTGAACTGCTTTTATGTCTTTCATGCTTGAGTCCAAATGATTCCTTCTCGAATTTTGATAAGGGAAAATTGATTCGTTTTGCTCAGTTTTATCCAAGTGATTTCTCAGAAGTACAACTTGATGCTCTTGATAATCAGTTGGAGACATTTATCATTGATGTGAGGTCGAATAGCAAGTTTTTAAATTTGACAGGAATTAGCAATCTTGCTGAGAAGATGGTAAGGACAAAAAAAATATTTTGTATCCTTTGGTCTATAGGCTTATTACTTTAGCCTTAATATTACCAGTTGCAACTGCCAGTGTCGAGAGAACGTTTTCTGCTATGAAGATTGTCAATAATCGATTACGTAATCGTATGGGTGATCAGTGGATGACAGATAGTTTGATTACATATGTTGAGAAAGATATATTTAATGGCATCGATGATGAGGTGATTATGCAGCATTACCAGAACATGAAAACCCGCAGAGAGTTTTTACCTAAATCTACAGTGCATCTACATTGACTCATTATGTATGTTTATCTTGTAACACTTTTAAAACTCTATTTTAATCATATTTATCTATTTATTTTAGGAATAAAATTATCTATAATTTTTTTGCCCCCCTTTGTCTGCAATCCTAGATCCGCCCTTGGTCATTGTAATGTGTCTGATCCGAGATGCCCATATGTTTAGCTTATATATATAGGAATTTTTGGATATAATGAAATTAAGAATTTTGTGAGTATTTGCAATTGCATTTTCAATACTTATAATATTTTCATGCATAGTATATAAAATCACAACAAAAAAATAAAAACATAACAAAAACATTTTCATTGGCATATTCACTTCGCAAAATATTTTATTTTTTCCCTTCAAATTAATTTTTTTTTAATTCTGCCTATTAATTCCAACTCAAGACTTCAATTGCCAGAATGAATAAAAAATGGAGAGGGGGTCTCTATGTCTAAAACCTCTCGAGGATTTGAAAATAACTCTTGTAAGTACCCTAAAAATTAACTGAGCAGTAAGAATTTATACACAAACGCAGCAGATACTACGAGTAATAATCACATAATCGAAGACTAAATTGCGAATGTAACAAAAAAAGAATGCAATGACTAATGCGACATTGTCCAGAATCCCTAAAAAGACAAAAACACAGTTGATAGTGCGAACATTATCCATATCCTCGCATATACCCATGCGTTTGGACAAAAAAAGACTTTGTCCAAAATTTCAATTTTTTGTGTTTGAACCTTTTTATTTTTACTTTTTTCAATTTCTATAGGTTTGATACATTATTGACATATTTGATTTATTATTAAACCTCATTTTTGTATACCCCAATTTGAGATGGTCAAAAGTGGGGTTTAACAATAAATAAAATATCTTAATACTGTTACAAACCCATAGAAATTAAAAAAAATGAAAAAAAATTCAAATACAAAAAAATAAAATTGGACGGAGTTTGTTTTTTGTCCAAACGTAGCGATTGCCACGACGATATGAACTCCTTTCGCAGTAACGGTTGCATTTGGAAAGAAAACATAGTCGATCCATTTTTTTATTTTATCCCTAGAGATACTCTTAATTTTCATATAAAAGAGAAAAATAGTGTAGAAGAAAGAAGAAATTGTTTTTGTTTTTCTTTAGTAATTTGTTTTGGGCAGGAAATGCATGAAAAGAAGGCGGAGGAATAAAATAGTAGGAAGGATGAGAAAACAAAGATCGGGAGGGTGGGTATAAATAAAAGAAGATATAGATGCGATTCGATGCCGATGCAAGGCGACGAAGCTCGGGAGCTTCTAGGCTTCTTACCCAATTCTCGTCCAAGTGCATCTCAGGTTCAGTTTCCAATTTGCTCCTCTATCTATCCATCTATTTTCATTTTCAGTCAATTTATCAAGAGAAATTCTATTTGTCTTCTCCTCACAATTCGATTTTGTTTCGAGATGATTAGTATTAGCTTTGATTATACATACCGTCCTTTGCTTTAGTTTGAAACAACACCAGAAAATTCATATAATAGAAATGAAAACCTACTGCAACGCAATAGCCCCCCACCCAACCCCCGGTACCTGAGTGAGTCCTTGTTATACTACTCGTTTACTGTTTGGGACAAAAAACAAAGTCACTTAGGAGGTCAGTCAGAACAGATTTTATTTTTCTTTACTTTAGTTTGATGAGCAACATAAGATTAAAGAATTCACACTGTCCTCGTACATGCCCTCTTTTATTGTTGAAACAAGATATTTTATCTAGTTTGTTGTATGAGCATGAATCAAGTTTCTTCATCAAATAGGGGAATCTAAGAAATACATAGGAAATATTGCAATCATTTTGATTTAAGAAATTCAGAAGCCGAACACGTGTCATGATGATCTCGAGGAGCTACAGTATCAAGCATCAGCCCAATACAGATTCAACCCATGCAGATCTAAGCCCGCTCAACTTCAGTCCGCCAAGCGGACCTGGATTCTCACAACATGCTAGGCCCACACGTTTCACAACGATCCTCAATACTCATAAGCCCTCTTTAGGCATGTATCTCGAGAATCAGCTTCGAACGGGCAACTACAACTGCTCTCTGCTTCCAATTAGGAAGCAAACACCATAGTATCTTCGACACAGGAAAACTCCCTTCTACGGATTGCTCTTGGATTGGGAAATATCTCCCGTGTATCTAGGAGTGTAGAGCTAACATGGAACTTCTCTCTTATAGCATGACTCTTAATTAGAAAGGGATCTCCATAAATGACTTCTTACACTATAAATAAGACACGAGGTTGGTAAACTAAGTTACACTACAAATTTCATGTTACAGCATTACTCCTTCCTCATATCCCTTTCTGACTTTAGCATCAGAGTGTCATCGACCATCCCACTGTGGTTTGTGGCTCACGTGCGTTGCTTGTGCAGGTCAATAAGTCAGCAGAAATAGGGTCAAAGCATGGAACGAAAATCGACTGCATCAGTTTGGCGCCGTCCGTGGGGACGACATAGTTCTTAACTTTACACTAAGTGTCGTCTCCTACTAAATCCCAGAGAGATGGTGACCACCAGGTCACGCAACAACGGAGTACTAGGGGACACGTCCAATGTTCAAGCTGTCCCTATACCAGTTCTTGCCATGCACAGGCAACAAACTCATGCCCCTGCGCCAATGGCAGTAATGACGGACCCTAGAATTGAGGTGCTAATGTCTCAAATACAACAGGTTATCAAGGCAGTAAAGACGCTCACCTGACAAAATCCACTCGGGAAACCAGAAACAACACGGACCTCCACCTCCAGTGGAAGATAGGGAGCAAATGCAGGAGAGTCAGGCCCCCGTCAATTTCCATTGGACTAAGGGAGGCCGCGTGGCTAACGTTGAGCACGCCACCAGGACAAAGAGGCTAGGTCCTGGGAACCCCCTCCACAGACGAGCGCACAACCCGGATGTACTATATAACATTTCCGTCCCACCCTTTGTGGACCAGATCATGAGCGAAGCACTTCCTAGGAAGTTCACTCCCCCAAAGTTCGATTCCTATGACGGGACCACCGATTCTTTCGATCATCTGCGTCATGCTCAAGGAATGATCCATGTCCGTCTAGTGCAAAACCTTTCCCACCAGTCTCAAAGGCCTGCATTAACATGGTTCCACAGCCTTCCACCGAAGTCAATCGACTCCTTGAAAACATTGGCAAAGGAGTTCCTGACACGTTTCGTCGGAAGCCAGCGTTTCAGAAAAGGCCCGCACTACATACTCTCTTTAAGGCAGAGGTTCGGTGAGACGCTTCGAGAGTATGTCACACGCTTCAACAACGAGTTGACCCTCATCGATGATACAGCTGTAACGACATTCACTGCGGGCCTCAGAGAGGGAAAGTTCTTCGAGGACCTCACCTTGGAGCCCCTTCTGGACATGGCAGGACTCCTCAAGAACCTTCAAAGACACATCACCATGGAAGAGTCAATGACCGCCAAGAGGGAGACCGAAGGCGATAGGAAGCCATGCGCTTCTAGGGACAAGAAGGAGAGAAAGAGACGCGAGGATGAGGAACGAAGCAAAAGGAAGCGCAGCGACAACAAACTGGACCTTGGTCGACCCAGTCCGAAGAAATCATCCAGTTTCGTTGGATCCAGAGCTGTGACATCCCTAAATGCTAGTCTGTTGGATCTACTCAACTCCATGAAAAATTGGGAGGAATTGAAGTGGCCCCCGAAGACACACGGAAACCCTGCCAAGCGGGATAACGACAAGTACTGTGCGTACCACAAGGAGGACGACCACAACACCAACGACTGCAAAAGTCTGAGGTATGAGGTAGAGTACTGGATCCGCAAAGGCAAATTGAAAGATATTCTGAAGTCTGAGAAGCAATCAGAACAGACCAGGGACCGGGGGAGTTAGTTAAAGAGATAGAGAAGGAGACTCCTGGGATAATATATGTCCCTTATGGATTCGGACCGAATGAAGACCAGTCGTACAAGTCCCACAAGCGGACTCTGCTGGATATGCGAACACGACCCGCAGATGAGGACAAACGCGTTTGCTATTCAAGAATTCAGAACCCCATTCTCACTTTGACTTTCACGGACAAGGACCTCGATGGAGTCCGAGCACCGCACAACGACAACTTCTGATCAAACCTTGGACTTGTAGCCCCCATTGCGAGGGTGTAGATAATCTGGAAGGTGGGAGCCTAGTCAGTCCCGAACTGATTCCGATGGCTCGCCACGGGACCACTACTCTTCAGCGTGGCCGTCGAATCACCAACCCTGGACTTGTAGCCCCACTGCGAGGGTGTAGATAGTCTAGAAGGTGGGAGCCTAGTCAGTCTCGAACTGATTCTGATGGCTTGCAACGGGACCACTGCTTTTCAGTGTGGGCGCAAAAAAACTTTCAAATTTGTAGCTTGGTGCACTCAGTGTAGATAATTTGGACGATGGGAGCCTAGTCAGTCCTGACTTGATTTCGATGGTTTGCCACGGGACCACTGCTCTTCAGCGTGGTCGTCAAACCCCTCTCGAATACATAGCTCCCACCGCGCGGGAAGGGTGTTGCCGGTTCGAAAGGTGGGAGCCTAGTCAGTCCTGGACCTATTTGACGGTTTGCCAGCCACCACCACTGCTCTTTAGCCTGGTCGTCAAACCTTTACTCATCGAATCTGTAGTCCTTCTTGCTCGGACATAATGATTCGAAAGGTGGGAGCCTAGTCAGTCTCAAACTGATTTTGATGATTTGCCACGGGACCACTGCTCTTCAGCCTGGTCGCCAAACCTTTACTCTCTGAATCTGTATTCCACATAGCTCAGACATAAATGATTTGAAAGGTGGGAATCTCAAGTAGCTCTCCACATGACCTCCGCTTTCCTCCAAGATAGCGGAACACAAACATGAATTTAGTTGAGTCAGCACCTTCATGCTCAAACGAATTGACATTCTAATATTAGAAAAAGGCCATTTGTGCCGGTACAAAGATAGTACAGTCGATGCCCATATAAAAGCTAATTAGGATGCCAACCCGAGCTTAAGGCGCCTGACTTGGCACAAGCGCTCTGACGCGTACATTCGGCTACCACAGCTTGCCCGCGGCAACAGCTACAACCGACTAATAAGGCAAACAAGGTAGACTTCAAGCAGCTTACCTAAGGGACATGACACAACTTGGATGACTCAACCCTCAGTTAAATTGTTCGCAACATGCCCACTATCGGACATAACTACGCAGCAGTGACCCCAAGTCATTCACAATACAAAATGGTTAAACTCTACCACAGACAGACATGATAACGTCCTATTGATTCAACCAGTCTATGCCAAAGTAAGACGACAAGGCGAAATGAAAAACATGCAATAGAGACACCAAGTATGAAATGAAGAAAACTGTTTTCATTAATGGTTAAAACAAAAAGAGTACAAGCACACAAAAATACTCCTAATCAGGAGAAGGTACAGAAACGGAAGAGCTAAGCCTAGTGGAAATAGGGGCAGAAGTTGCATCCATATGCACTTCGACCTGGACGTCAGGGATCGAACCGTCCTCTTCGCCCGACGACTCAGAGGTAACAGACAAGTCTGCATAACATCTTATAACGGCCAAGATCCCACTCTGGATGCTCCTCATCCATCAGAGCCAACAGCTCCAGTCGACCATGAACAACCTAGCGGAACTCACATTTGCCTTGTTCATGGAGAAACTCTTCCTCTCACACCTTTGCATCAATAAGTTCACGCTCTAGTAGCTCCAACTTGTCAGTCAGTGCGTTGACCTGAGACTGCTCTATCTATGGCCAGACTGCTCTTCACAGCACTGAGTTCATGCCATCCCAGTTCAAGTTGGTCCTCGGCCATCCTCACCTCTCGAGCATAGAACTCCACATCAGATTCCAATTGTTGCTTCTCAGCAGCCTAGTCAGCTTTCTTTGAAGCACTTTCTTCAACGAAAGACTGCAGCTCGGAATGCATCTTAGCCGCAGCTTCATGTGCAACCTCGACCTCTAGGCGGAGCAGCCTAAACTCCTGCCTAAGTCTGTCCCTCTCGGACACCGCCTCGATCAGATTATGCTCAAGGTCTTCTAGTCAAGCCCTCTGAGCCTCAGCGGCCACAGTTGATTGATCCAACCACATCTCTTAGACCTGCTTCTTAAGCCGCTCAATTTCATGAAGCGCATCATAATACAACATATGCACGTGCGAGAACACGCTCCAAAGTATATACTCTCGCGAGCCGCCTCTACTTCCGTCCCAGCAACGGCCGCATGGCTCATATAAGACATACCCAGCATGAGATTCTTCAAACCCTTGTCCACATGCTCTTCCAGCGTATCCTCTTCGGGTTTTGGAGTGTAGTCCATCAACCAGCTATGATGCCTACTTATATGCTTCCTCGAAGCATACTCAACATCCACTTCTTGGTGTCAGACATGTGAGCTCATCTTCACCAAGTTCGGTGCAAACATGCTTATCCGTGCATCAGGATGAAGCTTCATCTGATCAGGAACTATGCCAACACCGCCCTTTACGGTCGCCACATCCTCAGACTCTCCTCCGTGGCTTTTCCCTTGTCAAGAACGACTGGCCCTTTATTGCGAGGCGACTCAACAGAATTCGGAGGCAGAGGAGGGAGCGAAGTATCCAAAGGACCTTCCAACAGTTCTAGCTATGGCCTATAACAAGACGGTGAGCAATGCGGAGTACAGGAGACATGGCCGGTACCGCAACCACTTTCAGGCGAGTCTACAGTGGGGTGATCAGATTCCACCACCTTAGGCGAGTCTTAAAAAAGCGCCCTCTATCAGAACGGCCCCATGCGAATCAGTGCCAGCAGAAGCCGCCATTGCAACCCGCACCAGATGGTCATTCAAAGCCTCGACCTGCGCGTCACTAAGGTTCGACCCGTCGGCAACTCCTGCCAACCGTAGGTAATCTTTCTCCAAGCCGAGAACATTAGTATCTGCCTCGACAGGCCTAGCAGAGTCGCGCTCTTCTCTCACCAGAGCGGGTCGTGCCGAAGACGACCCAGTTCTAATGCGAGGCTTTTTCAAAGGAAGCAAACGTTTCAGACGGATCCTCCACATCAGATAAAACGAGAGTCTTAGCCATAGCAACCTTCCTCTCCCTGGAAGGGGCCTCATCTTCCAGCTTAATGCGCGACTCTAGATACAGAGTGGAGGCGACGTGCCAATTGTCCCACAGCCCACTACGGATGAAATTGGAAACTTTTTTGATATCAACCGCCTCCATTTTTGGCATGACACAGAATGTGTCCATGGTGGTTTGTTCCTCTAAGGTAAGAGGAGTAGTGGGAAACCTTCCTGCAAGAGAACATAAATAATTATCACTCGACCCGCTATCAAGCACATCAAAGAAACAAGGAAGGAGTTGAACTTACGAAGCGGCCTGAACTGTCGCTCAAGCGGACGACCCTTGCATCAGAAATATTTTGAATTTGCAGGGTCAGAAAGCAGTACTTTTGCCAGAATTTGAAATCATCATGCAGGTTAACGAAGCAATTCGGGGACTTCATCTTGCAAACAACATTGCTCTGCAGTCGAGGAGCGGTCAGCAACTGAATCACCCGCGGGGTCACACTAACGCCGACCTCCTTAGCACTTAGCAGAATCACGAGGATCTCGTATCCATTGGGTTCCAACTGAACCAGAAGAATCCCTAAGTGATCCAAGAACTCCCAAATCACGTCCAAAACCAGAAAACACACCAGCTTGAAGCATCCCCCGATGTAAACAGATAAAACCGATCGGATGCGACATTGTTGTCCGGTCGCCTGTCAGAAGTTACAATGGCAAGTCTTCAGGAACTCCAAACTTTGTACGGGTATCAGCAAGACCAAGCTCGGACAACAATCTGTCTTCAAAAAACTCTAGGCCCTTAGCCAAAACATCATCAAAAAGGTTTTCTAGAGCCATGAAGAAGACGAACGAACCTTTCAGAATAATATCTTCAAAAGCAAGTAAAGCAGAAGGGTCTGACTCAACGCTGCGGATGACCAATATAGAGGATAGGTTTCCGCTTCTTTTCCGCCGAATCAACTCAAACCCAATTAATGCAGCGCGCGGCTCAAACAACGATTCAGACTCAATCATCATGAGCGTTGCATCCATTCAAGAGATGACTTATTGAACTGATGTGACCGCCCACTAACTCGGGGGAGTAGCTGATGATACATAAAAACGGTCACACTCCCGAGCCGAACACGTGTCATGATGATCTCAAGGAAACACTCCCGAGCCGAAAACGTGTCATGATGATCTCAAGGAACTACGGTCTCAATCATCAACCCAATACAGATCCAGCCCAAGCGAATCTAAGCCCGTTCAACTTCAGTCCGCCAAGTGGACCCGGACTCTCACAACATGTTAGGCCCACACGTTCACATCTATCCTTAATACTCATAATCCCTCTTTAGGCAAGTATCTCGAGGATCAGTTTCGGACGGGCAACTACTACTGCTCTCTGCTTTCAACTAGGAAGCAAACACCATAATATCTTCCACAAAAGGAAACTCCCTTCTACGGATTGCTCTTGGATTGAGAATTATCTCTCGCGTATTTAGGAGTGCTGAGCTAACAGGGAACTTTCCTCCTACAGCACGACTCTTAATTAGAGATGGATCTCCACGAAGATCTCCTCCCTAAACTACACCTACGATGGCTTGGTTGAACCAGGATTCCTTGCACTATAAATAAGACATGAGGTTGGTAAGCTAAGGTACGCTACAAATTCTCTGTTACAACATTACACCTTTCTCAGATCCCTGTCTGACTTTAGCAGCAGGAACATGGTCAAAGCAGGGAGCGAAAATCGACTGCATCAAGAATTATTCGAGAAGATGTAAATAATGCATCTACTTGTATGATGATGATGTACACGTATCTCTAAGAGCATCCACAATTAGAGGTTTTGATATGAAGAAAGGGTTGCCTACCGACATCATAGAGGCCTAGCTCAATGTTCAGGCCCAAAACACGCCTGACAACCCTCCCTAGAGCTTACCTGACACTCAAACCTCGCGCAAGCCTAGCTGCTGAGAGGGGTGCGGACTGCCTGATCTGAGGCTCATCTGGCTAATGCACGAACCCATGTACTAGATATTGGCATCTGTGAATTTCTCAATTTTGTTAAGTGTCTTTGCATTCGAACTTTAAGAAACTTTATTAGATTTAGTGATCGCTTCAGGAATGTACAATTTAGACACTGGATGTTTTGGAATCCTTATTATCAAGCTCTCCCATTATTCCATGTTTTTCCCCATGATATCTATTGACGATGTATTAATGGAAGAGTGCAGGTTAAGGCAGCATATAAAAGAAAAGCATGGGAGTTTCATCCTGACCATTTTCCGGCTCAAGAAAAATATCGTGCAGAATCCAATTTTAAGTTGGTAAACATCTTTATAGAAAAAAATCAGTTCCTTATGTTATACATTTTATATTTGTTGACTTAGGCCTTATGAAGCTACATTTTGGTTTCCCATTATGAATGATTCTAATTAAGGTTTACATGGTCAAGTTAGAGCTGAAATCTTCGTTTCAGTGTGTTTCCTAGTCTTGTTATTATGATTCCTAGTTAGCATTTAGTATCTATCAAAGTTCTTTTACGTATTTATGTCATTTGCATTATAAATTAACGCATAAGGATGCCAACTAACATGAGTTGGGGTTCTCACAATGTCCATTCTCGTCCCCCTTAGTTGACAGAATCAGTTGCATTTCATTATATTGGAAAGTATTGCTGAAATAAAACCTTTTGAGGTATTCAATGTGTAAAAAGTCGCCCATCTTCTGGCCGACAGTATAGTCAACTAACCCTTCTAAAAAGAGTATTTCGACGTATTCTTTTCCCTATGAAAGTACATCACCCCTTGCGACCATTTGTGTGCTATATGTTAGGATAAGACTTCTCCTAGCTCTGAAAAGGTTTAGAAGAGCCTACTCATTGGATACAGGAAAAATTGTGAAGCATGTTAAATTAGAATTCGTCTTTTTTGTATGCTAACTCATCTCGACCATGAAGAACTTGATAAATGAATCTAGTTCTTCAAGTTTGACATGATCTGGCGCAACGGATAACATCATATAAACAAATTAATCAAGATTTTAAACGAAAGAAAACGAAACCCTAGTTTATTCATGCTAAAAACCCTAGTTTTCTTGAAGTTACAATCAGACAATAAACCATACTCTTCTCTTAAATACTTGTAACTATTGGTTAATTATCACCCTTCTTATTACTAAGCATTGCCTACTACAATAATACATGTTAAATACCATTATCCTCCCCCAGTTGCGAAGAACTCGACCTCGAGTTCGCAACATATGGAGTCTACAGCTCCGGATCCATAGAAGATAGAAGTTAATAAGAAATCCATGAGTTGTCGGAGAGCTTCATGATCAGAATGAATAGAGGAGATAATGTTTCCAATGACACAAGGTTGTACTACGACAAATAATTCAACATCACATCATAAGTAGAATAATTCAACTGGGCCTTTTGTAATTTCCCAATATAAAAGGCCACCGACCGTCCTTTTTTGGGATAATACCCCCACACCTGTCTTACATGCATCACAAGATAACTCAAAGGTCTTCCCAAAATTCAGCAGGTCAAGAACTGGAGCAATGGTCATCTTAGTCTTAATATCATCAAAAGCAGTTTGACAGTCGATAGTCCAAGAAAACGGTACATCCTTCAAAAGCTTTGTCAGTCGTGCCATAATAGAGTTATAATCTTCAATGAAGCGCCGATAATAACTGACCAATCCATGAAAGGTGCGTACCTCGAAAAAACATATGGATACTAGCCAGTCGTTAATAACAACTACTTTAGATGGTCAATATACATCCCATCTCCCGACACCACATACCCCAAAAAGGTCACCGAAGAGACCATGAAAGCACATTTGTTCAGATTCAAATAAAATTTATGGTCTCTCAAAACTTCTAAAATTGTCTTAACTTGCTGTAAGTGTTAGTCCTCTGTGCGACTAAAGATAAGGATATCATCAAAATAAGCAACAAATTTGTTACTAAAAGGTTGTAAAATGTGTAATTACCCGCATAAATGTTGAAGAGGCATTAGACAACCTGAAAGACATGACTAACCACTCATACAATCCCTTTTTCGTCTTAAAGATTGTCTTCCACTTATCCTTGGGCCGCATACGAATCTGATGATGCCCTAAGATACAACTTGGTAAATAACATGAAACCCTGCAAATTATCAAACATGTCTTCCATATTAGGAATTGGAAAGTGGTACTTGGCTGTAATCTTATTAATGCCTCGCGAATCCACACACATACGAAAAGAGTCATCCTTCTTAGATACTAGCAAAATAGGAACCGCACTTGGTGACATACTCTCCTTAATGTTGCCCTTGGTTAAAAGTTCATTCACATGTCATTCTAACGCCTCATGTTCCTTAGAGGCCATGCGATAATGTGGTCTATAGGAATAAATGTTCCCGATTCCAGCTCAATAACATGCTGAGTATTTCGCAATGGAGGCAACAACGCGCCACCCTCACTGTAAAGTGTAAACATCCTTGAACGTGGCAAGAAGTTTTTACATACGAATGGAATGGGTAAATCTAGAGCTAAAATGGTGAAGGAAGTGATTGTACCTAGCTCATACATATCATCAAGAATCTTCTGTATTACAACTGTAGAAGCAGTCACCTGCAACCTTGTCAAGTAATGTTTTCACAAAGGGGACGAAGTGATTGTAATATAAATTTGTGTCCTTCAGCAGCACACAAACTGAAGTGTTCATATATCATCATGAATCGATCGTTGTTGAAACTGCCATGGTCTCCCTAACAGCAAATGACAGATATTCATCGGGATAATAGTACACCTAACCTGATCTTTATATTGCCCAATAGAGAAAGGAACTAAGCACTTCATGGTTGCTCTTGCCTTCTTACTCGGATCTAGCCACCCTACTGCAAAAGGCATCGAAAGTGGCTCTTCCTCAACCCTAAGGTATCCACCATTAATTTGGAAACCAATTTCTCAAGGGAGCCTCCATCAGTGATCATACTACAAATCTTTCCCCTACAACTGCATCGAGTGGGAAAAATATTATGTTCTCGCCAAGCAACATCGTCCATCAGTGCTTCTCGAGAAACAAAGGAAGAAATTGAAATACAAAAATTCGTAAAAGTCATTATGTGCAAAACAACGACGCGACAAAAGCACTGAACTATCGCCCCCATCATGCCACAACGAGGAAGGAACTCTAAAAAATCCCCACGAACCGCCGGACCACCCGCGCAACCGTTGTGGCCTATCACACGGTCCGTGTGTGGTTTCGGGCGCACCCGGTGCCCTCTAGTCGATTTCCTGTCAAGTGGTCACCTTGTTCTAGATTTGTGGGACACTGTCTTTGCATTCACCTCCTTTCACCGTTATGTTCTCTTTACCCTGTTCATGTGTCGTTCGAAATACTCATCAAAACCTCCCCAGGCTTTCTTGCTCGGATCAGGTGCGACAAATATATGTAAACAGATTAATCAAGATCTAAAACGAATGAAAACGAAACCCTAGTTCATTCATGTTAAGAACCCTAGTTTTCTTGAAGTTACATTCTGAATTAACTTACAATAAACCTACTATCGTAAATACTTTTACCTACGGGTTAAGTATCACCCCTCGTATTACTAAGCACACCTACTACAATAATACATGTTAAATATCATCATGATCATAGAGTAGCAAATATTGCAATGATGATACTTGTATGGGCATCCTATACTTTTTTTCCTAGGGACCATTGATTCAAATTGGTGATAATGGTGCGAGAAAACATTATTATAGATTCTACACATCAAATGGTGTTGAACTTTTTTTGGTTTGTTACTCAAGACTGTGTTGACCCTTTTTATTGTACAAAATATGACACAGCTCACTGGGGCATTACAAGCAGCTTTTTCACCCATCATTCCTCTACTATTTATTTGGTCAATATGTTGAGTATTGTTGGGTATGCTTTGCTGCCAACATGTACTTACTTGGAGCTTATGAGCTCATTAAAGCACGAAATCAATATTTTGTAAGGGTGGCAATGGGTCGTGTCAAGTCACAATTGCATGTCCAAACCCCAAACCCCAACACGACCCGTTTACTAAATGTGTCAAAAAACTGAAACCCAAACACAGCCTGCCCTGGGATGGGTCAACCAGACACGACCCATTATGACTGTTGTTGGGTTATCTTGTCGGGTCACTTATTTCCACCCCTAATATTTTGGCCGCTATTATGATTACTGAATGTATAATTATCTACCATCAGATGGTTTTTTTTGGATCACCATGTAATATATTTTCCATTCATGGTATTTTCTTATTGAGCAATAAAATTCACATAGCTGATCAAGTGATCATTTCTATTTGCTGCAGATTTCGGAAGCATACTCATTCCTACAGGATGGTATTCACCTTACCTTTATGTAATTATAGTAATATTAGAAATTGGTATCATGGTTCACAGACTTCTAATCCACTAGTAAAGAACCTTAATCATATTTGGCTGATTTGAAATGGTAACGAGTGCTTGGGAGTCTGGACTCTGAAAGTATGTTGCATAAAATGGCTGTATAATGTCATGAAAATTGAAGAATGCTTGAAGTAAGAATTTTTTGAAGTTGCAATTTTGCATGACTAGTTATGTTCTCTTGATCTTCTGAAGTTCACTCAACTTTGGAAATGTCCTAGTTCTTAACAGTCTAGATTTGCGTGAAAATTTTGCAGAACTATATTTAGAAAAAAGAAATGACGTGACATTTTAATTAGAATAATTCACACCTCAAGAGCTTGTAGTCTTGTGTACGAACTCAGAGAAGGGGGCTAAATAATGGAAAGAGATTTAAGGGAGCTCTATATTGGCAGTAAAGACCACTACTATATTAGAGTCATTCAAGTAAGCTTCTTTGATGCATCTGACTATCGCTGCATGGTTTTCTTAGAGGTATGAAAAAAGTGGTGCATTACAAATACGAAACTTCCATTGGTTGCAAGCCTAGTTTGGTACCTCTTTTCATGTGTGAATGGGTATGTTGTATGAATTGAACCGGGTTAAGAAAGAAGTATTTCTGCATCCATGCAGTAGCAGCATTTTGTTTTATCAGTGTCATTCACTTTTCACTTGTTATTAAAATGGATTTCAAAAGTCAGTGTCTCCCTTTTCTCTTATGTTTAAGGATATGATGCATGGTAAACACCTGTTTTCTATTTCTTTATTTTTTAATATTATTTACGTCATGCCTTCCTTGGTTTTTTTTTTTGTTACTCGAGCTTTTCAGCTTACAAGCTTGACTAAATAAAGCTTGCTAAACAGTGTCTTTGAGTCGATTAGGACAGTGAGTTTGCGAACCAAATTTGTACTTGAGCATATTGAAAGCAGTAATTTGAACATAGAACTAATTATCACAACTTTTGCTGGCATGTTCAAAACAGGCTCGGGACGGGAAGGTTCACCCCGAGGTATGTTTCTTTTTACAAGGGAACTTTTGTCTCCTCTCCTTCACCCATCTGACCATTTTTTTTGGCAGTGTATTCCAGAGTTGTAAGAACAGGTGTTCCAAGGGTGCACGGAGGAGGGAGCAGTCATGCCATGGTCAAAGCTCCATTTCTTCTTCTTATCCTGGGGACATTAATGCTTGGAGGGTTAAATGCTTCCAGGTAAAAGACCACACCACCATCTAGTTTTATTCACATTAAGGTTGTAATTCATGCTCATATATTTGTTTTATGGTTCTTTCTCAGAGCATATCAAAGGCAAAAGGATGCATACCCTTCTCACAATCCTTTTCTTCCCTGATTATAAACTGCGTACGGGGTTCTGCTTCAAAATCATTTATTTCCTTGAAAATTATAAACAAACTGGACTGGAAACTATATCTGAATCATACAGAAGATGTTTCTTGCTAAATAATTTGTTGTGGTCCCAAATTTTTGGTTCTTGACCTCTACGGTGCTTCATGTAGGTCAGTAAGTGTATTGTGAATCAATCATATCTTAGTTGATTCATACCTACTAGGTTCTTCCTATTAGGATATCAAGTCTAGTCTCATATCTCTCATCTGTTCACTGGATGATGTATATGTGTTTTATCCCACAATAGTAAAGAGAGAGAGCAAAAATAATAATCATTGAGGTACTTGTGTTTGAGAGGCAGATTGTAAATAGAGTGTTTGTGGATACTGAGGCCCTAGATTTAGGTGCAAAGTTTGGTTGAGAGTAGGATTATTTGTAAGGTAGAGATGGAGAAAGCCTGCGATGATGTTGATTGGAACTTCCTAGATTATCCTCTCTACAGGATGGGGTTTGGATGGAGCTTGGACTAGGAAATGTGTGTCCGCTGGTGGAGATGTTGGATGATAGTTACTTGAAGTATTGGGTACGAGGTGTGCTACATTAGTAGTACGCTGTAGAAAGGGGGTAGTCCCAT
Source organism: Berberis vulgaris (assembly GCA_963556465.1). Taxonomy (NCBI): domain Eukaryota; kingdom Viridiplantae; phylum Streptophyta; class Magnoliopsida; order Ranunculales; family Berberidaceae; genus Berberis; species Berberis vulgaris. The sequence continues at coordinate 61,832,359 of OY747127.1, read as the reverse complement.
TCGAGACAGAATTTTGGGTCGCGGATCAATTTGGAGGTCTTATTCGGGCCGTGGTTAGTAGCATATGTACATTAGTCTATATAAGCATACAGTTATACATAAAACATCCATAATTGCTCAATAAATAAATATTTATTAATTGTCTAAAAAAATCATCTAAACTAAAATTTCATTATGAACTAGGTTAGAGGAGAAAAGTACAATAACATAGAAGCAATTAAGTAGCTAACTTTGAACTCCTTATGAATGATTTCCAATATAATATGATCCCTTGTTTTACTGGAAAAAAATAAGTAAAAAACTCCTTTTTCTTTGTCCTTTGAGCTTGGATCATTTTTCCTTACAAATCGTGATACTCTATTATGTTATAGTTTGTTGGGAAACAAATAATTGGCTTGCTAAGTTTGTTTAAAACTAGAAGTGGGCAAGGAAGCATATGAAGATGATCTTTTCTGCAACATCGCCTAAATGTCACATCATAATCACCATATAGTAATTTCCATTGCAAATTTTCCAATCTCATAGTGGAATCATGGAATCATCTATACCTTACATTTCATTACTTAATGGGGTTGTTCTTATAACTTTCACTCAAACGTGATTAGTGACATATATTTGAATGAGCAAAAACCAATTTATTTGACTTTTAAGAGAATTTTTTGTTATTTGTTCAAGATATTATATAATTTTATTATTGAGCAATATAACTCCTGTCTACTCGAATATGTTTCGGTAGGTCATTTTGGAGAATTGTTGCAGGAACGCATCACATTCTAGGTTGGAATTAGGTAACTATGGGTTGGATTAGAAAATTGTGTCTCAGTGTTGGTTAATGGTTGTCCAACTAAATGTTTTCATAATTTTTAGTAGGGGTGGGCATCCCATCCCGCGATCTCGAGCCCGTCATGATCCCGCCCCGTCTTGATTTTTTGGGTCCTTTTGGGATTGATCAAACTTATCTCGATCCCGTTTCGTCCCAATTTAGAGTGGGATGAGATTAGGATGAAGATTTTCAATCCCGCCTATCCCGTCCCGTCCCAAATTTATTTATTTAATAATTATTATTAATTTTAATCAAAATATTCTTCTAAATTAAAGTTTAGGATGTGTTGAAATTAAATCAATGTAAGATGAAATTCTATATGAAATTTAAATGAATTGAATCATTAATTTTAATATTTATTTGCCTTCCAAAAAAAAGTTTAATATTTATTTATTTAATATCTATTATTATTTATGATGTAAGTTATATGTATATAAATTTGACATTATTGGTGTGAGTAATGTGAGATAAAACTCTTTTTGTTATTTTTTATTGGAGGACTATTAAGTACGTGCTCATCTTGTTCCATCTCGTCCCGTCCCGATCCCGTTTAAGATGGGACGAGGTCGGGATGAGGTCTATCCCGTCCCGATCCCGAATGAACGGGATGGGATAGGGATGAGTCCATCTCGTCTCATGCCCACCCCTAATTTTTAGGGCTTTGACAAGGAGATATGTTATCCTCGTTCCTTTTTATGCTTGTGGTGGAGACGGACGTTGGATAGCATGATTAATAAGTTGAAAGAGTTGGGTTATGTGGAAGCTTTCAAAATTTGCGACAAGGTATCGGTGACTCACTTCACTTATGGCTTGGCATAGGTACTTTTGTGTTTCTTGGCAATTATAGGTTTCATGTCATGTTATCATGCTGAAAGGTGTTCTCAACTTTTCCAAGCAATATCAGGTATGAAGATTAGCCTAGGCATGACAACATGGCCGGTTCGATTCGGGTCAGCCAAATCTAGAACTGAACCAGTTAACATTGGAAGAATCAAGAACCAGTTAGGGTTCCCCGGGTCCGAGTAGACCCGAGAACCGCCCTGCATAACCACCTACTTGCAGCAGATTAAGCTCCATTGATGAAACATAGCTCTTGAGGTAGAGAATGACTGTATTCAGGGGAAGGGAAATTGTGGGGGAGAGAGAGTGCTTTGTTAATCGAAGAAGTTGATGATTTAGGGTTGGGTTCTTTTGCTTCAATTAGATTGAGAACAAATAGAAGTCAAATACCTAGTTAGGCTTTAATCAAATTGATTTGATTTTAGAAGCCACTCTCATCTCTCTTATCCCTTTATTATTAGGGTGAAGCTTGGGTGTTGATTCAATAGTGATTTTGGAATAATGAACCCACCTGCTATGTGAAGAACTTTGGAGAATCAACCCACCTGCTATGTGAAGAAGAACATGTGCAGAATTACAATATGAACCTGGCTTATTAGTTAAGTCACCAATGGGTTCTTGAATTATGTGAACTAGTAACCCTAGGAGATGGGTAGGTAATGAGTATAGTACATCATTAATGCCACTAAGTGGACCAGTCCATAAAAGGTGTAAGATATATTGGTAGGTGTAAGAAGTTCTAACTATCTCAAGTCTTGATGCATGTAATGCCATGGGATTATTTAATGTTATGAAAATATATACTCGGTTCGGGTCCGGGTCAGGATAGCAAAAACTAGAACCGAACTTGACCCGAGATGATAACTTCCTGCCAGACCCGTTTATTCGATTCTAGACCCGACCATTAAGTATGAGTCATGGCAGTACCCATCGGTTTGGGCTAAATTGCGATGCCTAGATAATACTTCGGAAAACTAATCCTTGTGCCTTGGTTGAGGTTGTTTGCTCTCATTTTCTTTCTATCTAACCTTTTTTTTACCTCCTTTCTCCAATTTTTTTTTGTACTCTCAAGGTTTCATCTCTTATTCTTTCCACTCTTCCTATTCAACGCCATACCTACTTAATCCCACTTTATCAACTACTCCAAGGATAAAGTACACTGAATCCTACCAAATATTCCTATGTCATGCTTACTAATTTTTCTTACACCAATCTTATATGCAACCCCCACATCTAATGGGTTTGCATAAGAATTGCTATACGCCACCCTTCGTCCAAATTTGGTGGTACTCTATGCACCCACACATTTTGTACTTTTGGGTAAGAAAACATATGCATATATCACATTGGGTACAAAAAGTTTGTAGTATTACACATTGGGTACCAACATGTTCTCAATGGTTTGTTCAATGATGTTGATCGTATTACTTAATATTATAAGCTTTCAACAAAAAATAAAATAAAAATAAAGACCAAGCCTTCTCATAAATTGTAAAGACCAAAATATCCTCACGTTAAGTGTGCACGTGAAGGCTCTAGCAATTTAATGATAACAATACTTATGGTGGAGATTTGCAATTAAAAAAAAAAAACTTGATATTCTTCAACGCACTCTACCCCTCCTCTTTCCTCTATCCCTCTCTTTGATTTAATTTGCCACCACCGGCCCTCCTCCCCCTTGCTCTCTTCTATGTGCTTGAATTCCCTTCCCCACCACCAGTGGCCACCCTTCCACTCTACTGGCCAACGCTGATAGGCCCCCTAATAAGATTTACATATGCAAGGAAAAGGTATAAGTGTGGGTAATTAGAAATAGCTATTGATAGTTGGAAATTAGTTGATGTAATAAACAAGTTGGTTGGAAATTAGTTGATGTAATTAAACAAGTTGTTAAGCTTGTTAAGAATAGGTTATACTGTCTAAGTGGTGAGCTGGCAAAAGTGGGTTGTACCACTATAAATAAGAATAGCAAGCTTAGAAGTTAGGTGTGAAAATTCTTTCTTTTCAAGAGAGCTCTTGTTCAAAGGAGAACACAATCCTCTCGAGAGCTTGCTTTGTACATTTCTTTTGTAAAGAAAACATTCATACTTCAATAAACAGTTCTTTTGTTCTTTCTTTCTTCTTCAGATCCTATCAAATCTGGTATCAGAGCCATCGGATCCTGAGGAATCATGACTGGAAAAAGTGCTAGAACGAGTGCTAATGCAAGGATTGATGCCATGGAAGAAGTTGTGGAAGCTGTTCAGGGACAAGTAGGATTGCTGAGGGGAGATTTTCAAGAATTGATACAACGAATGGAGCAGATGATGAAGATGCAAGAAGAGGCCCTAAAAACGACTTCGACAGCAGAGAATGATCCAATACCACCAACAAATGTTGAGGCACAAAGTCCGAATGGTGTTGTAGGTGGAGAATCTTCTTCGCAAGGGTACCAATTCGACAGAAAACACCGGAAATTGGAAATGTCAGCTTTTGAAGGATCGAATCCAGACGGCTGGATCTTGAAGGTTGAGCGTTTTTCTTTTCTTTACAGCGATACAATAATGAAGAAAAGATCGAGGCAACGGTCATTTCTTTTGAAGGAGATGCGCTTATCTGGTATCAGTGGGAGAGTAAGCGCCATCTAATTTTGTTCTGGGAAGAGCTAAAAGGGTTGCTATTGAAACAATTTCGAGCAACACAAGAAGGCTCGTTGTGTGACCAGTTTCTTGCTCTCCGGCAAGAGGGATCAGTGGCTGAATATTGTCGGCAATTCGTCACGCATGCAACTCCATTAGAAACCCTCACTGAAGACATCTATTTGAGCAAATTCATTAACGGGTTGAAAACTTCGATACGGGCTGAGGTGAGGATGTTAGAACCAGGTCAGTTGGGTCGGGCTATGGATTTGGCCCAACGAGTGGAGGAGAAACAAGCCTTATTGGGCTCACACAAAACAGGCATGAGTCAGTATAGCAATAGGCCCATGGGGGGACAAAGGGGTTGTAGTCATGGCCCATTAGGGCATCAGGCGCTGGCACCCTCCAGAGAGTTCGACCGTCTTCTGGCTAATGACACCCCTTACGGGTACCCCAAACCTGCAGCTTCTCGAGAGTTTGAGAGGTCTTCTCTTCCAAGAGGAGAGACCAGAAGGCTCACAGATGCAGAATATCAAGCAAAACGAGAGAAGGGATTGTGTTTCTCACCAGGTCATCGGTGTAAGAAGAAGGAAGTCAGTGTCCTCATTGCTCAAGGGGAAGGTGAAATGGAAGAGGAGGTTCGAGAGTTGGGTGAGCACAAGGAGTTGGAAGTGGCTGAGATAAGCCAAGTGGTGGAAGTGTCATTAAGTTCGGTCATAGGACTGACAAATCCAAAAACTATGAAGATCGAGGGAGAAATTGCAAGCCAACTAGTGGTAGTTTTGATTGACAGTGGAGCGACCCACAATTTTATTTCTAGGAAGTTGGTGGATCAAGCGGAGTTCCCAATCACTTCCACTGGGGTTTATGGGGTTACCATGGGTTCAGGAGAGTCAGTTCAAGGGAGTGAAGTTTGTCGAGGAGTGCGATTGATGTTACAAGGGATTGAAATTTTAGAAGATTTCCTTCCATTAGGGCTCGATAGTTTCGATGTCATATTGGGCATTCAATGGTTGGAGACATTGGGCACAACATCTATAAACTAGAAGGACCAATTGCTACAGTTTCGAGTTGGGTCAGAGACATTAACTCTTAAGGGAGATCCTTTTCTATGGCGAAGCTTAGTTTCGTTGAAAGCAATGCTTCGGACAATTAAGCAGGAGGGACATGGATTTCTGGTAGAATTGGGAAACATGTCAGCACCATTGGAGGAAGCCTCTGAGTTGCTAGTAGTATTATCTGAAGTATTGTGTAGATATCACACAGTGTTCCAAGCACCATCAGGGCTGCCTCCAAAACGGGGATATGAGCATTCTATTATCATGCACGAGGGATCAAGTCCAGTCAATGTAAGACCTTATCGCTATCCTCAGTTCCGGAAAAATGAGATTGAAAGGCTTATCGCGGAGATGTTAGAAGCTGGAATCATCAGGCATAGTGAGTCCGTTTTCAAGCCCAGTATTACTCGTCAAGAAGAAAGATGGGGGGTGGCGATTTTGTGTGGACTATCGCGCACTAAATAAACAAACAGTTCCAGATCGATTTCCTATCCCTATCATCGATGAACTGTTAGACAAACTTCATGGGGCAGTCATATTCTCGAAGCTGGATCTTAAATCAAGTTACCACTAGATTCGATTTCAGGAAGGGGATGAATCAAAAACTGCTTTTCGCACACACGAAGGGCATTACGAATTTTTAGTAATGCCCTTTGGTCTCACAAATGCGCCTGCGACTTTTCAAGCTTTGATGAACTCCATATTCCGCCCATATTTGCGCAAGTTCGTGCTCGTCTTCTTCGATGATATCTTAGTGTATAGTCAAGGGCTTGAAGCACATGTGGAACACCTTGAGATAGTCTTGGCTTTACTGCAAAGACATCACTTGTATGCGAATCGCAAAAAAGTGCGACTTTGGGTGTTCGAAGTTGAGCTATTTGGGGCATGTGATTTCAACAAATGGTGTCTCCATGAATCAGTAAAAAAATTCAGGCTATACTGGATTGGCCACAACCAAAAACTATTACTGAATTACGTGGTTTCTTGGGTCTAACCGGGTATTACAGGAAGTTCATACAGGGGTATAGTCAAGTGGCTTGGTCGTTAATATCACAATTAAAGAAGGATAGTTTTGCATGGAATCAAGAGGCAGAGAATGCGTTCCAGAATTTGAAGCAGATAATGACTAGGGCTCCTGTTTTAGCAATGTCCGATTTCTCTAAGGAATTCATAGTTGAAACGGACGCTTCAGGATTTGCTGTGGGTGTTGTCTTAATGCAATCACAACGGCCTATAGCTTTCTTTAGCCAAGTCTTGGGGCAACGAGCCAGACTCAAGCCCATCTACGAGAAGGAACTTATGGCCATTGTTTTGGCAGTTACTAAATGGGGAGCTTATTTGTTGGGGCGCAAATTTATTATTCGTACTGATCAAAAGAGCTTGAGATTTTTAATGGAGCAGTGGGTAAATTGGACCAAAATACTAGAAATGGGTAAGCAAGCTACTTGGCTATCAATTTGAGATTCATTACAAAACGGGTTCCACCAACACAGCAGCCGATGCTTTATCCCAGATTCCTTCCCCTCCATCCTGTTTCCAGTTCAGTTTGCCCACATGGCGTGATTGGAAGGCATTAAGGGCAGACATTTTGGGTGACACTACTTTACAACAACTGAAACATACAGTAATTGAAGGCTCAGGCAGTCCTAGTTTTTTAATCATTAAGGACCTATTGCATTACAAGAACAGGTTAGTCATTCCACAAACTTCTTCTCTCATCCCCATTCTCTTCAAGGAATTCCATGATTCAGCTGTGGGGGGGGGGGGGGGGGGGGGGCACTTTGGGGAGACGAAGACGTACCAAAGAATAGCTAAGGAGCTATATTGGGTTGGGATGAAGGCGGACATTCGAAAGTTAGTAAGCGAGTGTGAAGTCTGTCAACGCGACAAAACAATGGCCACTACCCCAGCAGGTCTTCTTCAACTGATTCCCTTGCCTACTCAAGTGTGGGACGAAGTGACAATGGATTTTATAGAAGGGTTGCCACGCTCAGGAATGGTTAATACCATTTTGGTCGTAGTGGATCGCCTTAGTAAGTTAGCCCATTTTTCTAGTTTGAAACATCCATTTACAACTGAAGGTGTGGCGACAGTATTTTCTAAGGAGATCATTAGACTTCATGGGACACCAAAATCAATAATCTCAGATAGAGATAAGGTTTTCCTCAGTAACTTTTGGCGTAAGCTTTTTCGTTTACAAGGCACTAATTTGAAGCATAGTACAGCGTATCATCCTCAAACGGATGGACAATCGAAGGTATTTAATCGTTGCCTTGAAACTTATCTAATATGTTTCACTTCCGAAAGACCCAGACAATGGTCCAAGTGGTTACCCTGGGTTGAATATTGGTACAACATCTCCATGCATTCTGCTACGGGTTACACTCCATTCAAGATTTTGTATGGAAGGGATCCACCACCCTTACTGCGTTACACAACAGGCACTACTATTGTATCTTCAGTGGAGCAGTTGCTTTTAGATAGAGACAATATTTTGGAGAATCTAAAAATGCATTTGTTGCAAGCACAACAACGCATGAAAAAATATGCTGATAGGTCACGGCGGGATGAGGCATTTGAAGTGGGAGATAGAGTATTTTTAAAGGTCAGACCTTATCGCCAAAGGTCCTTGGTGAGTCGAGCTAATCAGAAGTTATTTGCAAGATTTTATGGGCCTTGTTCGATTCTAGCAAAGGTTGGGTTTGTTGCTTATAAATTGTATTTACCAACTTCCACGCAAATCCATCCAGTGTTCCATGTTTCTTAGCTGCGCCGAGCTTAGGGCCCTTGTTCACATATAAATTCCCTCCCTCCACAGATCAATAGTGAGTTTGAATTGATGGTCCAACCTGAATCAGTGTTGGATGTTCGTCATGCTGTTAAGGGTGAGCCAGGTACAATGGAAGTTCTGATCAAATGGCACGGCTTACTTGCTTATGAAGCAACTTGGGAGTACTTTAGTTTATTACAACAACAATTCCCTTCTTTCCACCTTGAGGACAAGGTGCGTCTTTGGGGCGGGGGTATTGATAGGCCCCCTATAAGATTTACATATGCAAGGAGAAGGTATAAGTTTGGGTAATTAGAAATAGCTATTGATGATTGGAAATTAGTTGATGTAATAAACAAGTTGGTTGGAAATTAGTTGATGTAATTAAACAAGTTGTTAAGCTTGTTAAGAATAGGTTATACTGTCCAAGTGGTGAGCTGGCAAAAGTGGGTTGTACCACTATAAATAAGAACAGTAAGCTTAGAAGCTAGGTGTGAAAATTTTTTCTTTTCAAGAGAGCTCTTGCTCAAAGGAGAGCACAAGCCGTCTCGAGAGCTTGCTTTGTACATTTCTTTTGTAAAGAAAACATTCATACTTCAATAAACAGTTCTTTTGTTCTTTCTTTCTTCTTCAGATCCTATCAAATCTGGTATCAGAGCCATCAGATCCTGAGGAATAATGACTGGAAAAGGTGCTGGAACAAGTGCTAATGCAAGGATTGATGCCATGGAAGAAGTTGTGGAACATACAATTTCTTTCTTTCTTCTTTTGTTCTTTCTTTCTTTCTCTATCAAATCCCTCCTTCCTCCCCCTTTATGTAGTTTTTTTTCCTTATATATCCTTCGCATGAGTAGAATTTGGAACATACAATTTCCACACCGAATCAGCATAATTAAGACAAGCCGAGCGTCCTCTCAATGCCAATGCAACACATCATGCGCTTGAGCTGCCATTTCAGCAGTCTGAAACGTCCCAAGCCAAATCCTTGACTTCTTATTCAGCTCACAAACTTCGCACATCCATGTCATTATTCCTATGCATCACACCCCTATAAACTAGGTGCCTCGTTTCCCTAAACTTCTTCCTGCCCACATTCCTTTTTAGCTTATTGTTCACTAGTATCACTTCCTCATCCAAATTCGACCGATGGGTACTCGAATCAAACGACTTTGATGCATCAATGAACCACGAATTTGACCCACTGAAGAATTCCATTGTGTGTTACAAGTGCTTAGTAGCAGTAGTAGGTTGTGTTTTGAGAAGTATAGAACTTGAAGGAGGGAGAGAGAGAGGAGCGATTGTTTTGAGAACTTTAGGAAACTAAGTGAAGGGGTGGGTTGGCTGAATTCAAATAGAGAGAAAGGGATAAAAGGGGAGGAGGGAGGCGCTGGCAGGGAATTGAAATCAGAGAAGGAGAGAGTTGTGTGCGGGTGGCGGGATTGTGGTTGGGAAATTTAATCAAAGAGAGGAAAATGAGGGGTAGGGTGGGTTGAAGAAATATCAATTATTATATTCAAAAATTTTAATTGTAAAACCTCCGTCCCAAGTCTAGTCTCGAGATACGTTTTGTTATCACTAAATTGCTAGAGCCTTAACGTGCAAATCACGTACTTTTAACGTGGAGGTTTTGTCTTTACAATTTATGAGCAAGGTTAGCATCGTTGAACACACGGTCAAGACTCAATTTGGTACACACACTACAAGAAAACTGTATTTTAGCGACGGTCGCCAAAGGTATACAGCGACGGTTATGACTGTCGTCAAATAAAACAGCGACGGTTACAAAACCGCCGTTAATAAAGGCGTCACTAGGTCATTCAACGACGATTTTAAGCAACCGCTGGCATAACCGTCGCTAAATACTATATAGCGACGGTTTAATGTAGCGACGTTTATAACCGTCGCTAAATACAATTTAGCGACGGTTATAAACCGTCGACAAAATTCGATGAACAATCCAACTTTTTGCCTTTTAGCGACGATTTGCAACCGCCGCTAAATTCCCTTTGATAATTCAAATTTTTTTACCATATAAAAATCACATTTTTCAACCTATAATGTTTTCCTTTCATTGGGTGCAGATAATCTATCCAACATATGCACTACAACATTTAGACTCAAATAAAAAATCAAATATAAACGACACTAAACTAAACTCATATGATACCATCATCATACATTAAGAGGAACTTTAATTTCATTTCAAAATCAATATTATACATGGTCCAGAAGAAAATTACAAATTAAAATTGTTACAAATTGTCAATGCTTACATCTAACAACCAAAACGGAAGTTGTACAATGGTTGTCTCAGGATCGTTGTCTACAGGGCCTCACCGACCTTGAGCTCATCAGTAAGCTGCTGGCCAAGATTAAGCTATCTAAGTTTAGTCTTAAGATGGCTCATCAGAAAGGCTTGGAATGGAATGCCCTTGAAGTTTGACAATTTACAAACAATTGTATGTCAAGTGGCAGCCAAAAAACTGTTAAAGAAAAAAATAAGAAATAAATAATTGATCTAAACAGAACACCAATTCCAAGAAACTCAAGGCATGGACATAATCAAATTTTCAAAAAATCAATATTACAATCACAACAAAGCCAACTCGATCTCACTCTGTTTCTGTTCCACCTTCCCCGTCTTTGAGGTGCTCTTTAAGTGTATGAACTTTGATTTCCCATTATTCGCCATCCCATGCTGGATCTGGCAAATTGTAGTCCTCAGGTCTCAATGACAACTCGAAATCTGGGAGGTCAGGCAATGAATTGAGAGCCCTGCAGAAAACCATGCAATTGAGAGTCCAGTTACTTATCAAATTTGGTCGACAGTATGAAATATCCATGCGCTTTCAAATAGGAGAAAACAAAGTCTGCTTACTTCTCTTGCTCTAACAGGTAACCATACTTCTGAGATTTCTTCGATGCAATGTCTGGAATTTTGTGATACAAGTGCTTCATAACACCCCATAGTGGAGCAGCCCTGCAAAACAAGTAAACAAAGAACATAACAAAAACAAGTAAACAACAGACAACGCTAACGTGACTGGATGGTTCTGTACCCTTGTCAAGGACTAGACCGTGGTAGTAGTATGCTGCTGCCTGGTGTTAGTACCAGAAAAAAAAAATATTGAATATCACTAAAACTCACGAGTGCAAACTTCAGATGGATCAATAGAACAAAGCGATTGAGAGCAAAATATACACTTTGGCACCTTTGCTTCTAGGTACTTCCACTTGAGAAACAAGGAATGTTTTTTAGCATGGCTTTGAGCCATATTACATCCTGACAAGCAGTAATGTGCATGAAATTGAGAATGAACTCTGAGAGTGATTGTCGATCTGTCAGAGGAGAGCGTAAAATAGAACATCGGAAAACTACTAACCTGGGCCACATCGTCGGCTCCAATTCTCCTATTTCTCGGTCCAAAGCGAGCCCTCGCGGTAGTATAGCGTTCAGACATAACCACGGTAGTGTAGAAGTTTGGGCTATGAGTGTTCGCTGGGAAGCTTAAATCCTGTATGTCAACCAAGTTGAGTTATATCTCTTTGAATTCACTACGTAGAGAAGCTATTCGAGATAAAAAGATCAAGTTGTTTTACCTGACAAGTATACCATGCGGTAGCATTGTATACCTTGCCTTTTGTGCAAATATAAGCAGTAGCCGAACTTGTCTGCAGAGTGGAAGTGCAGAATGTGATAAGCGAAAATGACTTCCTAAGAGTTACAAATGTTTTAAACATTTCGAAGTATTGATCAATACCATGTGGAATAGTCCAAACAAAACGGGTCTGGTTGACTGTTCAATCCATGCATCTCCATCTTTAGCTGGATGATGAATTTTGCACTCCTGCAAAATGTGACAACTCAATAGAAAACGTTAGCAAAAAATTATGTCGATTTTGTATAAAGCATACAAGTTATTCTAACCACAATGGAAGTATTGGATGAAGGAGACCTGGCACCATGTTGCTTTAGATACAGGTTTCCTGCTATGAATAAAGGGATGCAACCCATGACACTTCCCGCAGCTTACCAATCTGACGTCTCCATTTACTTCTTCGCATTCATCGAAGAAACGTGCTAACATGGTTTCAAAACCTTTTCTTCCAAACTTCAAAAAGAAGTTTAGTTCAGTTTTCCACATTTCTAAGTTTTTTTTCATTGTCAGATATGGTTAGAGCTGTGTAGAAAGCAGAAACAAACCTGAGATTGTCACGAGATCTGCGCACAAAGTTCACTACGTGCTGCACCCTCAGGGCATCGTCATATTTCTTTCGCTTAAACGGTTCAATTAAGACCTGTAGATTACTATTGTATGAACATCTAGTATAAAATATATCAAAAACAATCCCATAGATTATTTAATATGGAAAATGGAATGTAAAACGTACGTCAAATGCATTCACGAGTTTCTCATAAGCTTCTGCAGCCCTTTCGTTATCCGGGTTTTGATCAGGATGGACTAGAAGTGCCTGGGACGATGAAACAATGTAAATCATTATCTCATTCTATTTCTCTGTGAATTTCTCTGTTTTAGAAATTTAAGAACTACATAACGGAGCTCCTTGAACATGAGATTACCTTTCTTGCGTACTCCATCTTGAGTAATGTGACATCTATACTAGCGTAAAGTGGCAAACCAAATGTTGTATAGTGATCGGTACAGTTTAACAATCGATCAAATTGAAGTCTTCGCTGTTCATCAACCGTTGGAGCTAATGCTGGGCTACTATCATCATTTGTTGATCTCCTCTCAGTAGCTTCAGGGGTTGAAACATGTTGATCTTCAGTTTGAAAAGTTAGTTCCTCAGGTATATAATCTCTAAAACACAACCATTGGCATCGAATGAAATACTTCGATGAGATGAAGGCTAAGTTAAGCCCCACAAGTAAACCAAACCATCCAAGAGTCTTCGTCACATAATATGCAGAGTTTAACATTGCCAAGGTGAGTGCAAAATCAACCTGGTCCAACTCCATTGCCGTTACCACTGGAGAGATGACTACTAGTGTTTCGTAGAAACTCCCATGCATCCACACAAACATAGTAGAAATGAAGACGATCAGTGAAAATGCAAGCTTGAATTCACCAAACACTGCCATTGGATAGGAGAGTGTCTGAAAGATCAAGAAATTCAATTGTATGAGTATGACATTGTTTGAATGAAATTATTGACAAAGAAATGATGAACTGATGGGCAGTGGAGCAAAATGAGAAACATACCATAAGCAACAGAACCTTTGTAAACCCAACGATGGCCATTGCTGGGAGTGCAGTGAACCAAACGATAGCAAAGAAGGATGTCACTCCAAACATAGCTAGGGAATTAGTACCGAAGTAGATGCATTCCTTATAAAGGAGGAAATAGTATGCTAACATCTCGCAGACATAAACATAACAGTCCCAGGCAATGCCGCGTGCAAGCTTAGGTATGAGTTGAGTGATGTTGTGATTGACTTCAGCCAATATGAACAACTACTCAAATACAACCAATATGAACAACATACTCAAATCGATAATCTTGACCAAATTGTTAATCATATTAAAAAGTGCAAAAACAGATAATCTTGACCAAATTGTTTTTTGGGATAATGAAATAGAAGGGCAAAAACTATATGAAAAGAAGGAAACCACGTCAGAAATTGTTAGTTATTTTAGTACAACCCCAATTATCATTGTTGCCCATCCATTATTAGAAAATGTCTCCCCTCCCTGGAGCTCAGTCCACTTATAGATTTACATGCTCCCTCACCTTATTCAACTAATTCTACTAATTGAGTATCATGTAAATAACTAAATCAAGGCACGGAAGAGAGAGACTTTCTAAATCAAAATTCATGCTTAACAATGAAGAGATGAATAAGTGTTCCATAGTGATAAACAACTAAATCATATTCAAACATCAATGAAGAGATGAATAAGTGTTCCATAGTGATAAACAACTAAATCATATACAAACATCTAAATCATATACAAACATCTAAAAATAACTACAAAATTTTCTTCAGACTGACATTAAATTAGAATATTATAGAGGATTGACAAATAAATTCACCTAACTAAACAAATAACTAGAAAATTTTGTTCAGACCAACATTAAATATGAATATTATAGAGGATTGACAAATAAACTCACCTATTTGCTGAAATTTGTCGAAATGAAGAAGAAAATGAACCAATCTTCTCTCAAATCCAAGTATAGCATGTAAAAATCTGAAGGGGCAAGCATATAAATAAAAATCAAGTTGAATAAAATCCCAAATCATGGTGAATCAACTAAATAAGCTTATCTAGAAAACCCTATCTCTAAAAAGTGCATAAAAATCCAGCAGATTTCTGGCTTTTAAGCTTACTAACCCAAAACATTTGCAAATCAAGGACAAACTCACAGTTGCCCTAACCTGTTGGACATTGTATTTGGGATCAATATTGGGCCGAAAATGAGCTTCGGCCGTCTCGACAAATTTCGTCCATGCCATTTGCTTAAGAAGGGAATTTGCAGTCGGTACATCAATTTCTGAACAAAAAACCCCACACAATATAAGTAAACACTATAAAACAAACTGTAAAGAACAACAATTGCATTCAAGGTGTTTGATGAAATTAGTTTGTCACTCTTCAATGGCAAAGTTGTTTTTCCCTTCTTGGGTTTCAAAGGGGTGGTGACAGACGATGCAGTGAGCCAGTAACCTCCTCTTCATTTGTCTTTTCAGCATCAGCGTATGAGCGACTGCAAAGACGACAAAGGTCGAAGCAGTAGACTTATCTTCTCTCATTCGACAGACCGATGGTTCTCTCTTTGGATTGTAATTGAAGAGATATTTACTGGAGTTCTTCAAAGGTGAAAGAAATGAGATGAGATGAGTGCACGATCAGGATGGAGCGGAGTGCACAGCTAGAGGAGGGGATGGAGAGATGGAGCAACATGAGAGAGATGGCAGCGGCACAAGCAGAGTAGAGATAGGGCATCGAGATGGAGAGACGGGGAAATTTGTGTTTTAGGTTGCAAATGTGGAAGAAAAAAAAAGAAATAGAAAAACAATTGATGTTTTATTTATAACGACAGTTAAAGCCGTCGCCCTTAATAATAAACATCGTTAAATACTATTATTCTGCGACGGTTGAATAACCGTCATTAAATAAAGTATATAGCGGCGGTTTTTCCAAACCATCGTTACATAAGCGCCGCTAATTGCTAATTTCTTGTAGTGACAATGTGTGATTATGCAAACTTTTTGTACCCAAATAACAAATAGCCCTTGTACTTTTTGTTATTCGAAACACCTATTATTGTTATTGAGGAGCTTCATATGATTTTTGGAAAATTCTTGTTAATGATGAGGAAAAGCATAGAATTTTTACCGTCCTTTTGATCATTCTGACAATGATGAGGAGGAAAACCATAGGGAAATTCTCATAATAGATAACATTAATAGTAGGGGTTTGATCATTCCCATCCATTGCGGCATAGCCATGACACAGATAGTATTGACCATCTTTTTCTCTCTTGCTCCTTCGTTCAATTGGTTTGGCAAAAATGCCTCAGTGAATTCATAAAGCTGCAAGCAACAATGCCCACCTCCTTTTAGAAGATTGCAGAATTCTGGTCTACAAATGTGGGAAGCTACAAGGAAAGGGGTGTGGGCAAGGTTGCTTCATGCCTTTGCCTGGGTCATTTAGAGAAAAAAAAACAATAGGACTATAGGGGTGTGTCGAAATATGTAAATAATATTTGGGTAGAAATTAAGATCTTTGGTCACACCTAGGGTATTTTCAGGGACACCCATTTTTCCTCTGGTATGTTAGATTAGGGAGAAATCCTAAGGGACACTAATACTTAGGTTTTGATGTATACTTTATTGCATTATAACTATATTAATACAATACCTTTTGTTTTACTGATTAAAAAAATGAGGAGGAAAACCATAAATGTCAAATTGGCAGCAAGTTTTGTTGATAAGAAGGATGGTCTTGGGATTAAGAACCTCGTGGTGATAAATGAAACTTATTTTATTTGGCAAATAGCTTTGGAGGCTTGTAGATGAAGAGTATAGTCTTTGGATGGAGGTTATTGCGACTAGGCATGGGTTTAGTGGGGGTGGTTGAGAAAGGTGAGGTTAGAGAGGCTCTTATGGTTGCGGCACATGGAAGGGAATTATGAGTAGGGGGACGAGAATGCATGTGGAAGGATATCTCTGAATATTTCTCAAGACTCCATAACTCTCAAGACTACTAAACCACTAAAGTAAATCAAGTTGAATGGGGCATATAATGCCCAAAGCGAAATAAAAAGTTGTCTAAAATCTGAAACTTGACACTAAACGATTCAGTTTTGACTCACCATCTCGGGGTTGATGATTTGCCAATATGTGGTTCTCTTCAAGAAATCTTGGGGAATTACGAGTATGTTACTGTGTTTACCCTTCAACCACTCTGCCAAATTTGGACATCTGAATAAGAAATGGCCCCATCTTAACGTCTGATTCTACTTATAGACCCCTCCACCATTTTTTTTCTTTTCTTGCAATGAGCCTCTAGTGGGTGGGAGGGGAGACTCTGGTTCTCCAAACCATTTATTACTTTATGAAAAACAAAATGAGGTAGACATCTGCCTAACCCCTACATTCGCTAAAACAAACTAATACCTTTTGCATATCGCATAAGATATTTCAAAAGTTTCTGATCGAAAACTTGACTCGTAGGAACGAATGGAGGACTGGCTCAAAGACCTTGGATTCTCTTGAAGAATCAGGTGTTTTTACTCAATTACCCTTATTTTGGTCAGAATCATGTCATGGCTGGTTAGTGTGTTATTTGGCCCGATAATTTATTTATGGTGTAAAAGACCCTAATCCTAATCCTAATCCTAATCCTAATCCGGCCACGCAATAAATGGGTCAATTATTGTCACCCGCCTAATATGATAATTCCAGGTTTCCTTTTTGTCACAAGCAAAGGGCTTAGTCTCACACCCCAATACTTGGACACACTGTGAGTTACAACAAAAATACGGTCTTCCTCGCTGATACAAGAATGTTGATTAAGAAAAAAATATTCGCAATTGTTAGTCTTATGCCTGGGAACGCCCTAACCAAATTAAAAAAGTTTTTAAAATGTTGTTTTTCATAGGTCAAACAGGTTGAATTGTGTAATGGCCCTTAACCCGAATTTGATCTAAACATCTTGACTGGTTCACCTGAAATGACCTGAAAGTCTGAAACCCGTCTAGCTATGATCCAAACTCATTTATGTAGCTGGTCGGTTTGGTGTTCGCTCTGCAGGTTTGGGTTGCCACCACCCTACTAATATGAGTTACCCATTGTAGGAAATTAGGATATTTTTCGTGCTGTTGGCATGATAAAAGTTTAAAACTTGTCAAAACATTATCACCCTTAAGTTTTCATCCTTCATACTTACATACCTAATCACTACCATCAACAATTGAAAACAATAAATAAATATCAAAATGTTTGGTATGGAAATTGAATTCATGCACTCTTGGTGCTTTAAGTTCTATGCAATCCGTTAGATTCTTATATTTAAGTAAATCTCATCTGTCTTTTATTTCAAATCCCAAACACCATCCTAATTATTAATATAGACTGGGTATTTCCGGTGTTGTTGGCATGATAAAAGTTTAACATGATAAATATAGTCAAGATAAATAAATATAAAAAATGTTGGGTATGGTAATCGAACCCATGCACTCTTGGTGCTTTAAGTTCTATGCGATCCGTTAGATTATTATATTTAGATAAATTTCAGCCATCTTTTATCTCCAACCCCAAATACCATCCTGATTTGTAATATATATTAGGGTATTTCTCGTGTCTTCGACACTCAGATTGTTTGATAGAGTTTATTATACTTAATTTTTCTTGCACCAACGCCCCATTATAACTTGTCAAAACTTGATTAAGCTAATATATGATTGATCACCCTTAAATTTTCATCCTTCACATGTCTAATCACCACCATCAACAATTGAAAAAAAATATATATAAATCAAAATGTTGGGTATGAGAATCGAATCCATGCACTTTTTGTGCTTTAAGTTCTATGTGATCCGTTAGATTGTTATATTTGGATAAATCTGAGCCGTTTTATCTCCAACCTCAAACACCATCCTGATTTATAATATACTAGGGTATTCCCCATGACGTTGATATGATAAAAGTTTAAAACTTGTCAAAATATGATAACCTTTAACTTTTTCATCATTCATACTTATATGCCTAATCACCACCATCAACAATAAAATCAAAATAAATAAATATCAAAATGTTGGGTGTGTGAATTGAACACATGCACTCTTGGTACTTTTGGTTTTATGTGATTCGTTATATTTTTATATTTGGGTAAATTTCAGCCGTCATTTATCTCCCACCTCAAACACCATCCTATTCTATATATATAACTAGGGTATTCCCTTGGCACGATAAAAGTTTAAAACTTGTCAAAATATAATCACCCTTAAGTTTTCATCATTTATACTCACATGCCTAATCACCATCATCAACAATTGAAGAAAAATAAATAAATATAAACAAATGTTGGGTATGAGAATCGAATCCATGCACTCTTGGTACTTTAAGTTCTATGTGATCCGTTAGATTCATATATTTGGCTATATCTCAGCCGTATTTTATCTCCCACCCCAAACACCATTTTGTCTTGTATATATAAAATAACAGTTTACTTTCATTCAAATCCTCGAGTTAGAAGCTTAAAAAAACACGTTTAAACATCTTATTAGAGCCTATTATCCATAGTTCAGAGGTTATACTTACTAATACTTCTTAGAATGAATTAACTTTTTTTTTGTTAATGCAGATATATATATCAAAAAGAGGCAGAGTTACATCGTAATCTACCAACCGAAGTGGATAAGTTATATGCATCCGAGTTAAGTTATCGGTTAATAAAGTTACAATACCATGAAGTCTGAAAAAATAGTAAGCGTCTAATATTACTAATAACTGGGTGCCACACCCAGCGTGTGGCCAAAAGGTTTGTTGCTGATCCTGCTTCAAAATAGAGTTGAGTGTGTCTGAATCGCCTAGGAATAGACTTGTTTTCCATTGTTTTGCCTGAATAAAGGTAAGAGTTGCTTCAGCTGCGAAACACTCCGCCATAATACTGTCCAAAATCTTCCCAGCAATCGGACTAGCCACCCTAGCCAAAATATCTCCCTGCAAATTGATCGCAAAAATTCCCACAGAACCCTGTTGAGTATCAGAAAAGAATTTGACATCATAAGATACTATAATCATATCTGGGTGAAGTGGCTTAGGGATAGAAATAGTGTGGTCATTGAAGTTATTAATATGGTGAGATCTAGCACGAAGTACTTGTTCCTAGATTAGATCTACATGAGAAGATGTTTCTCTGGTAAGAGGCCAAACAATGGGCTGGAATTATGGTGAATTTGGGGTTTGTTTTGGGTTTCTATGTGTGCATTCCCTTGAAAATCATTGAAAGGGGCAATGCTCTCAGAGGGAATGGACGGAATGGAAAACCATTGCTTATACCAAGACAGCCAGGTGAGGTGTAATTTCTTTAAGAATGCTTCCGGGCAAAATTTGATTTTTTTTAAACACAATTGTTAGGAGTCCACCAGACCGTGTGAAGGAAAAAAGTGAATGGGATAGTAATTGTTCCTTATCCATTGTGTGGGTTTTAGTTACTTTCCACATGTAGTTGAAAAAATGGGGATGGACAGATGTTGGAACTCAGGAGCCAGCCAGTTGATTGGGATAGGAGAGAGCAGCCAAAGTTGGTGTATAACGAGGCATTGGAAAAAGAGATGTATCACATCCTCTGTATGATTCTCGCATAAAGGACAGGTGTCCTCGATTGGAGTGTGAAGTCTAACTAGATTAGCTCTAGTAGGGATAATATTTTTAGCAATCTTCCAGGCTAATAGCAGAGGGAGGCTTTAATTCTCCAAAGATCCCTGAATAAGTTACAATCAAAAGGGTTTTTGTTGGGATCTTATGAAGAACTGGCAAAATTCTCTCTAAGGAAAGTTTTGGTTGCGCTTTTGACCGTGAAGAGTGATTGATGCAAAAAACCGACATTAATGTCGTTGTATGATTTTTGACATCAATTAAAAAAATATATATTGTTTTTATTTATTTTTTTCATTCAACCTACGATACACTTCAACAGTGCATAGTGGAAGTAGGGTTTATCGACTACTTCACGTGGATTAGAAGACAAATCTGATTTTCAATTTAAAGAATAAAGATAAGATTAAAATAATGGATGGTGAAAATAAACTAAAAGTTAAAAGGGAAAAATAAATAATTGAAAAAGAGAAACAAAGATAAAACTTACTTCTTCAATGAAATTAAATTGTAGTACATGCACTTCTCTACCAAGTAAAAATATAAAGCCAAGAACTACAACTAAAAAAACTCCATGTATGAGGTTTTTATAGGTAAAAAGGGTTTGAGTGAAATAAGGAAACATGGTTGAGTGAAACAAGAAATGATGTTGGAGTTGAATAAGGAAACATGTCTTATAGAAATTGTTTTATATAAAGTTGGCCACGTGGACGTCCAAATCTCTATTTTGATTTTCTCGAGATCCGTAGTTGTTGCTTTGTAGATTTGACTTCATGGATATTGGGATTGAAATTCTTTAATCCTTATTAATGCATTTGAACTCCCATTGAGCCTTCTAGTTGTTGAATTTAGCCTTATTGTGCCCCTTTATGCATGATTTGAGATTTGTGCTTGAATTTCTACAAAATTCACAAAATACACGTAAAGAGATATTTTTATTTGATAATTGGACTTAACAATTGTATATTTAGAGGCGTAAAAATTGATGTTTTGGGTGCTTATTACACCACCCCAAACAACATTTTGCTAGTCCTCTAGTAAAGAACAACGAAAAGAAAGATAATAACACAAAACAAAATATTTTTATTCGTACTAAACTTCTCAAAGAAATCAATGCCACTTTCGCTGGTATGACTCGATTGCATTTACAATATACAACATTGCCTTGAATCCCTAGCATGACACTAAATGAGGAGTTTTAGCTTCTTGAGGGTTATCCAGGATGACACCCACAAACATTTTTTTTATATGATGTCCATGTTATTCAACCACATAGAAGACGAGACATATGTAACATCTTACTAAAATGCACATTACAAGTGAGCAACTTTGGAACAAGGTATGTGTGTGAATAACCAACAAATGCAAATTTACGTGTCAAAGTAACGTACATCCTAATCCACCTTTGGAATAGCCGTTTTGACTTCAAAACTCACCAGTTAATCTTTCTGAAATGATCATTTTGAGTTTGGGTAAAATATTCTCTCTTGCATGTGAGGAAAAGAGGAAATGCGAAAATTAAAAATTCTCACATGTTCATAAGAATAAACGGGCATGAAAGAGAATAATAGTCTCATGGAAGGAATGTTGATCCCTTGCAAGAATGTCGAGTTACCCGCCATAGCGTCTTCTCATCTACTCTCCACTTCTTACCATACCTTACCATATGGTTAATTAGGAATTCTCTAAAATAAAAATGAATCTGGATTTTTTATTTTTATTTTTTATATGAGGAAGAGTGGGGTAGATGGTAAGTAAAGATATGTTTCTAAAAATGTAGGGTATTCAAATAGCTTAATAGGGAACTCATCAATCACTTCCTTTCTTCACAACTTTTTTTTTATTTTTACCTTGGACTTTGGATTTTCACTTTGCAATCCCCTTTTTCTTCATAAATCTTCCTAACTTTTTTCAGAAACATAAAGGGGATAATGGGTTTTTTTTGTATATATATATATAATAAACCAAGACAAAGGCTCACATTGGTATTGGATGAAATATTTAGCAAGATGGTTTTGAGAAGGTTTAGATGGACAAGAGATGCCTAATTTACTTTCTAAGGTTTGGCTCTCTCAACTCGAAAAAGATGTCATCCTCAGTGACCAGCCAAAAAGAAGAATAATGAGACTTCACAAATTAATGTCAAATAAAATTTTAAGTCATCATATGACTCGGAGTTGTGTAAAAACACTCTGAATAAAATGAAAGGCCTGATAGCTCACAAGGTTAAAGTCTCTACTATTATTCCTCTAGATTCTCAGGAAGTAACTTATTTCTGTATTCCAAACTACATCTGTGGTCATTGTGCAAAAGTTTATTTGTTCCTGAATGCTCAAATGCAATATTTACTATAGTAATAAACTTTCAACATCTCTTTGCCTAAATGTAATGTATCAAGTAATCCAATCTCATAATAGCTAGGATACCATACAATTTTTTAATTTTTTTAAAGATTTTCAAAAGATGTACGAAGTTTGATAAATCTCCCCACCCCCAAACAAATAGAACACTGCCCCCAGTGTTAAACAAATGAAATAAAAAGTGAGAAATAAAAATTAGAACTTATTACTTCAGGTGATTTGTTGATCATCTGTACCCACTCAAGTAATCCATTTCCTACCAACTCACTCTTTTTCATTGCAGGGACGGTACAGATGATCAACAAATAACCTGAAGTAATAAGTTATAATTTTTATTTCTCACTTTTCATTTCAGGTGATTTGGATTGATAGTCTTTTCGAGGATGTTCTTGATTTGACGATTTGAGACTTCAACTTGACCGTTTGTTTGATGATGATAGGAAATGGCAACTTTGTGAGTAACCCCATACTTTTTAACAAGATGTTCAAAGACGCGGTTACATAAATTCTTAACCCCACTAATGATACTCTTAGGGGTGCTAAATCTACTAAAGATAAACTCCCTTATAAATGAAATAACAATTTTGTGATCATTGGTCTTAGTGGCAATGGCCTTTATCCATTTAAAAATGTAATCCATTGCAAGAAGGATGTATTGATACCCATGGGAAGACGGAAACGGTCTCGAAAAATCGGTGCCCCAAACATAAAAAACGTCAACTACTAGAATAGGATTCAGAGGCATCATGTGTCGACGAGTTATTCGCCCAAGTTATTGACATCGGTGACAGGCTTTACAATACTCATGGGCATCTCGAAAAAGGGTAGGCGAATAAAAACCTGATTTGAGAACCTTCTCCGCAGTTTTCTTAGAACTAAAATGCCCACCACAAGCTTGATCATGGCAAAATGAGATAATGTTCAACTATTCAACTTCTAGAACACATCTTCTGATAAGTTGGTCAAGGCAGTATTTGTATAAATATGGCTCATTCCAAGAATAATACTTGACCCTAGATAAAAACTTATCACGATCTGGCTTAGACCAGTGTGAAGGGAGTTCCTCAGTTGCTAAAAAATTGACAATGTCAGCATACCAAGGAAGCTCTTGCTCTACCAAGAGAAGTTGTTCATCTGGAAAGTCCTCTTGAATGGGCAAGATACTAGTAGATGATTGTGATGTTAGTCTAGACAAGTGGTCGGAGATCGCAATTTCTGTACCTAACTTATCTCGTATTTCAACATCAAATTCTTGAAGCAAAAGCTTATTGAGAATGTATCTAAGGGCTACATGGTTAGTGTACACAATGACTTTAGCTCCAATGAGATAGGAACGAAATTTATCTAATGCATAACAATGGCTAACGTCTCTTTCTCCATGGTCGAGTAATTGAGTTGAGCCTCATTCAGAGTTTTGCTAGCATAGTAGATAACATGAGGAAGTTTGTTAACTTTCTTACCCAAAACTGCACCTACAGTGTAGAAGCATCACACATAATCTCAAAAGGTTGCTACCAAATCAGGAGCTCGGATGATAGCATAGATGATGTTTGCATCCAAAAGTTTCAATACTTTTTCTTTTACGACATCTTTCAAAATGGGATTTAGACGTCGCTCGAGCTCTTTGGAGGTTTTGGTTTCATCTTCCAAATAAATATGATGCTCACAGACAATAGGGTCAACACCCTTGATGTCATGAATATTTCAAGCAATGGCTGACTTGTGAGCTTTAAGGACCTCCAACAACTTGTCATTGTGTTCCTCAGTGAGATCTGAGGCAATAATCATTGGATAACTCTCCGCATGACCGAGAAATGCATATCTCAATTCATTTTGGTAAAGGCTTAAGATCTAGTGATTTCTGAGTGGTTGTGGATGAGTCACTATCTTGTGACTGTCCTATCAAGGAAGATGAGGAATACAACTCTTCCTCATATTGATAACGTGATAATGGATCAAATTCAGGTATATGCATTATGGACACATTATCCAACATACCGTTCACATCTTCAATAGCCTCGTCCATATCTAGGTTCATACCAAAGTGTGAGAGACAACGAAACAATACGTCATCTTGTGACGATTGAGCCATAGACTCAAAAGATCGAATTATACACACTTCTTCTTCCTCCTCAATCATATTGAGATCATCTCGCCTTTGCAAGGCCTTAAAAATATTCAATTCGGCTTTAAGGTTCCCAAAGGATACAGACATGCTACTGCTTCTATAGTTGATGTTGGCATCTGCAGTTGCTAAGAAGGGTCGCCCTAAGATGATAGGAATTTGATTATTTGGGCTCGAGCTAGTGTCTAATATGATGAAATCAACCGGATAATATAAATCTGTAACTTGAACAATCACATCCAAAATTATTCCTCTAGGGTATCGTTTTGACTCATCTGGTAACTCAAGAACTACCTTTGTAGGTTGCATCTCCTTTAACCCAAGTTCTAAATATATATGATAAGGTAAGAGAATCACACTCGCTCCTAAGTCGATCAAGGTACGACTTTCAAAGTCTTTTCCAATGAAACATGGTACAGTAGGGGTTATTGGATCCTTGTACTTAACTATTCCAGTTTGTTGAATAAGCGATGTGGCATCGCTTGCAAGGCATGCAGTTTCAGGTACTTTCATTTTTCTCTTTTTAGTACACATGTCCTTGAATGTTTTTGTATAGATTGGTACTTGCTGGATAGCAGACAAAAGAGGGATGTTGATGTGTACTCCTTTAAAAATCTCTAGTATTTATTGAAATTGCTCATCTTTTTTGTTACCTTAAAGGGTTTTGGGAAAATGTGCCTTAGGTATATATTTTCTTGACTCTACATGAAGATGAGAGGGTGAGTTTAAACTAGTTTGAGAAGAACCTTTAGCGTTCTCAATTGGTTTAAGAATGTTCTCTTTGGAAATCACATCAATTATCTTGGGTTGTTCTATGTCATTATCAATTGCTCGGCTAGAACGAAGGGTGGTGACAACTTTAACTTCTCTATGTGAATCAACACTACTACCAATTTCATTGACAAGGGCTTGGGGAGCACATTTTGGATTAGGGATGGATTGACTGGGGAATGTTCCTTTTTCCCTTCCCACGGTCAACTGTTGTTGAAGCAGGTGGATGGCTTGGGAATTAGCAGCATTAGTTGTCATTAATTGGTGCATCATATCCTCCAATGATGATTTTGGAAGTGGTAAAGGAGCAACATATTGAGTTTGAGGTACCAAGTCCCGGGAGTTGCTAAGTTAAGGTTGACCATAAGAATTATGAGAGACAGGTACCATAGAAAGGTTCACAAGTTGATTTTGCTTGTATGAAAAAGGTCCTCTCTGTGGTGGATATTGATTATGTTGCAACTGGTTAGATTGAGGTCCATATTGAACCTATCTGGGATAAGTGCGTGAGTTGTGGGCTTGTCTACTAGGTTGCCTAGGGTGTTGAAAACCAGGAGGATTTCCTGAACTTCAGGGCGGTTGTTCATAAAAGTCACCACCATAGGAAAGGTTAAAGTGATGTCGATTTGCAAATATGTATGTTTGACCGAATGTGTTTGATTTACGTTCACTGTTAAATACACACACCTCCTCTGGAGGTTCATTGCCACCTGAAGTTAAACGACAATCAGAATCTATATGATCTTTTTTTAGGCAAAAGGTACAAGGCTTATAAATCTACTCTTTGGCTTCAAAGGTAGACTTTGTCACAATAAATTTTATTTCCTTAGCAAAGTCCTTGAGGAAGGTTTTGATGTCTGGTTCGGGATCTTCTTTTGGTACAAATAGACGTGATTTTCTAGAAGAACTGGGTTTCAAGTCTCTATGGGTAGTCCATTGTCGAGAATCGTCAGCAAGTTCACTTAGAAAGGTATAAGCATCAGTACCAGTTTTACGCATGAATTTCCCTTGATGCATGGATTCGATCATATTTCTAGATTCAACAATTAATGCATTATAGAAACTCTGCACTAGCACTCGTTTATCAAAGCCATGATGGGGCACTTGATGAGTAAATCTTGAAAGCAATCCCATGCTTCATAAAAAAGTTCATCATATGTTTGAGTAAACTCCTCAATTTATCTTCTAATTTCTAGGGTCTTTCTCGTGGGGAAATATTTCGCTAGAAACTTTCTAACTAAATCCTCCCATGATTTGATGGAACTGGTAGGGAGGGAATTTAGCCATGAGGTGGCCCAATTATCAAGAAAGAAAGGAAACAAACAAATTTTGACATTTTCTTCATCTATGTTTTGGTTCTTAAAAGTATTACAAACTTCAAGAAACTTTTCAAGATGGTCATTTGGGATTTCTCGATCATGCCAATGAAACTTCGACAACATATTAATAATAGCTGGTCTAATCTCAAATTGAGTTGTCGTGATAGGGGGCAGTTCAATGCATCCATGCACATTAGTAGCAAGGGGAACATTGTATTATCAAATTGGACGTTTTTCCATTTCAGTGTTGATTAGAGAGTAGGGGGAGGTAAGTGGAGATGAGTGTGGTGAAGAAGCAAATAGTGGATTAGGGTGGCTACAAAAATTTTGGGTACGAACCAAGCGTTTGTTGAGTCGTTCCCAAACTTTCATAAAAGGAAAAAAAATGGATTGGAAATATGACAGTGACAAAGCACAAGATCAAGTATCCCTAGACGATTGCTAAGAAGACATACACCAGCAAAAATCATTTCTGAACCACACAAATGCCAAATCTAAGCAAACAACGTTTTAATGAGATTTTATCTTGTTAATCTGTGAGGGACAACATTGATTGAAACCAGTGGGCGTTACGCTGTTATCTATTATTGCCTGATTAGATAGGGTGCCAACAGATGATCCTAAAAGCTTGTATCCAACAGTACAAAGTCCAAAATCAGGAGGTCAGAGTTACGCTTGCAAGAAGCCGAATTATTGCACAAATGACAGGAGATCATGTGCTCTAATTAAAAACTGTACCTGTGCTACCGCTCTGTAGACCGATTGATATGAGAACGATGCGTGTCAAATACATACTTAGGGTGTGTTCCTAGCCAAAACTCTTAGTTACACAACGTTCTTCTGCGGTCTGCAACTTATTAATGACTTGGCGTACCGGGTGAGTTACCCATGTGGCAGTGGCCTCTCGAAGTTCATTGAATGATTAAACCCAACGTCACATTTTGCTTTAATCAACACAAAATTTAGCAGAATAACCTACGTCTTAGTTGTCCTATGAACACCATTCTAGTTGGCTTTAATCTTAGTTGATTTTATTATGTGTCTTGGTTTCACACAGATGGAGTGATGAAGTGGGTGATGAAATCCCACCAGTTTCAAAAATAGGGCTAGGTCTCTGCCCTTTCTGTTTACGGTAGTTTATTAACGTAAGCAACCACGCAATTCGTTAAGATGCAGAAACATAAACAAACACCAAGCAATATCCAATCGATTTTCACTCAATACCCAAGCCACTAAAACAATGTGTCTAAAAGATATACTTACTAACTTGTAAGCTCAAACACAAGGTCTCCATCGTGGTTGTAGAGAGAAGTGTTATTTGAAAACTACTCCTCCTAGGTTCAAGCAATTACTCTTTCCCCCACAACATCGCTGGTTGTCCGCTACAAAAAAAGTTAGCCCTTTTTCAAAGAACAATTTTTTTTTTAATTTTATTTCTGAGTTTGATTGTTATCTAAATAAATAAGCACACAATCAAACAATTACACATGATAAGATGTTTAATAGTCTTGGTCAAGAAGTCAAATTTTTTTTTGAAAGTGAATTAATTCTAACCTAAAACTAACAATCAACCTAATGCTAAAATAATCCCTAACTATTACAAGTTGCACTCGACCATTCGAGACATATTTGGAAGAAATTAAAAAAGACTAAACTCTCTTCCTCACTAAAAACTACAAAAAAATGTCTTCAAGCAAGTCTTAGGCAATTTCGCATCTTTATCACCCACTTTTCCAAACGAATTTGTTTAACATCAAAAAAATCTTAAAAGATTACAAAAATTCAGGGGAGTGTCACGAAATTTGCAGCAAATTTTTCATGTTAAATGGACGATGTTTGAGCCATCTGCTGCTGTGTTGTTTCTGTTATATGCTGAAAGTTACCCCAAAAATCCATAAAGATGACAAAAAATTAAATAAAAGGGAAAAAATTAAAGAAAAAAATTCTCTATTGTTTCCAAAGTTGTATCTTCGAGAATGACTTCCTTCACCAAGTGATGTGCAACAACGCCACTTGATTGATGCCAAAAATCGACATTAATGTCGTTGCATGATTTCGACATCAATCAAAGAAATATCTATTGTTTTTTTTTCCTTCAACCTACAATACACTTCAACAATGCATAGTGGAAGTAGGGGTTATCGACTATGTCACGTGAATTAGAAGACAAATCTGATTTTCAATTTAAAGAATAAAAAGAAAAGTAAAATAATGGATGGTGAAAATAAACTAAATGTTAAAGGGGAAAAAGAAACAATTGAAAAAGAGAAACAAAGATAAAACTTATTTATTCAATGAAATTAAATTGTAGTACATGCACTTTTCTACCAAATAAAAATATAAAGCCAATAACTACAACTAAAAAAACTCAAAAAAAAACTATCAAAGAAAAACTCCATGTATGTGGTTTTTATAGGTAAAAAGGGTTTGAGTGAAATAAGGAAACATGATTGAGTGAAACAAGGAAACATGGTTTGAGTTAAACAATGAAACATGGTTGAATGAAACAAGGAATGGTGTTGGAGTTGAACAAGGAAACATGTCTTGTAGAGATTTTTTTTATGATAAAGTTAGCCATGTGGACGTCCAAATCTTCATATTGATTTTCTCGAGATTCGTAGTTTTTGTTGCTTTGTGGGCTTGACTTTATAGGTCATGGGATTGAAATTCTTTAATCCTTATGAATGCATTTGAATTCTTATCGAGCCTTTTAGTTGTTGAATTTAGCCTTATTGTGCCACTTTATGCATGATTTGAGATTTGTGCTTGAATTTCTAAAAAATGCACAAAATAAATGTAATAAGATGTTTTTATTTGATAACTGGACTTAACAATTGTATATTTAGGGGTGTAAAAATTGATGTTTTGGGTGACATCAATCAAAGAAATATCTATTGTTTTTATTTATTTATTTTCCTTCAACTTGCAATACACTTCGATAATGCCTAAGTGGAAGTAGGGGTTATCGACTACTTCACGTGGATTAGAAAACAAATCTGATTTTCAATTTCAAGAATAAATAGAAGAGTAAAATAATGGATGGTGAAAATAAACTAAAAGTTAAAGAGGGAAAATAAACAATTGAAAAAGAGAAACAAAGATAAAACTTAATTCTTCAATGAAATTAAATTGTAGTACATGCACTTCTCTACCAAGTAAAAATATAAAGCCAAAAACTACAACTAAAAAAACACTATATAAAAACTATCAAAGAATGAGTATTTAGAGGTAAAAAGGGTTTGAGTGAAATAAGGAAACATGGTTGAGTGAAACAAGGAAACATGGTTTGAGTTAAACAATAAAACGTGGTTGAATGAAACAAGGAATGGTTGAGTGAAATAAGGAATGGGGTTGGAGTAGAATAAGGAAACATGTCTTGTAGAGATTTTTTAATGATAAAAGTTGACCATGTGGACGTCCAAATCTTCATATTGATTTTCTCGAGATTCGTAATTTTTGTTGCTTTGTGGGCTTGACTTTATGGGTCTTGGGATTGAAATTATTTAATCCTTATGAATGCATTTGAATTCTCATTGAGCCTTTTAGTTGTTGAATTTAGTTTTATTGTGCCATTTTATGCATGATTTGAGATTTGTGCTTGAATTTCTACAAAATGCACAAAATACATGTAATGAAATGTTTTTATTTGATAATTGGACTTAACAATTGTATATTTAGGGGTGTAAAAATCGATGTTTTGGGCGACATCAATAAAAAAAAAATCTATTGTTTTTATTTATTTTTTTCTTTCAACCTGCAATACACTTCAACAATGCCTAGTGGAAGTAGGGGTTATCGACTACTTCACGTGGATTAGAAAACAAATCTGATTTTCAATTTAAAGAATAAATAGAAGAGTAAAATAATGGATGGTGAAAATAAACTAAAAGTTAAAAAGGAAAAATAAACAATTGAAAAAGATAAACAAAGATAAAACTTATTTCTTCAATGAAATTAAATTGTAGTACATGCACTTCTCTACCAAGTAAAAATATAAAGCCAAAATCTACAACTAAAAAACACTCTAAAAAAACTATCAAAGAATGAGTTTTTATAGGTAAAAAGAGTTTGAGTGAAATAAGGAAACATGGTTGAGTGAAACAAGGAAACATGGTTTGAGTTAAACAATAAAACGTGGTTGAATGAAGCAAGGAATGGTTGAGTGAAATAAGGAATGGTGTTGGAGTTGAATAATGAAACATATCTTGTAGAGATTTTTTTTTGATAAAGTTGGTGATGTGGATGTCCAAATTTTCATATTGATTTTCTCGAGATCCATAGTTTTTGTTGCTTTGTGGGCTTGACTTTATGGATCTTGGGATTGAAATTCTTTATTCTTTATTAATGCATTTGAACTCCCATTGAGCCTTTTAGTTGTTGAATTTAGCCTTATTGTGTCACTTTATGCATGATTTGAGATTTGCGCTTGAATTTCTACCAAATGCACAAAATACATGTAATGAGATGTTTTTATTTGATAATTGGACTTAACAATTGTATATTTAGGGGTGTAAAAATCGATGTTTTGGGCGACATCAATCAAAGAAATATCTATTGTTTTTATTTATTTTTTCCTTCAACCTGCAATACACTTCAACAATGCTTAGTGGAAGTAAGGGTTATCAACTACTTCACGTGGATTAGAAAACAAATATGATTTTCAATTTAAAGAATAAATAGAAGAGTAAAATAATAGATGGTGAAAATAAACTAAAAGTTAAAGAGGAAAAATAAACAATTGAAAAAGAGAAACAAAGAGAAAACTTACTTCTTCAATGAAATTAAATTGTAGTACATGCACTTCTCTACCAAGTAAAAATATAAAGCCAAAAACTACGACTAAAAAAACTATCAAAGAATGGTTTTTATAGATAAAAAGGGTTTGAGTGAAATAAGGAAACATGGTTGAGTGAAACAAGGAAACATGGTTTGAGTTAAACAATGAAACATGATTGAATGAAACAAGGAATGGTTGAGTGAAACAAAGAATGGTGTTGGAGTTCAATAAAGAAACATGTCTTGTAGATATTTTTTTATGATAAAGTTGGCCATGTGGACGTCCAAATATTCATATTGATTTTCTTGAGATCCGTAGTTGTTGCTTTGTAGGCTTGACTTATTGGGTCTTGGGATTGAAATTCTTTAATCCTTATGAATGCATTTGAACTCCCATTGAGCCCTCTAGTTGTTGAATTTAGCCTTATTGTGCCACTTTATGTATGATTTGAGATTTGTGCTTGAATTTCTACAAAATGCACAAAATACACGTAATGAGATATTTTTATTTGATAATTGGACTTAACAATTCTATGTTTAGGGTTATAAAAATCGATGTTTTGGGTGTTTATCAAAGAGGTCATTTTTTTCGGAGTCCAAATAAGAGTGTCTGGAGCTTCAGAAGGTCTAAGATTTATATCCAAAATATCTTTAGCCACCGAAAAGGAGAAGAGGTTGTTGACAAGATTAGCATTCCAGTTGATATGGTGGTCTGTATCACTATGCCAGAGATCTGTGAGTGACCCAGGGATGTTTTGAATTTATTGGTCGAGGACACAGTCTATAACGGGCAAATTTGGTTTAATCCAACAGTCTTTCCAGATATCAATGTTTCAAACTGATATGATCTGCCAAATCATCAAATGTTTGATCTTGTTTAGAGCTGTAACATTTTCTCTCCATGCAAATGAAGCCATAGATGGGGCTTTAGACATTTGAGAGATTTTTTTATTGTTAAAGTAAATGGCTTTAAGTTGAGTAGCTCAATTGGTACACGGAGAGGAGATGATTTGTCACAGGCTTTTAGCCATGAAAGTTATTTTTTTTTTTGATCGAGGGGATATTCAAACCTCCAAGATAGTGGTTTGGAGTAATGATCTCCCAAGTACACATGTGTTTGGCTTTACTGTCTCTTGTGCCATTCCACCAGAAATTGTGCGTCACGGTGTCTATTTTGGTGGAAATTGAGCATGGGAGTAGAAAAGTTTGCATATTATATACCGGGATGGACTTGATGACCGCTTTGATCATCACATTTTTTCTAGCCTGGGAGAAGATTTTAGATTTTCAACCTCAAAGTTTGGTGTTGATTTTATCAATGATAAACTGAAATCTCTGTTCTTATTATTAGACAATAACAGAGGAAAGCCAAGGTATTTATCTTTTGGGTTGTAGAATTTAAAACCCAAAATACGATTAATCATTCGTGCATGTCTTTGATGCACATTTGAGCTGTAGAACTCCGAAGATTTATCGTAATTGATACCTTGACCTGAAGCTTGGCAGTATTGATCAAGCAAGTCTTTGATCGAGTGTGCTTCGGTCAAATAGGCTTTACAGAACAACATGAGATCATCCAAATACAAAATGTGGCTAATGGACGGAGAGTGGCGTCTGATATGAATTCCTTTGATTAAGTTATTCGATTCAGCACGTACAGCAGACGGGAAAGAGCTTCCGCCACCAGTATGAAAATATAATGGGAGAGGGGGTCCCTCTGTCTGAGACCTCTAGAAGGTTTAATAGAGGTGAGTGGGGCACCATTAAGGAGGATTTGCAATGAGGTAGTAGATATGCAGTGATGAATCATTTGTATCCAATTCTCTGAAAAATCAAGTTTTTTAAGAAGTAGGATGAAAAACTACTCAACTCTGTCATAGGCTTTCCCCATGTCGATTTTGATTGTCATCCATCCTTGCTTCTTTTTCTTGAAATGTTTCATTTGAAAGAAAGTCTCATGAGCGAGACTAATGTTTAAGTCGATTAGCCAGAATCCTGGAAATGACTTTGTAAATAACATTACAGAGTCCAATAGGTCTGAATTTTTCTGGCGTAATCGGGTTACCTATTTTGGGTATAAGTGCAATGAATGTTTCATTAAGTTTAGGATCCATTTGCCTGGTAGTAAAAAATTGGATAATAACTCTGATATCCTTTTTTACTATATCCCAATAAAGTTTGAAAAGAAGGCGTGGAAACCGTCGGGGCCAGAAGCTTTATGGTTTTCAAAGGCAAAAATAATATCCTTTATCTCCTCTTCCGAGGGAATGGCAAGCAGGGAATCATTTTTCGCTTCGAAAATAACCGGGGAAAACAAGGACAAGATATCTGTGTCAGGGCAAGGATTTGAAAATTGATAAATGTTTTAGAAATAATCATTGAACACTTTACCCACTGAATCATGGTTGTTATGCTAAACATTTGTATCATCTTTTAACCGGAGAATCAAAATTTTCTTTCTACAGAAGAGAGTAGAAAGATGAAAAAAAATTGTATTTTTATCTTCATCCCGGAGCCAAGACTGCCCCGATTTGGTTTTTCAGAAGAGTTCTTCTCTAATGAGGAGTTCATCAAGCCTATCTTCTAAGATGCCAATTTCAATAGCATTATCCTTTGAAGGGTTTTGATCTTGTAAATGAAGGAGGGCATCCTGAGTGTCTTTAGGGCATGTTTGAATATTGTGGACTTTTAATTTATTCCAATTAGTGAGGTTTTGACTTAATTTTTTTTGTTTTGTAGTAAAAGTTTTTATCAGGGAGAATGCGTTGTTGAGGAACCCAGGAGGAGGTAACAACATTGCAACAATTCGGGTCGTGGGCCCACATGTGAAAAATCTAAAAGGTCTCAAATCCTTAGGGGAAAAGTTCATGACCAATTTAAGGGAAAGGGCACGATGGTCCAAGCTCAATGTGTGGATAGAGTGACTGATTGCCGAGGAAAAAAATTGAAGCCATTTTGTGGAAACCAAAATTCATCAAGTTTGGCTTTTATCCCATTTATATATTTCCTTTTGTTATTCCAAGTGAATTGTGTACCATTGAGTGGGAAATTAATGAGATTAGTTGTATCTAGGAAAGATTTAAGGTTGAAAAAATTAGACTGTACCGGACGGTTACCCCCAGTTTGTCCCCAGGTTTAAGGATAGCGTTCAGATTACCTATGATGAGACTAGGGAGGTGTTGTAGAGAACAGAGGGTAATAAATGTATTCTAGAATTTGGGTCTCAATGCAGGGTTTGGTTCACCATATACAAAAAGAGCAGATCAAAATGTAGTAGAAAAGTAATTATCTATGATGTAGTTAAAATAATATTTACAAAAAGACAAAAAATGTAATATGCATACTTTCCTTCAAGAAAAAAACAATACCCCTAGATTGGCCAGATATTGCAACTGAGACTCCGTATTTGAAACCAAGTCTCCGCTGAATACTTTCCATCCTGGGAACGATTGCTTTAGTTTCTGAAATGAACAAAATGTCGGGATTGAAATGTATGGAGAGAGACTTAAGATTTTGGAATGCTCGAAAAGACCCTACCCACGAGCATTCCAAGAAATGATAATATCTGTTCGGGCAGCCCATCATCGGCAGTCGCATTACCTCCATCAGATTAACAACAGTTTGTTCAGTAGTATCTTGCCCTTCAAGTAGGGAGAACGACCTTGTAGGTTCACTGTACTGATTACCCTACTGTCAGGTGAATCCAGATTGGGTATTCTCTTTCAGCTCGAATATGATAAATTTTTTATTTCTCCAGGTTGTCCCTAGGGTTTGCTTCTTCGGCCCTGCTTTGGTGTTGTTTTTCTTTTTCTTTGTAGCCAATGATCCATCTTCGATTATCCCAAACTCTTGGGTATTGGATTTTCTTTTGCCCAGTTTCACTATACCTCCTTGAAAATTTATAATTTGTTTAGAGTGATCCTCATTTTACCTTTCTCCTTTCAATTTTGTTTCGTAGGCCCATGTGGAACAGTCACAGCTCTAGTTGAAAGAGGATTGTGCGAGAGAAGGTAATGTTGTTGTAGCTGTAGGTGGGCTCCTGGGATGAAATCGCGAGTGTCCCCTTGAACAAGACCAGAAAGTTCTTCCTGGAAGAATTGTGAAGTATAATCCGTGTTCTATATACAGGGGGGAAGAGAGAACGAGACAGTGTTTGAATTGTCCTCTGGGAAGAGTAGCCTGTTACGAATGTGTTGCGACTCGATTGAGGTGGTCTTTTCCTCGATTATCACCGAAGGTGTAAAACTCTGAGTTTGAGGGAACGAGGATGGTGTGGCCAGAATCGTTGTGGTAGTTATACTAGGGTAGGAGTATAAGATCATCAATGGAGCAATGGGGAATGTCTGGGTACTGTTGGGTCAATTGGATGAGATGCTGGGTGTAGGTGGCGAGAATGTGGGGTTGGGTCGAGTCCAGGTTAGATGGATCCTGGGTATAGGCACTTGGGTTGCCCTGAGAATGGCCTGGTAATAGTGATCCACTGGGCTTGATGGAG
The DNA here is from genome assembly GCA_963556465.1 of Berberis vulgaris. Classification (NCBI taxonomy): domain Eukaryota; kingdom Viridiplantae; phylum Streptophyta; class Magnoliopsida; order Ranunculales; family Berberidaceae; genus Berberis; species Berberis vulgaris. The sequence continues at coordinate 61,796,553 of OY747127.1, read as the reverse complement.
AGTGGCGGTGGCCTTGTTCTGCCGGAAGAGAAGATGATCCGGAATGTTGAATGAGCCCAGATCCGATAATGTTGCGGTCGTGAGAACGGTTTTGATGGTCAGAACCTTCTACCCGAGTCAAAGTTCCTGCTCCAGAAGGCAAGTTGCTTGCCATTGTATTTTGACTTCTGTTGTCTGAGGAATCAGGGTTTGCATTCTGGTCCCTGACCCTAGGGTTCTCAGTGTAGACAATTTGAGTCGTGGTCTCCTTACCACTCGAATTCGCCGGGAGCAAAGGCAGCAATGAACCTGTTGTTTGGCAGAGTGGTTGTTAAAGGAATCTGGGAGCAACAATTTTCTTGCTCGATGGAGTTCTACCCACTGGTTTTTCTGTTCTAACCTTTATTCTTGAACTTAAGTGGAATGGTAGAGTTAAGAGTCTTGATGTTTTTTCCAAGGTTTAACTCTCTGAAGGTTTGTATTGCACAAGCTTCCGAGAAATTGTGTCCTACCATCCTGCAGCAGAAACAGAAAGTAGCCATATCCTCATAGCAGAATCGGATGAGAAAGACCCGCCTGACCTCTAGGTAATCCAAAATCTGTTTCCTTTTTGCAGGGGAGTGGTTTGGTAATGTCTAACCAGTTTTTAAATCTTACATAAGGAATTGTCGGGTCTTGGAGGGACTCCAGATTTGCGTCGATGAAAGTTCCTAAACAAGAGGCTTGGATTTGCAGGTCTTTCAAAGTGATTTTTTGTATTGGGTATTCGTGGAAACGATCTCAGACTGGGATGTGAGCAAAGTCAATGGATAGGTAGTCTTCTTCCCATTTCTTGACAGAGATTTTTTTTTTTTGGAAAGCATTCTTGACAGAGATTAACCAACCAAAGAGTGACCATGGCCCGGTTAACAAAGTTTTCTTCATATCTTCCATCTGAGTGAACTGAATCACGTAATAGCTATTGTTGTTGTCGTGATTTTTGGGCAAGGTTTCAATGTAAAATGGGTGTTCATTTTCCCATTGCAAGGCCATCCGCATTGCAAAATTTTCTTTGCTAATTTGTAGATGATTGAAGAATTTGGCTACAATGCGGAGTTCCGGGTTTTCCATGTTTTGATTCAGTTTTGGGTTGAAAACAGGAGGTTGGGGGGTTAAGTGTTTGGCTAGTTGAGCCTCAAGGTTGTGAATTAGCAAGTCGGAATGGGATTGGATGGCACCAAAAGGCGGAGGTGTGCAGGAAGGGATTGTTGTTGACTGATCCATTGTAGATGTATTTGGTTGCACTACTACAAAAATGGGCAATTTTGGTGGATAAATATATGACACTAAAGGCGTACTCCCGGCGCAAAGAAAAATATATCTGCCAGGCAAATGTTGCAATAAAATGGCATCGGGAAAGGGATTGGCCCGGTGGATAAGTCCCCTAATCCGTCTGGAGTAATTTTGAATTTAAAAAAAAAAATAAAAAAATCCGCCAACATAACATAGTGGCGGATATAAATGACATTACAGTTTTTTCGTGGCACTTATATTTGACAGAGTAATTGATTCGGCGACACATACATACGCCGGCTACTTAAAAAAAAATGCCATATATTTGACGTCCCAAATATGTGTCATAAATCTCCGCCATGAACAAAAATACACATCATACATAAATCGTACATTCGCTAGTAAAGATAAGCAGACAGTCCAATCAACTACTCGAATTTGAACCCGAATGTGTCCCTGATCCTCTAGATGTTCTAATAAGCCTTACTATATCTGCATTAGACATATTACCATAAAGCAGTCCGCTGAATCCACCTAATGGAACACCGTTAGAATGATGAGTCATCAAAAAAATGTTGTGAGGGTGGCACGAAAGACATATGTCCAATAGGATGCACCAGATTCATAGGATAAGGAGGCTGAAATGGTTGACTTTGTCCTGACTGATGTGATGGTTAAGAGCTCTCCATAGTTCTTCGCGACTGCATAACATGCATGAACATCATCATCATCTGCTAATACTGTTGTTGTTGTTGTTGTTGAGCTCGTAACTCCTCCAGTTCCTTCTGCATAGCCTCATGCTTGGTCTTCATTTCTAGGCACTGAGACTCCAAGAAGGCTTCTCTAGTCTTTGATCATCTTCTTGATGAGCTGCTAGCACTACCCCAGGCATAAGGCACCAAATCAGGAGTCACACCATTTTCATAGCCCCGAACTCTATTTCGGGTCTCAAGACCCATCTGCTCCACATAAACTTGTGTGCGGAGCTCTTCTGAGTCTTTCGCTCCATCCTCAATTCGAGATTGAAGGGAATTATCCATGGAAACTTAGCAAAAATACTTAGAACTATTAATAGTTAAGAAAATTAAAATATAATATAAACTAACAAAGAATCAAAATATTAATTAAAAACAATTACCTCTTTCTTTTGCGATGGCTCATCAATCCAAGAATTATCTTTTCTTGTGTGGGTGAAACGAAAGAATGAAAGAGGATCAAGAAATTCTCCACGCAGCTTCTTCTACATATGAAATGAAGAACCAAAAAATAATTAGATCATTTTTTTGTACATTTATTAAAACTGTGACATAATTAAAGGAAAAATATATATATATACATAATCTTTTCGAGCGCGTGCATAAGACTTCGAACATAACAGTGAACAATATCAGAACATAACAGTGAACACACACACACAAATGCCCATGAGTAAAAACATACTGAATTCAGAATACAATAATGTGAACTACTTACTGAATTCAGTAAGCAGTTCATTAGATGTCAAACAAAGTGAGAAGGGAACAGTGTATCCTTCGCCTCAGACATAGAAGTTCTATGATCATAGCGGGGATTGTTTTTGCCAGTTCTCTTGGTTCTAATATTTTGTCTGTCTTCCAAGTTACCTGAATGATCGATGGGTTCATCTTTGGTTTTGTTGTGCCAAAAGTGATAATTTCCAGCAGACCAGTCAACTGGGCTCCCTTTCAATAACTGACGCTGACCTAGGCTCTGTCTTATCTTCAAGTGCAGAATGCTGAAACTTTTCTGGGTACTTCATCTTTTTTCTAGCATACCGGGAGTAATAATCAATGAACTCTCTATAGTATTTGTCTCTAGGCATAACCATCTGATTATGGCTCTTCATCTGGGAGTATAACCCAACCATGTTGGCATTGTTTTTCTTTCCCACTTTAAGTAGCCCAGATTTTGCCATCGAGCCCCGCTCAGTGGTTCTGAATCATAACCCAAAAATGGTTCTTGCAGACATGAATTTGACATGGAAGTGTATGGTCGAGCCAAACCGTGATGATTAGCAGAAATGCCACTAAATAAATCTCTCTCAGAAGACATCTTAATTCCAGCTAACTTCGATATCCCTTTTTTTATTCTGTTTTCTATATTTTGTAGGTTCCAACAGTGTAGCTCTCCCTCAAGAAGAAACATCCACAGTTGGACAGGCTCTATCTACAACATTACAACCCATGTTCTTCGGCCTTTTGACCCAAAAATCTTCACCCATCTCTTCTCTTCTTGAGGAATCAGTGTCCATTCCAACATCTTCCATCTTTTCATATGTCAGATTCTTTTGAGCTCTCCGCAAAGTCAGTACACGAAGTTTCTCCTGAATACTATAACCTTTACAGTTTGCCCATGCATCCTTAACCTGGAGAAGATTAACAACCAATATAATTCTGATACTTCTGCAAATGGTGGTAGTGCCTCCTTTTCTGAAAGAAATTAAAACCCTGTCTATATAGTGTGAAAAGATGCATGGGATAATTAGCTAACCAATGCATGTCTTCAGATATTGATGGATCATTGGCATGATATCTTGCACTAATCTGTGATAAGAAAAAATAAAGTCATAAATTTTGCACTAAGATTTGGCCCCTACCCATGGGTAGTCCCCTTGGAAAGAGATTATGAAGCTTAAAACTGTGTGGCAAACAACATCTCGTCAAAGAGTTCAGTTCTAGGAACATAAGGAATATAAGTGGGTGGGAGAGACATTTAGGAATATTTCCTATCCTGCAATTTATATCATTGCCAGTAATAAAAGTGGTACAACCAGTTAATCTTGGGATATTTTCAGGTCAGGAGGAATCAAAATGACTGGGAATTAGGATAGATAACAAATGTCATGGCCATCACTGACCAATTCTAGGTGGATGAACAACAAACGAGACAATTGGCTCTTGTTTGTAAAGAGGAATGTTACCCTGCGACAGAAGGGTATCATAAGCTCGCTCCCAAGATTGATCTCTCACCTCTTGATCATAGAGTCCGTAAGCTTCATTCATGGGTTTGGATTGAAGAAGTTACTCCTAGAGTTACCTTCGTGATTTGGATTGTAACAGAGGATAATATTATTTGGATTGTAACAGTGGATAATATTATCAAGAGAGGTTTCCTCATCCCCAAGTTCATGGGTTTGAAGCACTAATCCCCAGTTATTATAATAACGGGCTTACCACCGCCTAATTTCTATTGCACCTTGGAGATTGATCAAGACCCAATGTTAAATACAATAAAAGTAATATACTTAAGGTTGAAGATTATCCAAACAAACTTTTGGCAGGGGCGTTGCGACATATCAGATTTTGATTAAGATATTGGCCTATACCTTTTTGACAAGTCAATTGTCACCCTTGAGATGCAATCAAGGGTTCTGATTAGTGGTGATACAATATGGTTATGGAGACTCCTAAGATGAACGAGTGAACGACCAATTAACCCAAACCAAAATGCACATTGCTGCAAACACATTGGAAGGGTTTGAAATAACACAACCATCTGTGTTCATATAAACACACAATCATAACCTCTTTGAAAGTCGATGGCACTTAACCCTGGCTAGAAAATGAACAAAATAAAAAGAGCAAATCTTCTTGGCAGCTTAACAATGCAATAAGAGATGGTCAACAGTCAATACGTTCACTATCATGTTTGCACATCACGAATGTTACACGGTTAGTTAAGTTATCGCAAGTTGAAGGGGTTCATATTGCATTTTGGGTTTGTTTGATTTTTTAGGCCTGAAATTGGTGTATCCAAACCTATAGGTCCATGAAATTCATAGGTGGTGCTAAAGATGATGCTAATTTCAACTCAAGTCCAATGTCCTCCACATAAAATCAAATTTCCTACGACAATAGTTAAACGTAAATTTTGCTCAGTATTTTTTACTTTTGAGCGAGTAAACACATGCAAATGTACCTTTTATAATCCAATAAAGTGTATCTCCCACAACTAAATAAAATGATGGTCTGACTTTATATGTAAAGTGAAAGGCAGTGGTTACCAGCAGATGAAACAAATTGGTAGATTATATAAGTTCTAATTCTTTCCATACTCATTAGGTGAACTACTTAACCAATTCAGAGTTGGCTGAGGAGGCTCCACTAATACATAGAACAATACAATTATTTTTTCTTCTATTAAGCATTTAATCAAACAGTTGGTGTGCAAACAATCAGGTGAAACATAGTGCATAACTATCAGGTGAAAATTTTCCATTGTGAAAACATACAAAACGATGGGTAAGGGAACACAAGTACTCACCAACGTTGTCAGCAGGGAATGTCTTCGGCAGGAAATGTAGTCGGCAACGATCGTCGTCGACAATGAACGTCGGAAGAAGAATGGCGAAGATGAAAAGCTTTGCTAACGAGGGGAAGGAAACGTAATGAAGAGAGGAGAAGCTCTGTTGAAGTTTTGTTCAAGAGAGGAAACGTATTGAAGAGAGGGAGATGAAAAGCTATGTTTCTCTTTTCTCATGTATACAAATGTCGTAACGAACCCTACAACCGCAGGCACAAATTTTATTAATTTTTAATAAGCATTTGAGCGGGGGAATTTCCCTCATTATCCCACTTTAGACGCTCATGGCGGATATAAACTCCAGTTTAGGATTTATAACCGCCGACACAATTTTATTGATTTTTAATGAGCATTTGGGCTGAGAAATTTCCCTCTTTATATTGTCGTGGCGAATATAAACCCCAGTTTAGGATTTATAACCGTCGGCAAAAAATTTATTGATTTTTAATGGGCATTTGGGAGGGGGAATTTCCTTATTTATATCTTCGTGGTGAATATAAATGCTAGAAACACTATCCTGCGGATAAATGTGTCAAGATTTAGTGTCATATATCATCCGCCAGAATTGCCCATATTTGTACTAGTGTTGGTTAAAGGAGATGCGCCTTCTATTGTGCAAACGGTGTAAGATTGCATTTGAAAAAATGGTAACAAAAATGAGCTTGGAATGCGCGGTTGACAAGACCTTCATTTGGGCCTACATTAATTACTATGGTGGATTGTGATCTTTGCTCATGATGTTGTGTGTGACTGATAAATCGGCAGAGATCAAAGATGAATCTGTGATCAGGGTGGTGGTGCATTTTCAATGTGGTATGAGTTGTGGTCTATATTACGGCAGTAGTTGAGAAAGCGGAATGATGAGATGGTGTTGGTAATGGTGGGAGAGGGTTTTAATGGTGATAGAAGAGGATAAAAAGTACTTTGCCCGAGACCTGCACAAGACACAAGGAAAAATAAGAAACAGTAAGTAGAAATCTGGGTTAAAACTCCTTAGCTGGGATGGAAGGAAGGCAGGCTACGTAGGAGGATGAGAACTCTTGCAAGTGGAACTCAAAACTCCTTACTATAGGATAATACTTGGGATGAATTAACTTAAGACACCAAATTTACAGAAGATATAAAAATTCCACTAATCCTGAAGACTATAGCACTTGCTCTTTTGTAGGATGAACTTTATTAATATCATGATTTGCGTCCAAGCTTCAACATTTAGATCTACTAATAATACAACTAACTTAAATGTCAAAGTACCCTTAAGATTATCTTTGGTGAATATCATTCAAGCTACTCATACTGCATTCAAGCTATGCCGATCGTCAGGAAGGTGTCAAAGGTAGGATGACAATATCCTTGATGGATGAACATTTAGGCTACTGCCTTGTATATGGCTTCAGTGAGGTGAACTCCATCCCAATTGATGAACTGCCCAGGATTTGAGCAAGCTTTTGATGCAGAATTTGAACCACAAGGAGCAAACAACTCAAAATTGTAAGTACCCCCACCGGACCCACAACAAGCCTTAATGGTTCCCTAAACCCATACCTCTGTTTGTTCAACATAACAGTTTGATAAGCATTCCAGTGGTCGGCATAGGAGATGATAACGCGAGGGTGCTGTTGTCTCAGATTCTGTAGATTCAACTGGAAAACATAATTGTGAGAGTAACTTCGTTTATCTGCGCTAGCAACACAACCCATATCGTCTATGTCATTGGTGGGAGATAGTATCAAGGCCAGAGGCAGGAATCCTGTTGGCAGACCTTGAACTACAATGTGTTTTGCACCCATGTTTAGTAATTCCTCTCAACAAAAATGCAAGTTCCAGTTTACATGTTAAGGGTGTGTTTGGTTGCACTCATTCCATGGGAATAGGATTCACTTGGAATAATATCTTGAGTGTTTGTTTGGGAGTCTACTGGTGGGCATTGGATACCAGCACGTGCTATAGATTTCCACCATTGGTGGGAATCAGACGCCTCACTCATATTTGGAAAACAATTCACGGGTCTCGATCTGCTCTCGATTTGTTCTTCCTCTCGATATGTTATTCCTTATAGCACTTCCTATCGATCAATTCAAGGGTTTGCTCTTCCTATCGATCTGTTCTTCATTTCCTTCTCTGCTTTTCCACTTCGATCCTTGCTCTCACTCGGTTTGCTTTTCGTTGCCATGCTAAGCAAAACCAGATCTGACTCCTCCATTGCCTATCTCACTGATCGACTACCTACTCGTTTGTTCTCTCTTCTTCTCACTTATTCGTTAGCTGATCTTCACATCCAACATAGCTTTGCTTCTCATCAAAGGTAAATTATATTTCCTTGTATTCCCGTCTTAGATCTTTTTGCATCCAGTGTTTTGTAGGTTGATTTGTCTCATGTTTTTGGGAGGAAGTTTTGTGTGCGCGTGTGAACGTTTCAAGCGAAACGAAACTGTGTTTACGTCTTTTTCAATTTTCTTCGTAATTTTTGCACTCAGAGAGTATCCATTAAGGTACAGATTATGTCCTTTTCATCTTCTTCATTTGCCGATCTATCAATTTGGCTTGATTTTTTGTGAAAAAAGTTTCAATTTTGGGTTCAATTTGGGGATTTTGAATATCAGTTAGGATTAGTGGTGTTTGAATTGAATGGGTTAGTGAATCGGATCATTTGAAGTAAAGGGTATGTTGTAGATGTAGTACTTGTTTGGTTATTTGTTCGGATTTGGTTTGATCTTTTGTTCTTTTACGAGTTATTGGAGAAGAAAAAATAACTTAGATGCCAATATGTTTTGAACATTGCTTTGAACTTGTTGTAGCAATTGGTATTTTTTGTATTTTTTGGTTCAAGTGGAGAGGCATTGCAGAGATGTATCAACTTTGCGTTATTGCCATTTTTTGTCTAGACAAGCAGAAAAGACTGACATGCATGTACAATAAAGGAAAAATTAATAGGCTCTGTTAAAGCAAAAATGTTATACTCATAGCTAGTTTTGAAGAATAATATGGGAATAGTATGCTGCATTTTGTTGTTTTGAGGGTGTGAACACTGGTTTTGTATGTAGATGTATCATTTGTCTTATGTTTCCTTGCTATTGTTTTGTTTGCAAGGAAACATAAGACAAATAACACTCCCATGGGAGTCTCTAGTTATATTGTTATGCTATATTTTATACAATTGTCGATCTTGTGAGTTCTACTGAACTATAGTGTATGCAACGCCTTTATTTATTTGTTCAATATAGTCACACTGCAACATGTTTGTATTAGTTGATCAAATCTGGTAGAAAACTATGGATGATGTATTATTCAAAGTGGTAATTATATGTTTACATCTTAGTCACAGATTGCAAGTATTGTGTGTTTATCTTGCTAAAATTGCTCAAATACTGATTCGATGTTTTATGCAAAGTAGCATTTCCATGTTCAACGTCTTAGTCCAATCTTTTTCAAGTGTATATGCTTTTAATTTTATGTGTGTGGATTTTTCATTTCTGTTTGGCTAGGAATTTTTCATTTTGTCAGTGTGCACTTGGGTTGAATTCTTTTTTTTTAGGAGTTGGGAACAACTTCATTAGTATTAGTCCTGTGTTAGCAACTTAGCACTTTGGATTATGCTTACTATGTGCAGTGTTATGCAGCATGGTATAGTACTTGTCCCGGATTGAAAGTCTTGACCCCATGCTCATCAGAGGATGCTCGTGGTTTGTTAAAAGTTGCAATTAGGGACCCTGATCCTGTTGTTTTCCTAGAAAATGAATTGTTGTAAGTTTACTAAACCCAAGACTGAGTGCCCAATTGATGCCCAGGTGTAAGTGTTATAAATGAAGATTATTAAAGAAACTAGTATATATCTAGTGTATGTGGTGGTTGGAGTGCACAGGTGTTATGTGTTTTCAAATGTTTTGCAAGAAATGAGTAGTAGTCATGCTGCTCTGGTTCAAGGGGTCCTCTTCTTCACATATAATATGCATCAGATGCCAATGGATTTCATTTGCTGCATTAAACTCATTTCCTATCACTTTCACACCACAGCTAACTGTCTTACAAGTTATGGGTATTTTGTACAACAACAAATGGGTTGTTCTTGAAATTTCATAATTCCAGACAAATATATAGATAGACATTTAGCCGTAATATTTGAGCCAAGCATTTCCACATACTCTTACATTTTCACTTGCACTGAGAATGTCGAAATCTCCCATAAGTGAACTAAGAACTGCTGAAATACAATAATAGTCTTGATGTTAACATAATTATTACATAATATACCTCCTAATTTATATTTGTTAGTGTTTCGAATAGCGTATTTTAGTTTAATTATTTTATTTTTGTATTTTGTAGGATTTGGAGTTTAAATGACAAAAGTGCATTAGCGTGGCGAATTTAAAAATTCATAGACAAATTGACGAAAAGGAGTGGGAGACACTCAAGCCAAAGATTAAGGGAACCAATGAAAAAATAATAGAAATTAGTTTTGAATTTTGGTGGAACAAAGAAGTGATATGGATGAACATAGCCAAACCCACATTTCCTAGAAAAGAATCTAAACAAAAGGGGTGGTTTCCAATTGTATATGGACCCCTTTTGTTTCCTTTTGTATTGGGTTTCCAATTTGTAGTTGGTTTCCATTTGTATTGGGTATTTGGTTTTCAATTGAGTTGCCAATATGGGTTCTTCTCTTTAACATAAATATAGCAACAAAAAATAGAATAGGGGACAGCAAAAAGGTGTTTCTCTTGACCATAAATACAACAACTAAAGACGAAGAAGAGGGAATACGCTGTCCAGGAACATCAAGTAGAGTGCGTAGAACAGCAGGGAATACAGTAACAGCAGCCTAAACGCAGCAGCAGAACAGGAGAAAATGTTGTCCAGAACAACAGGAAACGCTGTCCAGAACAGCAGTGAAGACGCTGTCCAGCAGGGTGTGCATCTCTGATCCACTACGCGCTGCCATGCCACTGAAGCTCCACACCGCTATTGATGTCATCACCTCCACCATGTGTCACTAAACTCCACCCAAGGCGAAGAGGTGAACTCCTAGATGTAACGCACTTAATTAGTATTTGATTCGTTTTATGCTTTCACGATGAATAATGGTGTTTATGATTTTCACTTTTATTTCATATAAGAGTTTATGTTATTTTAGTGACAAAGATTTCATCAACTTCTTCATAGATTATTATTCCGGTTGTTGTCTTTTTCTTCTCCATATAAGTTTAGTCACGTTTTTCTTATGTGTGAAATTTTTAAGGATCAATTAATTCCGGTAGGTTAGTTATATGTGATTGTCTTTTATTACGTTATTGTCTCTGGATATATCGTAAATTTAGAATATCATATATGACCAACCTTTGTACTTTCTAGAAAAAGGGAAATCTAAAATCCATTTACATTAGAATGTATTGATGCATTAAAGACTATTTTTCCGATTATGTTGTTTGGGATGTGAAATACGTAATTGAGTCATCATAGCGAATCAATACTACTTGGCGCGTGAAATCTAGGAGGGATTCTTGGAACCTTGTGACTTTTCTAAACTTGATTTGTATTAAACTAAATTCAATTTCATATTTTCAAATTGCTAGAATTTATTACATTTAGTTTCGTGTAGTTTTTCTTCCTTGGCCTTGTTTTGTAGATCATTTTTCCTCGTGGGATCGACACCCCAATCTTTACTGCAATTGACCGCGTGTACTGTTTGGGCGTAATCAAGTCTCCATTTTCTAGTATATTTTCTCTCTTGTTAATTCCTTCATGCCAAGGGAGATGCTAGCTAAAAATTTCTCTCTGATGGATTTCACGTTGATTACTACATCTTCACTTGTTAGTCTACTCTGTAGTACCTCAGTGGATATTCCTTTTTGACAGGGTAGAAACATTGTTGCTTCTTCGCTATTGTTTCTAGGATGAAATTATTTGTAGCTAGTGCTTCTTGTAGTTCTGAATATGTCTGGCCTTTGGTTTTAGGATGAAATTAATTGTAGCTACTACTCCTTCTTGTAATTTTGAATATGTCTGGCCATTTCCCCTGCACGACTTTCTCAAGAAAACAACTATGTTAGTGCACTAGTCCCATATTCATCATTAAAAATGAAAAACATGCTGCTATATATGCAGTCCAAGGGATCTTCTTGGTTCATATATTTCTATGCACACACTCACAACCCCATACAAGTCTTTTACATTTTCTCTTTATTTGATCATTTTCATTGTCCCACAACCCCTCCCAGATGACGATGATATTGTTGTAATTGACATCTTCCACCTTGGGTAGGTCAACATGCTTGCCACCGCAGAATGCCGATCCAAGAGTGTTCATGATCCCGCCTCTCCTACTAGTAGTCATCAGGATGAAGAGTATGATAGTTCAGATGAAGATAATAAAGACCATCACTTGTGGAAGAGCAAAGGAAGTTTGATGCAGAAGATACTTTCAAAATACCAGATGAGGTTGACATTGCAACTCTCACTTAGGTTGGCAACATCCTGTCCATTCCAGCTAGAAGTTTATTAAACCCTGTAAATAGCCTAGTTTTGCAATTATAGCTTTCAATTTGTCATCAGGTTTTTATCTTACAGCGAACAATCATTGGTTAAACATCATAGTATTCATGGTGGAGTTGTTAGCTTTTTTTTTTTCAAACCATTGTCCCTTTTGCAGGGATCTGTATAGAAACTAATCTGCAAGAAGTTCTTAATTGGATTGTTAGCTGAACTCTTACAAATGTTCTAATGCTTTTGAACATAGAGTGCGCCTCAAAATTTTATCCGCAATGGAGATATTTTCTTGTTTTCATGGTATGATGTAAAGTTTACTTAGATTAGGAAGAAATGTCCACAGTAATAAATTTTCTTGTTTCAGTCGATTATCTAATAAAATTCATATTTCAATTGTCTCAGGTATGTTTACTACAAATCTCTGCTTAGTATTGTTGAAGTAACTTCATGTATCCAGCTTTCCTGATTTGCAACTATGGCAGTGCTTGGCTTAACTTGAATCAATAGTTGCTTGTAAAGTGTTTAATGTGTGACTTGTTAGAATTGCATTTTTCTTCATAATGAATGAGATTTTAGCGTGCAGTATATTTTTCGTTTAAGGTGCAGTATATAATATATGATATCAAAGGAAAAACAGGTTATACATTTTACCCAACGCACAATCTCACAACTTGAGCACGCATCAAAACCTTTCAATGATGAGGGGTCTTGCTTTACCCTTGCGGGAGAATTCAAATTATTTACGTATTCATGCGCCGACCACAAAAATGTTTCTGTTACGGAATGGATTTAGCTTGAAAACCAGAATTGAACTTTGTTTTCTCATTGAAATATTTAAACAAACGTTGGGTTTGAAATTATACTGTAAGGATGTTTTGCAGGAAGCAAAATGAAAACCATATTCTAGTTTATATATAAAGTAGAATTGTGGGATCTACATAATTAAAATAAATAAATAAATAAAAATAAAAATAAAAATCTCATGATTAGTTTTAGGCAACCAAACACTCACAGTAGAAATTGAAATCCAATTCCTATGGGCAACCAAACATCAAAGTTGGTCAAGTCCATGGAACGGGATAACATGGAATGTGATTCCAATTCCCACCTTAGGATTCCATGCAACCAAACACACCCTAAATGGAAATTTGAAAATATTAGTTAACTAGGTTTTTGCAATCAAGGTGACATGATTAAAACCTTGTGTCTACTTTTATGCACCAAAGAGATATATTTTAATTTGATTACCCTATTCTGCGTTGTACACAAAAATTGTTAGGTGTAATACAACACCCGTTCAAGTAGGCAAGTTATCCCAACTATAAAGTCACCAAAATGAGTTTTCTGTAACTACTTATTGGAATGTGGAAGTGGTCTGGAACTACTTATTGGAATGTGGAAGTGGTCTTTGATAAAAATAATTCAATCATGACAATAACTATAAACGAAAGAAATGGTTGAGAAAACTGATTTTGAAAATTAAAATACCAATTCTATTTCCTTGGAGTTATCCGTTAGGTTTGAGTATTGAATTATGTTTTACAAAGTTTTAATACAACACTCTAATCACTCAAATTAAAATTGTTTTAAATGGAAAATTGAAAACGTTGCCATATATCAGTATTATTTCACCATGCCCAATAATAACTCTTAGGTGGGTTTGATTGCAAGGAAAATTTGTAATGGAAAAATTTCATAACAGTAGATATAGGCAAGGAAGATTTTCTCCATCTTGAAAATGGAGAAGACACTATTTTTGGCAAAGATTTTCTTAGATCTCCTTAAGAAAATATTTTCTATAATATTCTAACAAATCAATAGGGTAGTGATTATCTTAATTCTCTCTTTCTTTTTCTGCCTTCTCATTGTTAGCAAATTTTCTTGAAATCAAACGCGCCTGCAATGTTTATTTGTTTTCTCTTGTAACAACATCTTTAAGGGTAAAAATTAAAATGGGGAAGTAATCATTCATTTTAACCAAAAGTTAAATTTAAGGATCTCCTATTTTTTCATCACTCCAACCACATTCGCCTAAATTAAATTTTTCATCATTATTTAAATATATTTCATATTTCTAACTTTTTAACCACATCTCCCATTTGCGATTGTTTCGGTTTTTGTTTTTAATTTTGGAATTTAAAAGAGTTGAAATATTTTAATATGCTTTAGGATTTTGGTGATGGTATGGATGCTTCCAAATATAGGGAAAGGTAAAAGTAAAGTTAAAACAAAGAAAGTTTTAGAGATTCTTTTGAAGCATTAATTTTCCCACATAAGCCTCCTAAATTAACTTTTTGACTATTTTAAGGGATCCTTAGAGATGCTATAAAAAAAAAAAAACCTTGATGGCATGTGCATTGATTTCATCTCTTCTCTTTGTTCTCGTTACTTTTGTTCCCTCATCTTGTAGTGCTCTGAATCCAGGGATCTTTATAAAACCAATTTATGTTCCTTCCTATATAGATTTAAGAAGTAGAATCCAAGAAAACTCTTCCCTGTTTAGAGTGAAACAACTGGTGATGCCTATAAAGATACGAACTAACATTAGATGCAAAGGACATAGAAACCACTCTTTGTAACTTGTATGAATAATTGAATAAATCAGTATCAAGGAAACTTTTATAGATCAAATCTTAAATTTAGGTGAAATTGAGTGTTTACCTGGTTACATGTGATGAATGTCTTCAAACTATACTCAACCCACACATTGGGGGTCAAAACAATGCAACTTTTTTTATAAAAAAAAAAAAAAAAAAAAAAGAAGTCCTTATAACATATTAATAATTTTCAAAAAAACTTGGAAACTATTATTATTTTTTCGTTATGTACCTGTAAAATTCCAGTAGTAGTTTTGACAGCAAGGTCTTGGACAGTATCTTCGCACACAGAAGACCCAAAGGTGTAGGCATAATCATTCGCTCCTATCTGACCGAACCAAAACAGTGCACCATTCATCGCTTGGTTGCACTCACGGCTCACACCACCTCTACAGCCACTGCTCGCCAAGAACTTCTTGAAATCACACTAGCTGATCTCTCATGGACTGAGGTGTGAAGTTCAAGTGATATTGTTCCTCACAAAGAATTCACGATTAATGGTTGTGGCACCCCAACTGCAAAGTTCACACCGTGTGATGTATCAGCCTTCTGATTTTGGTATGGTGGCAAATATGGTACTGATAGAGCAGTGGGATATGGTATCACTAGATCACAGGGTCGATTCTAGCCGGCGGCATTTGGGGTAGGAGGGGTTAAGGAAAAAAAATGGTAGTGATAGAGCAACGGATACAAAGTCAATCACTAGGCTACCATCAGATAAGCGGTTTGCGGAGTAGTGGAAGTAGATGATTCCATAGGGGAGGCTAGATTTAACATTGCCAGTATCAGTATCGGTGTAGGAGTCCCCGAAACTGTATATTTTGGTGAATTGATGTCACGCCCCGATTTTCGAAGAAAACGAAAATCCCAAAATCCACGTAGGATTATCCGTTTTCCCCAAAACTCGGGACATGAAATTCAATAATAATAACAACATTTAGCAGCAACAACAACTTAAACATTATTTAATCACTGAAACAAATAAAAACTCTACCCAGGAAAGACTCTGAGTTTGCTAGCCCCACTAGCGGAAATCCAATAACGCTGCTCAAAAGTCTCTAAACCTGAAAGACGCTACATTCCCAAAAGAATGTACCAAAGAAGCAAAAACTCACTTGGGTCAGCAATAAAGCTGGTGTGAGTAAATATTTATCCCATAATCAATAAATTCGCACGCGATAACATCAAACTAAACCCAAACAATAAACAACCATACCAACAGGTAGTTCCTCAATGAGGCAATCATGTCACCCTAATAAGTAAATATGTATTGACTTGTACTCACACTATAGATGTTGACTATGACAAATCTGACCTGCAAAAAAATATTAGTGGACTTGCCATTCTGCATGAAAAATGTTAGAAACAATATGATATTGACTACTAAAATGGTTGGTCTTTTATTGGTTAAAATAATAGTGACCATAAATTATTTGACTTGATTTTATTATTCATTTTTAACTTATTGGTTCATTTTTTAACGAATTGATCACTTAGACGATACCACATTCGCACCACCTCCGTGCCGAACATACATGCCCGTATGCCACTCTCATATAAATGAGGACTTCTCCGTCATCCATGCCCAAGTGGGGACACATCACATACAGGCATGCATCACCGGATACTCCTAACTATATGAGTAACAAAATCTACTCTTGGACTATCAATGCGCATAAAGTCACGTCACATTTTTTACAGATAAATATCAAAGCCTATCTTAGGCATAAAAATTCACCTCATTTCCGTAAGACTAACCCGAAAGTTATTTTAGTTTCTCTATAAGAAATAGGTGTCCCACCTCCGCAAGACGACCCGCAAGTTATTTAGTTTCTCTATAAGAGAGGGGAAATAATAAACAAAAAAAGATGTAGTAGTTCTAAGTGATACAATTCCAGGTGATTAAATTTTCAGGAATCAAAATTTATCAATAACATTTATTTTTAATATCTCAGAATTCCTCCACAATGACATTTTGTCATTCATAAGTAAATCAATCCACCCATTATTTTGGGAAAATGTAACAATTTCAGATGCATACATTCAGTGTTGGCAACAACATGAGCCACACACTCACCATCCTATAACAACATAACTGGAATATTAACCAATAGAGTAGTATGACTTAACAAAACAATAGATTATGATGTACGATAGTAATTTTAGACAAGACAGTGGTATCCAATGAAATCTACATACAAAAGATGACAGAATTAACACAAACACATGCACAAGTAAGAGTCCAACCGAAATGAGCATAAAGTCAAACAACAGATTCACAGCTAATCACAACCCCCATTGAACCAATTTTATGAACTAATCAAAATTAGAGCTAAGACTACACCCTCAATTAAGCTACTATAAAAACACAACACGATCATACCACAGTAAACATCAAAACCCCCCATATATTATTAAAATTAAACCAAACCCATTACTCAGAAAGACACTCGCAAATTCTATATCTAATCAACAACCCAACATTTTTAAATTCATACAAAATGTATATAAAATGGAGAATAAAGAAAACTTACAATATGACTCCCGACCACGCTCACCCATCACAGTGAAGAAGATTATGTGTCGTTGTTTTTAGAAAACCAATCACATTAGGATCGACTTACATCCAAGTCCATACCTCTGTTCACCACCAACAGTACAAAACTATTTTGTATGTAAAAAATAAACTACTGTTCAACCTATTCTAAGCCCACCTACCAAGTCCCACTTACTACACCAATCCCTATAGAGTCAGTCTTCACACTATGGTGGAGGCACATAGAGAGTTGCCTCCACTGAACAAAAGTCATAACCTTAGAAAATTTTGAAGGGGCTATGGTCTCACTCTATATCTGCCACTCCTCATTTGTCTTACAATTCATTATGCCTCCACTTCTCTTCTATTTATTTTCTTGCCCCTTTTAGAATGGAACAAAAATATTCTCAACATTTTAGAACAGACTATTGGGCCTATTACATTCCAGAACTTATTGAGAAATTGTGAAGGGGGTATATATGAAGTCGAATAAGATTACAAACCCATATTTTGCATTACAACACCAAATACAAATCCCCACATTCAGTTGGCTTTCATCATAACTACAACCATAACAAACTGAACACAAATAGTGGGTTTCCTACTCATTGCAACATGGGAGTCAAAAGTTTCTGTAATCCCCTTTTCTTCCTCTACCAACATGACTTAAATAGCCAAAACAAAATAAATGTTAACCAAATTGCATCAGGAGGATGTGTGTATAAAAAAAATACAAAAGATTGACAACCAATATAGAAGATAAACATCACAAAGTACCAATCATATAAGTCTAAAATATACCAATGGATATTTCATTAACAAAGACACAAGTAAACATGGGTATTCCTTCTTGTGAATCAAAACACACCAATCACTTCAATTTGAACCAATATAGAGATATATTACACAAACACCACATTAATCAAAGGTGGTAGTTTGAAATCAACAAAATCTCCATCAAGAAATCAAACCAAACAAGTGGAAATCACCAACATAAATTTAGATTGGGAAACAAGAAAACTCACATTGATCTTCCCGCCAAATGCCTCCTTCCAGCCAAAGCCATCGCCCTACTTCGTCTCTGCTCGCAATCGGCCATACCCTCCTCTCGATCGCACGCCATCTCCGCCAGTGACAAGTCTGATCAAGCTCCCTCTTTCACTGCGAATCTCTTTTTTTTTTCTTTGCGAAAATCAAAGGAGAAGAAAACGGAAGGAGAAATGAAGGATTTTTGGGCGGTGGGATCGGCTGCGACGTGCGGTCACAAACCGTGCTCGCCGGATGAGGAGAAAAAGAACACGCAGGGAGGGGAGGAATAAAAGATGTTTCTCTCTTTATAAGGTGGGTGGCTATTCTCCCTCACTGAACTTTCAAAGGCACTCACTCTCTATCAAAGGCACCCACCCTCTAAACTCACGAAATAAAACCCTAAAATTTTGAAATTTAAATTCACGTAAATTTGATTCTATTTTAATTTTTTCAAATTATTTACATTAACTTTAAGAAATTTGGGGGGGGGGGGTGTGTTGCAATTGACTTGGAGGAGTGGAAGCAACGAATGAAGATGATGGGATGGGTGAAATGAGGAGGATTGATATGGCAAGGAGAAGAGGAATTCTAAATGTCGAGGAAACGGGCGAGGGACGGGACGTGGCGGGGTGGGGACCGTCCACTCCGCTCGGGATGCGTGCTGTCGTTTTTGGTGCGCGCATCCCAAGCGGGGTGGACGGTCCCCACCCCACTCCGCCACGTCCCGTCCCTCGCCCGTTTCCTCGCCATGTAGAAGCGCTAATAATGTTGTAATTGTGGAAGGAGGCCATGTTTGGAGGTTGTTTTTTTTGTTGCAGATATTCAAAAAGTAGTTTTAAATGAAGGAGAGGAAGACAAAGGAGTGGTTGCGTAAATTGTATCCTCTTGGTTTAGTCTAAAGTCAAAAAAATGGAACGTTAGAGGTGAGGTGATCTTCAATACTTTTACATTGATGCTGTAATTTTTCAATTGGTCTCCAGAAATCATGTACGTTTTTGTAGGATGAGTGGTGTCATAAAACATCTTTTTAATTGATTAGTCAGGCATACCCTATGCATAATTAGCAGCCCATAAATAAGCCTAATTTTGAAGTTGTAGTTGCCTGGTCCCTCTTTACACTTAAAACTTTTTTTAAATCCAACTTGATTAGCATGCATTTCTTCGTATACCATTACCAATACAAGGCAGTTCAATACAAGGGTAAAAAAAGTCAAAATAAAAATTAGAATTATTAATATAAGAGTCTTTGTTGATTATAAAAGTATAAAAATAGATTTTCTAAATGGTCTATTCTTTGAAGAAGTATACCTTAAAAGTCATTTTTCGTTTTTTTTTTTTGCCAAATCTCGTGAAAACACAATTCATGAGTTGGATATCCTTACAGAGGCCAAGCCATTTGAACTATTTGTAAAAAGAACTCACAAGTGTAAAAAAAATATATTGTAGTAATTTCCAATTAGTTTTTACCATATGAAAGGATTTAATTTCCCTGAAACTACTTATTATCAAGAGACAATCTTGAAGTGTATCGGGACTATCCAGAACAAGAAAAAGAAATGCATGACAAACTTATCTTCACAATAACATTATGTTAGTCTCGATTCTTCTATTTTATGCATTACATATGTGGAATTTGCTGCAATCACTACTTCTCCTGGTGGCAATAGTTCAGATGAGTTCAAAGGAGGAGCTGCAGGGGATCTATATAGTACGTAATGTTGAAACATGAAGAGAAGGTCGAAAAAAATGGATACCTACAAATCATCACATTATTAGTACAAATTACTTGTCAATGAAAGATAGCTCAAGAAACATATATTCAGTCAATCAGGGCATATAGAAATTAAAGCAAATGTAGGAAACTAAACAATTTCATACCAAGGAAAGCAAGGTCTTCCCTACATTCCCATTAAAGTTCACCCAAGAGCCTGCACAGAACAAGTAGAGCAGTCTCAACAACTTGCAATGCAATACAATCCATGAGATACAATAAAGTACAATTTTCCTCAGTACCTTGGTCTATAGACTGTGTGGCCATTTGTGCATAATTTGTTAAACCTCCAAGTAAATCTAGTAAGATGTTTCCAATGCTCCATCCCTTTGTGCTCTTACGACAATAATTCATGAATGCCTAAAGTTTATAATTTGTTCATTAGCAACAAATTTTGTTTAGTTTCTTAAAGAATATATAAAGAATGATTGTTGGAAAACTCCTAACCTGAGGAATATATTTGATGACCGTCATGGTAACTTGAATTGTGCTGCAAAAAGAAGAAAGCAGAAAATAATACTGATTAGACTCAGTCCAGAAAGAACCAAATGGGTGGAGTGCACAATTGTTCAAGAGTATATTGAATCTGAAAGTGTTTGAATATAAAATTTTACCTGAAAACGGAGATTAACCATAACCAAGAGTGGGTTGGAAAAGCTATGAACACACAAATCATTGCAGCAAGCCATGCAGCCAATGTGATTCCCATACAAGTCTTAGAGAGCTTCTGATTTCCTCGCTGTATTAACCATATGAGGTTTTTTTATGAAAGCTCGTCACTTTTTAAATTGAAATTCAAGAAGTAACATATCCAATAGTTAATTATGAAAAAAAATAATTTACTTCATAGATAATGACTTGGATTAAAGTGAAGGCAGTTAGAATGACAGCATGAGTTGAGAAAGCTACATCATTAGCAGCAACTGGGATCATCTGCAGATACAATATACGGCCAAAAAATGATGGTTGGATTCAGCTAAGAAAGCATTGATTGGCAGCAAAGGCAAAAGCCAAACAAAAAGAAACAGACCTGTTCATCTCCATATTTGTGAAGGTATTGTTTCTGAACAGCAGGGCTAAAGAAGATGGATGCATTGTAGATGAGGTAAGACGAGTGTTTCGTCAAATTCAAGAGCAAGAAATCAAAATTCAACCCAACAACACTGAAGAAAACAAACAGATAAATGAAGAATATGTACCCAGATGAAAACATGATATGACATTAATTATTCAAAGCTTTTGATACAAAACAAAACAACATCCGACCTTTTTCTTTTGTAATTCAGAATGAATTGGGGGTAGAAACTTATAGACCACGAAACAAAAGCAATCCACCCCAGTAGTTGATACAAGATTTCAAGTGGTGAGGAGTTCCAATGAGCCATTGTTGTCAAACAAACAAGCAAATTAAGAAGAAGAAGAAGTGAAAAAAACCAAAGAGTATTTTGTAACCCTATAATAATAATATTTAGATGTTTATGTTTATAGAAGAAAAGAAACCCACGAAGAGACTCACTCGTATTTGATGGTATTTGGTATTTGGGGACTTTTTAGTGGTTTGTTGAAAAGGTGAATTAGGAAGCAAAAGATGGATGGGTGTGTTGATGCATGAGATGGAGATCAGGGATTCGATGTCATGTCAATCACAGATTTCCAAAGGTTTCTCATTTAAATTAACAAGGATTTTTTGTATGAAGATGGGATTCCGGGTAAGTGAAATATCAGTTATTTATGGTATCTTTCTCTCTCTCTTATCTTGTTTCCTTGCTTCTTTTGCAATCAGACGTAGTGATGAGATCATTCATAGTTCATTAAATGAGCTTTGCTGGGGGTCGAGGGAGGGAGTGAGGGAAATGGGCCATTCGCCTCGAGATGAGCTTATCAGCTTTGAGATGAGAAATGTCACTCATTTCGAGGCGGATGGGTGGCTTTCACCCATCCCTTGCCCCTTTCCCTCGTTCCCTAGAATTTTCATCATTAAATTAGTACGGTTGGGATTTTCGACGCCCACTTTTACTCTTGCGTTTAACAATATTGCAGCATTTTCAACCTGATTTCAAATGCGTATCACGAGGATATCTCAAATAGACTAAAATTGAAAAAAATCAGATCAAAATTTTGTGATTATTGTACATAATGTTGTATTTATATTCAATTAACCCAAATTTTATGCGTGTGAGAGATCTACTTGGACCCATTTTGATCCATCATTGATCTGCCTTATTGGTCATGGGCCCAGCTTGTCCAAACAATTTTAGACGTTTAAAATGTTTTAGTAAATTTTGGATGTGAGTGCACTTGGCTGATCAATTGTTTATGTTGTGAGTTTATGGAAGAAAATAAAAACTTTGTTGTGTACTGAAAATGAGATTGAATTTAGTGTTCTTTACATTTTGGGTACGCATAATTTAAGTATATTTCGCATTGGATAACAAAGTCTTAATCGTTTGTTCAACGATGCTAACAAGGTCCGACGTCTCCATGAAAACTTGAAGGCCGGCAATTCTCATTCTCATTCCGAATTCAATGATGATTTTGTACACTAATGCAGCTGCAATGAATGGCGGACGATGATGCATTATATTGTTTTGTTCCATCAATATATGATATATTGAAGCACACAAACAAAGTCTTCTTATATCACATACAATGCCCTTGCCTGCAAATTTATCTATGCACCATTTTACCTTTTCATCAATCGACAGGATGTTGTGTTGGAACCCAAGCAAAGGGGAACACTTGTCGCCAGACAAAATTGGAGTTAGTGCAGGCGAAAAATAAGTGGTCCTCGTATTCTTATTCTCTCGAATACAAGAAGCATACTGAGCGATCAATCACTTCCATATTAACCAGCTTGTTTGGTGTTTTCAACGCCTTTCTTAAAGTCAGGGATGAGATAAAGGAAAGTAACGAATACTCCACACCATCAAAAACATTTTTTCACGTCATCATTGAGTTTTTTTTTTTTACTTAGACAAAAAACTTTTTTTTTGAAAAAAAAAATAGTAACTAAAAAACATGGTAACTTTCGACTAATTTAAACTTTCAATTGAGATCGATTCTTGTTGAAAATATGGATTTTTAAAAAATAAAATAAAATGGGTATAGACCTGGTTTTGATCTCTGGATCTCTCTCTATTTTTAGTCCCACATCTTCTATACAACTCATTGTGGAGTAGTTTATAAGGAGAGTGTTTGGACCTGGGTTTGGACCCCTTGGGGTACCACACTTTTGTGAGGAGGTAAGAGATAGACTCCAAAAAAAAAAATAGTAACTAAAAAACATGGTAACTTTCGACTAATTTAAACTTTCAATTGAGATCGATTCTTGTTGAAAATATGGATTTTTAAAAAATAAAATAAAATGGGTATAGACCTGGTTTTGATCTCTGGATCTCTCTCTATTTTTAGTCCCACATCTTCTATACAACTCATTGTGGAGTAGTTTATAAGGAGAGTGTTTGGACCTGGGTTTGGACCCCTTGGGGTACCACACTTTTGTGAGGAGGTAAGAGATAGACTCTCGCACGCGCCGCCGCCGTCGGCCGGGTTGGGTCGGGTCATTTAGAGTTCAACCCATTCTTTTTACTGAAAAATTATTTAAATAAAAATAATTTTGAATTGTTGCAAAGAAGGGAGACTGAGTTAGAGTGCTGACCCTCTCCTCCACGTTCTCCATGTGTTGCGCCAACAGTAGCCATGATTTTCTCCCCACGTTTTCCACGCAATTGTTTTGTCAATGCATCTAGCCGGGTTTTTGTATTTCAACGGATGTGTTTTTCTCCCTATAAATACAAACACAAATTCAGAGTTTGATACAGAATAAAAAGAAAAACAGTTTTCGTTTATATTTCAACAGAGAAGTTCTTATGAAACTATTTCAAAGAGATTTCCACAGTTCCGTTTGAAAGGAACTCTTTCTCTTCGTATTTAAGAGTTTTCCTTTTTTGTTTGAATTTTATACATTGTATTGGTGATTCCGAGCAAACAAGAGAATAAGGGTGGATAGTATTATGTTCATCAGCAGTGCATTTGTTTGAACGAGACAGATAAGATTCTGGGCTGTTTTACCTGGGGACGGCAGGGCTACTAGACTGCTTGCACACTTTTGGGCAGAGCCGCGAAACGTCTTAAAGAGAGCGACCTAGTCCGCGACTCAACCCAAGAACAATTGGTAACCTCGTTCCTGTCTTTTAATTTGAATTACTGCATTTACAACAATTTTAAGACGTTTTATTTCTGCCAAGACTACAACCTTATTCATAATTCTCTATAAGATCGAAAAAATGATCCCTTCAATGATATTTAGTATTCTCCAAAATACAACTTACGGAAAATAAAGAAAGGAGATGGAACAAGTAATGAAAATGATGGTAGAAATTAGGGGTGGGCATTTAGGACCGAAAGCCCGGATTGAACCGATAACCGGACCAATCGGGTCAGTTCGGATCGGTTTTTATTAATTAAAAATGTTTCGATTGTAAAAGCTCGGCCCGACCCGAAGTTTCTGGTCCGGGCCTCGGTTTCCATTTCTGAAGCCCGTCGAATAACCGGCTCGGCCCAGGTTAAACCCATCTTGCTTTTTAAACCCCATATGAGCATTTCATAAGCTTCATTTCATAATCCACCATTGCTTTTTAAAAGTGTCTGTTTAAACCCAAAATTTCTTCACTCATTTCATAATCTCTCTGTCTCAAAATATGAAGGTTTAAAGAGAGCTTCATTTCATAATCTCTCTGTTTTGCCATGGCGGAAGGCGAAGGATCGACCGCCTCCTCACAGCGAAGGCGAAGGCGAAGCATCCTCACAGCCTCCCGAAGGATCGACCGCCTCCTCACATCCTCACAGCGAAGGCGAAGCATCTCTCTCCCGACCGCCTCCTCACAGCGAAGGCGGAGGCCGAGCCGCCTCCCTCTCCCCTCCCTTCCCCGCCTTTCCCTAGATCAGATCTCTATCTGATCAATCTATCTTTGATCAGATCTGAAATTCTTCGTGCAGATCTTGATCAGATATTTGATAAGATCTTGATCAGATCTTAGATCTATCTTTGATAAGATCTATCTTTTATTAGATCTCAATCAGATCTGATCTTCAGACGACCCGTCTCTGACCATGAATTGAATTCGATTTTTTTTTTTTTTTTTTTTTTTTTGTAATTTGTTGTATGGTTTTTTTTTTTATTTTTTGATATAATTTTTGTACGTACGATGAATGAAGTATTTTTTTTTTATATATACTGTAGAAGTATTTTTTTGCTCTTAGACAGAGACCGGCCCGAAATCGGACCGTAATTCGGTTAATCGGGACCTCGGTTACCCGGTCAACTCGGTCCAGTTTCGGTCCTCATAAACACGGGCCCAAATTTTTCGGGCCGGTTTTCGGTTTTTAGCTTTTGGGCCGGTTACCCGTACTTGCCCAGCCCTAGTAGAAATGATACAGCCTTTGTCAATTGCAGAACTTAACAGTGTTTTGATTCGTTCTTATTCGAAGTTTGATTTGTGCAAGCTGTCTTCTTTTCCGCAGATTAGGTTGAAATGATACCCTTTGTCTCTAGGGAGGTTTTGGTTTCATTACATGTAAGTGTGTGATTATTTAATACTGTTGGGTTTGTGAGGATAACTTTTTTTGCTAGGTTGTTGTTTTTATATGTCTGTCAATTTAATTTTTTTTGGAACCCATTAGCCTAAACTAACTTTGTTCCAAGGATTGGAGTTTAGTCTTGTTTGCTTTATGTATCTTTGTTACCTTGTGTGGTAGTTCTTGTTGTGAAATTGGATTGGGAGCAGTTTTCTCAATTTATTTATCATTCATTCTATAAACAGGTTATGGTAGAATCTATGCTAGGACACAACCCCATGGTAACATTTGGAAAGGTTGGAAAGAGGGTTATATTTTTTTGGATTTATTGAATAAGATCCACATGATTTAGAGCTTTACAACTGCAGATACCTTTATCTATAATGGTGGTTTTCCATGTTGGGTAGTAGTGTGCAGAGAGAATGTCTTTGAGAGTAGAGAAACTGTCTAGAGATCCACCCACAAACAACATCCTCCTTATCTTGGGTTATCCTTCCTACACATTTTGGGTGAAAATAGACTTACCAGGAGGTGTCGTTAACCTAAGACACCATAAGAATTACACTAGACTTACCAGGAGGTGTCGTTTACTTGTTCCAACCTCGTTCTGCTTACATGTTGTGTACTTTTAATATTTGGCATGCTAGACTCTGTCATGTTAATAAGCGTATTATTAAAAACATGAGTAACTTAGGACTAATTCCAAAATTGTCCTTAAATGATTTTGAAAAGTGCAACTTTTGTAGCCACATAAATCTGTTGTTAGAGAATCTGAACCCTTAGATTTGATACACTCAGATATATGTGAACTTGATGGTGTTTTGACTAGAAATGGAAAACGTTATTTTATTACGTTTATTGATGATTGTTCTGATTATACCTTCGTCTACTTAATGAAAAATAAGAGTGAAGCCTTTGACATGTTTAAATTATTTTTAATCGAAGTTGAAAATAATGGTGGTTTATCTATAATGGTGGTTTTCTATGTTGGGTAGTAGTGTGCAGAGAGAATGTCTTTGAGAGTAGAGAAACTGTCTAGAGATCCACCCACAAACAACATCCTCCTTATCTTGGGTTATCCTTCCTACACATTTTGGGTGAAAATAGACTTACCAGGAGGTGCCGTTAACCTAAGACACCATAAGAATTACACTAGACTTACCAGGAGGTGTCGTTTACTTGTTCCAACCTCGTTCTGCTTACATGTTGTGTACTTTTAATATTTGGCATGCTAGACTCTGTCATGTTAATAAGCGTATTATTAAAAACATGAGTAACTTAGGACTAATTCCAAAATTGTCCTTAAATGATTTTGAAAAGTGCAACTTTTGTAGCCACATAAATCTGTTGTTAGAGAATCTGAACCCTTAGATTTGATACACTCAGATATATGTGAACTTGATGGTGTTTTGACTAGAAATGGAAAACGTTATTTTATTACGTTTATTGATGATTGTTCTGATTATACCTTCGTCTACTTAATGAAAAATAAGAGTGAAGCCTTTGACATGTTTAAATTATTTTTAACCGAAGTTGAAAATCAATATAATAGAAAGATAAAGAGACTTAGGAGTGATAGAGGCACTGAATATGACAACAATACTTTCATAGAGTTTTATAATTCTCAAGGAATTGTTCATGAAAAAACTGCACCGTATTCTCCTGAGATGAATGGCAAAGCTGAAAGGAAAATAGAACTCTTACTGAGTTAGTAGTTGTCATTCTACTTAACTCCAGTGCTGCATTGCACTGGTGGGGAGAAATTATTTTGACGGTCTGTTACATGCTAAATAGAGTCCCTAAATCGAAAAGTAAAACCTCTCCTTCTGAGATTTTGAAAAAAAGACAACCAAGTCATATTTGAAAACTTGGGGTTGTTTGGCTTATGTTAGAATTCCTGATCCTAAAAGGAATAAGCTTGCCAGTAGGGCATATGAATGTGTATTCATAGGATATGCCATGAACAACAAAGCTTATAGATTCTATAATCTTAAAGATCACGTTATTATAGAATCAAACGACGTTGATTTCTATGAAGATAAATTTCCTTTTATTTCGAGGAATAGTGGGGGTACATCCTCAAATAACGTTCCTTTGATAAGAATGGATGAAATCGATAAAGCCATAGATTCTGAGCCTAGGAGAAGTAAACGGAAACGAACTTCTAAAAACTATGGCCCCGATTACTATGTCTTTACAGTCGAGGAGGATCCCCTTAGCTTTCAAGAAGCCTTATCCTCTATAGATGCCAATTTTTGGGAAGAGGCTATTGATGATGATATAGACTCTCTTGAGTCTAATAGAACCTGGCATTTAGTTGATTTACCACCAGGTTGCAAGACAATAGGATGTAAATGGGTATTTAAGAAGAAATTGAAACCCGATGGTAATGTTGAAAAGTTTAAGGCTCATCTTGTAGCTAAAGGGTTTAGACAGAGAGAAAATGTTGACTTCTTTGACACATATACTCATGTTACCAGGATTACATCTATTCGAGTGTTAATTTCTCTAGCTGCAATACATAATCTAGTATTGCACCAAATGGACGTTAAGACTGCGTTTCTTAATGGCGATTTGGAAGAAGAAATTTACATGGCCCAACCTAAAGGTTTTGTTATTCCGGGGAAAGATCATAAAGTTTGTAAACTTGATAAATCCCTTTACGGTTTGAAACAAGCTCCAAAACAATGGCATGCAAATTTGATAATCTTGTTTTCGCACATGATTTTAAAGCCAACGAAAGTGAGAAACGCATTTTTATAAATCTGAAAATGGCATTTGCACTATTATATGTCTATATGTGGATGATTTGCTTATCTTTGGTTCTAATATCCATGCCGTGAATAAAGTGAAAGCCTTATTGTGTGCGAACTTTGATATGAAAGACCTTGGAGAAGCTAGTGTAATCCTTGGTATCAAGATTACTAGGTCTGAAAAGGGAATTTCTTTGGATCAATCACACTATATAGAGAAGATCCAAAATAAATATAATTACTCTGACTGTAAACCTGCATGTACTCCTTATGATCCTAGTGTAAAGTTGTTCAAGAACACCGGTAACGATGTTAGATAATCTGAGTATGCGAGCATCATTGGTAGTCTTAGATATGCTACCGATTACACTAGACCCGACATAGCTTATGCCGTGGGATTACTATGCAGATTTACCAGTAGACCTAGTATACAACATTGGCATGCAATTGAAAGGGTCATGAGGTACCTGAAGAGGACTAAGAACCTCGGATTACATTATCAGAAGTTTCCCGCTGTCCTTGAAGGATATAGCGATGCTGATTGGAACACCCTCTCAGATGACTCCAAAGCCACCAGTGGCTATATTTTCAGTATAGCTGGTGGAGTTGTTTCTTGGAAATCAAAAAAACAGACCATTCTGGCACAGTCCACGATGGAGTCAGAGATGATAGCACTAGCCACGGCTAGTGAAGAAGCAGGTTGGCTAAGAAACCTGCTAGCAGATATCCCTTTATGGGAAAGACCGATTCCAGCTGTCTTGATCCATTGCGATAGTACCGCAGTTATTGCAAAAATACAGAACCGTTATTATAACGGCAAGAGACGACAAATACGTTGTAAGCACAGTACAGTTAGAGAGTTTCTGTCTACTGGTGCTGTGAGAGTGGATCATGTACGAACTGATGCGAACTTGGCTGATCCTTTGACGAAAGGATTAGCTAGAGAGAAGGGTTTCAAAACCTCGAAAGGAATGGGACTAATGCCCTTAGATTGATGAGTTATTCATGACGGTAACCCAACCTATAGACTGGAGATCCCAAGAAATAGGTTCAATGGGTAATAACAAGTCGTGAATGATATGAAGTGAATCATGCTGACATAATAGCAATCTCATTCCTAGATTAAAGCATGAGTTCCTGAAGCGATAGTAGGATGAGTTAAAAACTCTTAATGAGATCTACACTCTATGTGGATTGGAGTACCTAGCTACAGGAGTACTCTTGATAGACTCACCTAAGTGATTGTGGAAGTTTGGCCGCTTTCTATGAAATTTGTGGGCAAAATTCCTAGATCCTTCACTATACTGGGATATACATGCATGGCCGTAAGGCACGGGCATTTTAGACTTCACCTTGGTAAGGTTGTGCGTGTAATGTCTGTTAGAGATAGAGTTCAAAACTACGAGTTACTCTAGTATAATCTAAAGCATGAACACTACGCAAGAGTTCAAGTCGAAAGACACTTTTGTTTATGCACAATCTTATATTTTTTAGATTGCTCGATGAAAATTGTTTTTAAAAACCCAAGTGCGGGATTTAGGGCTGAACAAAAAACCGATCAAATCGACTAAACAGATCGAACCGATCAAAACCGAACCAATCGGTTCGGTTTAAATTCGGTTCGGATCGGTTTCGGTTTTAAAAAATTCAAAACCGAAGTGGTCGGTTCGTTTTCGGTTTCTATGTGATTTTAACCGACCGAACCGACCGAATATATATAATAAATAATATATATTTTATATATAAATAATATAATATGCTTAAAATAGTCGGTCGGTTCGGTTTTATTTCGGTTTTGGTTCGATTTTAGTCGGTTCGGTTCGGTTACGGTTTGCATAAATTAGAATCGGTTCGGTTTCGGTTTGAAAATTTTTAAACCCACCTAGGTCAGTTCGGTTCACGGTTTAGGTGAAAAACCGAACCGATGGTTCGGTTTTCAGCCCTAGCAGGATTGTTGAAAATATGGATTTTTAAAAAATAAAAGAAAATGGGTATAAACCTGGTTTTGATCTTTGGATCTCTCTATATTTTTAGTCCCACATCTTCTATACAACTCATTGTGGAGGAGTTTATAAGGAGAGTGTTTGGACTTGGGTTTGGACCCTTTGGGGTACCACACTTTTGTGAGGAGGGGAGAGATAGACTCTAGCGCGCGCCGCCGCCGTCCGGCTGGGTCGGGTCATTTAGAGTTCAACCCATTCTTTTTACTAAAAATTTATTTAAATTAAAATAATTTTGAATTGCTGCAAAGAAGGGAGACTGAGTCTAGGGGTGGGCGGCAAACGGGTCAAGGATCCGCGGATTTAAACAGGACCGGACCGTTTTGCTCTAAACGGTCCGGATTTTAATTTTGTATTTTTAGGTACGGTTTGGATCGGTCCGGATCCGTTATAAAACGGTCCGGTCCCGGTTTCTATTTTTTAAAAAGAAACGGTCCGGGTTGGACCCGTCCGGACCGTTTCAAATCGCATTTAGTATAAAAACCTAAACCTAAAAAATCTAAACCTAAACTCTCCTCTCCTCTCTCTGTCTCTCCTCTCTGTCTCTGTCTTGAGAAGGGGAAGGAGATCACCCTCTCCTCTCTCTATCTCTGTCTCGAGAAGGAGATCTCCCTGTCTTCTCCTCTCCTCTCCTCTCCTCTCTCTGTCGAAGAAGAGATCTGTCGAAGATCTGTCTTCTCTGCTGATCTTCAGCCGCAGTAGATCTGTCTTCATCAAGTAGATCAGCCGCAGAGAAGAAGATCAGCCGCAGAGAAGAACATCAGCCGCAGTAGATCCGTCGAAGAACTCTGTCGAAGCAGCAGCAGCAGAGAAGAAGAGATCAGAGGTGGAGGAGAAAACGAAGAAAATAAACCATAAAGCACAACTATTCTTTTTTGGGGTTGTTTCTTTCTCTGTTTTTGTTGAGTGTTTTGTGGAATTTGTTTGCTTTGTGAATTGGGTGGGAACTGGGAAGGTATTTGTTTTGGATTGTATGCTTCACATATACAGTATATACTTGCTTGTTTGAGTTTTATGAGTTCTATCCATTCACTTTTGTTGATGGCATCAATGAGCCTGCCATGCCATATGCTAGAACAATATTGAATGCACAATATTATTCAAGTTACAGTGTAACATGAATGATGGAACCTTCAAATCCTGATCGAGGTCTTTATTTTTATTTTTCTGTTTGGAACCGTGGAACCGAACCGTTTAGAACGGTTCGAGTTAGGTTCGGTTCCAATTATCAAAATGAAGGGATCCGGACCGGACCGGATCCGTTAAAATGTAAACGGTTCGAGTTAGGTTCCTTCAAATTTGGAACCGATCCGGACCGTGCCCACCCCTAACTGAGTCAGAGGGCTGACTCTGTCCTCCACGTTTTCCATGCGTTGCGCCAACAGTAGCCGTGATTTTCTCCCTACGTTTTCCACGCAATTGTTTTGTCAATGCATCTAGCCGGGTTTTTGTATTTCAACGGATGTGTTTTTCTCCCTATAAATACAAACACAAATTCAGAGTTTGATACAGAAGAAAAAGAAAAACAATTTTCGTTTATATTTCAACAGACAAGTTCTTATGAAACTCTTTCAAAGAGATTTCCACTGTTCCATTTGAAAAGAACTCTTTCTCTTCGTATTTCAGAGTTTTCCTTTTTTGTTTGAATTTTATACATATTATTGGTGATTCCGAGCAAACAAGAGAATAAGGGTGGATAATATTCCGTTCATCAATAGTGCATTTGTTTGAACGAGACAAATAAGATTCTGGGCTGTTTTATCCTGGGGACGGCGGGGCTACTAGACTGCTTGCACACTTTTGGGCAAAGCCGCGAAACGTCTTAAAGAGAGCGACCTAGTCCGCGACTCAACCCAAGAACAATTGGTAACCTCGTTCCTGTCTTTTAATTTGAATTACTGCATTTACAACAATTGGTGTGGGAAAGTATGGTGGTGTGAAAAAGAAAGTCGGTGGCGTGGGAGAGTAAAATGGTGTGAGAAATCACTTATGGTAGTGTGGAGTAGTCATTGCCATAAAGGAAAGTTAAGAGGGAACGAGACCAACTTTGGCCATTCAGGGGGGTGACCATGCCATATAGTGTTATAGGTGTCCTACATATATTACTGTCCAGAACCTGATGGGAACCAAATAATTTTGTCTTCACAATCACCTCCTATCTCCACATCAGGAAGGCAGTCATGAATATCGCCAATTGTATGCTTGAAATGATTCAGAACAACCCATATATGTACATTGCCTAATAAAATTACTCATTGTAGCTTGCATGTTGAGAGTGTTGAAGATGTTGGCTCGAGTTAGCGTGTGAATTTAGTCCCACATAGGGTAAAGAGCAATATCATGTGAAGTTAGTAAAGGACTGGACAATGTACTCAATAGCGACAAAGCATTTTGGGGGCAGTTGATCCCAATTCGCAAAAAATCCCCACACTCAGGCGTGGCGAGTGTCTAAGTTGGGGACAATATCGTTGCTTATGCACGTTATGAAGTGGTTCCAGGAGGCTTCGCCACCTTCACCTCCAGACCTAACAAGTGGTATTAGAATAAGATGTATTTGTATATGAAAGTGTTGAAGAACATGATAGAGCCTTCAAGTTCAAGTCCTAATTCGAAAATAATTACCGCTACAGTCGATAAATTTGATGTCGAAAAGTTTAATGGGAAGAAATAGTTTTGATATGTGGCAATGTGAAGTTTTAGATGTACTAGCATAACAAAACTTAGATAATGTTTTAGGAGATAAGTCGAAAACCATGGGAGAAGAAGATTGGAACAAACTGAATCGACAAACATGGGGTATTATTCGACTGTGTTCAGCGAAGGAACAAAAATAATTCGTTATGAAGGAAACATCCGCTCAAGTGTTGTAGAAAAAGTTGGAAGACAAGTATATGACGAAGAGTATTCAAAATAAGCTCTTCCTCATGAAACAGATTTTCCAAATGAATATGAGACAAT
The DNA here is from genome assembly GCA_963556465.1 of Berberis vulgaris. Taxonomy (NCBI): domain Eukaryota; kingdom Viridiplantae; phylum Streptophyta; class Magnoliopsida; order Ranunculales; family Berberidaceae; genus Berberis; species Berberis vulgaris. The sequence continues at coordinate 61,763,278 of OY747127.1, read as the reverse complement.
GTGTTACTTTGTCTGAGCATCTAGATGAATTCAATGGGTTGATTGCTGACCTATTGAATTTAGAAGAAATTGTTCCAAAGAATTATAAGGCTTTGTTCATTTTGAATTCCCTTCGAGAATAATATGAGCATCTTGTGACAAACTATATAGGAAAAAGAATCATAAATTAAATTATGATGAGATTGTCACAGAGTTGCTCAATTATGGGTACGGGAAAATGGACCTCAAAGTCCATAGGGATGCAGCGTCTAAAGCATTGACTGCGAATGGAAGATCGAAAAGTCAAAATTCTGGTGGTAAAAGAGATAAATCTCGATCCAAATCGAGAACTGGGTCAAAGGTTTCAGTGATAGATGAATGCACTTACTATCATCAGAAAGGACATTGGGTCAAAGATTGTCTGAAAGTAAAAACTAAAGAGAAAATGAAGAAACACAACAATGTGAATAATGTCGAAGGTAGAAATGAAGATTCTGACGAGTGTTACTTATCTATATCAGTGTTAATGTATTCTATTGACAAGTGAATTGTCAATACGGGTTGCACTTATCATATGTGTCCCCATAGACACATGATTTCTAGCTTTAAAAAACTAGATAGTGGAGTTGTTCTAATGGCTAATGCTCAGGCACGCAAAACAGAAGGGATGGCTACAATTCGGCTCAAAATGTTTGATGGTATAGTTTGAGATTTGAAAGAAGTCGGGTACGTTCCTGCTTTGAAAAAAAATCTCATCTTAGTGAGTTCCTTGGATACCAAAGGTTATAAGATAATTGTAGATGGTGTTATAACGGCTGTGTCTGGTGCAATGGTAGTGATGAAAGCAATAAAAAAAGGTAATTTGTATTTCTTGACCAGGAGTATAATTTGGATGATGTTGCAGTTACTGAGACTACAAGTGTTTTCTTTTTGTGATACTACTAGATTGTGGCACATGCATTTAGGGCATGTTGGTATGGAAAGTATGCAAACTCTTGTGATACAAGGTTTGTTAAAAAGGTGTTAAGAGCTCCAAATTAGAATTTTGTTAAGAGCTGCAAAAGTCAAGTTTGGCACTTCTATCCACCGTACTAGTGGGACTCTTGATTATGTTCACTCGGACGTTTGGTGACTTGCCAAACAAACATCATTGGAAGGTATGCACTGTTTTGTCACTTTTGTAGATGTTTATTCAAGATGTGTGTGGGTGTACACCATGAAGCATAAAGTTGAAGTGTTAAATGTTTTCCTGCAATGGAAAAAGATGATTGAAACTGAAATTGGCAGAAAGATCAGAAGGCTTTATTCAAATAATGGAGGTGAATACAAATTTGATATGTTCTTGCAAGTATGTCGGGATGAGGGAATTGACAGACACTTCACGGTTAAAGGCACTATGCAACAGAATAGGGTGGTAGAACCCATAGACGTACATTGCTGGAGAAGATTCGTTGTATATATATTGTCCAATTCTGTATCGAGTAGTGCATTTTGGGCTAAGGCTGTGACATATGGTTGCCATCTCATCAATAGGTTGCATGTAGCTGCGATTGATAGAAAAACTCTTATTAAGGCATTGGTCTGGAAATCTCGCTAATGATTATGATAGATTGCATATATTTGGTTATCATGTTTACTTTCATGTTAAAAAAAGTAAGTTGGATCCCCGAGCCAAGAAAGTTAATTTCTTGGGTTTCGTGGATAGTGTAAAAAGGCTATAAGTTATGGGTTTCTAAATCTAGGAAGATTGTTATTTGCAAGGATGTGACTTTTAATGAGGCTTCTATGTTGAAGCCAAAAAACTCTCCGCAAGTGGAGAGTTCGACCGAAGGAAATTCGCTGCAAGTGGAAAATGATGTTACTCTACTTGTTCTCGTTAGTCCTCTATCTACCGATGTAGTACCTACTGAATCCACATTGGGTGCAAATTATGACACAAAAAGTGAAACTGCAGTAAACACAGTTGATGATATTCAAGAGGAGTCTCATAAGGCTGCACTTTCTCACAGACTATTGGAGGCGGAGGCAAGTTTAGCTGAGCCCAAGGCCCATCGTGAAACTTCAGAATCTTCTGATATCGCCCGTGGTAGGCTGGAGCTGCTTGAACTAATTGAGGATGAGAATCCCCATTTGAAGCTTGATTTCGGTCGATACCGGAAGGCTACTTTTTGGAAGATTGATGATGCAGAAGTTTCCGATCTTGCTTCCCCTTCTGGTGACTCAAGACTGGCTTTAGTTAACGTTATGTTATTCCCCGTAGTTCCTTCTGATGTAAGTGGCTCTTCGGCCCCAGAGCAAGCTCTCCAAAGCAGTTGTAATTTTTGAATCAATTTAAAAAATGTTCAATAAGTATGTTTTTTGTACCTGTACCTCTATAGCTAGATTGTGTTATGTGCTATGCGCCAGTCTGTTGCTTACATGCTTGATCTTGACACTTTGCACTTCTCTTTCGTTGGCCTCTTTTGACTTTCTTAAGTACTGGGCTATGGCTTCGGTCTTGATCTTTTGTTAGTCTTGAAAGCTTTCCAAAGGTTGATCTTGAGAGTACAAATTGAGCGTAAAGTCAGGTTATACAAGTGTTGATCATACTACTATCTTTACAGTCGTCTGTTATTTTCAGGCGGGGTGTTTTAGCTATAATGTCCGGTGATCATGGTCTGTGGAAGGACAATGATCTCTGGCGAGCTCTATTCAGTAGGCTACATGAGCTCTGACCGAGGTTTCACTTTCTAGGTTGTTGTCATCTGTTTGATTGGAACCAGGCTTTGAGAAATAAGTTTGGCGATCATTATTTGTAGTTGGACAATGATCACTGGCAAGCCGTCTTCACCAGGCTACATGATCACTGACTAAGCTTCGACTTTCTAGGCCGTTGTTGCCCGTTCTATTCGGACTAGGCTTTGAGAAATAAGTTTGGCGATCTTTATCTGTAGTTGGACAATGATCCTTGGCAAGCCATCTTCACCAGGCTACATGGGCACTAACTAAGCTCCCACTTTCTAGGTCGTCGTCGCCCGTTTTATTCGGACTAGGCTTTGAGCAATTAGTACAAGTTTGACTATGGTCGTTCGACCAACTCAATAAGTATGACTTGGAGGTCACGACTTAGGTAAAAAGAGTGCAAGCCTGACTGTGGTCATCCTGACTTGTGTAACAAGTCTGACTTTGGCCGTCCTGACTTGTGTCTGAAAAGTGCAAGCCTGACTATGGCCGTCCTGACTTGCATATGGGAGTTAGGTAGTGGAAGACCGATGGTGAAATTTTGGCAAATACAAATGTCCTTTATTGATAATACTTTTTAAGGTGTTTAACATTCCATGGCCGCATAAGGCTTCTACCGTCCATGTCTTCCAACCAATACGTCCCTGGCTTGTTTACCTTTGTTCTTTTATATGGCCCTTCCCAATTCTAAGTACCCAGTCTCCAACTTTGAATTCTCACGACTTGACTTTCTTGTTGTAGTACTGAGCCATCTTTCGTTGGTAGAAGGCTACTCCAGTAAAGGCATGATTTCTACTTTCCTCAAGAAGATCTAAACTGGCGCGCAAACCTTCGTCGTTATTTTCCGGTCTGAATTCCTCTGTCCGAAAAGTTGGCATTCTGAGCTCCACCAGGACCATCGCTTCTGACCCGTACGCTAGGGCAAAGGGTGTTTTTCCGGTGGTTGTTCTTTTTGTGGTCCGATACGACCAGAGTATTCCTGGCAGGGTTGAGACCCATTTCTCTTTTGCAGCATCGAGCTTCCTTTTGAGCGCCTCCAAGATGGTTCTATTGGTGACTTCCGCTTGGTCGTTGGCTTGCGGATGCCCTGGCAATGAGAAATGATGGATGATGTCAAGCTCTTTGCATAGCTTCTCAACCTTGATGCCTTAAATTAGGTTTCGTTATAACTAACTAGTGTCCTTGGAGTACCAAATCTGCAGATGATGGATGTCCATATGAATTTTTCAATTTGGTCCTGTCCAATCTTGGACGAAGGCTCAGCTTCGACCCATTTGGTGAAGTAATCAACTGCTACATGGAGAAATTTCTTATTGGTTGAGGCCGAGAGTGGTCCGACAATGTCCATTCCCCACTGTGCAAATGGCCATGGGATGGTCATTGGAGTCAAGGGATAAGCCGACATGTGACTATATGGCGCAAACTTTTGGCACTTATCACACTTGCGAACAATGTCTTTCGTATCCTGTCGCATTGCGGCCAGTAGTATCCAAGAGTTAGGGCCTTATGGGCCAGTGTCTTTTCGCCAGGGTGATTCTCGCAAATGCCATCATAGATTTCTCGAAAGACTTGGTTTGCTTTCAAGGAGGCTAAACATCTTAGTAGGGGACCCATGGCTGATCTTTTGTAGAGTTTGTTGTTTAGGAAGGTGTACCATGCTGTCTTATTTTTTGAACTTTCTAGCCTTTGATTTTTTTAGTTGGGAGGGCCCCATCTTTGATGTACTCAATGATTAGATTCATCCACCTTGAATTTGCTTCGACTGCGTAAAGCTTGTTGACTTCGTGTTCTTCCAAACTTGATTGTTCTTGGAATTCGATGAGTCCATTGGCGGTTTTTACAATGGCCGAGGTGTAACGACCCGCTCCCACATGACACCATATTGTCCGCTTTGGGCTACCAACCGGCCCGCACGGCTTTAAAACGCGTGTTGTCATGTAGAGCGACCTCGCACACTTAAAGCACATTCCCCTCCCACACCCAGGCGATATGGGACTATGATTCCCCTTGTAGCTCGTCCAACCCTTCTTGGCCTATTGGGCCTGTTGGGCCCTCTACCCTCACCCTCACCCTCACCTCAGGTTTGCCCACTTAGGGTCTCACAATCCACCCCCCTTAAGGCCAAACGTCCTCGTTGGCCACACAGGCACAACGTCCACGTCGCCAGAGGGCCCACCAACACCGTGGCATACTTCTGGCTGGGTCAGGCTCTGATACGAACTGTAACGACCCAGTCCACATGACACCATACTGTCCGCTTTGGGTTACCAACCGGCCCGCACGGCTTTAAAACGTGTGTTGTCATGTAGAGCGACCTCGCACACTTAAATCACATCCCCCTCCCACACCCAGGCGATATGGGACTATGATTCCCCTTGTAGCTCGTCCAACCCTTCTTGGCCTATTGGGCCTGTTGGGCCCTCTACCCTCACCCTCACCCTCACCTCAGGTCCGCCCACTTAGGGTCTCACACGAGGCCTGCCTAGCCAATGCGTCAGCTCTTTGGTTGTCGTCTCGCGGACATTGCAGAAGTTTGAATATTCTGAATTGGTATGTTGCATTAATGACATTTTCACGGAAGGCTATCATCATCGGGTCTTTGCTGTTAAAGTCCCCTATAACTTGGTTGACTACCAAACACGAGTCACTATAAGTGGTTAGCACATTTACCTCGATTCTTTTCGCTAGCTTCATGCCGAATAGGAAGGCTTCGTATTCCGCCTCGTTGTTTGAGGCTGGAAAACAAAATTTGACGGCTTTTTCCAAGACGAAGCCGCTTGGAGAATCGAGCGTGATACCGACACCGCTTCCTTTTTGCGTGGCTGACCCATCATAGTACATGATCCAACCTGGCTCGTCTAATCTCTGCTCTAAGCTGTTTGGCTCCTTTTCCCCACCACCAGTAAACTCAGCGTTGAAGTCTGCTAATGCTTGGGTTTTTATGGCCGTTCTGGGTGCGTAGTTGTTGTTCCACCGACCATTTAACCATTCTGCCTGATAATTCCAGCTTTTGCAGCACTGTGCAAAGCGGGTGTTTGGTCAGAACTGTGATAGAATGGGCCTGAAAGTAGCGCCTTAGCATCCTTGAAGAAATGACCAATGCCAAAGCTAGCTTTTCTAGATTTGTATAGTTTGCTTCGGCTTCCATGAAAATTTTATTGGCATAGTATACTGGTCTCTATACCCCCTTATCATTTCGTACAAGAATTGAACTGACAGTTTGATTCAAGACGACTAGATATAAATAAAGCGTCTCTCCTGGTGTTGGTTTTGAGAATAGCTTGGTACTTGACTTTAGGTTCTGGAAGGCATGCTCGCACTCTTCATCCCATTTGAAGGCATTGCTTCCTCTGAGGATTTAGAAGAAAGGGAGGCACTTGTCTGATGACTTGGAGATAAACATGTTAAGTGTTGCCACCCTCCCAGTCAGGCTCTGAACTTTCCTGATGGAGGTCTGGGACTTCATATCGAGAAGAGTCTGGATCTGCTTCGAATATGCTTTTATTCCTCTTTGGTTTACTATGTAACCTAGGAACTCTCCTTACTCGATCCTAAACGTGCATTTCTGCGGGTTGAGCTTCATTCGATATTTGCGGAGTTGGCCAAATGCTTCGAAAAAAAACTGTAGTTCCACATTTTCAAGAGAATCGGCGAGATGGTGACAACAATGTCTCTTAACAATGGAGATGTTGCCAAACCTTTGAACTTTCAAACCGGCAGAGCGTCGCCAATTCCACCACCGCCACGGAAGGAACCTCCTCAGAACCCCGCGCCGGTGGCCGCCACAGACTCGAGGGTGGACCTACTCTCAACACAGATGTAGTAAATCTTAGAGACGCTGGAGACTCTCAAACAACGGAATCCTTCACCCGTAGAGATAAACCGTGAACAACGAATGACTCATTCCCTAGAAAGTTTCAGAGAGCATGTTCAGGAGAGCCGCGCGACCCAACTTCTCAATGGACAATAGGCGGATGCACAACCAATAGAGACCCAACGCCCATAGCTGACGGGCACGTCTCGCACACCCCCCTCCGCAAAGGGGCCACAAACCCAGATGTGTTGTTCAATCTCACGGTCTCTCTGCTCATGGACCATATCATGGACGAACTGCTGCCCAAGAAATATACCCCACCAAAGTTGGAGTTTTACGACGGGATAGGAGACCTGTCTGATCACTTGCGCCACTTCTAAAACGTTATGGCACTCAAGGAAGGGTCTGATGCAATAATGTGTCGATCATTCTCTGCTAGCCTAAAAACGTCAGCACTGACGTGGTTCCACAACCTTCCGCCGAAATCCATCAATTCATTCAGAACGTTGGCATTGGCATTCTTCATGGGCAGCCAATGGCTCAGGAGAGGTCTGCATTATCTGCTAACATTAAAACAAAAATAGAACGAGACGTTGAGATACTACGTCCTTCGTTCTAATGATGAGTTGACCCTCATCGACGGCTGTAGTGATGACACCGCCATCACGACTTTCACTTTTGGTCTAAGAAGAGACAAACTCTATGACTTCCTCATCCTTGACCCCCCAGCCAATATGATAGACTTGCTCAGAGATGACTAGAGATAAATCACTCTGGACGAAATGCTTGTCGCCATGATAGAGGTGAGTCAGAGAAGAAACGCTATGTTCTGAAGGACAAAAAATAGGGGAAGAAGAAAGATGATGACGGTAACCAGAGGAAGCGTACAGATGACAAAGCTGACTCGGGTTGCCCCAAGTAGGATAAGGCCTCAAATTACGTAGGGTCTAGGTCTGTCACCCCTCTCAACGCCAGTCTATCCAACATCCTTGATTCCATCAAGGATTGGGAAGAACTGAAGTGACCGCCTAAGCAGTGAGGAGACCTTGCTAGGCGCGATAAGAGCAAATACTACACCTACCACAAGGAAGGCGGACATGATACTGAGGATTGTAGAAACTTCAAAGGAGAAGTCGAATACTGGATAAAGAAAGGAAAACTCAAGAAGTTCCCAGGCTCGGACAGGAGGTAGGGCGGAGCAAAGGAAAGAGACGATGCTGTCAAGGAAAAAAAAAAGGAAGCTCCTGGCGTCATTTATGTCTTCCACAAGGTTGGTCCCAAGGGAGAGCAATCAAACAGGTCCCACAAGATAACACTGACTGAGATGCGGAAGCCATCTCAGTATGTGGACCAATAAGTGCAACACGCACGAATTCACAGCCTGATCCCATCACTGACGTTACAGAGAGGGATATCCAGGAGGTACATTCCCTTCACAATGAAGCTTTGGTCATCTCCGTCCTTATCGATAAGTGAGAGGTAAAAAGAGTTTTGGTGGACACTGGAAGCTCAATAAATGTCACGTTCCTCAGTGCATTCCACAACATGCAGCTACAAGAGAAAAATCTAACGCCCGCCAACCACCCTTTGGTTGGATACATTGGAGAGAAATGTTTCCCTATCAAAAAAATCAATCTAATGGTGGTGGCATGAGAGCCACAACTAAGCAATTACCTTGTCCAAGAGTTCATGGTAGTTGACGCCCCGTCCACCTATAACATCATTCTGGGAAGGTCATGGCTTCATCATATGAATCAGTGGTATCCACCCTACACCAATACATAAAAATATAACCATGCCCAACGGACTATTCAAGAAGATAAGCCAGCAGCAAGAGACTGCCATTATGCAACCCTAAAGCAGCCGTGGAACCAACAGGTCAGACATCAAGCCTAGACAAAAGAGTTGAATCACTTTCTGCGGGCGGATGAACCCAATAACCAAGGCGCAACTATGCACGGATCCAGAAGTCAAAGCTAGCGAGGTGATCCAGACTAAAAATGAGCTAAGAGCATCTCCAATGGTAAAAGTTAAAATTGGGGATGAACCATCCTCCATTTTAGGGGTCCCCTATTTCTTCACCACTCTAACCACATCCCCGATTTTAACTTTTTATCATTATTTTAATATATCTTCAACTTTTGTATACCAATTTAATTTCAATTATACTATTATTAATTTCAACTTAATATAATTATATTAGTTTCAATTATATTATTATTAAATATATATTATTATTAATTTCAACGTAAATATATAATATTATTATTTTCAATTATACTATTAATTAGATTCTTTTTTAATTATACTATTATTAATTTCAACTTAATTTAAATTTGACTAATTAAAAAATTTGAGAGTTTAAAAAAAATTAGTATTAATAATTATTTTTTATCATTGTTTAAATATATCTTCCACTTTTTTATATCATTATTTAGATAATTACTTTATTAATTATACTATTTTTTAAATTATTATTAATAATTACTATTAACACTTTTATCATTATTTAAGTTAGAATTAATAATTACTTTTGTTTAAATTAGTATTAATTTGTTTTTCATTATATTATTAATAATTTTTAATTATACTATTATTTAGATTTTTTATTTGTTTTTAATTTAGAGAATTAAATATTGAGAATTTATTTTATTATATGAGATATAGGGGATGGTTAACTTTTCCCTAAATTTAGGGGGATGATTAACTTTCCCCTAAATTTCGGGGGAAGTTGGAGGTAGAGCTATTATAGGGGATTGTTTAGGGGGATGATTGGAGAGAAGATTTTCTCTATGAAACCCCTAAAATAACTTTTTGGATATTTTAGGGGGGTGATTGGAGATGGTCTAAGTAACGATACTTCAACAAATGAGCACCAACTCCAAGAGCTATTAATCAGGAAGGAATTGCCGGCTAGCAAGAGGTCCACTATTCAGTAACTTCGTTAGCTTTAAATAAAAAATTCGCAAGAGGGACCACGCAATCCGAGCCAGGAACATTTGCGCCTCTTTTAGGGTCGGATTAGCTTAGTCTCCGCTCGGAGTTAAATTATTTAGTGTTTTGATTTCGTTTCTTGTTTTCTGTTTTTCATTTTAGTATAGAAGAGTTGTTCGTACAGAACACATTCCAGGAATAAAATATATTTATTGATTGCAATGAGAGTTATTACAAAGCTTGTCAACCAACTAGTACATCGGTTTATACACTATAAGTATCTAAGTCCGATGCAAACATCTATCCGCTGAAACAAGGGTAGAGACTTTGATATGCTAATCCGCCTCCATAAGGGAAAGTGGTGAAAGTAAAGCGTCCGGAGTAGAAGGCGAAGGAACGCAATCAATTCATCGCTCTGTCGAATCACCTCACAAAGATGATTCGAAAGTGGAACCTCGATTCAATCTGACTCATGAAGAGGACCAGAAGAAAACAATAAAAAGATGGCAAAAATGTCCCAATATAAGCGGACGATCGAGGTTCCAAAGTGTTGCCAAGCGATGGCGACTCTCAGTCGTGTAATGCCCGTGGTAAGGCAGATTTGTCATCCTAGGAATGAGAGTCATGACCTCCCATGTTCCCATCAAATATAAACTAGCTGCGGAGACCAACCCTCGACATCAGTACATGTACGAGAGAGTGCTTGAGCACCAGAGGATGGAAGACAGACGTGACCCCCGAGAGAAAGTTTGTAATTCTTCTTTGCAATGTAAGAAGATATTACAAGATCTCATGAGATCAATCCAGTACCCACCCAGATCAGGGCACCGCATAATAACAAGTCTTATTAAGTCTCATTACCGCAAATGTCAAAACATTTGAAGACTCCAGTGAAGAAAATCTTCCTTCAGTCTTTGGAAAACCCAAAGCAAACTCTTTGGTAAGAAGCATTTAATTAACATGCTTAACTATTTTCATTGCAGTGCTTGAACGAAGAATAGCCAGCCCATATATAGGCAAAATGGTTTATAAAGAGCCGTCAACGAGCAGTTACTTCAGCATTAAATGTTGTATGGGAAATCAGGAAAATGATGTTTCAATAGCAACTGCACAAGTCCACATCTTTATTAATGACCCTGCAGGTAGCCCCATTACTGTGGGGAGTAATCGATACTGAACAGTCTTGCAGAATGCATCGTATCCCTAGCATGTTGATCCATAAAGATCTTTTCAAATTGGGTCGTTTAACTAGTGGGCCCAAGCTTATGCCTTGCCAGATCCGGCCCACGCACGCAAAGGAACAAACAACAAAGGCCCTGAGCGCCCATAGAATAAGTAGCGCGCCTACAAAGTGTTATCATTAAAACCAAGGCATCAACTCCACTATTATTCCGCTACTGTTCATTAAATCAGGTCAATCTATTGTTAGTCCGATCAATCGATCCGACACTGAATCAGACCGCCAGACGGATTAGGTTAGTCAGGACCCCCAAGTCAGACTTATACGCTCTGAATCTTACAAGCGAGTTAGTAAGTCAGGACCCCCAAGTCAAATTTACACGCCCAAAATCTTACAGGAGATTTAAGTAAGTCAGGACCCCCAAGTAAGTCTTACAGGCCCAAAATCTTATTCTAATCAAAGCTTAGTCGGTTTCAACCTATGAAAACGGCTTCTAGTATGCTCTATCGCCTAGTTCGTTAAGTTAAACAATTGTCAACGATTTAGAGAGTGGCAAAATAGTCAGCGCTCTGATACTTGATCAAGACGACTTTCCAGGGATCATTGTCCAAACATGGGCAATAGAGACTGAACCCGACCAAAGCTTAGTCGGTGATGATCGACGATAATAGCTTCTGGTCTGCTCGAAGCCTAATCCGCAAATAACGTATTTTGTCGGCCTAGAAAGTGAGAGTCTAGTCAGCACTCTCGACTTCTGATTAAGATGGCTTGCCAGGGGTCACTACTTGTACATCGCCGAACTCCAAACAAAGCTTAGTTAGTGGCCACTGATGACGTTGGTTTTGGTATACTCGAAGCCTAGTTCGCTGCGCGCAGATTTCAACGGCCTAGAAAGTTGGAGCTTAGTCATTGCTCATGTAGCCTGGTAAAGATGACTTGCCAGGGATCATTGGCCAACTACAAATAATGATTGTCGAACCCCTGCCAAATGTTTAGTCAGAACGACTAACGATGATAACTATTGGCTCGTTCCAATTCCTAATCCGCCAAGAACGGATCAAGATGAGTTGGAAAGTGGAAGCTTAGTTAGTGCTCATGTAGCCTGGTGAAGACGTCTTGCCAGTGACCACCATGGTTGCCAAAATCTGACCTCGGTTTAGTCAGACATAACTGGCGATAACAACCATCGATCCAATTAAGCCTATTCTACGAATAGCAAATAAAGACGAGTCAAAAGTCTGGTCATAATTCTGAAAACTCAACGCAGAAGACTTGCAAAGACTATTGTCTAATTATCTACAAGGGCGAAGCGCTAAGACCACAATCAGATTGATACGCTTATAACAACAACAACAATTGTTTGTCCAACAGTCAGCCAAACCGCCAGACATAGGGTGTATTAGACTCCTCGATCTCTAAAAAAGAGTCTGACCATAACTACACCAACCACTGTAGCACTAGAAGCCAGAGCTCCCAACAGTGAATCAAACAAAAGCATCCAAGCCCAGCAAAGTTCCTCGTTTGAAAATTAATGTCGAAATAAGACAAATAAAGTGCAAAGTACTATTCATTTGCAAACTCGAGTGCAAGATTCACCCCTCATCAAGAGGAGAGTCAGATACAACAGAATTAGACTTTCCATGGGAAGAAGCATTGGACACATCCATCGATGCTGCCTCTCAACCCCCTTCATCTGGGCCGCCTTCTTTTTTTTCAGACGAATCGGAGGTCGCTCCAAAATTTACATATGCAATATCTTTATAATAGAAGAGATCCCAGTCGGGGTGCCCCTCCATCATCAGATGCAACAGCTCCAGCCCTCCATGCACGACTTTGCTAAATTCAAATGTGCCCTGGGCCTTGATAAGCTTATCTTCTCGTCCTTTTGACTCGGCGAACTCCTATTTCAGTTGCTCCAACTCGCCCGACAGGATTTCAGTCTTAGACTGGTTAGCTTCCAGCTTATCATTGGCGATATTCAGCTCACTCTGCGCAAATTGGAACTACTCTCTAGCAGTTTGCGCACTCTCAGCATGAAACTCAACATTAGCCTCCAACTGCTAACACCAGACAATCCACTTAGACTCCTTAATCCTCTCAGCATGTAGAGCTTGTAGTTTAGCCTATACTCCCCCACAGAATCACGGGCAAGCTGCAAGTCTCCATGGACGGTGCCAAACTATTGTAGTAGACTTCTGTTATCTTTCCTTGCTGCTTACCTAGACGTGCGCATGTAGCAAACGTGAGCCAAGGACTACTGTGTGGCGGCTGATGACACTCCAATGCTTAAGTTAGATAAAGCTTACAACTGTAAATTGGGTTATATTGTATACCTCTAGTTCATCGACCTTATCTTCCTTTTATAGTGAAGGAGTCCTTGTTCGGCTAGGCCTTTGGTGGCGTAGTTAGGGAAAGTGATATTGTTCCGATCCTTTCTCGATTGGGAGCTATCCATGTGGGATAGTTTCCCTACACGACTCGTTCTCCTAGATTTGCGGGAGAGGTTTCCCTTTCTGAGTGTTGTCCATGCAAGGAAGTTTCCTTGCCTAACTTATACTCTAATATATGTTTCCTAGTTGGATCCAATGTGTTGCTGGCCTGCATATCTTGGGTAGATCTATTAGATACTTGCCTTAGAGGTATTACGAGTATTGTGCCTGACCGCGTGACGTGTGGGCTTACTGGCTCATTGCAACTCAGACACGACTGTATGGATTATGCCAAAGATGGGCTTACTGTTGTTTGGGCCTCACTGCACTGAGTGTGTAATCAGGTCGGCTTTGTTTTGTTGATGAGATTATTATGACACGTGTACGGTGCTGATCAGAGGACGGTTTGATGTATCAACAAATATAAAGAAGTGATTTAAAGTACCTAATGTGAACAGTGGAAGAAGGCTATGGATGAAGATATTTCACAAGAATGAAACATGGGAATTGTGTAGTGTCCCAAATGGTAAGAAATCTATTGAGTGCAAATGGGCATACACAAATAAATAAGGATCTCCTAGTGATGGAATGCACTTCAAGGCAAGGTTATTTGTGAAAGGTTATGTTCAGAAGAAAGGTATAGACTGCAATGCAGTTCTTTCTCAAGTTGTGAAACATTCTTCCATTCGAATTATGCTAGCCTTAGGTCCACAATTTGATTTTGAGTTAGCTCAATTAGATGTGATAACTACATTTTTACTTGGTGAATTAAATGAGGAGATCTATATGACTCAGCCAAATGGATTTAAGGTTGTAGAGAAAGAAGATTTTGTGTGTAAACTTAACAAGTTCTTGTATGGGTTAAAGCAATCTCCAAGACAATAGTACAAGCATTTTGATCAGTTTATGCTAGGGAAAAATTACACTTGAAGCCATTATGATCATTGTGTCTACTTCTGAAAGCTTCATGATGATTCCTTTATATATTTGCTCTTATATGTAGATGAAATGCTTATAGCTGCCAAGAGCAAGTATGAGATTGATAAGATGAAATGCCAGATGAGTACTCAGTTTGAGATTAAAGATCTTGGCTTCTATGTCTCTTAGTACTGATGAGGAATGAATGTATATGGCTCAAGTTCCATATGCAAATATAGTGGGAAGCTTAATGTATGTAATGATGTGTATGAGGCCTGACATTTTAGAGGCAGTCAGTATGGTAAGTCGGTACATGCATGATCCTGGTAAAGAACAATGGCAAGCGGAGAAATGAATTTTATGGTACATTTTAGATGCAATAGACGTTAGTTTATATTTAAGAAGGATCTGAGTAATGGTCACCATTGTGTTGGCTATGTGGGTTCAGATTATGCATGATACCTGGATAAACAACGTTTGACAACTAGTTATGTATTTACTCTTGCTAAATGATCAGTAAGTTGGAGATCTATGTTACATTCTACAGTTACATTGTCTACAATTGATGATGAGTATATGGCGGTTACACAAGCCGTTAAGGAAATAATTTTCCTTCAAGGGTTGCTTGATGACTTGGGTGTAGTACATGACCATCAAGATGTCTTTTGTTATAGTATGAGTGTCATTTACTTGGCGAATAATTAAGTTCATTATGTACGTACGAAACACATTGATGTTTGTTTTAACTTTATGCTAGAAATCATTGAAGAAGGTGAAATCTTAATCAAGAAGATTGACACCAAAAAGAATCCTGTAGATATGTTGACAAGATAGTTTCCGCGGTCAAATTTCAACACTGCTTGGACTTGATCAATATCCTTTTGTGTGTCGAACCTAGGGCTGGGCAGGTCTGGGTACCGGCCCGAAAAGCCAAAACCGAAGACCGGGCCGATCATTCAAAAGTTGAAAATTTTGGGCCCGAGCCTGAACGAATGAGGTCGGTTAACCGGACCCCGGTTAACCGAATACTCGGGCCCTGGTTAATCGGACCCCGTAACCGAATACTCAGGCCGAGCTGGGTCGGTCTTGGTCATTTTAAATCCCAGTTTTTAGCCCAAGCCCATTTGTTCATCCCATTTTCCAGCCCTAGTTAGTAACTATAAGTCCATAGTCCATAATCTAGCCTTAGTAACTATAACCTCTCTTAGTGAAGCTTCAGATCATAAAAGTCATTAAATCATTTAGATTTAGAGCAAAAGACATTGCTCCAAATAGGGATGTCTCTATGTATTCATATGATAAAGAAAAACAAGGTGACTTGCAAGCTCTACTTTGTGGTGGATCTGGAAGCGGGGCTAGAGAACGAATTAAAGATTCGTTCGGGGGAGAAGTAGTTGTTGAAGGAGGTGGAGAAGGTGGGGGCGCTGGCGGGAGAGGAGATGAAGATGAGTGAATCGATCTGGAAATGAAGATCAGTGGGTGGTGGTGGTGAATCAGCGGAGGAGGAGATGAAGATCAGTAGGTGGTGGTGGTGAAGATCAGTGGGTTGTGGTGGTGAATCGGCGGAGGAGGAGATGAAGATCAGTGGGTGGTGGTGGTGGTGAAGATCAGTGGGTGGTGGAGGTGAATCAGCAGAGGAGGAGATGAAGATCAGTGGGTAGTGGTGGTGAATCGGCAGAGGAGAAGATGAAGATCAATGGGTGGTGGTGGTGGTGAATCGGTCTGAAGTGAAGATGAGTGACCCAGAATCGCTGGAGGGAAGGTGAGAGTGTCGAATTGTCGACGTCTTGCTCTATTCTTTCTCACCTTTGAAACCATTCCAGCTCCAGTAGATTACGATGAGATTTTTATGATCTTCTGCAATTTTGTAGTCTATACAAAATTCATATGGAGATCCAATATCTTTACATGGGATTTAAGTGAAGCTTTCTTTCTAACGAGAGTCATCTCTAAGAAACAAAGAAAAATTTAACTGGTTTTTAAAATAATTGGGTCGGGCCGATTAACCGGTGGGTTCTGGGATCTGAAATCGAGGCTTGAACTGAAAAATTGGTCCGGTTCATAATTTGGGACTGACAATTAAATTAATATTTAAGAAACTGGACCGAACCAGCCCGATCGATCCGGTTTTCAATTTTTCGGTCTAAGAATAGTGGCAACTACGAAGGTTGGTGCAGGCGTGATTCCTGATCCGGGAAAGCTTCATTCGGATGTGCGGATAAACCCGTTTGCACTAGACTTGGTAAGGATGAGCACTTAGGTTTGACACCAAGAGGTTGATGTGGAGTATACTTTGAGGAAGCATATAAGTAGGCATCACAACTGACTGATGGATTGTGCTCCAAAACCCAAATAGGATACGCTAGAAGGGTGTATGGATAAGGGTTTAAAATACCTTATGTTGGATATGTCTGACTTGAGCTAGTGGCTGTTGTTGGGAAAGAATTTGAGACGGCTCGTGAGAGGGTATACACCATGGAGCGTGTCTTCTCGCACATGGAGGTGTTGTATTCTTATGCGTTTTATGAAATTGAGTGGCTACGGAAGCAGGCTAAGGAGAAGGGGCTGGATCAGCCAGCCGTGGTCGCCGAGACTCAGAGGGCTTGTATAGAGACCTTTGAGTGTGATCTTGTATAGAGACCTTTGAGTGTGATCTGGCAGAGGCGGTGTTCGAAGAGACAGACTCAAGCAGGAGTTGAGCCGAATCCGCCGAGACGCAGAGGCTGCGCAGGAGGCTGTGCAGGAAGCTACTCAGAAGCAACAGTTGGAATCTGATGTGGAGTTCAATGTACGGGAGGCAAGGAAGGCCAAGGACCAACTCAAATCGGAATGGCATGAGCTTAGCGTTGTGAAGAATAGTCTGGCCATAGAGTAATCTCAGGTTGACGTGCTGATAGGCAAGTTGGAGCTGTTGGAGCGTGAACTTGCTGACACGAAGGCGCGAGAGAAAGAGCTTCAGCACGAACAAGGCAAATGCGAGTTTTGCTGGGGTCGAACACAGTGGGCTGGAGCTGCTAGCGCTAATGAAAAAGGAGCATCCGGAGTGGGATCTCGGCCGTTATAAGTCATATGCAGACTTGTCTGTTGCCTTTGCGTCATCGGACGGGGAGCACAGTTTGGACCCTGATGCCCAGGCCGTAGTGCGTGTGGACGCAACTCCTGCTCCTTCCCCTGCTAAGCTTAGCGTTTATGTTGCGAATGACTCAGATTCACTGTTGCATAGTCACGTTCGATAGTGGGCATGTTGCAGACAGTTTAGCCTGGGGTTGGTTTGCCCGAGTTGTGTCTTGTCCTCGAGGTAAGCTGCTGGAGGCTTGACTTGTTTGATTGGTCGGCTGCAGCTGCTGCTATGGGTGAGTTGTGATAGCTGAGCGTACGCATTGAAGCATTTGTATCGAGTCAGGTGTCGTAAGCTCGGGTTGACACACTATGTAGCAATTATTTGGGCAATGGCTAGATGATTTATGCGTCGGCGCGAGTTGTCTTTGCTGGTAATAGGATGCCAGTCCATTTGAGCGTGAAGACACTGACTCAACTAGTTTTGACTTTGCGACCTTTGTTTCGTAGGAGAGGAGTGGTTGCATGGCGAGCTGCTTGGGGCTCCCACCTTCCGAACCATCTATGTCCGAACAATGTGGACTACAGGTTCAGAGAGTAAGAATTTGGCGACTACGCTGAAGAATAGTAGTCCCGTGGCGAGCCGTCAACATCAGTCGGGGATTGACTAGTTTTCCACCTTTCAAACCATCTATACCTGCATGATGGGGCTACAAGTTTGAGTCAAAGGGGTTCGGCGACCATGTTGAAAAATAGTGGTCCCGTGGCAAGTCGTCGAAATCAGTTCGGGATTGATTAGACTCCCACCTTCCAAATCATCTACACCTGTGCACATCAAGCTACAAATTTGGGAGTTTTCGGCGACCACGCTAAAAAGCATTGGTCCTGATGCGAGCAGTCGGAATCAGTTCGCGACTAACTAGACTCCCACCTTCTAAACTATTTACACCCGCTCAATGGGGCTACAAGTCCAGGGTTGGCAATTCGGCGGCCATGCTGAAAAGCAGTTGTCCCGTGGCGAACCCTCAGAATTTGTTCTTGACTGACTAGGCTCCCACCTTCTAAACTATTTACACCCGCTCAGTGGGGTTACAAGTCCAGGGTTGGTAATTCGGCAGCCACGCTGAAAAGCAGTGGTCCCGTGGCGAGTCGTCGAAATCAGTTTGGGATTGACTAAGCTCCCACCTTCCAAACTATCTACACCGACGCAATGGGGACTTCAGGTTTGGGCTTTGATCAGAAGCTTTCATTGCCAGTCATCACTGGCTAGGCTTACCTGATCGGGTTCGGCGATCATTGACCACGAAGGGGGCAATGATCCCTGGTGAGTCATCGTTACCAGGCGTGAGAGCGTTGATTAGACTCCCACTTCCTAAATCATGGGGATCCGCACTGGGCGGACTGGGTGTCGGGACGTACCAGAAGTCATTGTCATCAGCCTCGGATGACTAAGCTTGCCCGATTGGAGAAATGTTCCGCCTGTTTGAGGGTGTGCAAACCCATGTCCGCTAGTGTCGCGCACTTTGTGGACAACAATACATTAAATTAAATAGCGATTCGTAGGTACGATCCATGCGTAGCTGACTTGGATTTCTGATGCTCGTGCCAAGCATGTACCAGAATACTATTTGAATAGTGGGTCGAGCCTATGGGCCTGCAGAGGAAGAGCTAGGGTTTCCTGTATGGTTGCGTTACGTATACAACATAGATCACACGGTAACACGTGTACGGCGTAAGCTGCGAGACGGTTGAGTATCGATTACTCCATTTTAATTGATGGGGTTACATGTAGCACCATCAATTGGACGAACGTGGTATGCACAGTTTCCTTGGGAACTGTCGTCTCCTCGTTTCCCATGCGATATTCAATGCTTGATAGTTAATGTTGGGGTGCCCGTTTGGTGAACCATCATGTCTATATAATGGTGTTCTCCAATCGTTGTAGGTACTATATTTTGCAGAGCATATCTCCTATAACGTTCTTGCTTGAATAAAATGCGTTGGGTTTTCCAAAGGCTGAAGGGGATTCGTCCTCTCTGGAGTCTTCGAATGTTCTAACATTTACACCGATCAGGCTCGATCATAATCGTTGTTATGCGTGGTCACCTGTTATAGGTGGGCACTTAGTTGATTTGCTAAGATCTTGTAATTTCTTTTCACATTGCGGAGAACTAGTCCGGGTTTCTATCAAGAGATACGCCATCGTGTTACTTCATGCCGTTTGTGTCCGCGTGTATGCAGTTCCCTCTGCTAACTCATGGCTGATCGAAGTGTTAGCGGATGCGCGGTGCTTCCGGTGGTGGTAGCTCTCAGTCACCCTGGGTACCGTGCATGGGAAAAGTGTTCTCGCTTGGTAGCACTATGAGACCATGACTCTTCGTCGCTTGTGACCATCCTCATATGCCTTATTCTATCCTCTTCGAGAGGCCGCAAACTGTTTGAGGAAGTCTGCAAGGGGGTTGGATGCCTTTCAAAGAAGTCAGCCATCCATTGTAATGTCTACATCGCTATTGTAGGGGCACTTTCCTGGGGTTATTCGACTGAGCAATCGATCGCTCAGTTTTCCCAATCCCCTATGACACTTTGTCATTTATCTTGGGAAGGGGTTGAACGAAGTCCATTGAATATCTTTGCTGTCACTTGCAAATAGCTTGCATGGCCTTCTCGGATACCTTTACGAATTAGATCGTCTAAGTGAGTCTTTACTTCATGTCGCATTGAATTTAGATGCTTGTAGTATGCAGTCTTTTGTATCAGCCTCAAGGTGCTTGTTGTTACATCTTTCCAGTAATCAATAGAGTTTGTTTTTGCAATTTTTTTCTTTATTTCTTAAATGATTGCAAATCACATAAGTCTTGAAGAACCAAAAATCTACATTGAATGTGGAAAAGGAAGTAAACAATAAAAAAGGACTAATTGTTGACGGAGAAAAATTGACCCTGGTCCTGATGTGAATTCGGATGGCCTTTGTGGATCGTAGGTATCCTCAGTGGACTGTTGAAATTTGCTAGCGTTATAGAGGTTGCTGAAGAGTAAACCTTGTAGAGGGGTTAATCTTCGCGCTGACGGAAGGTCAGGGGGTTGTGTTCCCGCGTGCCTTGGCCTCTGTCGTCATTCGACCTAGCATTGGTTCAGGCTGCTCCGCTGGATGTAGTTGGATCTGGGAGCATTCTATTTGTTTCAGTATGGCGTAATGGTAGCCTCGTGTCGTAGGTTGGTCTCTATGTATTGTCCCTTCGGAGTGGTTAGCGGTGTACTCAACGCACTGATGAAGGGTGGAGACTACTGCTTCCATTTGGTGGAGCCATGGTCTTCCCAAGATAAGGTTGTAGGTCGATGGCACGTCTACTACCATGAAGTCAAGAAACAAGACCTTTCTTGGCTGCGGCTTTCCTGCCACTATTGCTAACCTTATCTTTCTGATGGAGAAGCATTTTTCCCAGCTGAATCCAATCACCAGGTAATTTGTAGACGTCAGGTTTTCCTCTTTGGGGTCCATACTGCGGAACGCGTTGTAGAACAAGACATTGAGCGAGCTTTCTGTGTCCACGGAGAGATGGTACAACACTTCCGGGTCGTGTGCCCCTCTGCGAAGGGGGCTCTGAGGGTTGAGCCTCTCTGCCCTGGCGGCGGGCACAACGTTAGTCGCGCAACCTCCTCTAGTCCAATGAGAACAAGTAAGGGTTTGGTTGTTCTGTGCTTGCTCTTTGCCATCCCCCGGAGACGGAGTCCCGTGCTGCTCGTAGTCTCCATTAGCAGGTGGTGGATTTTGTTACGTGAGAGCCTCCATCGTGTTGTATTTGAGATGACAACATCTCTATTATGGGGTTCGTCGTTGTTGTCGTCTGCGCGGGGGCATGGGTCTGTTGTCTGTGCATGATCGGAATCGCCGAAAGGGCGGTACAACACCACCCTGAGTGTTTGTCATGTTCCATTGTTCTCCATTGTTGCGTGATCTAGTGGTCACCACGGACGACGCCAAACTGATGCAGTAGTTTTTCGCTCCTTGCTTTGACCTAGTCCCGCTGACCTACTGACTTGCACAAGTAACACACGTGAGCCACGGACCACCGTTGTGGTGGTCGATGGCATCTGATGCTAAAGTCATACAGGGATATGAGGAAGGTGTAATGCTGTAAACAGGGAATTTGTAGCATACCTTAGCTTACCAACCTCATGTCTTATTTATAGTGCATGAGTCCTGGTTTTACCAGGCCAACAAAGGCGTAGTTTATGAAGGAGATATTCGTGGAGATCCTTCCCTAATTAGGAATCATGTTGTAGGAGGGAAGTTCCCTGTTAGCTCTGTGCTCCTAGATACGCGAGAAATAGTTCTCAATCCAAGAGTAGTCCGTAGAAGGAAGTTTCCCTGCGTGGAATGTACTCTCGTATTTGTTTCCTAATTGGAAGCAGATAGCTGATGTAATTGCCTATCCGAAGCTGATCATCGAGATACTTGCCTTAGTAGAACTTACGGGTATTGAGGATAGTTATGAGGCATGTGGGCCTAGCATGCTGTAAGAGTTCGGGTCCATCTGGCGGACTGCATTAGGCGGGCTTGGAACCACTTGGGCCCAATCAGTGTTGGGCTAATGCTGGGGCCCGTAATTCCTCGAGATCATCATGACACGTGTATATTTAGGGATGTGACCGCTTTTGTGTATCATCAATAGCGTAGATCCAAGATACATGATCAGCTCGAAGAGGCCTCCTTCGGCACCTCCATCTGCCAAAAGTTATTAAATGAGTCCATTGGTTTTCCTTATCCGAAACTAGGTTCCAAATTTGTCTCCTGATCGCAACCTTATTATTAGTTTCCAAGTTCCTTGTCGCAAATAGTTTCCCAACTAATAAAGGCTTATTTACTTCGTTGATTTGTTCCTGACCATATGAAGTTCCTGCAACGAGCATTGATGTGTTCAATCACACCCTTTGGCAACACAAAACACGAAGTCCAATAGACAATCATGCTACTAACAACAGACATAACCAACACCATTTTTCCCACATACGATAGGTTGCGACCCCCATCCATGAATGAATACTTGACCTGATTTTTTACATGAGCATAGCACAATTCTCATAAGAAAGCCTGGTTGTAATGAGAGGCGAACCCAAATATCAAACCAGGAAGATACAATGTTGAAATCAAAGACCTGGCAATGAGTCTTTTGTGGCGTCATCAATCGCTTGTGAGAACAAATTGTTGGTAAAATCCAACATGTGTGGGCACACATATGTGTTTAATATGTATTGCTATCTTAAAGTATAACCCAAATAAATTATTATCTAATATGATTAATTGGGCTAAGGTATTAAAATTTCATGGGCTTAATGTGTAGATACACTTCTGGAATATGGTACTCAGTTGTGCGGGTGTTTTGTTTCTTCTGAAATTCCCTTCTACAGAGAGAAATATAGAAAAATATACGTTATCAACTGGAAGATCAAGACTCATCCCTTCCTTGAAGTACTATCATGGATCAAGGTACGCTTCCATTTTGTTCTTGTTGTTCTCTTTTCATTGATTCAATATGGAGCATACAACTGTATCTGTAGAATATTAATCTTATAGGTGGTATCAGAGCATACTCCATGATTGATTCTTTGAGAGATTATGAAATTTGGGATGAACTTTTGGCATAAAATCAAGTTTTTTACAAGGTTTTTTCTCATATAAAATGATTAAAAACTGAATATCAAAGATCAAAAATTGACAACAGCCATATATTTTCGGCTAACCCAACCATGATTGGGTGAAGAATCCGTGATTCATCCTTCCCTATTCCCTGTTTTTCTTTCTATTTGCAGAAATTGGGTAAGAAATATAGGTAAGAAAGAAGGGTCATTGGGTCGGGTCTTGGGCTTCCAGATTGGTTAATTATTTATAACTGTACTGGGCCCATTCTTATGGGCCACAACTTAATTGAAAGGTATTTGGGCTGTTGGGTCTGGGTCTGATGGGTTGTTGGGACAGGGTCAGATCCTACTAGGTCAGATGGGTCACCCTGGTCCAGTTCAGAGAACAGATTCTGAGCCACCCTGATAATATAAAAAATTCAGGAAATTAAATAATGGACCTTAAATCAAGTAAATCAGGTACATTACTTGGGTCCGTTATTTATTTATTTATTATTTTTCTCAAGGCAATTTATTTGAAAATTTTAAATTTAAATGTTTTTTTGGATGCATCTAATGACTTTTTTAGTTTGTCTAACATTTGATTGAACTAATTGAAACAAGATGTCACAAAAGTGCCATCTCTTATGTAGATTAGTTTATTGAGAATGTTAAGATGTTTGTGTTTGTGAGTTCATGCGGATATTAGCCGGCCCATAGGAAAGATAATATTTGGCCGAATTGCATACACACCTGTAGTGATAAATATGTGACAATTATAAGGTTTCCATGTGAATAATAAGCCGATCCAAAGATAGACTTATTGTTTGTCAGGAGTTATTGGCAATATTTAATCACCACACCAAGAGTACCATTTACAAGTTAATATTACTGTCCAAAGACTTGATATTAATGTTGTGCTAGGTATCTTGAGATGTATTCCATAAATGTTTGAATTTACAGATTGTTTATTTAGATTATGATGTGCACATGCATGCTCATTAGGTTAATTCTCAGTACAACTATTATGTCTGCCACTTCAATATCTGCCCATGCAAACAGTATTCCGATACTTAATGGGTCAAACTTCAAGGAATGGAAAGATAACGTCTTAATCGTTCTTGGCTGCATGGATCTAGACCTTGCACTAAGGATAGAGCAACCCGTTACTCTTACGGTTAAAAGTTCTTCTAAAGAAAGGAGGAACTTTGAGAAGTGGGAACGCTCTAATCGCATGAGTCTAATGATCATTAAGCGCGACATTCCGGAAGCCTTTAGAGGCGCAATATCTGAAGGGGTAACTAAGGCTAGTGATTTCCTTGCTGAAATTGAAAAACGTTTTGCAAAAAATGATAAGGCTGAAACAAGCATGCTTTTAGCTAGCTTGATTTCAATGAAGTACAAAGGCAAGGGAAACATAAGGGAGTACATCATGGAGATGTCTCACATTGCTTCCAAACTTAAGGCACTAAAGCTCTAGTTGTCTAACGACTTGCTCGTGCATTTAGTATTGGTATCTCTTCCTGCACATTTAAGTCAGTTTAAGGTCTGTTATAACTGTCAAAAGCAGAAATGGACTCTTAACGAGCTCATTTCATATTGTGTGCAATAAGAGGAAAGGTTGAAGCAAGAGAGATTTGAAAGTACTCATCTGGCAAGTACCTCTAAGGATAAGGGCAAGAAAAGAAAGAAAAATGAAGCTGCTAAGGGTCCAGAGCAAAAGAAACCTAAGGAAAATCAAAGATGTCTCTTTTGTGGAAAGCTAGGACATGTAAAGAAAGAATGTAGTCAGTATCATGCTTGGCGTACCAAGAAAGGTACATTCTTTACTTTGGTCTGTTCTGAGGTTAATTTAACTTCAGTATCTAGAACCACTTGGTGGTCGTAAGTGTTTCTATGCAGGGTTGCTTGAGCTATCGAAAGCCAAATGATGTTGAAATATACATTTTTGTGGGCGATGGAAAATCGGTGGATGTTGAGGCAATAGGGCATTTTAGGTTATTGTTGAGAACTGGTTTTTATTTGGATTTGAAAGACACTTTTGTTGTACCGTCCTTTAGACAGAATTTGGTTTCTGTTTCTTTATTGGAAAAATCTGGTTATAATTGTTCATTTGAAAACAATCAGTTTAGTCTTTCATCGAATTCAAATATTGTTGGTATTGGTTCATTAAGTATGCTTGATAACCTATATTTCCTTGATATTATTGCATCATATAATGAAACCTTGCATGTGGATTCTTGGGATACTAAACGCAAGCTAAACAAAGAAAATTCAGTAAAATTATGGCACAAGCATTTGGGTCATATATCCAAATCTAGAATTGAACGACATGTGTCAGAAGGCATTTTGGATTCACTTGACTTTTTAGACTTAGATGACTGTGTTGAGTGCATCAAGAAAAAACAGACCAAACAAAAGAGATTAGGTGCTAATAGATCTTCAGACGTCTTAGAACTGATACATACGGATATCTGTGGACCATTCCGGCCCTACGGCTTATTGGAATGGTCAACGATACTTTATATCATTCATAGACGACTACTCACGTTATGGGTACCTTTATCTCATTCATCAGAAATCAGAGTCACTCGATGTATTCAAGTCTTTCAAAACTGAAGTTGAAAACCAACTCAGTAAGAAAATTAAGAGCGTTAGATCTGGTCGTGGTGGAGAGTGTTATGGAAGATATGACGGTTCAAGAGAACAACGTCCATGGCCATTTGCTAAATTCCTAGTGGTACGTGGAATCGTCCCACAGTACACCATGCCAGGTTCACCTAGCATGAATGGTGTCGCTGAAAGATGAAACAGAACTCTTAAAGACATGGTAAAGAGTATGATTTGTCATTCTACTTTACCAGAATCACTCTGGGGAGAAGCAATAAAGATAGCAACTTATATCCTAAATAGAGTACCAACTAAAGCAGCTGCCAAGACTCCTTATGAACTTTAGACAGGCCGAAAGCCAAGTTTAAAGCACTTTCACATTTGGAGAAGTCCATCTGAGGCTAGGCCTTATAGGCCAAATGAAAACAAATTGGACTCCAAGACAGTAAGGAGCTACTTTATTGGTTATTCAGATCGATCTAGGGGCTACAAATTTTATGATCCCACAATTAGGTCTATTTTTGAAACGGGAACTGCGACATTTTTTGAGGATGTTGAGTTTGGGGGGAGAAATAAGGTAAGAGACACTGTCCTTGAGGAGGAATCGGTTTCGACTCCTACTACTGTTTTTGACAATGTACATGTTTCTGTACCTGTCATTGATCAACAAGACAATGTTGAACAACTCCCTGTTCAAATTGAAGTAAATGTTCCAGAGGAACAAACTCAACAACCTCAAGGACAAATCCCATTAAGGAGATCCACGAGAGAAAGGAAAAATGTTATTCCGGATGATTACATAGTTTTTCTCCAAGAACATGAGGAAAATGATGGATTGGTGGAAAATGATCCAATCAACTTCCATCAAGCCATGCATGATTCTAACTCTCAAAAGTGGATAGATGCTATGAATGAGGAGTACAAGTCTATGCAAGACAATCAAGTTTGGGATCTTGTCCCATTACCTAAAAATACAAAGCCCATTGGTTGTAAATGGATATTCAAAACCAAGAGGGATTCAAAAGGTAATGTGGAGAGATATTAGGCTCGTCTTGTAGCTAAAGGCTTCACTAAAAAAGAAGGCATAGACTATAAAGAGATTTTTTCTCCGATTTCAAAGAAAGACTCGTTTAGGACAATCATGGCACTTGTTGCGCACTTTGACCTTGAGCTACATCAGATGGATGTTAAGACAACATTTCTCAATGGCGACATTGATGAAACAATTTATATGGTGCAAGCAGAAAACTTTGTGTCTAGAGACCCGAAGAATCTAGTTTGCAAACTAAATAAATCCATCTATGGGCTCAAGCAAGCTTCCCGTCAATGGTACCACAAATTTCATCACGTAATTGTCTCATTTGGTTTCGAGACAAATGCAGTTGATAATTGTGTGTATCATAAGTTCAGTGGGAGTAAGCATATCTTCTTGGTTTTGTATGTTGATGACATACTGCTTGCCACTAATAACAAAAACATGTTGCACGAAACTAAGAGATTTTATCAACGGAATTTGAAATGAAAGATCTTGGTGAAGCTTCTTTTGTTTTAGGGATTCAGATACACCGAAATCGCTCTCGGGGTATTCTTGGATTATCACAAAAAGCTGTATAGAAAAGGCGCTTAAAAGATTTGGCATGCAAAATTGTAAACCATGAGACACTCCTGTAGCTAAAGGAGACAAATTCAGTCTTAAACAATGCCCTAGGAATAAACTTGAAGTTAAATAAATGAAAGAGATTCCCTATGCATCAGCTGTTGGGAGTTTAATGTATGTTCTGGTTTGTACACGTCCAGATATAGCATTCATTGTTGAAATGCTAGGCAAATATTTAGACAACCCTGGGATGGATCACTGTAAAGCAGCCAAACGGGTTATGAGATATTTGCAGAGAACTAAGGATTACATGCTTACATACAAGAAATCAGATCAGTTGGAGATCATAGGGTATTTTGATTTTGATTTTGCTGGATGCCAAGATAGTAGGAAATCCACATCAGACTACATTTATCTGTTAGCTGGAGGAGCTATTTTCTGGAGGAGTGCCAAGCAGACACTCATAACTTCTTCCACTATGGAATCATAATATGTAGCATGTTTTGAGGCATCCAATCATGGATTATGGCTGCGAAATTTTGTCACCGGACTGCGCATTCTGAGTGGTATTGAAAGACCACTAACGTTATATTGTGACAATAACTCAGCAGTTCTATATGCCAACAACAATAGGAGCTCATCTAGGTCAGATCATATTGACATAAAGTTCCTAGTTGTGAAAGAGAGAGTACAAAATAAACAGATTTCCATAGAGCACATTGGGACAAACTCCATGATTGCGGATTCGCTTACTAAAGGATTACCACCCAAGGTCTTTCATGAGCACACTCCTCATATGGGTGTTATATCATTTGAAGATATTTTGGTTTAGTGGGAGTTTGTATATTTGATTGCTCTATATTGGATTTGGACACATTTTGTGTATTTGGGTATTTTCTACAGAAATAAAGTATTCAGTTTATTCACACACTGGTTTATTGTGTTAAAGTACGATCTCAATAAAGTTTAAAGTAGGACCAGTTGGAAATAGACATGTTTAGATCACGTTACATGTAATTTCCATGCTATGCATCCATGATTGATCGATGTCATTTGATTGTATGGGTATACGTGACTATTGATGGATTTAGTAGCGCTAATTGTGACGAAAGTTTCTTTAATCCTATACCTGTATAGTCAAAGGACGATATTATTTGGAAATACCTTCATATGTGATAGTAAATTTTGAGCTCATTAGGTTATACACATTTTTTAAGGTAAAATATGTGGCCTAAGTGGGAGATTGTTGGAAAAATCCAACATGTGTGGGCACACATATGTGTTCAATGTGTATTGCTATCTTAAAGTATAACCCAAATAATTTATGATCTAATATGGTTAATTGGGCTAAGGTATTAAAATGTAATGGGCTTAATGTGTAGATACACTTAAGCAATTTCTAATTTGATGAGGGACCAAATTAGAAATTGGTAAGTTGGAATAACTGATGGGTTATGGTCCCCAGTTGAGCGGGTGTTTTGTTTCTTCTAAAATTCCCTTCTACGGAGAAAAATACAGAAAAAACATACGTTATCAACTGGAAGATCAACACTCATCCCTTCCTTGAAGTGCTATCATGGATCAAGGTACGCTTCCGTTTTGTTCTTGTTGTTCACTTTTCATTGATTCAATATGGTTCAATATGGAGCATACAACTGTATCTGTAGAATATTAATCTTATACAAATTATTGTTTTTTCCATTCACCTGCAACCCCAAGCATTCTTTAAGCTTTTTGAGCTAGCAGCAAAAAAATTGGCCGAAACCATATCACCATGAAATAAGGCAATAAAGTCATCTGCAAAGCACAAATAGGTGATTTACAGGTCTTTGCACTTGTGCCGAAGCGTGTAGTTGTTGTGAACTACTTGTTCATTGATAATTAAGTTAAGCATTTCCATAACCAATACGAACAAGTGACATCGGGCAACATTGCCTTATACCTCTAGCACTTTAAAATATCCATGTACAGACCCATTAATACTTATGGAGCAATTTGCAGTTGTGTGACAGGCTAAAACCCAATTAATAAACACATTGGGGAACTTGAAAACACGAAGAACATCTGTGAGAGCTTCCCAATGCACCATATCATATGCCTTTTTCAGGTCCATCTTTGCAGCAAGCCTAATCGGCCCAGTGTTTCGATGATAATTTCTCACCAACTCGTGCACATTATCTTGGATGTATTGCCTCTAATAAATGCAGACTGATTTGCATCAACAAGTACATGAATGACAACACTTATTAAATTGGTTAGGATCTTTATGAGATACTTATACAACACATTACAACATGCAGTGGGACGATACTCATTGAATGATGTCGGTGAGGTGACTTTAGGGACAAGAGTGATGGTTGTAGCGTTTACTTCTTCTAGTAATGGACTTGAAAAAGTTTTCAATTGCTTTGAAAAAATTATGGCCACTCACCAACAAACTTTGAAAAAATAAAAGGAAAACCTGTCAGGTCTTGGAGCACTATCGAATCAATGCTAGCCAATGCTCAATAATTTTGTCACGAGATACAACACATGCCAATTTTGTCGCCATGTTGTCAACAATGACCTGAAAGGGAACGAGACACAAAGTTAGGAATTGCATTTCATAATCCATGGTTAACTAATACCTCGTTAAAAAACATTTTTATGTCGCTTATGATTATATTAAGCCAAAAAATTTCAAAAATAAATGTTGTCAATTTTATAACATGATAAATTTACTCAAGCACTAAACTCAATCTATTTTAATTTACATTTCAATTACCTATTTACTCTAAAAAGTTTAGAAATAAGTACACCTGAATATTTTAATTGGCATTAAAGCATGACATAAAATGACAAGTTAACATTGTTCATTCATTATGTAATCACCTAAAAACCAATTGGATAAGTAAACACGTGTAAATACAATCCTAAGTCTAGAGATTGAACAAAATGCCCAATTAAAAACTTGATGTTCCTAACATTTTCATAAATTAAAGATAATAAAAAAATCAAATTTGTAAACCTACATCAAATTATAAAAGTAGGTTATTTTAATTAGTATGAGTCTATCAAGTCATTGTAATTATCACAATATCAAATACATCAATTTAATAAACTAGGTTGTTTTTATTAGCATGAAGCAATCAAACCATTATATTTGATTTCTCACAATATAAAAGCAATAAAACTCAATAGCCCCTATAGTTGGATTAAATTAACAAGAGAATCCCAATTAACAAGTATAAATTTCAAAACATCTATACTATGTAGTAGAAAGGGCGACAATTTCCAACCTTGGTGAAATACACGTGTGGGCATTGTCTAATTAGACAGACGCGTGTGCAGAAAACAATTCCTTCCCCTTGGTCTTCCTTTTCTGTACATCTCTCAAACTCTTACGTTACCTTCAATTTCTTGTAGTTGCCAACATTTCTTCTTCAGTGAAATTTATCTTATACTCTATAACACCTAATTTTTTTTTACATAGAGTTATTTAATTATTTTATCTATCCATTCTTTATTTATTCATTTCCTTAATTTATGGAATAAACTAAAGTCCAAACATTGTTTCTATTAGAGCTTAACTGGATAAAGGATGGTTTTAAAATAGAAATAACCCTAGCAAAAACAAAACCTAATAGGAGAACACACATCTTTTAAGACTTTCTCTCAAGTTCATACGCTCTTCAACACCTCCTTAGCTTGGAAAAGAAAAAGCGAAGAAGAAGGAGTATTAGCAAAAGGGGAAGGTAATTGAGAAGGGAGAAATGTATCATTCAACACCATAAATAAACAGCGAGTTCTTCTTTCTCTTTTATATATTTGGTTAGATTATTAACTAAATTAGGGTTAGATTAATATCTAAATTAGGGTTAGATTTTAATACACAAATAAGTCTAAAGAATCCATGTTTAGATAAAGGTTTTTATTGTATTCTTCGTGGGAATTGGTTGGGCTAAAGAAAAAAATCCAAAATCATGTTTTTGGTTTAATCCTCTAATACAAAATAGTTCTCTGCAATCTTAGGCTTTACAGTGGATTGAGACCTTCTAGAAGTCAAAATTCATTCAAATTAAATCCATAGGTTCACATCAAATTATGGGAAAATAGTTGTGGTTTGGAGTCCATCCAACAGTAAGATTATCATCGAAGCATGGAAAACTATCATTTCTGATTGTAGAAATCCTAAGGTTTTTGCAAAGTTTGTTTCACGGTGTTATTTGGCTTATGCATGAATGAAATTGAAATTGATATTATGGTTTGTACTGGATATAACATGAAATTTGTTGTTGGTAGTTTGTAAGATGTTGTTTTTAGTTTAATTGTCTATGTTATGCAAATTGATACATGATATTCTTACCTTATGTTATGTAATTAAAATGTTCGATGTGCGGATAGGATTGAATTTAGATTTGTGTTATTATGTCATAACATGACTAGTAGGTGATTGAGAATTTTGGTGGGATATATCCAATTTGTAAAAGAGGTACTTTATTCTCATAATCTTGTTATTTCTATATTAGTATTGTTGAGATTATGTATTTTGCATTGCTACTAAATGTTTGAATTGAAATCTTTGTTCTACAGAATTTGTTCATGAGATTGTTATGCTCTGTTTATGATTGACAAAGTGTCATTATGTAAGAATTGTGAGATATAGAATAAGCAATACGGATAACCTTGAGTTCATAAAATTTAATCATATTGAATTGTATCTCTTAAAACTATTATACCTCTTGTTGTTTTATGTAGAAACTAAGTAACATTCGGTTGAGTCTTGTTTAATAGGAAACCCCTTCCTAAAGAGAAATTAAGTACCATTCGGCTTGGATCTTGCAAAAAATGGGTAGCTTTTGAAATGCCTAAAATAGGCTTGAGTATTTATCCGTAAAAAATATTACGTGAGATCTTATACACCAATGGTTTCCCAAGAGTGGCTTGTATTGTTTTCTTATAGTTAGGGGTATCCAGTGATGCATGCCTCAGTGTGATGTTCCACTTAGGCATGGATGACGGATAAGTTCTTATTTATATAAGAGAGACATATTAATGTTTAAGGTAATATTTATATAAGTTCTTATCCAGTGATACATGTACGTTCTACACGAAGGCAATGCGAATGTGGTCAAGTCTAAGGTAATTAATGTTTGAGTTTTTATTAATTGAGATATTGCATCTACTTATTTTCTAACATTTTCGTGCCGGATGACAAATCTACTAACATTTCTATAGGTCAGACTTGTCATGGTCAACTTTCACAGAGTAATTATATGTAAGATAAATATTTACTTTATGTATGATAAAAACTTATTAGCATGAGATGTTGCCTCGTTGAGGAACTACATGTCTTTTAGGTGTCGTTTTCTTTTGTACATATGTAACTTCATCTCATCATTCTAGAATGAAATTTTTTACACCAGCTTAATTGCTGACCCGAATAAGTTTTTATTTCTTGAATATAGCCAATTAGCCTTTCTATTATTTGATAGCGCTCTTGAAGTTTTCTTTAGTGGGTCAAACATTATCAAATAATTTCATATATAAAGACTTTTGAGGGTTTAGTTTAACTTTGTAATAAACGTTTAAGTTGTTGGTGAAATTTACGTCCAAAATTTGGGGGATGCAGATATGCTTGTGCAGATTAAGGGATGTCAGATTGTCGAAAATCAGGGTGTGACATACTCTTAAAAAACCCTAGATGAGTTTGAGAAAGAGGGAAACTCATGAATCAAACGATCACTGCCCCTGGCAACTGTATTTCTCTTCTCAAAAACAATCGAACATTAGGTTCTTCTCTCTACTCGTCTCTGTTTTGTTTATTCTTCCTTAATTAGCTTATTTTGAGTTGTTTTATTTTGGAATGCAACAATATCAGAGGTTTCAACACTGTCAATATAGCCTTTGATGAGAGTGTTTCTTTTTGTGTGACTGCAGGAAAATGCCACTGTGCCCTATATTTCTCTCCTTTTCTTTTGATTTTTATCTTAAAATTGCATTTGTTAACAAAATTTAAATATATTTGAAATGAAGCCCTCCTCTGGGTATTCACTGAGAACTCACTACTCAATCACAAAGTTTATAACTGCTCTGCGTAATTGACCTATGTACTTTTTCATATTGGTTTGATTATGGGAAAATCTACATTTTTGTGTGAAAAATTTAGTGTATCTATGAGGTTTATTTGATATCGAATTGGTTTAGTTATCGTAGAGAGGCTCAAAGTACTATTCGGTTTTGTAGTTTTTTTTTTTTTTTTAATTTTTTTTTTTTTTTAACTCTCTTTTCATTTTATCATTTGTTATTATCTAATTCAGATTTTTAGATGTTGCATATGGTGATTGGAAAGAAGCAACACCATAACAATGGTGGCTCAAGTACTTATTCATTCATTTTCTCTATTCTTTCAACACCCCTGAATTTTACCAATTGGACTACTAACAGTAAAGTTGTGGAGCAATAGAGAAGAAAGAAGTTATACATTTATATGTTATTTTGCAAATTCATTAAGTTTATGAAGGAAAATCCCTAATGAAGAGTTGCTATCGTACGTAATAATACAATTCACTACACATAGGTACCCACCCCATTCTCTAAAAAATTTCTATTTTGTCTTGCTCTCTAACACAATCTTTGGTGAAAGCACTTTTTGTTTGATTGAAGAAGTAGTTTGTGTGGCTTCGAGTTTGGTTGAAGAAATTTGTGTTTGATTTATTTGAGATTTCCAAATTAATGTTATCTTAAGAGTGGTATTTCTTTTTTGTTTTTTTTTTTTCGACTAAAGAGTGGTGTTTTCTTTTGAGTTTTGGGTGTATTTCTTCGAAGTTACTAATATGTAGCCAGTTGCTCACTTGCCGATGTTTCTGGGCGTAAAGCTGGATAGATAATCAAGCTACAAGGTACATTGTGGTTTTGGTTTAAGTTAATGCAAATTTTTTAATGTCGCAGCCTATTTGATATGAGATTTGTTGAAATGAGTTATCCATATAGCTAAACTGTAGTAGTGGGCACCAATACCTTGCGGTTCTGTTTTACAGACCCATGAGCCTACAAGCCTTAACTGGTTCTATATTTTCATTGAGCTTATAATATTGTTGTTTGATTGTTGGCGGGTCTGTAGTAGCCAAGTTTGGTTAATAATGCTCAAATAATGTTTTGTGTCACATTAATATGATAAGTTCCTTGCAGCCCATCTTAAAATTTGTATATTATTATTATTATTATTATTATTATTATTATTATTATTATTATTATTATTATTATTATTATTATTATTATTATTATTATTATTATTATTATTATTATTATTATTATTATTATTATTATTATTATTATTATTATTATTATTATTATTATTATTATTATTATTATTATTATTATTATTATTATTATTATTATTATTATTATTATTATTATTATTATTATTATTATTATTATTATTATTATTATTATTATTATTATTATTATTATTATTATTATTATTATTATTATTATTATTATTATTATTATTATTATTATTATTATTATTATTATTATTATTATTATTATTATTATTATTATTATTATTATTATTATTATTATTATTATTATTATTATTATTATTATTATTATTATTATTATTATTATTATTATTATTATTATTATTATTATTATTTTATTTTATTTATTGTTATTTTTATTTGATTTGGTTTTGACATATCTTGGATGTATTAATTAGTTTCTTAAAGCTACTTTGTGCGACAATGAGTTTTTGTGTGGTTTGTTACTACAATATGTAGTTGCTCACCATCGAGCGATATAGTATGTCACACTTGGATACAATTGAATTAGGTTGTTTAAGTTCCTTCACTAGACTCTGGTTTTAGATTGGTATGTTTTTTATGAGAGTGAGTGGTAGAGCATGTTGCATAACAAGCTGCCAAAATATTAAGCAGCCTATATAAGCTGCCAAAACAGCTGCAAAAACAAGCCCCAGCTCATCCTGCACTATGTTTTGGGCAATATAACAGAGTGAGCATGAAAAGAGCCTCAGACAACAATTTCATGCAATCAAACAACACATGAAAAGAGTGAGCATTATCTGTGCTAGGCCAACAAAAACTAAGGCTCAGAACTCCAGGTTGCACAGAAAGTAAATTCAAACCTTTCATGCAAAAATTGTAGAACGAAATAATTCAAACCATTCATGCAACTCTTATATGCACCTTTCTCTTTTCCAAAGTAATTTGAGGAATAATTTCAACATTCAAACCATTCATGCAACTCTTATACACACGTTTCTCTTTTCCTAAGAAAGCTTTATTTTTTTTACAATACAATCAAAATAGTCAATCAAATGCACATTTTATATTTTTTTGTTACGTATATCCTTTTTTAAGGTTCAATACATCAATTACTGGCCATGTTCTCGTTAATTACCTAACACCTTCGAGGAAACCCTCCAACAAAGCATGTTCCCTCGAAAGAATATAGTGGACCACTGTATAAATGAATATGTGGCTAAACATGCCACACTAAACAGGGAATAAAAGGGATCTAAGGCAACCTCGAAGCAACAATGATCTGAAATAGTACTATGAGCTTTACTTGGTAGTAAATGTCATTTTCTATAATATCATAATTGTGTTCTAGATATGGCTAAGATTAATAGTACTATGAGCTTTACTTGGTAGAAAATGGTTTTCACTGAAAGAGCTAATTGGACTTTATTCCAGCAGATTGGACAAACAGAGAACTCCTGTCCAAAAACTGTGCAACACCGCACTCTGTCAAAAAATGCAAGGACTGTAAAAATGCAACACCGCAATGCCTTGCCACAACCTGCAACACACGGCTGCTGTTCCGTATCTTCGGCACGCCAAACCAATGACAGAAACCTGCATAACCAGCCTATTATCACAAAAAAAATACGTCTACAATGGTCAAGTTTTAATTTTAAAACCATTGGTTTAAGTTAAGAGTAGAAATATTATTAGGAGACAATTCCCAAGAACTGGGTAGATACTCATTAATCAAGCCATACATGTATGACCACAGTCACAGAGAGAAAACAACATTAGATATCTTCTAATCAA
Source organism: Berberis vulgaris (assembly GCA_963556465.1). Taxonomy (NCBI): domain Eukaryota; kingdom Viridiplantae; phylum Streptophyta; class Magnoliopsida; order Ranunculales; family Berberidaceae; genus Berberis; species Berberis vulgaris. The sequence goes on along the minus strand of OY747127.1, from coordinate 61,727,364 downwards.
TAACAAATACAAATATAATCTTAAGGTTCGTCTTTTCTAACATCCCACATCCTCATAGCCATTTGATTTCTATTGTTTGTCCACTCAGGTGTCCTAGCAATAACAATAGATTCTTCTTCTTCATCTTCATCTTCATCTTCTTCCTCTTCTTCACTCTCTTCAGATTCGTCATCGCTACAATGGTCATCAGGATCTCCTTCACGAAGGAAGTTATGAATCGCAGAACATGCTAGTACCACTTTTGCCTAGGTATCAATATCATGATATGGATGGTGCCTAAGATATGCAAAGCTCTTATTCAACAAACTAATAGTTCGTTCGACAACCGTTCGAAGTGATGAGTGGCGAAAATTGAATAATTCCTTTTCATTTGTTGGGCGTTGACCAGCAACATCGCGAAGGTGATATCGTGTACCGCGATACGGTGTCAACAATTTTGGTACTAGTGGGAATCCAGCATCAACTAGATAATATTTACCTATACATTTAAAAATGATACAATATTAGTATTGAGTTATTATATTTTTATAAACTTAGATAAAATCTATTATATTAACATACCATTAGGCACAGTTAAACGACTCCCGTTGCGACTCACGACACTTCGAAGGAGTCGACCATCATGAGCCGACCCTTCCCACCCAGCAAGCACGTAAGTGAACTTCATATCAAATGTGCAAGCAACAAGCACATTATGGGAAATGAAATTAAGTCTGTTACGATATCTAGCTTGATCTTCTTCGGCGACAGTGGCTTTGACATGAGTGCCATCTATTGCACCTACAACATCCTATATGAAATGTAACTAGTTAAATATTACTAGTAAAATAATATAATTGGCTATATTTAAATATGGTAAGTTTAATTTCTAAAGTAATTTCAATCTAACCTGAAAATGATGATGCCAACTACGGTGACTCCCACCATCAGTTGGGGAGTTTGCTTTTGTAGCAGAATTGACAACATCTTTGTGTAATCGTAGTATTGAAGATAACACACGATGAAAGTAAATACTAACAGTGTGGCCAGAACGAAGGAACCCGAAACACGAGCTTCGATTACGCTTATCATGTCCAACAGTGTTGAGAAACAAAGCTACTTGCTCTTCAACATCCAAATGGCGACTATTTCTTAACCCATACCCACGTAAGCGAGAACATAACCTCAAGAATATGCTTCGCTTCATTCTAAGTTGTTCATGGCATAAACGATCACTCTCACGATACATTCTTTTCAACATAGAACATCTTTCTTCATCTCGGTTGACAATTAACATTCTAGGAATGTGTCTCCTCCTATAAATGATCATCGTCATTATGGAGAGCATAAACATCTGAACTAGACTTCATCGTCGCTTGATTAAAATTCGCATTGTATAACACTGTAAGAGAATAAATTAAAAGTAGTTGTGGGACAATGAAAATGATCAAATAAAGATCAACAAAGTAAAGTCTAATAGCAATCAAAGTCTAATAAAGATCAAATAAACATGAAAGAAGGTGGAGTTTGAGATCTGAGATTGAAAATGAAGGATTGCCATGATTCTGTTTCGAGATTGGTCTTTCCATTGGTTTAACAATTAAAGTAATACAATGTTTTACTCCAATCAGGAAAAGTGCAAGGGTGGGTATAAAGTTGAATCATTGTGTTTATTGATACCGGCAATCACACTCAAACTTCAATAATTTTATTAAGAATTTGTTGCAATTTCACTTGCAACTTTTAAGAATTGAAAAGATTGAGGTTTTAGGTGAGTGTTGTATCATAATCATGAATTGTAGTGCTTAAGGTTAATTAATGTAGTTAGTTTATCTTTGTAGGATTATGCAGAGGTAGCTAGAGAACCTACACTTAGCCTAATGTTGGGTTCACTAACAATTCTATGTTGTTGAGATCTAAGACTAAAATTTGCATTGATGATGGTGACAAAGTACGAGAACCTACACTTGACGCAACAAGGAGCAGAATATCGTTGCTTTATCGAAAGCGGAGGCAAAGTACGAGCCATGACACAATTTTTAAGATGCTATGAATTAACTCTCTACTTGAGAAGATGGGCATTCTTGTTTCCTTGCTTGTGTGGATGTATTATGACAATTAAGCCTATGCTCCTATGCAGAAGAGGATTGTTTCTCTTGTACTCTCTATAATCTTTTCAAAGATGTGTTGGCTGATATGCTGTAAGACTCAGAAGTGGAGGGGGATGTTAGTTGAGGGTTCATATTTTTTTTGGGTGTGTTACGTAGTCTGTCTCTCTATGTAACCAGATGGTTGTAAACACTCATAAGTTCCAAACAGAAAAAAAGAAGTCATGATAGCAAGATAAGTTCTTTATCTTCTGTTTCATTTCCTTTTTTTATTGCATTTTACCTACAGTTGTTAACCTCAGAATTTTTCCCTTGGATTCTCACAAAATCCACAAACTAGGCCTTCTTCTAGATAAAGTTTGAGAAACATACAACTACTACAAGTCTTGAGCAGTTATTTCATAGATGGATAGATTTCCATATACTGTTTTTCAAAACATGACTTCTATGTATAATGAATTTTTCAAAAAAAACAACATAGGAGTCAACCACATTAGTCTTTGCATTTGCACTATGCTTCATTGACATCAATTACAAAGTTTTGGAGAGGGCTTCATAGAAGTATTAATGCTCTGATGATTGACTTACAAAGTTAACATTGTAACAAAACTGACAAATAAAACAACAGCACAGTGATGCCTGTGGCATCCTTCAACGCAACAATGGTAATTCTGTAACAAAACTAACAACTAAGCAGGCATCCTTGAATGTAAACATGGTAAATCTAATATAACATGACAAATGATACATCTACATACAAAACCAGTGTTCACACCCTCAAAACAACAAAATGCAGCATACTATTCCCATATTATTTTCAAAACTAGAACATACCCTTTACTTCATTGATCTGATTCACTAACCCATTCAATTCAAACACCACTAATCCTAACTGATCTTAAAAATCCCCAAATTGAACCCAAAATTGAAATTGTTTTACAAAAAATTAAGCCAAATTGATAGATCGGCAGATGAAGAGGACGAAATCTTTACCTGAATGAGTACTCTGTGAGTGCAAAAATTACGAAGAAAATTGAAAGAGTCGTAAACACAGTTTCGCTTCGCTTGAAACGTTCACACGCGCACACAAAACTTCCTACCAAAAACATGAGACAAATCAACATACAAAACACTGAATGCAAAGAGATCTAAGACGAGAATACAAGGAAATATAACTTACCTTTGATGAGAAGCAAAGCTTGTGTTGGAGGTGGAGATCAACCAACGAATTAGTTGAGAAGGATATGAAGAACAACAGATCCTTCTCCTTGTCAACAAACCCTTGAATTGGTTTGGTTTGGCTTGGCAATGAAGAGCAAATCGAGTGAGATAGGCGACGTAGGAGTCAGATCTGGTTTTGTTTGGCTTGGCAATGAAGAGCAAATCGAGTGAGATAGAAGAGGAAGAGCAAGGATTGCAGAGGAAAAACAGAGAAGGATATGAAGAACAACACAGATCCTTCTCCTTGTCAACAAACCCTTGAACTGGAGCAACAGATCGAGAGGAAGACTCGTGAATTGTTTTCCCAATATGAGTGAGGCGTCTGATTCCCACCATTGGTGGGAATCTATGGCACGTGATGGCATCCCATGCCCACCTCTAAAATCCCAAACAAACACTCAAAATGTTATTCCAAGTGGGAATAGGATTCCTATTCCCACGGAATGTGTGTAACCAAACACACCCTCAGATTCTACAAAGTAGAATTGGTTGGGGAATTGTAGGATCTTCCTAAAAAAAGATACTCATTATTAGTTTTAGGCAACCAAACACTCACAATAGGAATTGGAATCCAATTCCCACGGACAACTAAACAACAAAGTTGGCCAAATCCACGGCATGGGATGCCATGACATGGGAGGCCATGGAATGGGATTCCAATTTTCATCTTGGGACTCCATGCAACCAAACACCCACTGAGTGAGGTTTGATTTGGGTTTTCTTTTCCTTTTCTATCTTTCATTTAACCTTCATTTTATTATTAATACTAGCATATTACCCGTGTCGTTGGACTCTACATACACTCTCTTTTTTGTCGTTAATTGTTATAAATTGGACACCCTCACGACCATCCCCACCATTGCCCTCAATCAGTTCATAAAAAATTAATATTAAAATGTAATCATAATTTTTTTAGAATCAATTAAATGTTTCGGTTTTTTGTTTGAATGTTCATTAAAATGTTCGTACATTTATTTGAAAAACATTAAAAATACTTTAAGGCGTGAAAACATTAAAAATACTTATATGTTTTACTAGTAAAAATACATATTTTGAAATATCATGTCTTGAATACCCCCGCCACCATCCCATTTTCGCCCTCAATCAGTTTTGAACTTCAAGCTTATTCTAAAGTAAAAATATATACTATAAACTTTAGGATTAGACTCACTATAAATTTGAATCAGTTGGAGAAAGATTCAGACGTGAAAGTGAATTCTCCCCCAAACTTTAAATTCGCCAAAACAATAAGTTTAAGGTTTTTGTTTAAATATGCATTAAGATATTCGTCTCAAAATTTTTTTTTCTTTCTGATATTGAAAAATAATGGAAAAATACTAATGATGTGAAATGTTTTGGATGTTTTTCAATAATAAAGCACATATTTTAAAATTTTACCGCTTGTATTGATATATGGTTTTGTTGGAAAGATCTTCAAAATTGCATTTCAATGATATCAAGTTTACCAAAATCCGATAACTACGTAAATAGTTATGATAATTTTTATTTTAAAAAAAGTTAAATATGATATTTTCTCTCCACCACTCATACATTCCACAAACTTTTTTCACAACTTTTCATTTTCTTTGTCATTCTACATGTTTTATATTTACAAACTTGCCATCATGTAAATGAATCTCAACCCTCAACACATTTCCCAACTTTCAATTCTAGCCATCTTTTATTTCCAACCTCTAGTTTGTCACAGTCAGCAATGAATAGTAACACACCACTCTGAATTGTAATATAGATTTTTTTAGAGACAAACTCGGTTAAAATTAGAATCAATGAATGTTAGGGGCATTTGTTTGAACGTTTATTAAAATGTTCGTCCGTTTCTTTGAAAAATATTATACTTAGGAATGAATATAATTAAAATACTTACATGTTTTGATAATAAAATATATATTTTAAAAAATTTTAGTGTTTGTACTGATCATTGGTTTTGTTCGAAAAATCTTCTAAAATGCATTTCAACGACACCAAGTTTACCAAAATTTGATAACTACATAAATAGTTATGATAATTTTCATTTATAGAAAAAAGAAAACACAATACTTTCTATCCCCGCCACATGTACATTCCCCCAACTTTTTTTCTCAAGTTTTTCATATATTTTTGCCCCTCTACATGTTTTATATTTACAAACATACTATCATAGAAAATGAATCTCAACCCTCAACACATTTCCCAACTTTCAATCCTAGCCATTTTTTTTTTATCTCCAATCCTTAGTTTGTTCCAATCAACAATGAATATTAAACCACCACTCTGAAGTGTAATATAGATTTTTTCTGGAGTGAGAGCTTTGATATTGGCATATTGCTATAATAGTTTGTAGGTTTCATTGGGGTGATGAATTCTTGAGGTACTTTGCACATGTTGAATACTGATAATACATAAAAATGGTCACACCTCGGAGCCATACACGTGTCATGATGATCTCGAGGAATTACAGCCTCAAGCGTCAGCCCAACACTGATTCGACCCAAGCGGTTCTAAGCTCGCCCAACTACAGTCCACCAGGCGAACTCGAACTCTCGCAAGATGCTAGGCCCACACGTCTCACAACTATCCTTAATACCCATAGGCCATCTTCAGGCAAGTATCTCGAGGATCGGCTTCGAACAGGCAACTATAGCTGCTCTCTGCTTCTTACTAGGAAGCAAACGCCAGAGTATCTTCCACACAAGGAAACTCCCTTCTATGAATTGCTCTTGGATTGGGAACTATCTCCCGCATATCTAAGAGCACAGAGCTAACAAGGAATTTCCCTCTTACAGCACGACTCCTAATTAGGAAGGGATCTCCATGAAGATCTCATTCCTAAACCACGCTTACGATGTCCTGGTAGAATCAGGACTCCTTGCACTATAAAAAAGACATGAGGTTGGTAAGCTAAGGTATGTGACAAATTTCCTGTTACAGCATTACACCTTCTTCAAAACCCTACTTGACTTTAGCATCAGAGTGTCATCGGTCACCCCACGGTGGTCTATGGCTCACGTGCATTACTTGTGCAGGTCAGCAACACTAGGTCAAAATAAGGAGCTGAAAAATACTGCATCAGTTTGGCGTCGTCCGTGGGGACGACATAGTTCTTAACTTTACACTAAGCGTCATCTTTTTTCAAAACCTAGAGAGATGGTGACCACCAGGTCACGCAATAACATAAAACTAGGGGACACATCTGAAGCTCAGACTGTCCTTGTACCGCTTCTCTCGGGGAGATCCTATAGTGCACAGGCAGCCAACTCACGCTCCTGCGCCAACGGCAGAACCGTTGAACCTTGAGCCGGATGTACGATCTCTTTTCATACACCAGGCTCTGTCAATGTTTAAAACGCTTGAATCAATGAAGCAGAGCCTTGACGAGACACTACAGACGTATTTAACTGCTTTAACTGCGGGTTGACCACCGTCCGTGTATGCAATGACACAACGACTGTCTCAGCCTTCATCAACGGGTTGCGAAAAAAAAAGTTTTACAACCGTCTGATATTGGATCCTCTAGCAAGCATGGCGGACCTGACAAAGGAAACACAAAAATTCATCGTCTTGGGAGAAAAATGGAGGCGAATCAAACCCGGGGAGCCATTGGTCAACAAAGTACATGTGCTTCATGGAGCATATTCCGAGTCCGAACTATCCAACTGGTCCAGAAAAAGGGCTATACGAGTTATGATGATTCAAGCGATACGTGGCGAGCAGCCACCGCGACGTGGTCGGAGGCAAGGCTCATCCGCACCACTGGTATTTATGCAGAAGGATCTCTAGGGCATACATCTCCCGCACGACAATGCCCTAGTGGTGACAATTTCTTTGGCGAGCTGGGAGGTAAGAAAGTCCTTGGTTGATACTGGAAGCTCAATGAACGTCTTGTTCCTTTGCACGCTCCGCAACATGCAACTAGACGAATCAGCATTGACCCCTGATAGTCAACCAGTGACCAACTTCAGTGGTGAAAAACAGCTCCCCGTGGGAAAGATACAGATGACAATAACAGCGGGAGAGCAATCGACTCATAAAACCCAATTTCAAAGTTCATACTGATCAATGCGCCTTTGACGTATAATACGGTTCTAGGAAGACCTTGGATACATCATATAGGAACGGGGATCTCCACCCTGCACCAGTGCCTCAATTACCCTACAAACCAAGCGATCAGTACATTGAGAGGATATCAATTGGCGAACAGGGAATGCCAATACATGGTGCCTTTGCCTCCTGGTAGCCCTCAATAGGTAGCGAATTCAACGGCCAATACTACCTTCCGAACAGCCCGAAACACAGGAGAAGAACAACAAACACCAGGTATCGAGGCACTAGTAAGCCCTCGAGGAAGGCCCAATATCGAACGGCCAGAGGAAAAAACCGTCACGGTCTACCACGACAGCCCTCGAAACAGCAAGGCCATTCAGATCAGTTCCTGCCTAAGCAAGGTAGTGGCGAACAGCTTACGGAGCTAATGTAGCGACCAGGACATCTTCGCCTGGACCATGTAGGATATGATAGGGATCGATCCATCGATAATTTCTCATTGCCTCGAGGTCGACCCCTCGAAGAAAACGTCAGGCAGAAGAAGAGGCCTGTGGAGCCCGAAAGGAACGCTATCATAAATGAGGAGGTACAACGTTTACTCGACATGGACATGATCGAGGAAGCGCGATACTTTGATTGGTTGGCAAACACCGTTTTCATAAAAAAGAAAATGGGAAGTCGAGAGTGTGTGTAGACTACACTGACCTAAACAAAGTCTGCCCAAATGACAACTTCCCACTCCCCCGCATTGATCAGATCATAGAAGCCACTTTGGGACACAACCTACTCAGCTTTATGGATGCCTATTCAGGCTACAATAAAATATTGATGCACCCCCAGATCAAGAAAAAAACTTTTTTGTAACGGAAAGAGGAATATACTGCTATAGAGTAATGCCATTCAGCTTGAAGAATGCAGGGGCTACTTACCAACGATTGGTCAATCGAATGTTCAAAGAGCAGATCAGCAGAAATATTGAAGTATACATCGATGACATGTTGGTCAAGAGCCTTTGCAGCCCCGACCACATATGAAATCTTGACAAAACATTCAACCAACTCAGGAAATACCAGATGAAACTCAACTCACAAAAGTGCACGTTCGGAGTAGAGTTGGGAAAATTCCTAGGTTACATAGTAAATAAAAGGGGATCAAAGCCGATCCAAAACAGATTCAAGCTCTTCTCGACATGAAATCCCCGACCAATATCAGAGAGAACATCGGGGATCAGACTCACTCCCTAGGGAAAGAAAACTCACTCGATAATCTAAGGAGCAAGATAGGGCTCAAATACCAAGCTTTTTATAGGTGTAGTTCCGCCAGGCTTCTTAAGAGAGATTCGTTACACTTACTATAATTGATGACCATAGGAGTTACCAAGTTTTTTCATTCAACAGATAGCGAAAAGACAACAAAACAGAAAAGAATAAAAATCTTAGTCCAATCCTAATCCTAAAGTGAAGGTGTTACTACTACTACCTCTAAGTTCGAAGGCTGAAGATTTATTTCAGAGCCTGACTGGGAGGGTAGCAACACTCAACAGATTTATATCAAAGTCGTTCGACAAATGCCTCCCATTCTTCAAGATACTAAGAGGGAACAAAGGATTCTTGTGGAACGAGGAATGCGAACAAGCCTTTTTAGAAACTAAAAGCATACATGGGGAGTCCGCAGCTACTCTCGAAGCTCGCGATAGGTGAAACACTATACCTATACTTGTCTGTTTTCAAACACGTTGTCAGTTCAGCCCTTGTACGAGACAACCAAGGAACCTAGAGGCCTGTATACTACACTAGCAAAACCTTCGTAGAAGCAAAAGCACGCTATCCAGACCTGAATAAGTTGGCTCTGGCACTGGTCGTATCCTCTAGGAAATTGAGGCTCTATTTTCAGGCCCACTCCATAACGGTCCTAACCAAACACCCACTCCGCTCGGTATTGCATAAACCAAAGCTCACTACACCAAAAATGCCCATCCGCAACGGTTTGGGACCATGGGGGTAAGCTATTGCCACGGCTTAGGGTCCTGGCCATTTGAGGCATCGCCAAATCACCATTGACGGCTAAAAACCGTGGCAACACATATAGCCACGATTTTAAGCCGTTGCTAACATGATGGCCACGGTTTTCAGCCATCGCAAGTGATGGCCACGGTTTTAAGCCGTGGCAAGCATGAAGTACCACAGTTTTAAGCCGTGGCCAGTCAAAACAAAATTCAACAAAAAAAGAAATCTGGTTTGTTGCGATGGTTTGAAACCGTTGCAAATTAATATAATCGAAAAAAAAATTAAATTTTTTTTGTTGCTGCAGCAAAATCACAGCCCCACACCTGCAAAATCAGTCCTTACTAAGATGAATATTTTCTTCAAGTTATAGAGTATATCATAACAAAGCATCCATATAAAATCAAATCCTTAAAACAGTCAACTCAGACTACTACAAGGCAGCAACCACAACAATTTTTGCAAATGAATACTTTATTCCTAGATTGTAAGCATCTTAAGTCATGAACTAGTACACTCAATATTAGAACAGGCAAAAATGAGGAAATGAAGAAAATATAAGACATGGTATTGTATGAACCTGAAGAATCAAACAACAACGACAAAGTGCCTTTGCAGACTCTGTTATGTGCTCGAAGCTTTGCCTTTGCAGACTCTGTTGCTGCCATATAGCTTGGCAACTTTGGACTGTTATGTGACCCATTTTTCGGATATTCCTGCTTTGTTGGAAATGAAGTTCTCCTCTTGCTGGCCTTCTCATTGCTAGTTTTAACTTCCTTTGAAAACAACTCCTCATTTGTCACATGACCATTTTCTTCCTTCCCAGTGCTCTCCACAGTTGGTGAATCAACAACAGGATGAGCATCATGCAACTCATCAACTATATCATTTGCTACCAATGACTTCAGAGGACTTCCTCCATGAAGATCTTTAGACATTTGTGCATCCACTTCTTTCTTCGTCTTCTCAGAAAGCTCAACCATGCCCATATCTGGAACATGAGGCGCTGGAGAGCCTGATGCCTTGTTGGTGGTGTGTCTCGGCTTCTCAACCTCAGTCCCAACCATGCCCATATCTGGAGAACATGATGCCTTTGTAGTAATATGATTCAGTTTCTCATTCTGAACCTCTATCGTATCAGCAATCTCAGTTGTGGAGTTTGAGACCTTTGTAGTAATAGATCCCGATCGAATATAAAAAAAGTATTAAAACATAACAAATTATTTCAGATATCAGTATTGAAAATACAAATATGTATTCCTTTTTCACTACACCAAAAATACCCATCCGCAACGGTTTGGGACCATGGGGGTAAGCTATTGCCACGGCTTAGAGGCCTGGCCATTTGAGGCGTCGCCAAATCACCTTTGACGGCTAAGAGTTAAACTCCAAACAAATAGGAATTCAGGAAAAACACTTCTTTTGAAAAGATGCACAGGAGGTACACCATTGCTAATACATATGTAGCACAAGTACTCCAAAAAACCATTTAACACAAAGAAATGAAGAAAATGAGATAGGCTAATAGTCCAAAACTGCAAGTTCAATCCATTTAACACCAGCATGGTTAATAAGATAAAAGCATTATGATATGTGGAAACTTACAAATAATTAAGGTTTTTAAGGTCTCCCACAGATTCTGGTATCCCACCACTGAACATGTTGTTTGAGAGATCTAGCGTCTGCAGCATACCCAGCTTTCCGATACTCGCAGGAATAGGACCAAAAATGGCATTATTCTGCAGTAATCTACACGAGTGTAATAAAAGATTGAAAAGAAAAGAAAAAATTAGAGAGAGAGAAAGTGACAAATCAGAGGAAGGCTTGACAACAATCATATAATGATGCTGAAACATACACAGATCCAAACTCAGTCATGGTGTTTACATTTAAAGAATGTGGTGGTAGTTGTGAGCTTCATGCTCTTCTTTTAATAGTCTTCTCTTAGCTTTTATATAATTGGTTAATAACAATGTGGTGGTTGATGATGCATTCACATATAGTTATCTCTAACTTAGTAGGTTGAAGTCATTACACGACATTCTAAGTCTCAACTGTCAACAGATCTCCTTCCTACTTAAAGGAAAATTGGAAGACGTTAATTCAACTGACATTCCATTTCTGATCCTAAGAGCTAATAAACTCATAAGAACTATGCAAATTGTAATCGATATCACCTGAGTAAAAATAAAGTGGAGAATTTCAATCATCTGACAACACTAAGAAGAGAGAGTAGTTTTCGTTAAATTGCATTATGTGAATACTCAATAACGACATGCAAAGGGGTGGTTGAATGCTGCTATACTAGTGCTATTTTGTTTTCTGGTAAAATTCTCAAGGTACAACTCCTTTTGGCAGTTTAGAGGAAAGATTCAATGAAAGGAAAATGTGGTACTTTGGAAAGAGAATGGAAGAGTTATAGAACACAATCATCAAAAGAAATTGTTTATGTTATGTCACTTGACCTTCAGATAAGCAAAATATGAAGATTTTGTGTTTGGTGGGTTGATTTAGTGAGAAATGTAGTCTCTTAACACCTTTCTACCATGTTCTACATTTCTCTCATAAATCAAATTGACTAAAGTGACAACAGAGATAGTGGTTTTGACACACAAGCAACAAGCATAATCAAGCACTAAAAATAAATAAGACTAGTCTCCACTTACACAGATTGCAGATTACTGAGATTTCCCATCCATGGTGAGAGGGTCCCAGATAAGCTTTGACTAGGCAGCCCTCTGATAATACAAAACCGAAACAACAAAAATAAAAAAAAATTACTTTCCAAAGAGAATGACTTCTTAAAGAAAATGATTTTGATGGAAAGTATTTTTGGTATTGTTACTAGGAAATCATCTATAGTATACAAGGAAGATAGATAACAAACTAGAGTAACTTACACAGCAACCACGGAGCCTTCAGTGGAGCAGGTAACCATCCTCCAGCTACAAGGGTCCACTGAATTAATATCCCAACTCTCCAATACATTATATGGATCAGTAGAAATATTGATATTTGTCACAGGATCTTTAAATGATTGAATGGCTTTTGCAGCAGCAGTGCATCCCATGGCATGGGCAAAGTAAGAGTGTCCATGCAGAAGTGCCATGAGCTGAAAACATATCAAGTGAAAACATCTCCAAATATTGATTAATATGCAGAATCCCAATACCGGGTAACCACAAATCATTCAGAAAAGGAATACTGAATTGGTCATTGGGGACTCCATTGAGACCTATCTTTGTTAAACATGCAGTTTTCATGTAGGTTCTTGCTCAAACATCTATACCTTCCTTTTTTATCTTTAAGTCTGACACTAAGGATTATAATAATAACAATTAAGAAAAGAAAAGGGAGAGGGGGACAGGGACCAGGGGTCGGAACACATAATCTAACTTCAAACATGTAAACTTGGACAGGCAGAATTAAAAGTAAGCACAGTTGTCCTGCCTGGTTCTATAATTAATGCTCCAATGTGACCTGAACCAGATCCTAATAATGATAAGTGCTGAGATATATATGTTGAATAACTTCTGTTGAAGAGCTCGTCACATGACCTGAAGGCTGTAACGAATATAAAGAACAGGTTTCACCATGAGAAAATGAATACAAACTCAATAGCTGGAGGTGAAAAGATTTCAACTCACTCAAATTTTCAGGGCACAGATTTTCAGATTGCAGCACTTCTTTGGGTAAGAACCCATACCATGGTTGCTGTAGGAATCCCGTATACGACGAGGGAGCCTGTGCTTCCATTGCTCCCAAAGTATCACCATGATAAGATCCATTAAGAGCCAAAACCTGAACAAAAGAAACAAGGGTTAGGACAGCTAGTTCATCACTTTATCTATCTGCATTAAGAACTGGTGAATGCTTTTAAGTGCTAAAATACATTAGTCTTCAAAACAAACTAGAATTCAACACTCTACGCCTGTAAGAAGTACAATTAAACGAACCTGTGCAAAGTAGCGGCTTGAAACCGAGCTAGTCTAATTTTCTGATGCACATAGACCATTTTCTTTCTTCCCCAAGAACCTCTTCTCATCCATTCGCAACAAACCTCCTCATCATCATCATCATCATCAAAGCCCATTCCCGAGATTTTCGGGGTCGGCTACATGAATTTTGGTTCTCCAAGCAATGCGATCTTCCCACATTTCCTCACCTAATCCAAGCTCAATGATATCTTCATTCACCGTCTTCATCCAAGTTTTCAACGGTCGTCCCCTCCGTCTACAAACCTCCTAAATAAACAAAATTTGAAAAAACCACTACTTCCCAATCCCTCATTAGCATCCATGGTTCATTCCAACAACACCGAAGGCATCACCGACGGAGCAGTCAAGGGACTGTGAAAGACTCAGACGCACACACTCAGTCAGATTCCAGACAGCCAGCAATATCTTGCAAGGGAAAAACTATTCTCATACTTTTCTTAGAAAAACTATTCTCTTTTGTAGACAGTAAGTAATATGAAATGATGATAATCCTATATGCAGGGTGCATAACTGGGGTGAAAAGTCATTCAGAAATAACAATTCCTTCAACTCTTCTACTAATGGCTCTAGGTAAACATCAATATTCTTTCCGGGTGCTTTTGGCCCTGATATTAACAAGGTTAACAAACAAAACTCCTTTTTCATGGATAAAGAAGGTGGAAGATTCAAAGGTGCTATTATTACTGGCCAACAACTATAAGCATTACTTAGATTTCCACGTGGGTTAAAACCATCAGTCGATATTGCAAGTCTCAAATTCCTACTATCAGAGGCAAACTCTGGCCATCTCATATTTGTTGAAGTCCATTGTGCTGAATCACATGGATGTCTCATCAAATTCCCATCTGAACAAGCATCCTTGTGCCAAGTCATTGCTTCAACTATCCACGGTATGCTAAAAAATCTTTTCAACCTTGGAATCAATGGAAAATACTTTACAACCTTTTTAGCTTCTTTCCTGTATACCTTGCCAGACTCGTTGTCATCGTCATCCACATAAACCTTATACCTACCAGAACCACATTTGGACAAGTAACCAGACCCTCATATTCTTTCCAATAGAGTATGCATCCATTGGCACATGCATGTATTGTCTTACATTCAATCCCCATATCTTTAATTGTGTTTTTCATGTTTGGGTAGTTATCTGGCAAATTACAATCATCCGGCAATAAGGTTTTTAGCCATTTTAACAACATCGTCACACTATTACCACTCCAACTAAAACGAGTCTTGAAATTCTGCAATTCAATAACGGTGGACAACGTGGTCTTATCCTTAGGACACCCATTGTACAAAGGCACAGTCGCTTTTTCCTTATACTTTTGATACTTCTTGTTCATAATTGTCTCAGGTTCACAAGAAAATTCCAGACCACCTTTTGGATTACCGCCAAAACATTCTTCGACGGTGTCATTCAAGTCATTTATCCCATCCTCAGCCTCCACAATTTGCATGTTGAGGAATACATCATCAACTAGGTCGCTCATCCTAGGATATTCAAAGGCATCATCAGGTTCAACAACTTCTGTCATAGGTACATCAATCACCTGCTTGTTTATATTCTCTCCATGATGTATCCACGTGACATAATTAGTATCAATGCCATGGCTTAACAAATGAACACCTATGTCGTCAACACTAATGTTTCCCCTCGAGTTCCTACATCGAACACATGGGCAAGGAAAAAGACTCTCTCCATTTGCATTATCCTCAACAAACTTTTGGAATTGTCTAACGCCGTATATATACATTGCACTTCCCCGTTTGTTCATCCATGACTTATCTAAAGGAATTGTTGACATTTCTACACACCAAAAATTAAAAGATTAATTTTAGTCAAACACTCATGAAAATTAGGTGACATATAATAGAATAGGACATAGAATAGGACTATTGATTCCTTGTCTAAATGTAGATTTATATAGATGTGTGGTGAAAGATCACAACTTTCATATACGCTCATCTCCCTTTCATTTTCATTTAGACTTTGAAATAAAAACCTTCAGTAAAAAAAATAGTACAAGCAAAGGCCAGAGTGGAATCAAGAACACATAATTTGAAGGTCTAAAATATTTTAAGTGGGTGGACATCATGGAAATTTTTACAACAACATGGTCATCTTCTCTTGTCACTTGTTTTCTATATAATTCTGCTATCTTTGTAATCAAACACAGCCTTAAAAATATAAGGAATCTACCTAGCTAACATGACTAATAAAAGGACATTTGATGCGAAAATTTTGCCACTTGTGATGTGAAGTATATGTCTATGTACTATGTGGTTCTCCTTTAAAGACTGAAATATATTTTGTGTCGACCACTACCACCACCACCACATAGTATATACTTCACTACTATCCAAGAACTAAGTCATGATAGGTACATGTAAACAAACATATATACAAACAAATACACAATTTACAGAAAATATTTGTATAACAAGCAAGATGAACATCATCAATTCATTTGAGAAAATTAAAAGCTAAATAGTTATTCAACATGAGGTGAAAACTAGTACCATCTTAATATAATCCAAGACATGATAGAAATTGTTACCAATTGTTGAACACATGTGCACGCTTATGAGAATATGGTCTAATTTCCATTGCTAGTCTTGCTTAAAACATACTGACCAAGTACCTAATGCACTCCCTTGCGATTTTATTTTAGAGTGGAAATATAAGAGATAAAGGTCGCTAATTATGTAACAAGTTTTTCTTTAGTTACTGTTTTCTTCTCTTAACACTAAAATTCATAATTTAGTATAGTTAGGTTTGATTCTTTTGAGTATAGTTGGGTTTTATTCTTTTGAGACTAAGTTATTAAATTCGTAGTTCAGTATACTTAGGTTTGATTCTTTTGAGTATAGTTGGGTTTTATTCTTTTGAGACTAAGTTATTAAAATTTTGGATATCCATCAAAGCTGTATGTTGAAATAATCATATAATGAGCATCATTTGTTCCTCCTGTAGTGAATCGTCTGATATTTGGCCTCCTGTACATTGAATGCAGAGAAGGATACATCATTAAAATGGTGGGGTAACAAATATGGATTCATCTCTGGAGGTTTTCTTGGAGAGCAATCTGCGAAACGCAAGCGGAATTCTGAGGTAGCAAATGCATCAAACAAAATAGTTGCATTTGCGGAGGAAGATCAAGAGAATCTTTACAAGCTAGTCCAGGTATTTCCTCCAAGTAAAAGATATAATCAAATGACATCTCTGCTCCCACAACTTTTTTCATTTATCTTTTTATGCAACTTAATTTACTCCTGATGTTATGTGACCCTGTCTCACAAATTGGTGTCCTGAACCACCTGAACAAATAGACATGATAAGCTTTGGCAAAAGTTGACGATTTTACTGTGTATGTGGTACTAAAAAAATGCTTCTGAAAGGATGTTTAGGGCTTTAGGCCACCTTAGAGCTCGAGTTTATTCTGTCTTCAAGACTCATTTATTTGGTTATATATAGAGATCCTTCAAAAACAATCAGAATAAAGAAGCTACAAAAAAACCTAAATGGCTTTTAATTTTTCCTCCTAGTATGACGACCAATTTAGCAATTGGACCTCCACTTTGTCCAGCTGTTTTCTTAGACCCCAGTTTCAATTAGGATGAAGTGAAAAGACCACCCTAGTTCCCGCCCTCTATTTCTAGTGCAATTCAAATTTCCCCTCGCAACAATAGTAATATACCCTCCTCAAGCTGGCTTGCGATATCATTACAACGTCTTGATACACATCTCGAGGACTGATAAATGGCCAAGATTCATCTTTTTCAAAAATACACTTAATATAATAAAAAGGTTTATTTTTATTAAAAAATAGAAGCTAAATTTACAATTATAAAAGGAATTGGTAATAAAAAATTGTTCATCCTCAATTGTGGTCTTAAAAAAAGGCTAAAACAGAGTTGGGTTCTGATTACTAAGTTGATGCTCAGGGCAAAGTTAAATAATCCTGAAAGGAATTGGTATTTACAAAGTACACTTGTTTAATTGTATTCTTAGAATGCACAGTTATGTTTTAATTCGGACACCATGCTTATATCATCAAGTTTCTCTTTGAGATTCATTTTATTTATCTCTTTATTCAGGATCCCTGATACTGTAATCCTCCTCTCTCTGCTCGCACTTCCCCATCACAGAACGGGGATTGAGGAAGGAAATAAATTCTTAAAAGTCAGGACATGAATGTTAAGACCCAAATTTTATTGAAATCAATAATCGTCCAATGTACTTTGTCCAATATTGGGCACAACCCTTAATGGTAGGAAGAGTTCATGCCATTTCAATTTTAGCTACCTCTTTAAGCTCTGCACTGATGTCCAATATTGGATACCCTTTTCTCAGTAAATTCACGCCTTTTACTGGGTATCCAAGATCATCACTACTTCCAGTCCAATTTCTCATCTAACTCATCCCAAAGACCTAATTTTTACACATTCAACAAATTACATCTAAAACCACTACCCCAAACAGACACTGAAATCAGTTCACAAATCCACCATTCCACATTGCAATCATCACAATCAAACTAAAGAGGATCTGGGTAATATAAAGTTTGAATCTTTGATTGCTTATAAAGTAAGAAAATTTAAAAGGAACCCCATTGTTTGACAGATAAGCAAAGACACAGTAATTGGAGATTATGAACTTAAAGAGAGAGATAGAGATGGGTACCTGATGAAAACTTGAAGAAATGGGGATCCCACGCTTTGATCTCTGCTGTGTTTTGCTAAAATGGGTTGGAGAGGAAAGATCTGCTTTGCTGAAAGAAAGAAAAAATTAGATCTAAAACAGATTTGAAGAAAAAGAAGAAGAAGAGGAGATCTAAAGAAGAAGAAGGATCTTACCTGGAAGGAGATCTGAACCGAAGGAGGGACGGAAAGATCAATGTGTTCTTCTTCTTCTTCTTCTCACCAAACTCAGCATTGGAGGCACTGACGAACTCTCCTTCAAGAACCGGAGGAGGGACGGAAAGATCTTCTTCTCCGTCGCGATCGCGCTTCCTGATTCGGAACAGATGGTGGCTGTGCTTTCGGGAGATCTGTGATGTTAGGGTTTGAAACAAAGGGTTGAGAAGTTGAGAGTTGGGGGGAGATGGAGCGGGAACGCCAATTTTTTTCACAACCGCAAAATTTTTTTCGCAACCGCGAGAAATCAACTCGAGTTCTCCACACATGCACACGCAACACACGTGCATTTTCGTTTTATAGCCACGGTTTTAAGCCCTTGGCCATTATAGCCATGGTTTTTGGCCGTGGCAAATAAACCAACGGTTTCGAGCCGTGGCCATCTCCATGTAGCTAATCAAGCCTTTTGGTGTAGTGGCTGTCTGGTAGGATGGTGAAATGGTCTGTAGAGCTCGGGTAGTTCGACATAAGCTACGCTCCAAAAACCGGCGGAGAAGAGTCGAGGGTAGACTTTCAACCATCAGAATCAGATGTCCAAGCATGGACCCTGCACTGCCGCGAATCTTCAATAGATAGGGCGAGCGGAGCATGGATAAAACTCCACTCCCCCAACGATTATACTCTCGAAAAGGCCGTCAAATTCGGCTTCCCCACTTCAAATAACGAGGTCGAATACGAAGCACTCCTGTTCGGCCTGAAGCTAGCTTTTGGGATTGGCATAGATCACCTAACAACATACAACGACTCAAGACTAGTGGACAACCAGGTCAAAAGATATTTCAATAGCAAAGATCCCCGCATGATAGCCTATCGCCACAAGGTACTTGGCGTAATAGGCAAATTCAAAAGTTACCAGCTCACACAACGCCCCCGAAAAGATAAGCAAAGAGCTGACGAGCTAGAAAAGAAGCCTCATCCTCCAACGAAGTTTCCAGTGACCTCATCAAGTATCAAGAAAAGTCAAGCCTCGACAAGGATGAGCACAAAGATATTTGCGTTGTTGAAGCACATGCAAATTGGATGGCTCCGAAACTAGAATATATAGCGTCGGGAGTCCTACCGACCGAGAATGTCGAAGCAAGAAGACTTAAAAACAGAGTAATAAGTTACAGTCTCCTAAACGACAAGTTATACAAGAAATCGGTGACATGGCCCCTGCTCCGATGCCTATCGCCTTAAGAGGCAAACCAAGTCTTGGGAACTATCCACAGCGATATTTGTGGGAATCACCCAAACGGGAGAACCCTCGCCCATAAGGCTCTGACTCTAGGGTATTATTAGCCAACCATGCAGCGAGACTGTAACGACCCCAATTTAGCCATTACGATTTTTTTATTTTTATTTGTTTGGGCTTTATTAAATTTGAGATTTAGTCATGGTATAACTAAATAAATGAGAGGGTGTAATTAACAAAAAAACCCCTAACTTTGTAGGGTTTTACTTTTAGTTAGTTAAATAGAGGCTTGGGCTTCTTCTCAGCCGACTTAGAAAAAAAAAAGGAAGGAGAAGAAGAGAGGGAGCAAAAAGGGTGAAAGAATCAGGAGAAAGAAGAAGAAAGGAAAAAGGTGAGTTCTTATTTTCCCTAAATTAACCGTCTGTTTTATTCCCATCTCTGTTTTGGATGTCTTTTGAAATATGGGTGTAAGGGGATTGTTCTTGTTGGAAAATCAACTTGATGCCATATAAATCAACTTGATAATGACATAAATTAACTTGGGAATGACATATAAATCAACTTGATAATGACATTCATTTGCCATATGACAAAATTTAAATTTAATAATTACTTTGCCATCTACTTTTACTTACTTGAGAATACTTTTATAATTAATTTTTTCTACTTTTATCAAGTAATTTAATAATTATTTTTACTTGAGAATACTTGTGGATGATCATAGGTCCGAAATTCCTTAGCCATCTACTTTATTTTGATGATGACATATACTTGAGAATACTTGATAATGACCAACACTTGGGGATGCTATAATATGCGTCAGTGAATGCATGACATTCACTTGAGGATACTCTATCGAGCCTGCTGGAAACTATTCTATTCACCTTATGCTTGTTTTGTTCACTTTAGTTCTTTCAGGACCTTTAGTTGAAACTTTATGCCAAATATTTTTAAAATGGTATTTATATGGGGATGTACAATAATGAGGTTCGGAGTTATGATTGTTATACACTAATGAAAATTTGAGTATGGGTTCATATATATGTTGACTTTTTATATGCTAACGATACTTAAAGTAAAAATACATTTCGTGATGGATTGTATTAGGCTCAATAAGGAGCTACTATTGGAAGTATGATTTCCCCATGCACATATTACTATTGATATAAAGTTGATTTATGAATATGTTATGTTTCCCCGAAAGAATGGGATGAATAAATGACAAAATGTCATTGTGAAAGAAAAGTGAGATATCACAATAAAGGATATGGTTATACCTTGGTTCCCGAAAATTTAAATCACCTGGAATTGTATCACTTAGAACTACCACACCTTTTTGGTTTATTATTTCCCCTATCTTAATAGAGAAACTAAATAACCTACGGGTTGTCTTGCGGAGGTGGGGCGCCCATTTCTTACTAGAGAAACTAAAATAACCCTCGGGTTAGTCTTGCGAAAATGAGGTGAATTTGTATGCCTAAGATAAGCTTAGATATTTATCCGTAAAAAATGTGACGTGAGTTTATGCGCATTGATAGCCCAATAGTGGCTTTTAGTACTCATATAGTTAGGAGTATCCGCGATGCATGCCTGTATGTGATGTCCCCACTTGGGCATGGATGACGGATAAGTCCTCCTTTATATGAGAGAGGCATACGGACATGTATGTTCGTGATCAATCCGTTAAAAGATGAATCAAAATTTAAATGAAAATGAGTAAATTATGTGTATATTGTTTTTAACCCTTTTTATGCAGGATGACAAGTCCACTAATATTTTTGCAAGACATACTTGCCATAGTCAACCCCTACAGAGTAAGTGTAAGTAAATGCACTTTTACTTACTTGTTTTACATAAAGGCCTCGTGGAGGAACTATCTATTTGTTTTGGTTATGTTGTCGCATTTTAATGTTCTGTCATGTTATGATATTTCTTTTGTTGATTTTTGGGGAACAAAGAATTTCACACCAGCATTATTGTTGACCCAAGTGGGCTTTTGCTTCTTGGGTACATTCTTTTGGGAATGTAGCCGACTAGCTGATTTTCAGGGTTTAGTAGTCGGGCGAGCTTAGAGCAGTTCGTTTCGTTCGTGACGAGCCTTGCCGGGAGTTGCGCGTCGATCGAAAGATTAGGTCATTTTTATTTGTAGGTGACAGTTTCATTCCTTGTAATAGAACTTAAAATTATTTATTCTTTCCTGGGAGAGATACATTCGTGATTTGTTGAACTTGTTAGCGTTGGCTCTACAAGCTTTAAGTTTTTCTTCCTTTTGATGGGCTTTTAGATCAGTTGTTTTATTTTCCTCTAATTTGGTAAATTGTGCAATTGATTATTCCTCGTAGATGCCAACTGTTACTGTTAGTGAATGACAATTCACGTCTCGAGTTTTGGGGAAAACGGATAATCCTACTTGGATTTTGGGATTTTCATTTTCTTTGAAAATCGGGTCGTGACAGTTAGTATCAGAGCACAGTTTACCCTAGGCTAGGGAGAGTCTGGGGGATCCTCGGAATGTGGTTATGGGTAAGCTGTAGAATGTTTTGTGGATCTTATGGAGTGTCTAATCATTTACATTTTGTGGATCTTATGGAGGTCCAAATGGGAACGGTAGCGGAAGCAGTGGAAATGTTGTTCCAAATGGAGAGGGAAATGAAAATGGAAATGGTCATGGTGATAATACGATCCAGTTGAGTCAGGCTATGATGATGCAATTGCTACAAGGATTGCAACAGAATAGTAATCAGGGTGACCCTTTTGCTAAAAGGGTTAAGGAGTTTGGGACATTGGGTGGTAAGAGGTTTACCGGAGAAAATCCGAGAGATGCAGATGTCTGGGTTCAAAGTTGTGAGACTGTTTTCAGGAGGATGCGACTTATTGAAGTCCAAAAATAGGAGTTAGCTGCACATCATCTAGATGGTGCTGCTAGTTACTGGTGGGAGGCTTTACCACCCTCTATTGATGTTGCGGTTATGACATGGGATGACTTCAAGGATCGGTTTGAGAATAGATTTGTGCCTAATGCAGTTAAGGCGCAATGGGCTGCAGAGTTTAATATGTTGAAGCAGACTGGGAGTATGACTGTGGAGCAGTATGTCACGAAGTTTAACGAGTTGTCGTGTTATGCTCCGTATTTGGTGGACACACCAGAAAAGATAAATGTCAAATTTATTGGGGGTTTGCATCACTACCTGTCGAGGGCTCTTCTCACCGCTGACAGGGAAAGTTTTGACAGAGTTTTGGATTTGGCATTGAAGTACGAGGAACAAAACAAGATGTATCATGAGAGTAGGGAGAAAGGCAAGCAGAAGTTAGGCGAGGCGTCAGGAAACACTCGTCACCAGGGTGCGACGCGTGATAATCGTAGTGACTGTAGCCGTTTTCTTCCTTATGATCAAGGGCAAAGGGGCCAACAGTTTCAGAACCAGAAATCTCAAGGTGGGTACCAGAACCAACAGCAGCGAGGAACCCAGTTTCACCGTCAGAATGGTAATCAGTTCCAGAGACAGGGGTACGATCATTTCCAGAAACAAGATGGTAATCAACATCAAAGGCAGAATGGAAACCAATTCCATCGTCAGGGTAACCAGAGACAAGGTTATCAGGGTCAGCGGAATTAGACTACCCAAACAGCATCGGGGGGACGAACAATGATCTGCTTCACTTGTGGGCAACCAGGTCATCGAATGCGAGATTGCCCAAATAGTAGGAATGCGCCCCAGAATAGGCAAGGTCAACCCACCCAAGGGCGTGTATTTGCCGCCTTACCAGATCAGGAAAACTTTCAAGGTACTTTTGATTTTCCTATCTCTAATATGAAGGTGTTATTTGATACTGGTGTATCATACTCTTTCATATCTCGACGTTTGGTAAATCAAAAAATGTTGGAAACTTTGCCACTTGCTATACCCTTATGTGTTACCACCCCTTTAGGAAGCTCAGCGACACTAAATGAACTATGTAAAAATTTTAAGATTTCCTTCCTCGACAAAGTATTCCTAGTCGACTTGGTTGTGCTTGACTTTGAGGACTTTGATGTGATTTTGGGAATGGATTGGTTGCGTAAGAGCCTAGTCACGCTAGATTGTGCAAAGAAGATAGTTTCCATTCATACTCCAGGCATGCCTCCTGTCTTTCACATTTGTGGGAATGGTGAAGAGTTAGTGATGTCTAGCTTCCTGTACTCGGTGGGGACGTCAGAAAGAGAGATCCGAGATGTAGAAGTGGTAAGAGATTATGAGGATGTATTTCAGGAAATTCCTGGCTTGCCACCTAGGTGAGAAGTTGAGTTCCGAATCGATTTAATACCTGGAACTACTCCTATATCTAAGTCAGCGTACCGAATGGCACCGAAGGAGTTGAACGAGATGAAAGTTCAGTTGGATGAGATGTTGCAAAAAGGGTAATTTTTTTTTGTGTTTTTTGTTTTATTCGACTATACTTATTGACATGTTTATTCATGTTAATATATACATGTGTAATCCTTTTGAGGTGTGTATGAACCAGGTTCATACGTCCTAGTAATTCTCCATGGGGAGCACCCACAATTTTCGTTTCGAAGAAGGATGGTACCTTGAGGATGTGTATTGATTATAGGGAGCTGAACAAAAAGACTATCAAGAACAAGTACCCGTTACCTCGCATTGATGATCTTCTTGATCAGTTGAGGGGAGAAGTGGTGTTTTCTCAGTTTGACTTGAGAACTGGATATCATCAGATGGGTGTAAAAGAAGATAGTATTCCTCTCACGGCTTTTCGTACGAGATATGGGTTGTATGAGTTTCCAGTCATGCCTTTTGGTTTGACAAATGCCCCGACCTTTTTCATGGACCTGATGAACCGGATCTTTCGACCATATTTGGACAAGTTCGTCATTATTTTTATCGATGACATTTTGGTTTACTCCCGTAGTGAAGCAGAGCACAGAGAACATCTCAGGATAGTGTTGCAGACCTTGAGAGATCAGAAATTGTATGCGAAATTTAGCAATTGCAATTTTTTGGAAAAAGAAGTACAATTTTTAGGGCATGTTGTTTCTAGTCAGGGTATAGCAGTTGCTCCTGATAAGGTGAAAGCAGTGAAAGATTGGAAACAACCTACTAATGCAACGGAGGTGAGAAGCTTTTTAGGGTTAGCTGGTTACTATAGACAATTTATCGAGAAGTTTTCTCTTATTGCTGCCCCTTTGACTAAGTTGACCCGCAAGAATGTTCAGTTTATTTGGACCAATGAGTGTGGAAAGGCTTTTCAGGAGTTGAAGCACCGATTAACCACTGCACCCATCCCGACTATTCCAGTGCAAGGTGGAAAGTTGGTAGTCTTTACTGATGCTAGTGGCACAGGTCTAGGGTGTGTACTGATGCAGAATCAGAAGGTTGTGTCGTACGCCTCACGACAATTGAAGCCTCATGAGAGGCGATATCCCACCCATGACTTGGAATTAGCGGCAGTTGTGTTTGCTTTGAAGATGTGGCGACACTACCTTTATGGGGAGCATTTTGAGTTGTTCACGGATCACAAGAGTCTCAAGTATTTGTTTTCGCAGAAGGAGCTGAATATGAGACAACAAAGGTGGGTGGAGTTCATTAGTAGTTATGATTTTGAGATCCTTTACCACCCAGGTAAGGGGAACGTAATAGCCGATGCTCTCAGTCGGCAACACACCATTATGGCATCACTCATGGTAGAGGAATGGAAGTCTCTTGAGGTTATTTCTTCTTGTGATGTTCAGCTTGTTCAGGGAGCGAGCATGGCGTATGTTGATAGTTTATCGGTTCAACCATCTTTGATCAGCAGGGTTTTAGAGAAGCAACATAAGGATCCTCGTTTGATGAGAAAATTAGATAACTTAGTGCTTGATAATCTAGATGATTGTCCCTCAGAGTGGTCAGTTGAGTCCGATGGTGGTTTACGATTTCATGGGAGACTTTGTGTGCCTGAGATGGAGGGATTGAAGAAAGAAATTATGGATGAGTCTCATAAGTCAAGTTTTACCATTCACCCGAGAGGCACAAAAATGTATCATGATCTGAAGCGAACTTTCTGGTGGGATGGCATGAAGAAGGATGTGGGAGATTATGTATCACGGTGTTTCACTTGTCAACAAGTGAAGGCCGAGCATCAGCGGCCCTCAGGTTTAATGCAACCATTAGAGATTCCTATCTGGAAATGGGAAAAATATTTCTATGGACTTTATAGATGGTTTACCGAAGACCCGACGAGGTAACGAGTCAATTTGGGTTATAGTTGACCGTTTGACTAAGTCCGCGCATTTTGTTCCGGTTGGTGTACACCGCACTACTAAGCAGTTAGCCAGACGATGCATCCGTGTGGTAGTTAGGCTCCACGGAGTACCAGTGTCCATTGTGTCTGACAGAGATCCCTTGTTTGCAACTGAGTTTTGGGAGAGTTTTCAAAGAGCCATGGGGACGAGACTAGATTTGAGTACATCTTATCATCCTCAGACTGATGGTCAGACGGAGCGGGTGAATCAGGTTCTAGAGGATATGCTTCGGGTCTGGGTGCTCGATTTTGGTGGTAGTTGGGAGGATTACTTACCTCTCATAGAGTTTGCTTATAACAACAATTACCATTCTAGTATTGGCATGGCCTCGATTGAGGCTTTATATGGGAGACCTTGTCGATCACCATCCTGTTGGGCAGAGGTTGGCGACAAAGTCTTGTTAGGGCCAGAGATGGTTCGGGAGACATCGGAGAAGGTGCATATTATTAGAGAGCAGATCAAAACTGCTCAAAGCCGACAAAAGAGTTATGCTGATCGGAAGCATAAGGCGGTAGAATTTCAGGTTGGGGACCTTGTCTTTCTCAAGGTTTCACTTATGAGTGGTGTATTGAGGTTTGGTAAGAAATGGAAGTTAAGTCCTAGATTTGTGGGACCATTTGAGATTATTGCTCGAGTAGGGAGTTTAGCCTATAGACTCTTCTTACCAACGAGTCTATCAGCTATTCATGATGTGTTCCACATTTCCATGTTGAGGAAGTGTGTGAAGGATCCTGCTCACATCGTCCAACCCACAGAAATTGAGATTAATGACGACTTCACCCAAGTAGTACAACCAATCAAGATTGTGGATCGTGATGTGAAACAACTCCGTAGAAGAATAGTGAATTTGGTAAAAGTCCAGTGGAGTGAAAAGGAGAATCATGTAACTTGGGAGCTAGAGAACAAAGTGAGACAGCTACACCCGGAGCTATTCATCCAGTGAATCTCGGATGAATAGTGAATTTGGTGAAAGTCCTTTTGAGGTGTGTATAATGTAACGACCCTAATTTAGCCATTACAATTTTTTTTTTTATTTGTTTGGGCTTTATTAAATTTTAGATTTAGTCATGGTATAACTAAATAAATGAGAGGGTGTAATTAAAAAAAAATCCTAACTTTGTAGGGTTTTACTTTTAGTTAGTTAAATAGAGGCTTAGGCTTCTTCTCAGCCGACTTAGAAAAAAAAAAAAAGATGAAGGAGAAGAAGAGAGGGAGCAAAAAGGGTGAAAGAAACAGGAGAAAGAATAAGAAAGGAAAAGGTGAGTTCTTATTTTCCCTAAATTAACCGTCTGTTTTGGATGTCTTTTGAAATATGGGTGTAAGGGGATTGTTCTTTTGTGTCAGAAATCATCTCTTACGATTTTTGTTCTTGTTGGAAAATCAACTTGATGCCATATAAATCAACTTGATAATGACATAAATTAACTTGGGAATGACATATAAATCAACTTGATAATGACATTCATTCGCCATATATCAGAATTTCAATTTAATAAATACTTTACCATCTACTTTTACTTACTTGAGAATACTTTTATAATTAATTTATCTACTTTTATCAAGTAATTTAATAATTATTTTTACTTGAGAAAACCTGTGGATGACCATAGGTCCGAAATTCCTTTGCCATCTACTTTTATTTTGATGATGACATATACTTGAGAATACTTGATAATGACCTACACTTGGGGATGCTATAATATGCGTCAGTGAATGCTTGACATTCACTTGAGGATACTCTATCGAGCCTGCTGGCAACTATTCTATTCACCTTATGCTTGTTTTGTTCACTTTAGTTCTTTCAGGACCTTTAGTTGAAACATTATGCCAAATATTTTTATATCCATTCTTTGTTTTTTTTTTTATCTAATGGTATTTATATGGTGATGTACAATAATGATGTTCGGAGTTATGATTGTTATATACTAATGAGAATTTGAGTATGGGTTCATACATATGTTGACTTTTTAAATGCTAACGATACTTAAAGTAAAAATACATTTCGTGATGGATTGTATTAGGCTCAATAAGGAGCTACTATTTGAAGTATGATTTCCCCATGCACATTGTACTATAAATTTCTATGGGTTTGATCCCCATGTTGATATAAAGTATGATTTATGAATATGCTATGTTTCCCCGAAAGAATGGGATGAATAAATGACAAAATGTCATTGTGAAAGAAAAGTGAGATATCACAATAAAGGATATGGATAAACCTTGGTTCCCAAAAATTTAAATCACCTGGAATTGTATCACTTAGAACTACCAAACATTTTTGGTTTATTATTTCCCGTCTCTTACTAGATAAACTAAATAACCTGCGGGTTGTCTTGCGGAGGTGGGGCGCCCATTTCTTACTAGAGAAACTAAAATAACCCTTGGGTTAGTCTTGCAAAAATGAGGTGAATTTGTATGCCTAAGGTAGGCTTTGATATTTATCCGTAAAAAATGTGACGTGAGTTTATGCTTATTGATAGCCCAAGAGTGGCTTTTAGTACTCATATAGTTAGGAGTATCCGCGATGCATGCCTGTATGTGATGTCCCCACTTGGGCATGGATGACGGAGAAGTCCTCCTTTATATGAGAGAGGCATACAGACATGTATGTTCGGCACGGAGGTGGTGCGAATGTGGTATCGTCTAAATGATCAATCCGTTAAAAGATGAATCAAAATTTAAATGAAAATGAGTAAATTATGTGTATATTGTTTTTAACCCTTTTCATGCAGGATGGAAAATCCACTAATATTTCTGCAAGACAGACTTGTCATAGTCAACCCCTACAAAGTAAGTGTAAGTAAATGCACTTTTGATTACTAGTTTTACATAATGGCCTCGTGGAGGAACTATCTATTTGTTTTGGTTATGTTGTCGCATTTTATTGTTTTGTCATGTTATGATATTTATTTTATTGATTTTTGGGGAACAAAGAATTTCACACCAGCATTATTGCTGACCCAAGTGGACTTTTGCTTCTTGGGTACATTTTTTCGGGAATGTAGCCGACAAGCTGATTTTCAAGGTTTAGTAGTCTCGGGCGAGCTTAGAGCAGTTCATTTCGTACGTGACGAGCCTTGCTGGGAGTTGCACGACAATCGAAAGATTAGGTCATTTTTATTTGTAGGTGACAATTTCATTCCTTGTAATAGAACTTAAAGTTATTTATTCTTTCCTGGGAGAGATACATTTGTGATTTGTTGAACTTGTTAGCGTTGGCTCTACGAGCTTTAAGTTTTTCTTTCTTTTGATGGGCTTTTAGATCAGTTGTTTTATTTTCCTCTAATTTGGTAAATTGTGCAATTGATTATTCCTCATAGATGCCAACTGTTACTGTTAGTGAATGACAATTCACGTCTCGAGTTTTGGGGAAAACGGATAATCCTATGTGGATTTTGGGATTTTCGTTTTCTTTGAAAATCGGGGCGTGACAGAGACGCCAAATATATCGTCCGCAAGTGCGACAAATATCAAAGGTTTGCGCCATATACCCATATGTCGGCCCAGCCTTTGACTCCAATGACTAGTCCATGGTTGTTTGCACAATGGGGAATGTACATCGTCGTGTCTTTCCCGACAACGACTGGTAAACAATTTCTTCTTGTCATCGCCGTCGACTACTTCACCAAGTGGGTCGAGGCAGAGCCTCTATTCAAAATAGGGCAGGTCCTGATCGAAAAATTTATATGGGCGACCATGGTCTGCAGATTTGGCATCCCCAGAGTATTGGTCAGTGACAATGGAACTCAGTTCAAAGGTAGCAAGGTCAAAAAACTGTACAAATGTCTGGGAGTCAAGCACCACATCTCCTCGACAGGACACCCCCAGGCCAATGACCAAACATAAGTTAGCAACCAGATGATCCTAGAAGCCATCAAGAGAAAACTCGATGCACCCAAAGGAAAATGGGTTCCAGAGCTACAATGAATACTCTAGGCGTATCGAACAACTAAAAGAATCCTTACTGAAGAGACACCATTCGCTCTAGCATTCGGGTCAGAAACTATGGTTCCGATAGAACTAGAGGTTACAACCTTCCGGACGGAAAAGTTTAGACCAGAAGGTAACGATGAGGCCTTACACGTGGGACTAGACCTCCTTGACGAAAAATGGGATCTAGTTTCAACAAAGATAACCGCTCACCAACAGCGGATGGCACAGTACTATAACAAGAAGGTCAAGCCACACGAATTCAAAGTGGGGGATTGGGTACTTAGAAAGACCCAGCAGAACACCAAAGAAGCTGGGGCAGGAAAGCTAAATCCGAATTGGGAAGGACCTTATAGGGTTGCCAAGGTCAATAGGCCAGGAACGTACTGGCTGGAAGACCCAGATGGTGACGAGCTTAAACAACCATGGAATGTAGAGCACCTCAAAAAATATTATCAATAAAATATCTTGCTTTTACTGAACTTCCACTGTCGTCTGTTACAACTCTCGACCAACCTAACTGTGACCTTACTTGAATATTTCCCCGAAGCCTAACATGTTCTGCGCGGGTCGTGACGGCTGAGGAAGTGGGATTCTAGTTAGTGTTTGTCCGCTGATGACGACGACTCGCCAAGGGAAATACTTTGAACTAGAATTGGAAGAAAAAGCTACACTTACGAAGTGGCTTGAATTCTCATTTGAGCGGACAACCTTGAACTAGAAATACTTTGAGTCCACAGAAGCCAAGAAGTAATACTTCTGCCAGGATTTTAAATCATCTGGCAAGTTATCGAAGCAAGTAGGCGACGTCATCTTACAAACAACATGATCATTCTACCAAGGAAAACTCAGCAACTGAATCACCCGCGGAGTCATGCAGCCGCCAACTTCATTCACTCTGATCAAAATAAGAAGAACGATCCTGTACCCATTAGGTACCAACTGGACAGGAAGGATTCCTAGAATATCTAAGAAGTCCCAAATCACGTCAAGAACAAGAAAGCGGACTCCGGTTTGGAGCATCCCACAGTTCAAATAGATAAAGCCCTCTGGCGGAAACATGAGCATCTGATCATCCTTCCGGAAAGACAGTTGCAGGTCCTCAGGGACCCCAAACGTCATCCGGATTTCAGCAAGGCCAGATTCAAAAAGCAACTTCGAAAAACTCAAGGCCCTTGGCCAAAATTGCGTCATCAAGATGGTTTTGGTGAGCCATGAAGAAAAACAATCTTTTCAATCAGAAGAAAAACAAAACAAAATCTCTAAGAGTAAAATAGAAGAGTTAGTTTTCACACAAAGGATGAAAAAAATAGGGATTGGTTTCCCTCCTTTTTTCCATCGAACCGACGCACTTTCAATTAATGAAGCGCGCGGTTCAAGCAACGATTCAGACTCAATCATCAAGAGTGACGTATCTTTTCAAGAGGTGACTCAGCGAACCGATGTGATGACTCACTAACTCGAGGGGAGTAGCTGATGATACACCAAAACGATCACAACTCTGCACCGTACAAGTGTAATGATGATCTCAAGGAATAACAAGCCCTAGCGTCAACCTAACATTGTTCTGGCCCAAGCGGTTCTAATCCCTCATATTTTCCATCGAACCGACGCACTTTCAATTAATGAAGCGCGCGGTTCAAGCAATGATTCAGACTCAATCATCAAGAGTGACGTATCTTTTCAAGAGGTGACTTAGCGAACCGATGTGATGACTCACTAACTCGAGGGGAGTGGCTGATGATACACCAAAACGGTCACAACTCTGCACCGTACACGTGTAATGATGATCTCAAGGAATAACAAGCCCTAGCGTCAACCTAACATTGTTCTGGCCCAAACGGTTCTAATCCCGCCCAATGCAGTTCGTCAGACGGACTCGAATTCTCATAGCCTGCTAAGCCCACGTGTCTCACAGCTATCCTCAATACCCGTAAGCCTTTTTAAGTCAACTATCTCGAGGATCAACTTCGGACGGGCAATTACAGCAGCTTTTTGCTTTCAACCAGGAAGCAGATTCCAGAGTATGTATCACATATGGAAACTTCTACCTATAGACTACTCTCGAAACGGGAACTATCTCTCGCATATCTAGGAGCACGTGGCTAACAGGGAAACTTCCCTTCACAACATGACTCCTAATTAGAGAAGGATCTCCATGAAGATCTTCTTCCCTAAACTACGTTATTGATGACCTGGTCGAACTAGGACTCATGCACTATAAATAAGACATGAGGTTAGTAAGCTAAGGTACGCTACAAATTCTCTCTTTACAACACTACACCTTCCTTAAGTCCATGTCTGACTTTAGCATCGGAGTGCCATCGGCCACCACAGCGGTGGTCCGTGGCTGACATGTGTTCCTTGTGCAGGTTAGCAGGTTTACAGGTCAAGGTCAAAGCAAGGAGCGGAAAATGATTGCATCAGTCAGCATGACTTATTATCTAGTTTATTATTTAGGATAAAATTCTTTAATATAGTCTAATAATCAGCTAATCTTAGTTGGCGAGTTGGAGGTATTGACTTCATGTCTATGTGGGACCAAGGAATGTGATTTTTCGAAAAATGTCAAAATTTCACCGAATATTTCTCTTTTTTGAGTTACCGAACCGAAATAATAATTTCTTTTGTCAGACCAATTATAATTTTCCTACATTTTAACCCATTTTAACCTTATTTTAGTATTTGTGGTACTCTTTATGTAGAATACAAGAGTTTAAAATGCTTAAGTTATATTGATAAATTCAAAACTACAACCGAAATTTTTACGTTTTTTCTATAAACAACGAAATATTTCACAAAATATTTCTTAAAATCAGCTTATTGAAATTACCTTGAAAAACGAAATCACAATCCTTGTATGGGACTATATTCTTTTCGTCTTGCTTTGAATTGCAAAATAAATATAAGGAGAATTCATGTGTATTTGTTTTTAAGTATTAATTCATTGAATGCCTACTTGTATTTACATGTTTATTAAAAGAAGAAATTATTAGAACATGAAAAATTATTAGAAAATGTTATAGTTAAACTCTAGGTTTGAATTGTTTTTACAAGAAAAAAAGGTTTTTGCTTAAACAGATCCTTGGTGGTGAATTCTTTCTTGAGAACTCACCTTCTTGATCAATCAAATTTTCCTAGTTCTTTTATTTTAGGTAAAAGAAAATAAATATATCATATTTTCAAAACTCCCAATCTCATGTTCTTAACTTGGATTTGACAATGATTTCTTAAGTTTTCACTTGTTTTGATCAACCCCTACGTACCACTGTACTAAGTTTTATGGTGTGTTGTAGGGTTTTATTATTATTATTATTATTATTATTATTATTATTATTATTATTATTATTATTATTATTATTATTATTATTATTATTATTATTATTATTATTATTATTATTATTGTTATTATTATTATTATTATTATTATTATTATTATTATTATTATTATTATTATTATTATTATTATTATTATTATTATTATTGATTTGTAAACAACAATGGAAATCTTACTTCAAGAGTTTTCAATCAATCATCTCCCTCAAAAGCCAATTCTAGGTTCTTTCACTCTAAGAGTACTATTGCTACGACATATGGAAACATCCCTATAAGAACAACAAAAAATATAAGTAAACAAATTACAAAACCATATGACTGATGCAAATAAAAAAAATAATTTAGAAGGTAATATGTTAAAATGTTTCAAAAATAAACTGCTACCGCATATAAAGGGTATCCATGAACAAATAAAAACATGAGTAAAGATCAGATACCTCTATTTCCATTAATTACTCCTAGTTGCTTCCATCATACAACCCATACCTAACCTTTAAGAAATTTCAATTTAAGAATAGAATAAGGTGATAATAGTTAAAGCCTACAATTGAAGCTATAACGACAACATGACTTCCTGAGTTGGTTATCTTTAGTGCCTCAACACACTCACTACACTAAATTAGCATATTTGTAATAACTCTCAAAACAACAACATTTTTGAGCTGTTACAATCCACCAAACAATTTCAAGTCAAAACTAAATTTAGTCAAAAAAATGAAAAATAGCTACACAATGAAAGTGATACAATAAATTGGATCACCATGAATAGTATCACTTATAGGACCATACTATTCATGGTGATACAATTATTATATCACTTTGTTTGTGAAAATGTGTAAAATTGTTTTGTGAATTGTTATAGCTTAAAAGTGTTACTGTTTTTAGGGTTGTTACAAAAATGTCAATTTGGTGTAGTGACATAACTAGTTGATGATATGAGAGCGCCTCATCTCCTTGCATATCTTTCACTTCACCACTCTTCTTTGCTCTATAAGCTTTGGGATAACTCATAACCGTACCATGATCCCTATAGAAAGAGTGAAATATACCATCTTAAACGATTGATGATTTTCCCTCAACAACATCTATAATCAAGCTTTTGAAAAATCCCACACTAAACTAGGAACTTTGAAAATCTTTACAATCAACGACACAGACATGTTCATGCACCATGCTCTTGATGATAAAAATTCGAGGAACTTTGTATTTCAGGAATGCATGTATCCTCTACTTGCTGTCAGTCTTCAATTTTCACTTGCAACAATACATGACACTTTCTTTGTTATTCTTAACATACATAAAACTTATATCCAATTTCAAACTAATATTTCCAAGTGTAGTACGAAATTTATTCGCTACTGCAGGAAATTGTTGCCCAACTCTATCAAATATTCCCGAGCATTCAACTTTAAGGGCCTACTATCTTTCAAAATGTCTATGAACATGCTCAGACGACAAGGTACTGCAATAACTAGATGTGCAACCAAAAAACTTGTTCGGTTCGCATGAGTCTCCCTTACAAAAATTTCAAGTCCACATTAATCCCTTTAGGTATACAAATTTCATGGTGGACTGCAAATCTCCACTTGTTTCCAAAACAACTTCAAGTCCCTTACAATATAGTCACATATAGCTTTCTTTAAATCGATGATAGTGGACTCAATATACAAATTATGAGGCAAGAAGTCATTTTGATGCACAACAACAACATATCCTTCCATATCAACTACGAAAACAACATTTAAAATAGAAAGTCTATGCAATGTAAGCAAGCTGATATTAGACATGGCACTACACCATAAATAGCAATTTGTAACACACTAGCTTTGTTCCTTAAAATTTTTGTAACACCACAAAAATTTTGCAAATCATAGCATTACAAATATTAGTAACACATCGACGTGTTACAATCTTCAACTTTCATAACAGTTGTCCAATGTTGCTAATGGGACTGTAGCATGTTACAATGTTCATGTGGTAGCAACACCTCGACGTGTTACAAATTTTTTTTTTTTTTTTTTTACAAAAATCCATATGTAAAATTTTATTATTTTTAATATATAAATAAAAAAAGTATCAACAAATGAATGACATCCAATGAGATTATAAAACCCAAATATTCAAATACCAATGTTAATACCCAAATTAAAATAATCTTGCAACCATTACAAAGTGAAATAGTTGCAATCAATTACAACATCGTTTTTCATATTGGATCAGTATTTAAAAAAAATGTTACATGTATGCTAAGAAAACAAAAAAATATTTCAAGCTCTCGATAATTCCATATTGGGTATACCCTGGAAAATGTCTTCAAACATAAGAACACACAAAATGTCTGATGTGTCAACAACTGGGGAAGCCACTGCTAAGAAAAGAAAAATGGCTGCCACTCTGATCATTTTCCAATCTACTAATGGCCTGATAGAAACCTGGGTCTGCATGACATCTCCATCAGTGACTTGGTTGTGTTGACATCTCTAGCTTCAAAGCATCCGATCAGAGTAGAACCTTGTTCATGTGTGAGAAGGAAACGACAGTAGCCACCATAATAACCCTGCATTAAATTCTAGTCAATGGAGCCTAACATGTCAAAATACCATCAAGAACTTTTATAACTAGAAGTAAATGTCTGCAAATAAACAAGGCTATGAACCACAATAATGACATTATCACTAATAGTTGTTATTGAACAGAGACATGCATCCAATTGAAGAGAATTTTCCATAAGCCTAGTTACATGAATAAGTTCATCCTAACATGCTAAATTTGATTCTTCACTATAGCAATTTGGATGCCTTGTATATTTTGACAACCTAAGCTTGATCACTAAGACATTTCACTCCTTTAGACATAAAGCCTCCTGGGTTCTTACATAACATCCTTAATATGGACAATGTTGGTATGCCAATAGTACTTATTGCATCATCGATCTCAAACATCCAAGTTGTTACAATTGATGCATCTACAATTTTCAGGAAGCTTGAGAAGACCTTAAATGATCCTCTCATTCTTCTCATCTTCCTTCATCCGTCTCATCATTTCTCACTCAAAACTTCCCAATACTTCAATATCAATAATTCTAATTAACTATCAAATCAAACATCGAAACCCTAGATTTGGCATTCTAATCAAATAAGCTAATTCAACAAAAAAAAATAAAAAAAAAACCCTAAAAACTCACCTGAAGAGCGATTTCTGAACCCTAGGTCGAATTCCAGCAATGGTAAAAGTGATGATAAGCTACGAAATTACATCTACTTCACAACACCAACTGAGGATCAACAAGAAATCAATCAATAGTGACATGGAGTAATGTGGAAATTAACAGATATCTAAGATGAGTTGAAAAGAAATCTGTACATACTCATAGATAGTTTATAGTTACCGAAATCAACAGAGATTGATCAACATAGAATGATGAAACAGGGAATAAGAGATTGATCGAGAGTGGAAGAGATCTTCGATTAAGAGAGTTGGAAAATGATCGAAATGAAATGAAATAGAGAATTTGAGATTGATATGATAGTTTGGAAAATAGTTTTAGGTTTTGTGTAAGTTAGGTTTAGAAAAGAAATGAATAGTAAAAGGAACCAATAATTAGTAATTTAACTAAATTTTTTTTATTTCTGAGTTATTTCTATAAATAATATTTATTAAAATTACTAATAGTAACTTAACTCAGTAATTAGTAACAACTTTTTGTGTTACAAGACTTGTAACATAATGAAGAGTTACAAATTAAAAAATATTGATGTTGTTAATTACCCATTTTGGTTTAATGTGGACTTCTTTAGTATACACACACAAAACCCCTTTCACAAATGGGCATATGTTACACAAATGCACAAACTCACACAACAAGCACACTGATATTAGATTTTGTGATGAGAATCAAATGCCTTGGGGGACCAAAGAGTGTGATTCTCATGTTCATGGGATTTTCATTCCTACCAGTGGTCACAAAATCTAATGGGTGATGTGGAGTAATACATCAATTTAGCCTTAAATATTAGGGTCCTCTCATGGATTCTCATGGCATAGGATTTCATCCAACCAAACACACCCTTAGTTCTTTTAAAAGTAAAGTGTGTAAATCAATTAAAGCCGTAAAAAGTGTGGAGTCAACTTCCACACGACTTGGCTTAGTTGACAAAAGCACCCCTTCAAATTCTTATTTTTCACCTAAACTTTGCATGACATAATTTAGAGTTCGTTATAGTGTATGAATGGATAATTTGATTTTACACAATTGCATGACAAGATATTTTTGGTCATGAGAGCATATGAGCTTTGCGATTCCTTATACATACTAGCGATCATGTGTGAGCTATGCAATTGCAAAATTTTGTTGTAATCATTTTTATAAATATATATTGTTAATAATATTGACCACCATTATTAATAATCTTAATATGAAGTTTGTTAAACTCTGATAAAAAATTGAGATATATAAAGTTACTTATCGTTGAATGGTTAATTCAAACACAAATGTCTATATATGATTGTATATATTTAAAAAAAAATTAGTAAGATTTGTATTTTTTTTAACAAAGGGATAGTTGTGTATTTAATATAAAGATTAGGGTGAATAACATGGTTTGGTAATTGGTTAAATGGTAAATTTTGAGTGTAAAGGCAACAATACAAAATTGTCATGGTTGGACACTGTGGATGCAAATTTCCACCAGATCACGTGCTGATCACGCGAAGCAATCTGCATAAGATAGAATCACGCGTGCTGATCACGTGGAGTAATTTGCATAAGATAGAAGTTTATTCTTGACATCGGTGTGGTGCCTGCCACGGGGACTCTGATGCCAAAGTTAGAGCAATGTCTTCAAAAAAATGTTTATATCTCTATATTTGAAGAGAGAATTTTGAAATCGAGAAAGAGTTACCTCTAGATGGATTTGTGTTTGGCTATTTATAGATGCAGATGAGTGAGACATGTGGCAGATGAGTGAGTGATCTGCTTGCAGGCGGTTGTAACTCCAGCAGATGAGTGAGATACGTGGCAGATAAGTGAGTGATCTGCTTGCAGGCGGTTGTAACTCCAGCAGATTAGTGAGACACGAGGCAGATATGTGAGTCATCTGCTTATAGGCGGTTGTAACTCCTCTTAGGTAGTTGTAACTTCTCTTAAGTAGTTGTAACTTCCTGTTGGCGATTGTAACTTCCCGTTTTGAGTTACCCCTTTTGCAAGCTTGGGTGCTCAGCTGAGAATGGTGGTCAGCGTCGAACACTATTCCTCTGTTGAGAAAGAAATGTTCTGCTGAGTTGCATTGGGCCCAAACTTGGGCTTTCTCTACTTGTAACTTTCATGGGTAATATTCGGCCTTTTCGAGAACATCTCAAATATTTGGGCTTCCTTTTCCTATTGGGCTAAGGATTATTTTTGGCTCCCACAGACATTTTGGCCCACATGTAATGAAAGAAGTAAAGTGGAGTAACTAATAGACATATACACATGGACTACTTTAGTATACACACACAAAGCCCCTTTTACAAATGGGCATATGTTACACAAATGCACAAACTCAGACAACAAGCACCTCAGAATACAAATGAAGCATAAATCACAATTCTTTTAACCAAATGCAAAACAAAAACACAGAAAATCAATAAAAAAACATCTATGTATCCAAATGTACCATAAATTACCATCACATCGTATGATGAGCAAGAAAGTACATACAAGTATAACAGGTAATCAAACGAAAACACTCTATAAACAAATATTCCACAAATCACAATTTTTCAACAAAAATGAAAGCAACAAAA
Organism: Berberis vulgaris; assembly: GCA_963556465.1. Lineage (NCBI taxonomy): Eukaryota > Viridiplantae > Streptophyta > Magnoliopsida > Ranunculales > Berberidaceae > Berberis > Berberis vulgaris. The sequence goes on along the minus strand of OY747127.1, from coordinate 61,688,593 downwards.
ATTGATGTTACATCAAAATAGACCGTCGTCACAGCCATACACATCATCATCATCAAAGCCCATTCCCGAGATTTTCGGGGTCGGCTACATGGATTTTAGTTCTCCAAGCAATGCGATCTTCCCACATCACAGCCATACACGTGGCAAAAAAATCCACCACGAAGATCTAGCGTCCCATCTACTGAGTCGGCTCTTAAAAATCCAAAAATTTTAAAACCAATCATAAAGGCCCAAACTGAGCCATTAAAGGAAGACGTAATCGAAGCCCAAATCAAGGTCTGCACGAATTAAAGCCCAAATTTAGGCCCGATATGAGTTATCTCATCAAGAAGAGGAAAGTTGCACAAAAAAGTCGTGGAGGGAGTTACGCCTCCACGAATGCGACTCCATAAAGGAGGAGATTGTTACGAGAAACATTTCCTTCCCTTGTGCCTCACATGCTTAAGTCACGCAGAGAATTAACCGCGACCATTCTAAAAGGTAAAGGGAACATTCGACAAAAGTATGCAACTTTAACTGAGTTTTGTCCAGATTTATTTCCTTCGCCAAACAAAATCGCTGACTTAAGCATCAGAGTGTCTTCATCCACCAAAAATGTGGTATTTTGCAGTCTAACATCTGTTTTGCAAGTCAAACTCTCAGGAGGACGAGATTTGGATGCATAAGTTTGGTGTTGTCTGTGGGAAGCGACCGTTTCTAAAAAGAAGAACCACAGTGACAAAGTTCACCAAAATCTCATAAACGATCGATGAGTTATCAGAACAAATGACACACTCTACAGATCCTCAACCCAACTACGATCACAATAACCCTTCTACTGAAAACAATGTATCACAAGCAGCCCGCGAACAAGATGCAGCTCAGACCATCGGGCCAATTGCACCTGACAATCGAGATCCACAGTATGCAATAGCTCAGACAACCCAGACATCTAGCGACACTGCAACGGATCCTTGGGTAGACCTGCTTATGGTCCAGATGAACCACATGACGAAGATGTTAGAAAAACTCACCCAGGAAAGTATTTAGTCAGCTGATCCTATCCAAGCGCCACCCCAGCAAAACTCCACCAATCGAACTCGAGAAACCAACAAAGTTTTAGCAGAACCTCAACAGGAAACCCCGAGAGCAATGAACTTCCCAAGGGTAAGAATCCACAGAGTGACAAAACGCCTACTGAAATCTCATTCAGAATCAGAGTCACTGATCCCAACGTACTATACGAACTAGCCAAGCCGCCATTCTCTGATGCCCTCATGATAATTCTCGGATCCAGGGGGCTCCTGCGCACAGTGGGCTGGAGGGGGTCCTGCGCAGGTGTCTTAGTCGTTGGATCAAAATCCAACGGCTCATATCATATAAGATGAGGGAGTTTTGGGCGGGAAACAAAATTTTAAATTACATCTGCATTTCAAATCCAATTGATATGAGCCGTCGAATTTTGATCCAACGGCTGAGACACCTGCGCAGGACCCCTTCCAGCCCATTGTGCGCAGGAGCCCCCCCGGATCCATAATTCTCATGCCAAAGAAGTTCACTCCACCAAAGTTCGAAGTATATGATGGCACCACTGACCCAATAGATCACTTGAGGCACTTCCACCACATGATGGCGTTGAAGGAGACTACAAAGTCAATCGTGTGCAAAAACATTTTTAACTAGTCTTACCTCCACAACAATGAATTGGTTCAACAGCCTACCACCGAGGTCAATAGACTCCTTCCAAGCATTAGCCACTGCCTTTATCACAAGATTCATCTGAAGTCAGCGGATGAGGAAAGGACCACACTACCTCTTCCATATCAAGCAAAAGCCTGAAGAAACGATATGAGAATACGTCATTGGTTTCAACAACGAACTGATGATGATCGATGGATGCAGCGATGACACAACTGCCACTATTTTCACCGCCAGGATGAATAAATGCCCTTTTTTATGCTCTCAACCTGGAACTGCCAAAAAGCATGGCGATCCTGTTGAAAACAACGCAAAAGGGATGACATCAACTGGCCACTCAGGATGAGAGGAATGCTAGACAAGCAGCTCAAGGGGAAGGAAAAAACAGATGCCACCATGGGATCAAAAGAAAAGCGCAGAGAACTAATATACGCACTACACTACATGGCTGATTTATATCGAAGCAGGAGTACTAATAAAACCAGACAAACCATTTTACGAATTCATAAAACATGGATAAGTTTGCACTGATCAACTAACACGATTCAAGAACCCTACCGACGGATGCAAGCCCAACCCGAATTACCAACAACGAAATTGACGACAACAGACTCGACCAACCCTCGGCAGTTGGTGCCAAACCCGATGCTAACGTGAGCATGATTGGACAATTTGGCACCGATGTGAGCATGATTGGACAGTTTGGCTCTTATGGGAACGCAATCGGACAAATGAATACTGCTAAGCTACCGGATTAGAAAGCATCTCAAGTCCGTTAGCTATGATAACATATACGATGAACGAGCGAAGCATAACGAATAGCAAATATGGTGAATGAAGACAAGCTATACGAGACAAAACAACAAAAATATAAATCTTTAGCACGAGGATCAACATCAACCAAGCAAAGATTAGAAAGACAAAGCAAATCACTCTTCAATAGTGCATAACTGCTCCAGAAAAACAACCGTTAGGGTTGTTCAAAATATCCAAAAAGGAATATCAATAAAATTACAAATTCGGAATCCCCCTCTTATGCGTGGACAACAGGATAAATACATTAAAACTTAACCACATAAAGCAATCGACATACCAAGCCAAAAGAAATCAGGACACAAGTCGGATATATATAATAAACTTCTAGTTTGATCAATCACGAAGTAAGAGTTGGACGAACAAGTCAACTTAATTAAAAGTTTGACCGATGTATCCAAACCAATGAAGTAAAAGTTTGACAAACGAGTCACCTTAAGTAAAAAGCAACTTCCGGCTGACTATTATGTCAAGTCAACGAAGTAAGAGTTGGACGAACGAGTCAACTTAATTCAGAAAACTTTGAGTCGACCGGTGTGTCGAACCAACAAAGTAAAAGTTAGACAAATGAGTCAACTTAAGTAAAAAAAACAACTTCAGGTTGACTAGTACGCCAAACCAACGAAGTAAGAGTTGGACGAACGAGTCAACTTAATTAAGAAAAGTTCAAGTTGACCGATGTATTGAACCAACGAAATAAAAGTTGGACAAACGAGTCAACTTAAGTAAAAAAAAAAAAACAACTTCAGGATGACTAATACATCAAACCAACGATGTTAGAGTAGGAAGAACGAGTCAACTTAATTCAGAAAACTTTAAGTTGATCAATGCCTCAAATCAATGAAGTAAAAGTTGGACAAACGTGTCAACTTAAGTAAAAAGCAACTTTAAGTGACTAGTACGTCAAACAATGAAGTAAGAGTTTGACGAATGACTCAACTTAACTTAGAAAACTGCGAGTCGACCGGTGTGTCGAATCATCGAAGTAATAGTTAGACAAATCAGTAAACTTAAGTAAAAAACAACTTTGGGCTAACTAGTACGTCAAACTAATGAAGTAAGAGTTGGACGAACAAGTCAATTTAATATAGAAAACTTCGAGTCGACCGGTGTGTTGAACCAACGAAGTAAAAGTTGGACAAACGAGTCGAGTTAATTAAAAGGTAACTTTGGGTTGACTAGTACATCAAACCAACAAAGTAAGAGTTGAACGAACGAGTCAACTCAATTCAGAAAGCTTCAAGTCTACTAGTACGTCGAACCAACGAATTAAAAATTGAAGGAACGAATCGACTTAATTCAAAGAGCTACGGGTTGACCGATAAAGTAAAAATCGAGGCGAAAAATCAACTTGCTCGAGCAAGCTCCAACACATCAAGAAGGAATGATAAAGTCAACCCAAGACAACTAATGCGTCGAAGCATGAAAATAGTCATAAAATAATTCGAGTGAAGTTCGATACGCAATTTACACGACAATAGCTGGACTAAAAAGGAACAAGTAACACACAACGAGTTGACAAGAAAAGTACGAAAACGTGCAATACAAAAAATGAAGCTCTTTTATTAACAACACTATTATGTTACATCCGGAGAAGAAGATGAAGGAGTAGGAAAAGAAATAGAGGTAACCACAGCATCGTTGGCAACATCATCTATGGGAGAGGGCGAAGCTCTCTCTTCAAGCAATGGCTCTTCAACCACTGGAGCGCTCAAAGGGTCCGGGGCAACTTCATCACCGTCATCATCTTCGAAAGCTTGATCAAACAAGTGGTGGTACCTGAAAAAATCCACACTAAGCCCCTTAATATAATCAAGAAGCTCAACCCGCATGTGGATGCAAATTTCGACCAGATCACATGCTGATCACGCGGAGCAATCTGCATAAGATTGAGATTAATTCTTGACACCGATGTTGTGCCTGCCACGGGCACTCCGATGCAAAATGTTAGACCAATGCCTTTAGGAAAGTAGTTATTTATCTGTATTTGAAGAGAGAATTGTGAATCAACAAAGCATTACCTCTATATGGCTTTTTGTTTGGCTGTTTATGGAAGCAAAACGAGTAAACTGCTGGAAGATGAGTGAGACACGTGATAGATGAGTGATACACGTGGAAGATTGACATGATGCAGATGAGTGAGTCATCTGTTTGCAAGCGGTTGTAACTTCTTTTGGGTAGTTATAACTTCTCTTATGTAGTTGTAATTTCCGTAGATAGTTGTAACCTCCCGTTGGTGGTTGTAACTTCCTGTTTGAAGACACTCTCTTGCAAGCTTGTGTGCTCAGCTGAGCATGATGATCAACGCCGAACACCACTCCTCTGTTGAAAAAAAGTGTTCTGCTGAGTTGTATTGGGCCCATACTTGGGTTGCATTGGGCCCAAACTTGGGTTTTCTCTATTTGTAACTTTCGTGGGTAATTTTTGGGCTTCCTTATCCTATTGGACTAAGGATTATGTTTGGCTCCCACAAATGCCCCTCATCTTCTTTGCTTTTGAACTGACCTTTTTTTTCCTTTTTGCTTAAAAGCAAAGGAGATGTATTTTCTCTTAGGAGCCCCACCAAAAATAGAAGTAGAATGCCTTTGATCTTGTTGACTTATCTGTCTTTATTGATACAAGTAAATGATATGCATGTAGAGGCTTCTATTGTTGTTGAAATGTAGTTTGTTGAAGACAAAATGATATGCATGTACAGGCTTTTGCTGTAGATGAAGTGGTCTACCGAAGTCATACATAGTCATTTCATGGGCTCTTGGATTTTGTCCAAATAGAGGATCATCCTTAGGTGAGTAAAACAAGCCCTGATCCGGCATCCTGGTGATTTGATGACTTTTCCACATATAAATGCCACATATATTTGGGCTGACCTGCCCCTGTTTCAGTATGAGTTGAGGAGTCTTCGTTTATTGAATGTCACGATAGTGATCTGTTAGCTGACTTTGTTTTCCCGATTGAGGTGGGAGCGAATTCTACTATGAAATTTGCTAAGGCTTGAGCCTTTATAGTTGTCATCGGCCGGTAGATTTTGTTGAAGGACGTGACATTGATTTGATGGCTGACTTTGTTTCCTCGATTGAGGATGGAATGAATTTTGCTAAAACTTGAGCCTTTAAAGTTGTCATCAGCCTGTAGATCAAGTCGTATTTGTTCAACTCTATCACCCATTTCATGAGTTTTGACAAGTATCTAGCAGGAAGTTGTGCCCCCAACTCTTCACTGATGAAAACTGAGCTAACTGTTACATTTGAAATTGCCAAGTAGATGTATAGGTCCTCTCCTAGATTTTTCTGCTGATCCACTCAAGAATTGATCCAAAGGTGTTGCTCTCTTAGTGAGACTTTGAATTTCTTTTGGAGTTGATGGTGACTCGTGTCAAATAGTTATCTTCTTTAATTTTATGATCCCCAAACATTGTGTATGTTTGTTGGTCTGCTGACTTAGAAATATTTGCATTAAGGGCACAAAAGCTTGGTTGGCCTCTTTCATGAGTTTTCAATATGCTTAAGTTGGAATTTAAGCATAACTTGAGGAAATTAATCATGGATTCAAATCTATTTTTCTTTGAATTTGCATGAAAATATTGTGTGATCTGCTAACCACCTGACAAAACTTAAAGAGATTTAAGTAATCCTGAGTAAGATTTCTTACTCAGTGATTGATTAATTGAATTACCCACTCACAGAGAGTGACATTCTCTATTGAGGTGTGATCCTCTACTAAGGCATTTGGCTTATGTGATCTGCTGACCACTTGACTAAACTTAAACGGATTTAAGTAGTCTTGAGTAAGATGTTTTTATGCATTGAATTACACACTCACTGAGATTGCCATCCTCTACAGAGGTGTGCTCTTCTGTTGAGGCATTTTGCTTGTGTTGTTTGCTGACCACTTGACTAAAATGGATTTAAGTAGTCTTGAGTAAGATGCTTTTATGCATTGAATTACCTACCCACGGAGAATGTCATCCTCTACTGAGGTGTACTCTTCTACTGAGGCATTTTGCTTATGTAGTCTGCTGACCACTTGACTAAACTAAAACGGATTTAAGTAGTCTCGAGTAAGATGCTTTTATGCATTGAATTACCCACCCACGAAGAGTGTCATCCTTTACTAAGGTGTATATAAATGTTTGTATTTTTGAATGTCTTCTACTAAAGGACATGTAGAACGGATTCTCATATTTCCTTATTTCAACTGAAGAAGGTGTGTTTTTTGCTGAGAAGCAAAATAATGTATCTTCTACTGAGCTATATGTAAATATTTGTTCGGGTCTTTTCTTTGCAGGATCTCCTTTCATTGGCGGTGGTCTCTTCAGCCAAGGTTGGTTCTTCTCATGGAGAATTTGATTGACCGGAATGAAAAACTTTGTGTATGTTCTACCGAATGAGGAGTCTCTTGTTGAAGAGATAAAATACAATAAACAAATAAAATACAATCAAGTTTTTCTTACATGTACATTGCATTTTTTAAAAGTTAAAAATGAAAAAGCTGGGACGCCTCAGCTTTATTCCATTTGTGAAATGGTTGGTTGCCATAATCATCTGATTCTTCCACGCTGGAGAGTTTGATTGATCAGAACGGTGAACTTTGTTTATGTTCTACTGGTTGAAGAGACTCTTGTTGGGGACTGTGTTCTACGCTTGTCACCCTTCCTATTGTTATCCTCCTTCTAATCTGCATTCATTAGTGCAAGTTGATTATCTTTCTCAGGTATATCGGGTGCCTTAGCACTATTTTTTTTGTCATCCCACAATGCATAGCGTTCTGCCATGGCGAAGATTTAGGCAAGAGTTTTGCCTAGTTTCATGGTCAATTTACCATACAATTGGTGATCTGCGGGCATACCCTTCTTGAAAGCTAACGATGCAATTTGGTAATTACATTCATTTATGCTCGCCCTTTCTGCCTTGAATCTTTTGATGAAGTCTTGGAGAGATTCATTTGAACTTTTCTTTATGATGAAGAGGTGGTCAGCATGTTTTTTGATGGTTCGATAGGATGAATACTCTTTTGTGAAAACAAGGGAAAGCTCCCCAAAGTTGTTGATTGATCGAGGGGTCAAAGTATGGAACCAATCTTGGCGGATGGTACCACTAGGTCATGGGTTCAAACCCAGCTTGCGACATCTTTATGAGTTCTGGGATCCTATAAAAACCATGTTTGCCTTTCAAAAAAATATATATAATAAATTATTTTGCACATAAGTGGGTCATCATTTTTGTGCAGAGTCATGACATTTAAAAAATGTTTCAAGTGTCTATCAGGATCATAATCTCCTTTGATATGAGTAAAGGTTGGTATGGTAAACTATACCAGTGGAGGGTCCCCTTCAATTTCATTTGTAAAAGGTGAAGTGTTTACCAAGGTCACCTCTCTGCGCAGAGCATCATCTGGATTTTCCATGACATGCGAGTTCATCAACTGCTCATTGATAATTCATGTTATATCATCAGCTTTCAAGAGCCTAGGTGCATCATGTTGATCAGCTGCATGGTAGGGCAGTCTACGTTGCTCGACGACATGGCAACTTCAGGACAAGTTAATATCATGATCAAGATCTGATCCTCTGCATTGTTCATATCCATCAGGATTTCGTCTTCTGCGCTGACCACTCATATATGGCATCATCTGTGACCCCAGCCTTGAGTGTATAGTTGGTTGGGAGCCCAACCTTGATAAGACAATTGTTTGAGGCTCGAGCCTAGATGACACATTTGCTCGTGGTCCTAATCTTGAATGAATGCTTCCAGATGGATTATTTTCCCTCAGTGGATGACTACTTTTGCTCCCATGGAAATGGTGTACTGGCAGAGGACAATGTGTCTTCTGCCTTGGCTTTACACTCACTAATCGCTCTACCACTCAAGTTTGGTCCTTCAATACTTTAGTCAAATTGGTGATTTGACCTGCGAGATTTTCTTGTAGTTTCATTTCCATTGGGTTCGGTTGTTGGGCAAAAAATTATAATTGATGATCAGCCGGTGGTGGTAGACCTACTACCGATGGCTGTCCAGCCGGAAGCAGCTAAACCCATGGCGATGATGGCAGTCTGGTTGGGGCAGATGATTGTTCAACGTTATTTTTGCTAGTTTGGTTTCAAGTTCCCACCATTGTGTTGAAAAAAAAAACTCTGAAAAGTGTATTTGAAGGAAAATTCAAATTGATTGAACAAATTTTCTTTTATGAATGGAAAAGAGCATGCAATGAGTTTGATTCAAGCTCTCATTGAAAACACCAATTTGTGGATGCAAATTTTCACCAGATCACGTGTTGATCAGGCGAAGCAATCTGCATAAGATATAGATTAGTTCGTGACACCTGTGTGGTGCCTTCCACGGGGACTCCGATGCCAAAGTTAGAGCAATGCCTTTAGGAAAGTATTTGTTTATCTGTATTTGAATAGAGAATTGTGAATTAAGAAAGAGTTACCTCCAGATGGCTTTGTGTTTGGCTATTTATAGATGTAAAATGAAAAAACTATTGGCAGATAAGTGAGACACGTGGCAGATTAGTGAGACATGTGGTAGATGAATGAGTCATCTTCTTGCATGCAGTTGTAACTTCTCTTAGGTAGTTTTAATTTTTCTTAGGAAGTTGCAACTTCCGTAGATAGTTGGAACCTCCCGTTGGTGGTTGTAACTTTCTGTTTGGAAACGCCTCTCCTGAAAGCTTGTGTGAACGCAGAACATCACTCTTCTGTTGAGAAAAAAAGTGTTATGTTGAGTTGTATTGGGCCCAGATATGGACTGCATTGGGCCTAAACTTGGGCTTTCTCTATTTGTAAATTTCGTGGGTAATTTTTGGGCTACTTGGGAACAACCCAAATATTTGGGCTTCCTTACCCTATTGGGCTAAGGATTATTTTTTGCTCCCACGTTAACCATGTGGAAGTTCAAATTTTGAAAAGATCTGCAATTGATGATGTTTGTGGTTGAGTTCATAAATCCAGGGCTTGAAAATCATTTGGTATTGTTGGAATTACACAAACATTTTTACAACTATGTGCATAACATGACGTCCGCCAAGCAGTCTAAGGCACAAAATTAACAATAAGTATTTTTTGGTTACTAAATAAATAAGTTGTCAGACTACAATTTGGTCACCAAATCTTCATTTCTTATTTAATCTTGTACGTATAACTATGGTTAATAGTGATCCAATCCCAAATCCATATTGCAAGAACCCATAGGCTCATCCTTGTTTCTGAGCACCAACAACCATGTTCTTCTTTCCTAGACCCGGATGTTGTTTTGGTTAGTTATGACTCTAGTTTTTATATTAACTCTAAACAGGGAGATGTGAGACTTTTTGCGGTGGACTTGAAAGGACACATTTGAGTTTCCAATTGCAGGAAGGTGCTCAATAGTACTATAACAGAATGTTCCGCACCAGAAGCGACGATGTTTTGGATCCAAGCTCAACATTGGTGGACGGGCTTCATTTTGGAAGACTTTGGCATCCTTTATTCCATCTTTTCATGAAGATCCTTCTACGACCAATGGAGCTATGGAGTGGGTATTGAAACCCCTGGTCGGTAACATTAAGAGATTGTTAGCTATTAACAAAAATTGTGTTTGTAAGTTTTTTTATAGAGAGTTCAACTTTGAAGCTCATAATATTGCTAGCACACTTGGACAACAATATTGTACAAGTAATTTTTAATATTTTTTCCTATAAGCTTTAACAAAGAAAAAAAAACAATAGTGAAGCAATCTTAACCAGTAACCAAGTGGGCCCTACATTTCCCATTATTTCTCGACGTCTTGGACAACAAACTCAAAAAAGAATGAGTGGGGCTAGGAAACCAGGTTTTGCAACCAGGATGATGTGACATCGTTATAAGATGTTTTTTACAACCTCAAGATAAACATAAACTCTTTAGAGATTTTATCATTCTTTCGAGATCACGCCATGTCACCCTGGTTGCAAAACATGGTTGCAAAAACCTGGTTTCCTAGCATTTTGGAAAAAGAATACAAAGATAAAGTATGGGAAGAATAGTCCTTTTAGTTCTTTTAAAAGTAAAGTGTGTAATGTGTGGAGTCAAACTACACACGACTTGGCTTAGTTGACAAAAACACCCCCTTTAAATTCCTATTTTTCACCTAAACTTTGCATGACATAATTGAAGTTGCATCTGTTATGGGGTGTTTTAGTCCTTGACGAACACACATAAACCAAAACTTTGTTCCAGAGTTGAGAGTTCGTTATAGTGTTTGGATGAATGGATAATTTTATTTTACACAAGTGCATAACAAGATATTTTTGGTCATGAGAAGATATGAGCTTTGTGATTCCTTATTCATACACACTAGCAATCGCGTGCGAGCTATGCATGTGCAAAATTTTGTCATAATCATTTTTATAAATAGATATTGTCAATAATATTGACCACTATTATTAATAATCTTAATATGAAGTAAGTTTGTTAAACTCTGATTGAAAAATTGAGATATATAAAGTTACTTTTCGTTGAAAGGTTAATTCCTTAACACAAATGTCTATATTTATGCTTGTATATATAAAAATAAATAAAAAGTTAGTAAGATTTGTATTTTCTTAGTTTTAATGCGTCCAAATCTCGTCCTCCTGTATGTTTAACTTGCAAAACAGATGTTAGACTGCTAATGACCAGTTTTTTGGTGGCCGAAGGCACTCTGATGCTTAAGTCAACAACTCTATTGAAGAAGGAAGTAAATTTGGACAAAACTCAGTTAAAGTTGCATATCTTGGTTGATTGTTCCATTTACCTTATATAATGGTCGTTGGTAATTCTCTGAGTGACATAAGCATGAGAGGCGCAACGGAAGGAGACGTTGTTCGTAATAGTCTCATTTTTTATGAATGCGTGTTCGTGGAGGCGTAACTTCCTCAATGGCTTTTTTTATGCAACGTTTCTCTTCTTTATGAGAGAACTCGCTTGGGTTTGGATCTGGGCCTTAGCCATGATTCCTTCTTATGGGCCCTATTTGGGCTTTTACGATTGATTTTGCCTTCTTTGTGCTTTATGAGCTGGCACAGTAGAAGGGATATCTGATCCTCATGATGGATGATTTCTGCCATGTGCATGGTTGTGATGACGGTCTTTTTTTATGTATCATCATCTACTCCCCCTTAGTTAGTGAGTATGCTGATGTGGCCACTAACTTCGTGACAATTTGACTTTTGATTCCATCATTGCCTCGTGTTTAATGTTTTTCGGCAACTATTGCTTAGTTAATGTTTCAATCTCTTGCTTATCCATTCGTTTTCACGCACATTTTTTGGATTTTCGTGCCATCATATCCCGCACCTCGTCCCATGAGTAGTCTCTTCATTGTTCAGCTCTATAAAGGGGGATGTGGCGGGTTTGTTTCCATATTTACGCCATCTTTGACTCTTCGTTTTTCATGCTTTTCTTGTTCCTTCGCGATGCATGTCGGCAATTTACTAGATAGATGGTGAGAATTTTCTACCTACGAAGCTTACTTCTCTCCCAATAAGGTTTTCCAGGTAATGCTGGATAACATTCGTTGTGATTACTCTTTACCTTCCGACCTTGAGATTATTTTTCCCCAGCAAAGCGATAGTCCTTGTTGGCCGAGGAAGGGGTATATTGTACTCTACCCGCGCATGTTTCAATCCGACCTTCGATTTTCAGGGCCAGAGTTATTTCTAGCGTATTTAAACTTTTTGGTCAGATGGGCCCTAATGGTTGGAGGTTATGGTTTCCACTAATACGAGAGTCGTTCCTTTTTGTATTCCTTTAACTGTTAGGATTTTGCACTCGGTGGTTAGTCTGTTGGTGACCAAGAGCATTTGCTTTCTTCGTTCTCTGACATGTTGTGGTAATATTAACGACGATATCAGGGGATGGTCGCGAGACTGGTTTTATGCTTTTGTCTGTTCTGACTACTTCGATTTACTATGAAGTCAAATAGTAAGGTCCTTTCGGATTCCTAATGAGCGGAGGGACCTACAACTGACTGGGAAAAACAAATGATCAGCGAGCATTTTTTGCAACTTCTTGAGGTTCCTTTGGAGATCTTCCTTTCCGATGTCATGGTGAAGCGCAGTGTCTTATACGTCGTGAACAAAGTTGAGTGCGTTGTGCTGATAGAGAGGCAAGCTGAGGAGATTGTTGCCTGCGCTACTTTCGTTGGCGTTGGTAATGCTAGCATTGATGGTAAAGTGAGATCGGATGTTACGAATCTCAATGCTCTTATTAGCGTTGGCGTTGCCAGCCCAACTTCTAAATATAGAAAAATCCTGAGGCCTACTAGTTTGTCAAAGAGGTTGTTTATAAGGTATGATTGTGTTTCGAAGAGGAAACGACTTATTGGCTCTATTCGTCGCGTTGTTCCTCGTCCGAGTTCTATTGATAGCGAACTTGCAAAAGTGAATCGCTTATTTCTTGAGGAGGCTGAAGAGATAAGGTTGGCGTTGGAGAGGAGAGAGAAAGAGGTTATTCGCCTGTTGGATGATAATGAAAATATGTTCATTTCTGCATATGGTGGGCCTGACCCTGTTGAATGTTTTAATGATGATCCTTGAGCTATCGATGATAAGATGTTTCAACTAGCAATTGTGCAATCTAAGGAGATTGATGATCGAAGTTGAGGTTTTGAGGTGCTTTCTCTCCGATCTCCTTCTGGTCATGTTGACGGCGCGACGGATTTTTTACCTTCTCCTGCTTGCTTTGGTTCTTCTGCCCCCATTGGTACTACTACTTATTCTGCTCATGCTACGACTACTACGCAGCGAAAGGTTAAGGATGGTTTTTATGTCATTCCGTCTCCTCTTTTGGTAATTGGAGGTGGCTCCTCCGTGGTTTCAGATCCCAGCATCCTTCATTCGTGGATTAGTTGGAAGGAACCTATCCCTGAAGATATTTGCGTCAAGTCGGATGGGAAGTTTTACTAGTTTACCTAGCTTGACTTGCAGGATGGTGCACGTAGGTTGATCAACGAATGGCACAGGCGATCGATGGAGAAGCCTTCGATGACTGCGTTGGATCCGAGCACTCATCTTGACGATGGCCTTAAATAGATAATGGACGAGATGAATCCTATTTCTTATTGGGGGTGATGGGCTCGGATTACCCAGCTTGTTGTAATCAGGTGGCTTCTCTGGAGAGGAAATTTGTGGTGCTGTTGCTGGTGTTTTCTCACATCCTTTGTCAATTTGACGTGTTGAAAGCACATTGCACAGAACCGGAGAAAGCAGTTGAGGCTACTCGGGCCTCGTTGATTGATGCAAAGGGTGGAACAATTAATGGATGCGCTCGACGAGGTCAAGGGAGATATATCTGCGATGCTTACCACCACTGAGGGACAACTTATTGTGGCTAAAGACGAACTTGTTTCTGTCAAAGACAGGCTTCGTATTGCAGAGGTGGCAGATTGGCATCAAATAGTTCATGAACGGATTGAGTTTTTTTACTATATCAAGGGGCTTGGTGTTGATTTATCCCAGTATCGTCACTTGGTTGATCAAGCCTTTGAAGATGAAGATTGTGACGAAGATGTTCCGGGTTCTTCGTGTGATCCAGTGGTTGAAGAAACATTGTTCCTTTTCATTCCGAAGAAAGAGCTCCTGCTAGTGATGCAGATGTCTTTTGTCCGTCAGATGATGTCACCAGCGATGTTGTGGTTGCCTCCGTTTTATCTTCCACTCCTTTAACTTCTTCTCCAGAAGTAATATAATAGTTTTATTAATGAAAATAACTTTTCCTTTTGGTATTCCTGTTTGCATGTTTTTCCATTATAGTCGTAATTTGTCTAGGGATGTGTGTTGCCTCATTGCATGTGTCATAGTCATTAAATCAAGTTGTAATGCGTATCTCCAATTTGATTTTTTTATTGGCAATGGGGGCCTTTACGACCACATGTCCAAGTTTCTTGATTTTGGATTCCTTTGTGTCTACTTTTATGTTTCGATGCATTAGTTGCCCTAATGTAAGTTGACTTTATTCGTTCTTTCTGAAGTGTCGATTGACTCGAACCATATTTGAGCAAGTTGACCTGAAGTTTTTATTTGAGTAAGTTATCTCGTTCGTTCTACTCTTACTTCGTTGGTTTGACGTACTAGTCAACCTGAATTTCTTCAATTGACTCATTTGTCCAATTTTTACTTCGTTGGTCTGACATACTAGTCGACCTAAAGTTTTTTGATTGAGTAAGTTGACTCGTTCGTCCAACTTTTACTTCATTGGTTTGACGTATTAGTCAACCCAAAGCTTTTATTTGAGTAAGTTGACTCGATCGTCCAACTTTCACTTTGTTAATTGGTTTGACATGCCAGTCAACCTGAAGTTTTTCATTTGAATAATTTGACTCATTCGTCCAACTTTTTTTCATTGGCTTGACGTATTAGTCAACCCGAAGTTCTTTATTTGAAAAAGTTAACTCGTTCGTCTAACTTTTAGTTCGTTGGTTTGACGTACTAGTTTATTTGAATATGTTGACTCGCTCATCCAATTTTTATTTCGTTCATTTAACGTATTAGTCAACCCGAAGTTTTTTATTTGAATAAGTTGACTCACCCGACCAACTTTTACTTTGTTGGTTTTTCATGTATTAGTCAACTCAAAGTTTTTTATTTAAATAAGCTAACTCATTCGTCCAACTCTCACTTTGTTGGTTTGACGTACTAGTCAACCCGAAGTTCTTTATTTGAATAAGTTGACTCGTTCATCCAACTTTTACTTCGTTGGTTTGACGTACTAGTCAACCCGAAGTTCTTTTTATTTGAGTAAGTTGACTCGTTTGTCAAACTTTCACTTTGCGGTTGATCAGATCAGAAGTTTATTGTATATGTATGACTCGTGTCCTGATCCCTTTTGGCTTGATATGTTGATTGCTCCGTATTATCGATTTTTGATGCTTTTATTCTGTTGTCCATGCACAAGATGGGGATTCTGAACTTGTAATTTTATTGATATTCCATTCTCGAGTATTCTGACCAAACCCTAGTGGTTATTTTTCTTGAAAACTTACACTAGGTTGTAGAATTGTATGCTCCGTCCTTCTTACCTGTGCTTGATTGATGTCGATCCTCGTGTTGTTAGAGATTTACATCTTTGTTGCTTTGTTCTACATCGTCTATATCTTCAAGTCGTCGGATTTGCTATTGGTTTTGTTTGTTTGTTATGTCTCGTCGTTCGTTGAATATGTTGTCGTCGCCAATGGAGTCGATGTGTTTTCCAATTCAGTCGTTGAGTAGTGTTGAAATGCCCGATCATGCTCACAACAGTGCCTAACTTTACAGTCATGCTCACATAAGCGCCAAATTGTCCAATCATGCTCACATAAGACGGGTCAGGCTTGCATCGGTCAATAGGGCCTTTGAATTGTGTTTGTTGGCTGGTGCAAGCTTCTCCATGTTATTTTGTCGTGAATTGGTATATTGGTTCATCTGGTTTTGTTAAGCGTTAATACTCCTACTTCGATATATATCAGCTCGAGTGGGAGGTGCTTCCGATTGCTTCTTTAGTAGAGTTGATCATTTTGTTACCTCTAGCTATGTAGTATAGGGCATATATTAGTTCCTTGGGTTGTTCTTTTGATCCCTTAGTGGTGTCTTCCTTTTCTTTTTATTTGAGCTACTTGTCTGGCATTCTGATGAATTTGTCGAGTCGTCCTCTCTGAACTCAATGCTCAATTTCATTTTTTAGATTGTAGCAGTCTTCGGTATCGTGCCTATGATCCTTGTGGAAGGAATAGTACTTGTTTTTATCTCTTATTTCTAGGTCTTCTCTCATTCTGAGTGGCCAGTTGATATCCTCCCATTTCGCCATGTGTTTCAGTATATTACCCGGCTCGTTTTCAAAGTTGTGTACGATTTGTATGTCTTTTTCATCACATTTGTTACTCGCTCATGTCTGGGCCTTGCTGACTGCTACTTCCCAGACTCTTGCTGGTTGGATTTGAGCCTCCCATTGGTCTGATGCCTCTTTGACTGAATGTTATCCTCTTTGGGTCCCCGTCATCTCTTCTTCTTTCCTCTCTCCTTTCTCACTTCTTCGAGCGGTCTTCTCTTTCGTGATCATTTGTCTTCCTGGCAGCTTTCATCTCCTCAAGAGAAATGTGTTTTTGGGCGGTTTTCAACCGAGTTGCCATGTTTTTTGGGGTTCCAGGTTGAAAGCATAAAAAAGGGTCCTCTTTTTAGTCGAGCAGTGAAAGTAGCGGTGGTCGTGTCATCGCTGCATCGTCAATCATTGTTAATTTATTAGTGAAACGAGTGACGTATTCCCTTATTGTCTCCTCGAGCTTCTGTTTGATGTGAAGGAGACAGTGTGATCATTTCTTCATTCATTGACTTCCGATGAATCTTGTGATAAAAGCGAAGGAGTTTATTGACCTTGGTGGTAAGCTGTTAAACCAATTCATTGTTGTAGAGGTAAGATTGGTCAAAAACATTCTGCACAAAATGGATTTTGTTTTCTCCTTTAATGTCATCATGTGGTGGAAATGTCGCAAATGATCTATTGGGTCGGTGGTTCCATCATATGCCTTGAACTTTGGTGGGGTGAACTTCTTTGGCATGGGAGTTATCATGAGACTTGGCCAGCTCGTACAGTACATTAGGATCTGTGACTCCGATCCTGAACAGGATTTCAGCATGTGTTCCATCGCTCTTTGGAGTCTTATCTTGGGGAGGTTCATTGCTTTGAGATTCACTTGTTGAGGTTCTGCAGAAACCTCGTTGCTTTCTCGAGCACAGTTAGTAGAGTTTTGCTGGGGCGGCGCTTGGATAGGATCGGCTGACTGAGTTAATTCTTGAGTGAGTTTTTCCAGCATCTTCATCATGTGGTTCATCTAGGTCATAAGTAAATCTACTCGAAGGTCAGTAGCGACATTGCTGGATGTCTAGGTTGTTTGAGCTACTGCATGTTGTGGATCTTTACCGTCGGGTGCAACTGGCCTGATGGTTACGATTGGGTCTCGATCGCGAACCGCTGGCAATGTAGCGTCACCGGTAGGAGGGTTACTGTGATTGTTGTTGGGTTGAGGGTCTGTAAGGTGTTCCGTCATTTCTTATAGCGCATTAATCGTTGATCAGATTTTAGTGAGTTTTGTTGTTGTGGATATTTTTTCAGAAAGGAATCATGTCGTTATCCGCAGTCGACGCCAAACTAATGCGTCAAAATCTCATCCTCATGTATGTTTAACCTGCAAAACAGATGTTAGATTGCCAAGGACCACCTTTTTGGTGGCTCAAGGCAATCCGATGCTCAAGTTAGCAACTCTGTTGAAGAATGAAGTAAATCTGGACAAAACTCAGTTAAAGTTGCATACCTTGGTTGATTGTTCCCTTTATTTTATATAATGGTCGTTGTTAATTCTCTTCATGACTTAAGCATGTGAGGCGCAACAAAAATAGACGTTCTTCATAACAGTCTCTTCATTTATGAAGGCGTGTCCATGGAGGCGTAACTCCCTCTACGACTCTTTTTTATGCAACATTTCTCTTCTTTATAAGAGAACACGCTTGGGCCTGGAGTTGGGCCTTAGCCATGATTCCTTCTTATGGGCCTTGTTTGGCCTTTTACGATTGTTTATGCCATCTTTGGGCTTTATGAACTGGCCCAGTAGAAGGGAAACCTGATCCTTGTGATGGATGATTTCTACCACGTGTTTGGCGGTGATGACGATCTATTTTGATGTATTATTAGCTACTCCCCCTTAGTTAGTATGTTGACATGGCCACTAACATCGTGACGGTTGGACTTTCGATTCCATCATTGCCTCGTATTCCATGTTTGTTAGCAATTCTTGTTTAGTTGGTGTTTCGATTTCTTGCTTATCCAATCGTTTTCGCGCACATTTTTGGGATTTTGTGTGCCATCATATCTCGCGCATCGTCCCCTGAGCAGTCTCTTCGCTGTTCAGCTCTATAAAGGGGACGTGACGGGTTTGTTTCCCGATTTACGCCATCTTTGAAATTAGGGTTCTTTCTTCTTTTCCTCTTCATTTTTCTTGCTTTTCTTGTTCATTTTTCTTGTTCCTCCGCGATGCCTGCCAGCGATTTACTGGATGGTAAGCAGCTTGCTGCCTACAAAGCTCACTTTTCTCCCAAGAAGGTTTCTCAGGCGACACTGGATAACGTTCACTCTGACTACTCTTTACCTTCGGACCTTGATATCATTTTGCCCCGGGAGAGCGATTACCCTTGTCGTCCGATAAAGGGGTATATTGCACTCTACCCGAGCATGTATCAATTCGGCCTTCGATTTCCAGTTCCAAAGTTATTCTGGGCATATTTAGATTTTCTGGGCATTCCTCCTACTCAGATGGGCCCTAATGGTTGGAGGGTTATGGTTTTCACTTATGCGAGACCGTCCTTTCTAGTATTCCTTTGACTGTTAGGACTTTGCATTCAGTGGTTGGTTTGTTGATGACCAAAAGCATTTGTTTTCTTCGTTCTTCGACGTGTTTTGATAATCTTAATGATGTTATCAGGGGTTGGTTGTGAGACTGGTTTTATGGTTTTGTACGCTGTGGCTACTTCGACATGCGAGGTTGTCAAATAGTAAGGTCCTTCCGGATTCCTAACAAATGGAGGGACCTGCAATTGACTGCAGAAAAATGAATGATCATGAAGCATTTTTTGAAGCTTCCTGAGGTTGCTTTGGAGACCTTCCTTTTTGATGTCATGGTGGACAGCAGTGGCTTGTACAACTTGAACGAGGCTGACTGGGTTTTGCTGATATAGAGGCAAGCTGAGGAGATTGTTGCCCGCGTTATTTTCGTTGGCATTGGTAATGCTGGTGTTGATGGGAAAGTGAGCTCGGATGTTACAGACTTGATGCTCCTATTAGTGTTGGTGTTGCTGGCCCGACTTCTAGAAAGTGAAAAATCCCGAGGCCTGCTAGTCTGTCGAAGCGGTAGTTTATAAGTTCTGACCTTGTTCTGAAGAGAAAATGACTTATTGGCTTTATTCATCGTGATGTTTCTCGTCCGAGTTCTGTTGATAGGGAACTTGCAAAGGATGATTGTTTATCTCTCGAGGAGGCTGAAGATATAAGGTTGGCGTTGGAGAGGAGTGAGAAAGAGACTATTCGCCCATTGGATGATAATGAAAAGAAGCTATTTTCTGTATATGGTGGGCCTGACGTTGCTGAATGTTCTAATGATGATCCTCAAGCTATCGATGATAAGATGTTTCAACTAGCAGTTGTGCAATCTAAGGAGATTGATGATCGCAGTTGAGGTTTTGGGTGTTTTCTCCCTGATCTCCTTTTGCTCATGTTGACAGCGCACGGCAGAGTTTTTACCTTCTCCAGCTTGTTTTGGTTCTTCTACCCCCATTGGTACTACTACTTGTTCTGCTTCTACTGCGACTACTACGCAGCGAAAGGGTAATGATGGTTTTTTTGTCGTTCTGTATTCTCTTTCAGTCATTGGAGGTGACTCATTCGTTATTTTGGATCCCCGCATCCTTCATCCACAAGTTAGTTGGAAGGAACCTATCCTTGAAGAGATTCGTGTTAAGTCGGATAGGAAGTTTTGCTGGTTTACCCAGATTGACATGCAAGATGGTGCATGTAGGTTGATCAACGAATTGCACAGGCCATTGGTAGAGAGGCCTTTGATGCTTGTGTTGGATCCAATCACTCATCTTGATGATGGCCTTAAACTGATAATGCACGGGATGAATTATCTTACTTATGCGGGGGAGATGGGCTCAAATTACCGAGTTGGTCGTAATCAGGTGGCTTCTCTAGAGAGGAAATTTTCGGTGTTGTTGTTGGTGTTTTCTCATGTCCATTGTCAATTTGACGTGTTGAAAGCATGGTACGCAGAACAGGAGAAAGCATCCGGGGCTGCTCGAGCCTCGTTGATTGAGGCAAAGGGGTGCACGGGATAAGTTTACAGCTGCACTCGAGTCTTTGAAGACCGGTTGGATGGGGTTTGTGTGCGCTTGCATGATGTGGAAAGGGAGTTATCTACCAAGAAAACGACTCATAATGAGGCTGCTTGTGCCATGGTTGAGCAATCTGTCAATCGCGATGTCGCTGAGAAATGGGTGGAGCAATTAATGGCTGCCCTTGACGAAGTCAATGCGAATACATCCGTGATACTTATGACTACTGAAGGACAACTTATTGCGGCTAAGAACGAACTTGCTTCTGTCAAAGACAGGCTTTGCATTGTGGAGGTGGTAGATTGGCAGCGAATAGTTGATGGACGGATTGAGATTTTTTACTGTATCGAGGGGTTTGGTGTTGATTTATCCTAGGACCGTCACTTGGTTGATCAATCCTTTGAAGATGAAGATGGTGACGAAGATATTCCGGGTTCTTCATGTGATCCAACGGGTTAAGAACCATTACTTCCTTCTCCTTCCGAAGAGAGAGCTCTTGCAGTGATGCAGCTGCCTTTCGTCTATCAGATGATGTCACCAACGATGTTGTGCTTGCCTCCGCTTTATCTCCCACTCCTTTACCTTCTTCTCCGAATGTAATAGAATAGTTTTATTAATGAAAATAACTTTTTCTTTTTGTATTCCTGTTTGCTTGTTTTTCTATCGTAGTCGCAATTTGTCTTAAGCTATGTGCTGGCTCAGTGAATGAGTTGTAGTCGTTGAACCAAGTTGTATTGTGTATCTCTAATTTGATTTTTTGATTGACCAGGGGACTTTACGACTAGATGTCCAAGTTTCTTGATTTCGGATACCATTGTGGCTACTTTTATATTTTGACGCGTTACTTGCCCCGAAGTATGTTGACTTTATTCGTTCTTTTTTATGTGCCGATTGACTAGAAGCATATTTGAGCAAGTTGACCCGAAGCTTTTATTTGAGTAAGTTAACTCGTTCGTTCAACTCTAACTTCGTTGGTTTGACGTACTAGTCAACCTGAAGTTTTTTAATTGACTCATTCGTCCAACTTTTACTTTGTTGGTTTTACGTACTAGTCGATCGAAAGTTCTTTAATTGAGTAAGTTGACTCATCGTCCAACTTTTACTTGGTTGGTCTGACGCACTAGTCGACCTGAAGTTCTTTGATTAAGTGTACTCGTTCGTCCAACTTTTACTTCGTTGGTCTAACGTATTAGTCAGCCCGAAGCTTTTATTTGAGTAAGCTGACTCGATCGTCCAACTTTCACTTTGTTGGTTTGATGTGCCAGACAACCTGAAGTTTTTAACTTGAATTAGTTGACTCGTTTGTCCAACCTTTACTTTGTTGGTTTGACATATTAGTCAACCCGAAGTTCTTTATTTGAATAACTTAACTTGTTCGTCCAAGTTTTACTTCGTTGGTTTGACATACTAGTAAACCCAAAGTTCTTTATTTGAATAAGTTGACTCGCTCATCCAACTTTTACTTCGTTGGTTTGACATACTAGTCAACCCGAAGTTCTTTATTTGAATAAGCTGACTCACTCGTCAAACTCTCACTTGGTTGGTTTGACGTACTAGTCAACCCAAAGTTCTTTATTTGAATGAGTTGACTTGTTCTTCCAACTTGTACTTCGTTGGTTTGACGTACTAGTCAACCTGAAGTTTTTTATTTGAATAAGTTGACACGTTCATCCAACTTTTACTTCGTTGGTTTGATGTACTAGTCAACCCTAAGTTCTTTTTATTCGAGTAAGTTGACTTATTCGCCCAACTTTCACTTCGTGGTTGATCATACCACAAGTTTATTGTATATGTCTGACATGAGTCCTGATCATTTTTGGCTTGATATGTTGATTGCTCTGTATTATCAAGTTTTGATGCCTTTATTTTGTTTTCCATGCGCAAGATGGATTCCAAACTTGTAATTTTATTGATATTCCCTTCTCGGGTATTCTGACCAACCCTAGTGGTTATTTTTCTTGAAAAGTTACGCTAGGTTGTAAAGTGGTTTGCTTTTTCCTTCTGACATCTGCTTGATTGATGTCAATCCTCATGTTGTTAGAGATTTACGTCATTGTTGTTTTGTTCCACATTGTCTATGTCTTCAAGTGGCCGGATTTGCTAATGGTGTTATTTGGTTGTTACGTCTCGTCGCTCATTGAATATGTTGTCATCGCTAATGGACTCGAGGTCCTTCTGACCTTTGTTTGTTACCTTATATAAGTCACTGTTAATTCTCTGCGTGACTTAAGTATGTGAGGCGCAACGGAATGAGACGTTATTCGTAACAGTCTCCTCCTTTATGAAGGTGTGTCAGTGGAGGCGTAACTCCCTCCATGACTTTTTTTATGCAACGTTTATCTTCTTTATGAGAGAACACGCTTAGGCCTGGATTTGGGCCTTAGTCATGATTCCTTCTTATGGGTCATGTTTGGGCTTCTACGATTGGTTTTGCCTTCTTTGAGCTTTATCAGTTGGCCAGTAGAAGGGATACCTGATCCTCATGATAGATGACTTCTACCACGTGTATGGCTGTGATGACGGCCTATTTTGATGGATGATCAAAAAAAATTTAACAAAGGGATAGTTGTGTATTTGATGGAAAGATTATGGAGAATAACGTGGTTTGGTAATTGGTTAATGGTAAATTGAGTGAAAAAAGGAAACAACATAAGTTTTTCATGGTTGGACACTTTGGCCCACATGTCAAGAAAAAAGTAAAGTGCAGTAACTAATAGACATCTACACATTCCCATTAATGTTCTTAAAGGAATTTTTTAGTTTCTTTAAATTTTGCTTCTTTGGTCATTGTTCAATGGCAGAATCACATGTGACTTAGAATGTTTACATTGGGGTTGTTCTCAAATCACATAAGAAACAGAAGAAAATAACTTAAAAGAATCAAAATAAGGTCACCATCCCATGAATTTCACCATACCCTAAGGTGAACCCACTCATGATAGACCCAATGCCTTGAACAAAACTAACTCTCAAAATTTTCTCTCAATTTGCTTTCAACATCTCTCCTAAAGTATGATCAAATTCTCCCCTAAATGAGCTCCAACCATTAGGTATTTATAGGTGAAATAAGGTGAAGCTAATAAATAGCTAAAGTGATGGTGGTGCAAGGTTAATTTTTGATGTTTTACTTTTTGAGCAAGCACATGGGCTTAAGAAAGTTGATGGAAGTGTCTTATGATAAAAATGACAAAGGGTTTGTCTAAACAGCGAGGGAATGGGATAGGAAACCAGCGAGGGAGTGGGTGATGTCGTTCACTTCCCTTCGAGATGCGTGAAAGTGCCTCGAGACATGGGTTTGCACGCATCTCGAGTGGGATGAACGGCTTCACCCCCCTCCCTCGCTGGTTCCCTCGACATTTAGAATTCCCCAATGACAAAATATGCACATGACAGGCGGAGTGACCAGTGTTTGCCGACCCTAATCAGGTAAGTCTAGCTGGTGACGACTAGCAAAAGTAGCTTCTGATCAAAACCTGGACTTGTAGCCCCCACTGCAAGGGTCTAAATAGTCTGGAAGGTGGGAGCCTAGTCAGTCCCGAACTGATTTCGATGGCTCGCCACGAGACCATTGTTTTTAGCTTGGCCACCAAATCACTAAACCTAGACTTGTAGCCCGCACTGCGAGGGTGTAGATAGTCTAGAAGGTGGGAACCCAGTCAGCCACGACCTGATTCCGACAGTTTACCACGAGACCACTATTTTTCAGCGTGGATGTCGAACCCTCCTAAATTTTTAGCTTGGTGCACTCAAGTGTAGATAATTTGGATGGTGGGAGCCTATTCAGTTCCGAACTGCTTCTGATGGCTTGCCACGGGACCACTGCTCTTCAACGTGGTCGCCAAACCCCTCTCAAATATGTAGCCCCCATCGCGCAGGGAGGGTGTCGATGGTTCAAAAGGTGGGAGCCTAATCAGTCCCGAACTGATTCTGACGGCTTGTCACGGGACCACTGCTCTTCAACCTGGTCACCAAACCTTTACTCCTTGAATTTGTCGACCGCTTTGCTCAGCCATAAATAATTCGGAAGGTGGATGCCTAGTCAGTCTCGAACTGATTCCAATGGCTAGCCATGGGACCACTACTCTTCAGCCTGGTCGCCAAACCTTTACTCCCCGAATTTGTCGACCATTTTGCTCGTTCATAAATAATTTGGAAAGTGGAAGCCTAGTTAGTCCCGAACTGATTTCGACGGCTTGCCACGTGAACACTATTCTTCAGCCTGGTCGCCAAACCTTTACTCCCTTAATTTGTCGACCGCTTTGCTCGGTCAAAAATAATTTGAAAAGTGGAAGCCTAGTCAGTCCCGAACTGATTTTGACGGCTTGCCATGGGACCACTACTCTTTAGCCTGGTTTCCAAACCTTTACTCTCCGAATTTATCGACCGCTCTACTCAGTCATAAATGATTCAGAAGGTGGGAATCTCAAACAGCTTTCCACACGACCTCCGCTCTCCCTCAGGACTGAGGACACAAATATGAGCTTAGCTGAGTCAGCGCCTTTGCACTCAAATGGATTGACATTCTAACATTAGAAAAAGACCACTCGTGTTGATACAAGGATAGTACAACTGGTGTCCGGATGAAAGCTAATTAGGACGCCAACCCAAGCTTACGATGCCTGACTAGATGCGAACGCTCTGACACGTACTTTCGGCCACCACGGCTTGCCCGCGGCAACAGCTACAGTCGACCAATCAGACAAACAAGAAAAAGCTCAAGCAGCTTACCTATGGGACATGACACAACTCGGGTGACTCAACCCCCAGTTAAACTGTTCGCAACATGCCCACTATTCGACATAACAATGCAGCAATGACCCCGAGTCATTCACAATACAAAGCAGTCAAGCTCTCTATTGCAGACAACCAGACAATGTCCTATTGATTCAACCAGCCTATGCCAAAGTAAAATGACAAGGCAAAACGAAGAATATTGTTTTCATTAATGGTCAAGACAAAAAGTGTACAAACACACAAAGTTTGCTCCTAATCAGGAGAAGGTACAAAAATGGAAGAGCTGAGCCTAGGGGGAACAGGGTCAGAAGTTGCATCTATACGCACTTCGACCTGGACGTTAGGAATCAAACTGTCATTCTCGCCTAACGAATCAGAGGTAACAGACAAGTCTACATATGACATTTTTTGTAACGGCTAAGATCCCACTACAGATGCTTCTCCTTCATCAGCGCCAACAACTCCCGCCGGCCATGAACAACCCAGCGGAACTCACATTTGCCTTGTTTCCGAAGAAGTTCTTCTTCTCACACCTTTGCATCAATAAGGTCACGCCCTAGTAGCTTCAACTTGCCAGTTAGCGCATCGACCTGAGACTGCTCTGTGGCCAAACAGCTATTCACAACATTGAGTTCATGTCATTCCGGTTCGAGTTGGTCCTCGGCCTTC
This sequence comes from Berberis vulgaris, assembly GCA_963556465.1. Classification (NCBI taxonomy): domain Eukaryota; kingdom Viridiplantae; phylum Streptophyta; class Magnoliopsida; order Ranunculales; family Berberidaceae; genus Berberis; species Berberis vulgaris. The sequence goes on along the minus strand of OY747127.1, from coordinate 61,662,850 downwards.
CTCGCCTCTCGAGCATAGAACTCCACATCGGATTCCAACTGTTGCTTCTCAGCAGCCCAGTCAACTTCCTTCGAAGCACTATCTTCAGCAAAAGACTGTAGCTCAGAATGTGCCTTAGCCTAGCTTCCTACGCAACCTCGACCTCTAGGCGGAGTCGGCTCAACTACTGCTTAAGTTTGTCCCTCTCAGACACCGCCTCTGTCAGATTTCGCTCAAGGTCCTCCAAACAAACCCTCTGAGCCTCAGCAGCCACGGTTGATTGATCCAACCGCATCTCTTCGGCCTGCTTCTTAAGTCGCTCAATTTCATGGAGTGCATCAGAATACGACGTCTACACGTGCGAGAAGACACGCTCCAAAGTATATACTCTCGCGAAGCCGCAATTACAACCCGCACCAGATGGTCATTCAGAGCCTTAACCTGTGTCTCACTAAGGTTCGACCCGTCAACAACTTTCACCAATCACAGATAATCTTTCTCCAAGCCAAGAACATTAGTCTCCGCCTCAACAGGCCTAGCGGACTCGCATTCCTCTCTCACCAGAGCAAGGCGTGCCGAAGACGGACCAGTCCTAAAGTGAGGCTTCTTCCTCACAAAGGAAGCAAGTGTCTCAGAGAGATCCTCTGCATCAAACAGAACAGAAGGCTTGGCTCTAGCAGATTTCTTCTTTCTGGAAAGGGGCCTCATCTTCCAGCTTAATGCGCGACTCTCGATGCAGAGTGGGGACAACGTGCCAATTTTCCCACAGCCCACTATGAACAAAATTGGAAACTCTTATGATATCAACCTCCTCCCTTTTTGCTATGACGCGGAATGTCTCCATGGTGGTTTGTTCTCTAAGGTAAAGGGAGCAGTGGAAAACCTTCCTACAAAACAACACAGGCAATGATCACTCAGACCGCTATCAAACACATCAAAGTCATAGGAAAGGAGTTGAACTTACGAAGCAGCTTGAACTATCACTCACGTTAACGACCCTTGCACCAAAAATATTTCGAATTAGCAGGGGCTAGAAAACAGTACTTCTGCCAGAACTTGAAATCATCCGGCAGGTTAACGAAGCAATTCGGCGATTTCATATTGCAGACAACAATGCCCTACAGTCGATGAGCGTTCAGCAATTGAATCACCCGCAGGGTCACACTAATGTCGGCCTCCTTAGCCCTGAGCAGAATCATGAGAATCATCTTTTACCCGTTGGGTCCCAACTAAGCTGAAAGAATCCCCCAGAAATCCAAAATCTCCCAAATCACGTCCAAAACCAGGAAACGCACTCGAGTTTGAAGCACCCCTCGATGTAAAGAGATGAAATCGACTGGATGCGACATTGGCGTCTTGTCGCCCATAAGTAGGTACAACGGCAAGTCTTTAGGAACTCCAAACTTTGTACGGATTTCAGCGAGACCGGGCTAGGACAACAGCCTGTCTTAAAAAAACTCTAGGTCCTTAGCCAAAACAGCATCATCAAAAAGGTTTTATTGAGCCATAAAGAAGACAAACGAACCTTTCAGAACAATATCTTCAAAAGCAAGTAAAACAGAAGGGTCGGTCTCAACACTGCGAATGACCTATATAGAAGATAGGTTCCCACCTCTTTTTCGCCAAACCAACACACGCCCAATTAATGCATCGTGCGGCTCAAGCAATGATTTTGACTCAATCATCATGAGCGCCGCATCCCTTCAAGAAATGACTTAGCGAATCGATGTGACGGCCCACTAACTCGGGGTGAGTAGCTGATGATATAGAACAACGATTACACTCCTGAGCCGAACACATATCGTGATGATCTCGAAGAACTACAGACCCAAGCATCGCCCCAACACATATCAAGGCCAAGCGGATCTAAGCTCGCTCAACTTTGGTCCGCCAAGCGGAACCGCACTCTCACAACATGCTAGGCCCACGCATCTCACAACAATCCTAAATACCCATAAGCCCTCTTTAGGCAAGTATCTCGAGGATCAGCTTTGGATGGGCAACCACAGCTGCTCTCTGCTTCCAACTAGGAAGCAAACACAAGAATATCTTCCACACAAGGAAACTCCCTTCCACGGATTGCTCTTGGATTGAGAACTATCTTCCGCATATCTAGGAGTGCAGAGCTAATAGGGAACTTTCCTCCTACAACACGACTCTTAATTAGAGAGGGATCTCCACATAGATCTCGTCCCTAAACTACGTCTACGATGACCTGGTTGAACCAGGACTCCTTGCACTATAACTAAGACATGAGGTTGGTAAGCTAAGGTACACTACAAATTTCATATTACAACGTTACACCTTCCTCAGATCCCTGTCTGACTTTAGCATCGGAGTGTCATTGACCACCTCACGGTGGTCTGCGGCTCACGTGCATTACTTGGGCAGGTCAACAGGAATAGGGTCAAAGCAAGGAGCGAAAATCGACTGCATCAGTAATAAATACTTGTTAGTAATTTGGTATAAAATACCACTTTATTGTTTTAAAAATAATAAAATATGGATTTATTCAATAAAAACTTGCTAAAAATGTATTTTTAAAGCAATTCTTTTGTTGGTGTTAAAATAAAAGTTATAAAATTGAACAAAAATAAGTAGCTTTATCAGTAAATAAAAAGTGTGCTAAAAAGTGGGGAAAAAATAGAAGCTTTATTGCTAAAAAAAGATGTGATATAAAGTAATAAATATATACCATTAATAATATGTTAAAAAATATTAACAAACATTCTAATTGATGAAAATGCAATAAACAGTAGATAATTTTCACAACTTAACATCATAAAAAATAGAAATGACAATTCCCTAATCGAGCAACCTAATATGTAACTTCATTTGTTTTGTGATCAAGTAATTAAATACACTGTTACTAACCAAAATAAAAACACATGACCATAGAGAAAAAATATATTTGCTGGCACGGACTGGATGATCCCCTTAATTAATTACTTCACTTCTCATCTGAATGAAATCTGCACCCAAAAAAAAAAAAAAACTTAAATTAACAAAGGGACCAAAACATGAATGCATGAAGGAAGTCAATGAACTTATTTACCTGTAGTTTTTTTGTATTTTTTTATTCAATATCAAAGTGAAATGTTGTATTGAAACAATAAGCAAATAAGGTGAGCAAAAACATAAAAAAATATAAATATAAATAAAAAATAGTTAAAAGAGTTTCCTAAACTCCAATAGACTACTAATGGGTTCTTTCATTGGTTCTTTCGTGATCCTCACCGCCCTTTTGGCCTATATACTAAGGGGTCTTCTTTGTGAAACCCCTTTTCAGGTCACATCTCTTCTTCTACTAGCTGTTCTCTTATCCCCTAAAACCCCATTTTTTCCAAACCTTCATTACACCAAGTTCTTCCTAGTAACTCGAGCAGATCTCTTCAAAGTTCATATCTATAAGTTAGATTTTTGATTTAGTTGAAGACTAATAATCCAATATTGTTTTGTTTTGCAGTGCAAGATCTGAAATTGGGGGTGTGAAAATAAGGCTTGTAGAGTGGACAATGAACAAGAAAACCAAAGAATTCACAATTCTTCCATGTTTAAAACTAGGGGTGGGCAAACGGGTTGAGGATCAGCGGGTTCAACTCGAACCGGACCGTTTTGCTCTAAACGGTCCGGATTTTAATTATGAGTTTTTAGATACAGTTCGGATCGGTCCGGGTCCGGGTTGGACCCGTTTCAAAAAAAAAAAAACTCTTTACTCTTCCAAGCCAAAGTAACCTAACTAAGTGTAAGACTCTTTAGTCTCTAGAGGAGAAAGACTCTTCTCTTTATCAACATCCATCCCTTTCACAGGCCGCCTCCCCCTTTAGTCAGAAGAGAAGTGAGCAGTGAGCAGAGAGCAGAGCACCCGCAGGCCGCCTCCCCCTCTCGCATCCTCCGCTAACGGTCGCTAAAAAAGGTAAGAGATCATTCAAGAAAGAAGAAGCGATCATCACCAGACAGACCGAGTTGCAAACTAAGAAAAATCTTTCAAGGTTAGATCTCTTCCTCATCCTCTAATTACAATTTTGAACTTTGATCCATCTATCCATCATGTTTGTGTCTAGGTTATATTTTTATTCGATTAATTCATCTTTTGGGTTGGTTGGGTTTTGATTTTAATTTTAATTGGTATTTGGTCTTTCACTTTGAAAGAGAAAAAAGAAGGGCGAATCAATCGACGAACGACGAAGATGTCATGTCTGAGGATGTGCGATACCAAGGGAAGGGAGATGGTTTGAAAAACGATACCTACTACGCGATGAAAAAGAAAAAGTTGGTTGAGGAGGAGAAGCTTTCATCTTCATCTTCATGGAAGAGGCGATCAGAGCTAACACTTGTTATTCTTTACGCCCTTTCTTTCTATCTCATTATAATCCTTCGATCTATTCAACTCTCTAACGGTACCTACTCCCCACTATGCCACCCTTATTTCATTTTTTTTTTCACTTTCTAACTCCCTCTCCCTCTCTCTTTAGTTAACAAAGATAAATTATGCCAAGAATTACGCCCTAGATATATGGGCCCTGGATGGATGGGAAAAGATACCCTCAATGTAAGTATACAAATTTCTTTCTTTCTTTATTTGTAGTATTTTGCACTTCAAATTGCTTCAACTCTCAATTTCCTTTCTTTATTAGTTAAGGTTTTGTTTCTTGATTATGGTTTTCAGCTTATTGAGTGGATGTCAGTGCAAATACCAATGCCATACTAGTACATTCTTCATAATTCACCATCATCTATTTTTCCCTGGAAATGATTAGTTCATTCCAACATGAGATATGGTTTGTTAGTTCTGATTATAAACTATAACACTAGCATCTCCCCAAAACGTAGGTCGTAATCAGATGAGATTATGTACATTCTGTAATTCGGAACAACACAGTGTCAGGTCATTTCCTTTTCTTAGTTTTCCTTGGAATTAGAAGCATAAAATCTCAGCCATTACTTTCTTTGGGGAGATATTTGTTTATATACTTTCTTTAAAGAAGATCCCCTCATTTTGAACATTGGAATCGTTTGGAACCGTAGGAACCGGACCGTTCCAAACGGTTCGAGTTAGGTTCGGTCCCAATGTTCAAAATGAGGGGATCCGGACCGGACCAGATCCGTTATTTTTAAACGGTTCGAGTTAGGTTCCTCCAAATTTGGAACTGATCCGGACCGTGCCCACCCCTATTTAAAACAATGTGTAATGGCAGATGTTAGTTTTAGTAGGAAATGTATGGGCCATGGGCCTTAGTTAATTTTATAAATTTCAGTTGGGTTTGAAGGGCCATGGGCCATAGTTAATTTTATAAGTTTAAAGGACCCAATACAAGCCATTTGGTAAAATTATAAGCCCAAAAACCAAATTCGGGATGGTATGGTCCCAAGCCAGACCGGACCGATTCAAACCGGTCCGGGACCAAACGGCTCTGCCCAAAAAAAAGTGGTATCCCAGACCGTTCCGTTTCATTAGACGGTGATAAGCTCAATCCCGATCCGGCCCACCCCTAATCTCTTGCAAATCTTTATTTTGTGTTTCTCTCTTTTCTTCTTACCCACAATAATAATAATAATAATAATAATGATGATGGTGATAAATGGACAAGAAGCAAGCTGGCCCGTTATGCTAAAACTTACTAACAATGTTCACAGAGCAAGCTATTAAAAAATCGTTTTGGTCTCCTCTTCATAGCCTCTCAATCTCTATCTTTACTAAAGTTGTCATATTGCTTGCATTGCATACCATGACCACAGAAACTTCTACACATCAATAATAACCTTGCATGCAACTGAGCATCTAGACTTGTCAAACAAGTGATTGAAATTGAATTCAAGATCTGAAATGTTATCAAAGACAAAATCCAATCGAACTTTTCTTGTGGAAGAGCGAAATTGAAAATTTGGTGAATTGAAGTTGGAGATTTGATTTCGGCAAAGGAAGGTGAATTCGACTAAGAGAAAATAACTTACCCAACGTACGAGATGATCAGGCATCAAACAAGTGAAAATGATGATGTTTTTCCAGTTTCGAATAAACGAAAGTACAAAGAAACGCCCAGATTTCAGTTGCAAAGCAGAGAGAAGATTGAGGAAGAAGCAACAATTATAGGGAACTATATTTGGGGGTCACTTTTGTGCTACTTTGAGGTTTTTTTACACTTCTACCTATTTTATGCACGGTGTTTGTGGTTGTGTTTTAAAGAGAATGAGTTAAAAGTGTAAAAAAAAAAAAAAAAAAAAAAAAAAAAGTGACCACCAAACATGACTCCCTAGACTTACTCGAGGAAAAAGACTAGTCAATTTACAAATTTATTGTGAAAATTTTGCAATTATTAATGAAAAAATATGGAGAAGTTAAACTCGCAAGTTTTAATCTCGTAAAGTAGAGTTTTTTTTTATATATAAATAAATTTATTACTTGTAAAAAATCTTTTACATCAGTCGGGGGTACATGACGACTTTACCCGATAAAAAGAACCAGAGGACATACATCATAGAAAACCCAAAATAAATACTGACCAAACCCCTAGATCAATGCCTGTACTTACTGTTACTTTTCTTCATTCTAGATTATTTTCGAGGCAATACCTTGATGTCTTTGAAGTCCATCGCATTAAATCTTTTCGATAATCAAAGTTGGTCTGTCTTTAAACCTGACACTACTCTTGACCTAATGGTGTATTCATCCAAATCTTCTTCTTCTGAACTGATTGTATCCGAAATGTTAGTATCGGTTTCCATTTCGTTTTCGCTGTTAGCATTACGAACCAAATAGTTAATATGTTTTATGTCCGATGCTTCAAGTACTACTGCGTCCACTAAAGTTTCGTCATCTTGTACAATACCCGCATCTGCTGGAACCTCTACCTTCCGGTCATGCACCTTGTCACTACTATGAACGCGAGTCTGAGCACCAACGTGAGCTCCACTGCCAGCACCATTGCCAGTGCCATAGACAAACCCACTGTCAACGTGATCATCTTCATCTACTGCATCCTCCTTTGTTGGCCCGGAGTTGCTACCTGGAATCATGGCATTTATCTGTTGAGAAGCATTCCCACTGCTCTTCGTTTTTCCTGGGCTAGAGATCCCGACATCCCCGCCTACAGCCTTGATTGAAACCCCCTGCGCCCTCCCTGGTTCCAATTGGTTAACATACTCGTGCGCTCTCTGCGGCCTTGAGCTGCTACCTGAAGCATTATCACATTCTTGCAGAAAAGCTTGGCCATCATTCGCATATTTCCTAGGGATCAACTTCTTTGGATCATCATTTACAGCATGTGATGTTTTGTTCACCAAGTCAACCTGCTCTATTATTGACGCTACGTGCTCTGCAGAAACAGAGCGTACGTGCTCTGCAGATACAGAGCGTACATGTTGTGCTCAGAGCGCGACTTGCTCTGACGAAGCAAACCCTGTTGTTGGCAGAACATGCTCTGGCTGGGACGAAGCAAGCCTTGGAATTGTCTCTCCTTGTTTTTCAATCGCTTTTTCAATCTCAACAGCTGTGTACCCCGCCTCAAGAAGTCCTTCCTCCGTTGTTTCTGGCTCTACCATATCACTGACTGGAGCCGTCTCCTTACAAGGCAATTGATTATTCATTAGATTACTCTCGTCTTCAACTATATTCTCCGTAAGTGACTCGAATTTGTTTGACAACATGACATTCCCCGAATCTTTAACCATCGGCCTTTCAGCACCAACTCCCTCCTGGATTCCTTCACCCTGATTATTCTTTACACCACTAGTGCCAGCTTCTGGCTTTGAATCTTTATTTTGTTTGACCACTGGGACATATTGTTGCTTGAGGACTTTGACTTCCACCTTGTTTTTCACAGTCTTCTCTTCTTTCACCAAGTTGGGTGTTCTCACATTGCCCTTATGACCTAACTTTTTTCTGCAATAATCCTCCTGATGCCCTAGCAATGAGCAATAATCACAATATTTGAAACCCGGGTATTCAATCTTTTGCCAAAATCCCCTATTGTTAGATCTATCTATCCAAATTCTACTCGGTAACTTTTCCGCCAAAGTTATCTCCACGCAAACACGGGCATAACCCGGGCGTGAAAGACATAGAGTATGATCATCCATGCGCAAAAAGACACCAAAAGAGTTCACAATTGCTTTCAAAAGAGGGGGATGAAATAAATGCAAAGGCAAGTTAGGCAACTCTACCCATAGTGGAACCGATATCGGGTCTGCTTTCAGACTGAAACCATCATGCCAGCGGAAAGCTTTGAATCGAACTCCCCGAATCAATAACGAGTCCCTTGCCAAGACTTTCTTTGCATCCGCCTCAGATTGAAGTCGGACAAGAACATGACGTTGATCTAGCAAACCTAGCGAGAAATCGCCTAGAATCCCCCAGGTTCGATGTATCGAATCTCGAATATCTTCCAATGTTGGTCTGTAGCTAGAGAACTTTAAGACTATCACATGTTTTTCCATGAAAGCTTCCCCACGTTTTTCATCAGATGCCATAAGCCCAATGGCTAACTCTCCTTCTTTTCGGAATCTAGTCCCCTCGACATTTGTTTCTTTAACCTCATCAACCAGTATTTTTCCAAGTATTTGGGCAAAAGAAGGCTTAGTAGCCTCTTACGCAGGTTCCTTACTCCCCATTGGGGGAGAAGAAGTGTTGACGGCTAGAGGAGCCGTCATACCATGGTGTACCCTGCCCTAGCCAGACCTACAGCACCAAGCAAGAGCGGCAGCCAGGCAGTGGCGACGGTAGAGCGGCGGCCAAGCAGAGGTATACCCCTCTCGCAGCCAGGCAGAGCGGCGGCCGGTCAAGCTAGCAGCGCGGAGTGGTTCATCGCGCAGCCTCTCGCAGCCGGATCTGTGCTTCGCAGGCCCTCTCGCTGAATCTTTGCTTCGCACCCTACTGCACTCAGGCGTACGAGTAACTGTGAGCACGGCGACGGCTAGAGCGTCCCAGATTTGGTGGCGGCGGCGGCTTTCTTCCTCTAAGCCTGTGTCCCAGACGGCGGCTTTCTTCCTTAGAGCGTCCCTCTCTCTCAGTTCTGTTCACCAATCAAAAAAGCCCTAAGAAGGGGGGCTTTCTCTCTCAGTTCTCTCAGAGCGTCCTTCTCTCTCGTCGTAAAGTAGAGTTGATTGATCAATCAAATTGTGATATGAGAGCACCTAGAGTTGGCATAAAGCAGATTTTAGAGTAATTCACAAACTGGTATTGTAAATACATTTTTTTTAGGGTTTTTTCGACAAATTTTGGAGTTTTTTTCGTAAACTTCGGGTTTTTTCATATTATCAATTATTTTAATTATTGATTTTTAAAACCACCGCTCTGATTTTCTAATTAACATTTCTTCTACTTATATATTGATTTTTGAAACTCTGATTTTCTAATTATATATTGAGTTAATGTTTGTTTCATTTCTTGGTATTTAGGCTTCATTTAATATGTTTAATAGATTTATTTACTTGCATCTATTTTTTATCATTTTCATATACCCTTGAAATTCATTATATATTTTTTTATGTATTCTCAAAATTTTTACGTTTTTTCTTTACACATCGAAATATTTCTTAAAATCAAGATACCGAAATGAACTCGAAAAACAAAGTCACAATCCTTGACCCAAATAAGACCATTGCCTCATTACTTTCTTTCAACCTCAATGCAGGCCAGCAAATTTACAAACATCGTACCTACCAACAACACCCAAAATCCAATTTCACATATCTTAATGATATCAATGGAATTAATTACCTCAAAAAAATTATAAATTATCAACAAAAGAGCTCAAGATTCACGTATCCGATTTCAAAAAACACACAAACATGATGCCAATTTTGTAACATTTAGGTTCACCCAAAAACAAATTTCATAAAATAACCCAAATTTCCCCCATAATTTGCCTGATTTTGCAAAAAATGAAAGTAAATTGACACCCTAAATTAACACTAAGTATCGATAAACCAAATAGTGAGTAAAAACTTATAAACCCTGATTTGGTTTTAGAGATGGAGAGGAAAGAAGAAAAGTAGATGGTGTTACGGTTGGATTTTTTATTCAAACGAGATGGGAAAAAGGATGTGTGATAAAGAGAGGGTCGATGAGAGAATAGGGAAGAATGAAGGACATACTTGGACGTGGAGTTATGAAAGAGCTTAAGGAACAAGTAGTAGGGTTGGGCATTCCGATCGAAAAATCGGGTCGAACCTGGAACGGACCGATCGGGCCAATTCTCATATAATATTTTAATGTTCGGTTCTAAAAATCGGACTGAACTGAAATTTTAGGTTTGGTTCTCAGTTCCAATCTTCGAAAATCGCCAATTAACCAGCCCGACCCAATTTCATTATGTATTTAAAGTGTAAACCCTAACTAGAGTTAACCGACCCAACCCAACTTCAAACCCCTTCACACCCTAAATTGGCCCGACCCAATTGACTTATAAGATTGTGGTGTGTTGTCGTGGCAACCCAAATTAAAAACCTATGCTCCTAAAAATATATGTAGTAAAAGAGAGTAAGGGTCAATCCCACAGAGAGTGTCTAGTCTAGTTTGATGCTTTATGAACAAGGGGGGAGTTGAGTTTAACGAAAACAATTTGAACAACTAAAAAAAATACAATTTAAAATATCAAAATCAATAAAAAAAACAAGCATTAGCCTAAGTTAACATCTACCATTGGAATCTTACAACTGATCATCGATCCAAGAATATCAATTCACACTTTGAATATTCACTGTTGGATTTATTTTCCTATCTCTCCTTAGTCACAATTAATTAAAAAATAAGCGATCTAATCAATCCTAACCACTAAATAACCAGGGACAAGCGCTAAGAGTTTAACCTAGAAGCATCATTAATAACTATAGAGATCGATGAAGCCAAATAACACAAACACAAGTGGTTGTATTTAATCTAGTCAATTGCTCTTCCTAAGATCTGACGCAGCAAATCATTAAATCTTATTTACTTCACAAATTAGAGGGATCAAACAATTACGGATTTGATTTCTAACTCAACAGTAGATTGCAACGAATAACAAACTGGTAGGGCTCCTAGCAATTAAATGATTCAATCATGAAAATAGGAACAAAATAATATTTGATACTCAAAGCAAGAATTTAACAATAAAAACAAACATAATAGATCTCACAATTTTATAGATTCCAAGGCTTCAGTTTTCTTTTACCAATAAAAATAATTAGCCGATCATGACCATGCTAGAAACTTGAGGAAAAAGATAGGAAGAAGATGAAAGAGACCAAGAGATTGTGCGTGGGAGACTGCCCCAAAATAAATTATTAGCGTCCCCTTTTATACATGTTCCTCTCCCCTTAGAAGTCTCCCAAGTCTTCTAAAAATATTCAACTCTCTAATTGGGGAAGATATTAAAGCAAAATAAAATCTTGGTGTGAAGAGGAAAGTGTTGATTTCTGCTGCAATTTTCGTGCATCAGATCTGGCAATTTCCAAAAAACGTCTCCCAAATCTTCTAAAAATATTCAACTCTCGAATTGGGGAACATATTAAAGCAAAATAAAATCTTGGTGTGAAGAGGAAAGTGTTGATTTCTGCTGCAATTTTCGTGCATCAGATCTGGCAATTTCCAAAAATAGGCCATGTATCAGACTTGCATGCAGAGTAATGCTCCTGTCACAGTGTAGGTCTGGAAATTCAAGCCCAATGTCAACCTTGCTACATCCATTATCTCGCAAAACACAAAACATGACAGTTGTAGATCTTTTTCTTTTCGTTCCAAATCATCTTGAATCATCTCCATCGGAGCTTAGACGAGAGAGTTACGCCCATTCTACGAAACAATGTCAAAACTGCCACAAAATGCCCAATTAGCTTTGTTTTGCACTTAATAACTCTATTTACATCCTATATCAAAATATAAGAGTAATGAGTATATTTAGGCACCTAAATAAGACCAAACAATAAAGGGAGAAAAATATTATATTTTGCATTCTCATCAAATTCCCCCACACTTGACTTTTGCTCGTCCTCGGGCAAAACTCAAATTCACTGTCCCAAAAGAACACCAAGGTGGCAATGTTATGTCATCAACAAAGAACAACCAAGCTTTTCAAAACTTATAACATATCATGAATAAAAATTATCAAAACAACCTACAATTTCTTAGTAAGCATTTTCACTCGAGAATGAAATAACTAAGTATGTAGACCCTCACTGGAATAAACGCTGACTCTCATGTGTTTGAAGGGTATGTGTTTCGCTCATTTCATTCCAATGGAAATTATCTACCATAGGCTTGCATATCTTCTCATTCTCCACCACTGGGATCACATGCATTACATGAATCATAAGGACTTTCAAGGGTTGTAATGGGGTTCAGGATCAAGGTGGGAAATATTTGGGGATAAATCTCAAAAGCCATCGAAACTAGTAGAACAAAATGAATCATGAAGCTCGAATATAACACATGTAAATCCAATCACTCATTCAACAACCTTTTTTTTTTTCAATTTTGCTTTAAAGCATTTAAACCATGTAAAACTTTGTATTGGAAAAGAGATTGTTCAAAGGAATATTGTTTTTCGTTTGCATCAAAGAACAATCTTCCACCTTTGTTCAAATCACCTAAAAACAAACCCTTTTCTTGTCGTTTGTCTTTTTTTTTTCACGCCAACAATGGATCTCACGAATTGATAATGAAATGATGTTCCATTTCACCAGTCATAGCCATACTACAAATCCAAACTCCCCCATATTTATTTCTTGCACACCCATACATATCATATTGATAAACAATGCTTCACTAGCTCTACGGCTTCGGTAAAGATATTATTTTTCTGGTTTAAAGTTTGTAATGTGGGTTTACAATAAACAACAAAGGCCTATAAAGCTCAAAAGGGGTTCAACAAAGGAAAAAGTAATTACAAGGTAGGCTATTTGGCTTATATATCTTATAGCAAAGAGGGCCTTAATCATGTTCATGTATGCATGTGTCAATATGACCTCGAATAGAATCAAGGAAAGTTCTAGAAAAACAATTCCATAGATGAATATCTCACATGAAAGAAAATAATGAGACTGATATATGGATGCGTCAGTCGTAAGGCTCAAAATCTCACCAGCTTTTGTCTACTAACTTTAGTCACTACCATTCTCAAGGGAAATAACTACACTAATTAATTCTAAGTTGAAAGATTACTTATTCAATCATGTTATGAATTTCCAAGCTTAATCGAATCTTGCTCATGACATACACAGCGCCAAAACCTTTTTTTTAAAAAAGCAAAAACAAAATTAAAACACAACCTAAATCCCCTCCCCCACACTTAAAACTTACATTGTCCCCAATGTAAGGTGAAATGCATAGAAAAGGAAAATAACAAAAATATAAATGTGAAAATAAGATAAATGAACTCCCCTTGGGTTGCCTCCCAAGCAGCGCCTTTGTTTATTGTCGTCGACTCGACTTAAGGCTTCCTTCTTCATTCAGAATAAATTGGATCCTCAAGGTCTAATGCATCCACATTCTCTACTTGGAAACCTTCACAGAAAGGCTTAAGTCTATGGCCATCACCTTGAACACTTTGTAAGTTTCTAAGCTTTGAATCTCAACTGCACCATGAGGAAAAACATTAGTAACAACAAAGGGTCCAATCCAACGAGAATGCAGCTTACCTGGAAACAAACGAAGCCTTGATTGTTATAAAAGAACCTTTTGAACAACTTTAAACTCCTTCCTAGAGATCATCTTGTCATGAAAAGCCTTTGTCTTTTCCTTATAAATCCTTGCACTCTCATAGGCATCATTGCAAAGTTCCTCTAGCTCTTGTAGTTGCAACTTCCTATGTTCGCTACTTCATCCATCTTCATGTTGAAAGTTTTGATAGCCCAATAAGCCTTGTGTTCTAACTCAACTGGAAGGTGGCATGGTTTTCCAAACACCAACCGATAAAGCGACATACCAATGGGTGTTTTATATGCAGTCCTGTACGCCCACAAGGCATCATCCAAGCACAAACTCCAATATTTCCTACTTGGACTAACTGTCTTTTCAAGGATAGACTTGATCTCTCGATTTTATACTTCCGCTTGTCCACTAGTTAGCGGATGATAGGCAGTTAAAACCTTGTGGGTGACATGGTACTTTCTCAGTTAAGTCTCCACGGTTCGATTGCAAAAGTGAGTGCCTCGATCACTTATTAGAGCTTTTGGAGTTCCAAACCTGGAGAATATATTAGACTTGATAAAATCTGTAACAACTTTAGAATCATTTGTTCTGGTAGCTTTAGCTTCTACCCATTTCGAGACATAATCAACAGCAAGTAGAATATAAAGATAACTGAAAGATACAGAAAACGGTCCCATGAAATTGATGCCCCAGACATCAAAAATTTCACAAAATAGTATGGGAGTTTGTGGTAGCTCATTCCTTTGGGATATATTACTTGTCTTTTGAAAATGATCACATGATTTACAGAAAGAATATGAGTCTTGAAATAATGACGGCCAATAGAAACCACATTCTAGCACTTTCCTTGTCCTTTTAGCTCCAATGTGACCTCCACAAGCATAAGAATGACAAAAGGTGAGTATAGAAATAATTTCATTTTCAGGAACGTACCTTCTTATCACTTGATCTGTACAATGTTTCCATAGGTACGGGCCATCCCACATATAGTATTTGGCATCACTCTTGATCTTATCTCTCTGAGCTTTAGACAAACCAGAAGGTAATATATTAATAACCAAATAATTTACAATATTCGCATACCAAGGTAATGTCAATCTCGCAGAGAATAATTGCTTGTCAGGAAACGTTTCATGTAGAGGAAATTCGTTCTCCACATGAATTAGACGACTCAAATGATCTATGACCTGATTTTCTGTGCCTCTTTTGTCTTTGATCTCCAAATCAAATTCACTCAAGAGAAGTATCCATCTTATTAATCTTGGTTTTGCCTCTTTCTTCATCATCAAATAACGAAGAGCTACATGATCAGAGTAAACAATGACTTTAGTGTCAAGCAAATAAGATCTAAACTTTTCTAAAGCAAAAACAACAGCTAAAAGTTCTTTTTCAGTAGTAGAGTAATTTCTTTGAGCGTCATTCAAAGTCCTTGGCGCATAATAAATGGCATGAGACGCTTTTCCAATTCTTTGACCCAAAACAGCGCCTACTGAATAGTCGCTAGCATCACACATTATCTCAAAAGGAATCTTCCAGTCAGGGGGTTGGATTACTGGTGCGGAATTCAATAGTTCATTTATCTTATCAAATGCCTTTTTACATGCCTCATCGAACTAAAATGCCACATCCTTTTGTAACAACTTGCATTGTGGTAATGCTATCTTGGAGAAGTCCTTGATGAATCTTCGGTAAAAACCTGCATGTCCAAGAAAAGAAAGAACTTCCCGCACACTAGTGGAATAAGGTAGAGATTGAATAATATCAATTTTAGCTTTATCTATCTCAATTCCCTTGGATGAAACAACATGACCCAAAACTATACCTTGT
The DNA here is from genome assembly GCA_963556465.1 of Berberis vulgaris. Lineage (NCBI taxonomy): Eukaryota > Viridiplantae > Streptophyta > Magnoliopsida > Ranunculales > Berberidaceae > Berberis > Berberis vulgaris. The sequence goes on along the minus strand of OY747127.1, from coordinate 61,647,414 downwards.
TCAACCATAAAATGACATTTTTCAGAATTCAACACAAGGTTAGTTTCTATGCATCTTTGAAGGATAAGTGTCAGGTTATGCAGACAGTTATCAAAGGAATCTCCATAAATTGTGAAATCATCCATAAAGACTTTTATGATATTCTCGATGTAATCTGAAAATATACTAACCATACACCTTTGGAAAGTAGCTGGAGCATTGCAAAGGCCAAAGGGCATGCGACGGTAAGCAAAAGTCCCAAATGGGCATGTAAAAGTCGTCTTTTCTTGATCCTCTGGAACAATTGCAATCTGAGAATAACCATCAAGGAAACAATAGTGAAAATGACCACCTAACCTTTCAAGCATTTGATCAATAAAAGGTAAAGGAAAATGGTCTTTGCGGGTTACAACATTTAATTTTCTATAATCTATACAAACCTTCCACCCGTTCTGAACACTGGCAGTCACTAACTCATCGTTATGATTTTTCACAACCGTTATTCCAGTCTTTTTAGGAACCACTTGAACTGGGATAACCCAATTGTTGTCCGAAATAGGGTAAATCGTTCCAACTTCAAGAAGTTTGAGGATTTCCTTCTTCACTACATCCATCATGGGCGGGTTCAATCTTCTTTGCGGTTGACGGGAAGGTTTTGCTTCCTCTTCAAGTAGAATACGATGCATGCATGTAGATGGGCTAATTCCTTTAATATCCGAAATTGTCCAACCAATAACCGTCTTATGCTCCTTAAGAACCTGCACAAGCTTTTCTTCTTGTGGTACACTAAGTTTACTAGAGATGATCACTGGTAACGTTTCTCCTTCTCCAAGGAACACGTGCTTGAGGTGACCAGGGAGAGGCTTTCAATCTGGAATAGGTGCTTGCAAAACAGAGGGTAAAGTTTTCTTGTTAGAAACTGGTAACATAGTATGACATGTTATCTGATTGTTGTAACTTTGGGAAATCATTTTTTGCTGCAATAGTTTCCTGCAACTCAGTGCTCAAGGCTAACTTGTCATTCACTTTCTCAATATGCTTACTAATGGCAACTTCCAGTCCATCTTTTCCATCAAGTTCAAAAATTTCCTGTGCTAAAGAATCAGTCACATCGATAGAATAAATATTATTATCATCATTAGGATATTTCATGGCATCATAAATATTAAACTTAATAATTTCACCATCAAATTCCATGGTAAGTGTGCCACTGTGAACCTCTATCTTAGTCTTGGATGTTTTTAAAAATGGCCTTCCTAACAAAATAGGACTAGTTTGATCACCATTCTCCATATCAAGCACATAGAAATCGGCAGGAAAAACCAAATCATTCACTTGCACAAGAACATCCTCAACTACACCCTTAGGATAGGCATTAGATCTATCAGCCAATTGAATCACGACACCAGTTTTATTCAAAGGTCCAAGTTTCAAAAAAAGCATATATAGAATATGGCATGACATTGATAGAAGCTCCTAAATCTAACATGGCCTTCTCAAATCTATTGTTAGCTAATGTACAAGGGATAGTAAACATACCTGGATCTTTGCATTTTGTAGGGAGTTTTCTTTGAATAACTGCAGAAACATTCTCTCCTACTTTCACCTTCTCACATCTTTTAAGTTTATGTTTCCTCTTAAGTGTACACAGTTCTTTCAAGAATTTAGCATAACGAGGTACTCGTTTAATAGCATCTAAAAGTGGAATATTTACCTCGCATCTACGAAAAATCTCATATAAATCTTTATTTTGCTCGTCTTTTCTAGAATATACTAACGCCTGAGGAAAAGGAGGTACTGGTTTATAGTAAAAAAAGAAGCGAAAACTTACGCTTAGGTTCGTCATCGTCATTGGAAGTGTTCTTGTCTACAACAACATTTTTCTCCTTTTCTTGCTTCGACGATGCAGGGGATGTCTTTACTGGAATTTCAACCTCTTTACCGCTTCTCAACATGATTGCATTCGCATTTTCTTTTGGATTCACCACTATTTGAGAGGGTAATTTTCCCGAACCTTGCACGTCTAGCTGACTAATTGCGGTTGCCATCTATCCCATCTGATTGTCTAAACTTTGAATACTAGCTCTCGTCTCCTGTTGAAATTGCAAAGTATTAGTGGCATGAGACTTAACAATATCTTCTAAAGACATACCAGAATTAGAAGTTTGGCTCGGTTGTTGTCTAGGGGGTATGGTAGCTTATATTGTTGGAAACTTGGGTGATTTTGAGTCGTGGGCTGATTTACTTGTGGATTCCCATAGTTGAGGTTGGGGTGATCCCTCCACCCCGAGTTATACATGCTCGAATAGGGATCATACTTCCTTTGCAGTTGTCCAGGAAAACCACATTCACTTGCTCAATAGGCTCCTCTTGAAAGGGTGGGCACATATCAGTTGGATGCCCTACTACTGAACAAATCCCACAAGCCTTTACTGATGGCATATTACCTACAACCATTTGACGAAAAAGAGAAGTTAGACTCGCAATTTGTTGTTCGAGGGGAGAAATATTTACCTCATTAACATGTTTTGATGGAAGGTCAAGCCTAGTGCCAAATTGTTGAGAATTGGCCGCCATAATTGCAATCAAATTTCTCGCAGCCTCAGGAGTTTTGTCCACCAAAGCTCCTCCGCTAGCGGCATCAATCATGTTCCTATCAATGGGTAGAAGGCCTTCATAGAAATATTGGATAAGCAGCTGCTCACTAATTTGATGATGGGGGCAGCTTGCACATAATTTCTTGAAACGTTCCCAATATTCGTGTAAGGATTCTCCGTTGTGCTGCCTTACACCACAATTTTCTTTTCGAATGTTAGCTGCTCTTGAAGCTGGGAAATATTTCTCCAAAAACAACCTTCTCATCTCGTTCCATGTGGTAATACTTCCTAAGGGTAGATAATAGAGCCAATCCTTAGCCGAATCCTTCAAAGAAAATGGAAAGGCTCTTAATTTAATTTGCTCTTCAGTCACCCCCGTGGGTTTCATACTAGTGCACACCACATGAAGCTCTTTTAAATGCTTGTGAGGATCTTCACCTGTAAGACCATGAAAAGTGGGCAAAAGATGTATTAGTCCAGATTTTAATTCAAAAGTGGTGGTAGCATCTAAAGTAGGGAATGTTATGCATAAGGGTTGTTGATTCAATTCAGGAGCAGCAAGCTCTTTCAAAGTTCGATTTCCAGCCATGACTTTCTTCTCTTCTAAATCAGGATCACTAGCAAATAGGGAGTCGAGGGTTAAATCGATCTCTTCATAATTTCTCCAAGTTTCTCTCCTTAACTTGCACAAAGTTCTCTATATCTCAGGATCGTATTGCAAATCATCTTGATTAGAAGATCAAGTTTTAATCAAAAAAATTATTCAAGGAAACTCTTAATACACCATAAGAGATAAAACATGCAAAATCTAAAGTAATGAAAGAAAAATAAAAATTTTACACTAAAAAAATTAAATTAATAATAATAATAATAATATTTAAGGATCACAAAAGCACAAAAATCAACTAGGAAACCTCCCTTGCAACGGCGCCAAAATTTGGTGTGCTGTTGTGGCAACCCAAATTTAAAACCTATGCTCCTAAAAATATATGCAGTAAATAGAGTAAGGGTCGATCTCACAAAGAGTGACTAGTCTAGTTTGATGCTTTATGAACAAGGGTGGGAGTTGAGTATAACAAAAACAATTTTAACAACTAAGAAACAATACAATTTAAAATATCAAAATCAATCAAAAGAACAAGCACTGGCCTAAGTAACCATTTACCATTAGAATCTTACAACTGATCATCGATCCGAGAATATAAATTCACACTTTGAATATTCACCGTTGGAATTATTTTTCTATTTCTCCTTAGTCACAATTAATTAGAAAACCAATCTAATAATTTCTGATGCAGCAAATCTTTAAATCTTATTTACTTCACAAATTAGAGGGATCAAACAATTACGGATTTGATTTCTAACTCATCAGTAGATTGCAACGAATAAGAAACTAGTAGGGCTTCTAGCAATTAAATGATTCAATCATGAAAATAGGAACAAGAGAATATTTGATACTCAAAGCAAGAATTAAACAATAAAAACAAACACAGTAGATCTCACAATTTTATAGATTCTAAGGCTTCAATTTTCTTTGACCAATAAAAATAATTAACCGAACATGACCATGCTAGAAACTTGAGGAAAAAGAGAAGAAGAAGAGGAAAGAGACCAAGAAATTGTGCATGGGAGACTGCCCCAAAAGAAAAGACTAGCGTCCCCTTTTATACATGTTTCTCTCCCCTTAGAAGTCTACCAAATCTTTTAAACATATTCATTTCTCTAATTGGGGAAGATATTAAAGCAAAATAAAATCTTGGTGTGAAGAGGAAAGTGTTGATTTCTGCTGCAATTTCCGTGCATCAGATCTGGCAATTTCCAAAAAAAGTCTCCCAAATCTTCTAAAAATATTCAACTCTCTAATTGGGGAAGATATTAAAGAAAAATAAAATCTTGGTGTAAAAAGGAAAGTGCTAATTTCTGCTGCAATTTTTGTGCATCAGATCTGGCAATTTCCAAAAATAGACCATGTATCAGACTTGCATGCAGAGTAATGCTCCCATCACAGTGCAGGTCTGGAAATTCAAGCTCGATGTCAACCTTGTTACATCCATTATCTCGCAAAACGCAAAACATGACAGTTGTAGATATTTTTCTTGTGTTTCCAAATCATCTTGAATCATCTCCGTTGGAGCTCAGACGAGAGAGTTACGCCTATTCTACGAAGCAATGTCGAAACTGCCACAAAATGCCCAATTAGCTTTGTTTTGCACTTAATAACTCTATTTACATCCTAGATCAAATTATAAGAGTAATGAGTATATTTAGGCACCAAATAAGTAAATAAGACCAATCAATAAAGGGAGAAAAATATTATATTTTGCATTCTCATCAGATTGCTTCCTTCTTACACTAACACATTGTTTCTCTCATTTAACATAAAGAGGAAGAAGAAGAAAATTCCTCACAATATCCTTTTTTCACATCCTCAGTGATGATACATCAAACAATCATTCGATCATAACCAAACATGTGGCATAAATCATCTCTCATTAGGGACAATTGACATGTCCGATCACTAAAGCCCAAAGTGGCATTAGTGAGGGAACACGACACAAGTTAAAGGCCTAAATGAATCTCTCTCTAAAGGATAGAGACGTTACGAATGAGACATGTCATGGGAGAAATCTCTCCCCCAAGGACGTATCTCAATGAAGGAGGAGTCTGCTATGAGAAATGCCCTCTTCATTGCGCCACACACGCTTAAGTCACATACAAAGTTAATTACTCTTGTTATATAAGGTAAATGAGATAGAAGATGAAGGTACTTTCGTAAAACCCTACAACTATACTCTGTCCAAGTTCATATTCTTCTTCAGTTAACTGACTTAAGCATCGGAATGCCTTCAGCCACCAAATATGTGGTGTTTGGCAATCTAACTCTATTTTGCAGGTCAAATTTTGAGGAGGACAAATTTGGATGCATTAGTTTGGCATCGTTTGTGGTGAACGATAGTTTTCTTTACAAAAAAATTAGTGGTTTCCTATAACAAACCAACAACGACAAATACGGTGCAAATGGAACCCCCTACAAAATCTCATGCTAGCAATACACTGGATAACCCATCCATTGGCAAAACACAGTTGTCGAGTGAAAACATCCCCAATCCAGCGTTGGAGGAACCAGGTGCACAAAACAACGAGTCGCCACTACTAGATTTGGTGGTTCCCACCATTCGATTAGAACCCAAACCCCTACTCTTAGGGGAATAGTAATGGACCCTGATGTGGATCGACTTTTGCTTACATAACCCAACTCACCAAAATGGTTGAGAGACTCACACAAGAACGAGCTCAACTTGTTGAGCACGCCAGAGATCCACTTTAGCAAAACTCTGCCAATCGTCAACAGAAGAACCAAGAAATTCCTACAGAGCTTTGAAGGTCCAACCTCAAAAGAAACAAACCTCAAGACAATGGATCCTGAACTGGTGGACTTGCCCCAAAATCCCATTCAGGATTGGAGTCATGGATCCAAACATTCTGTATGAACATGCCAGGCCACCCTTCTCCAATCAGATCAGGAACACTCTTTTTGCCCAAGAAGTTCACCCCGCCTAATTTCGAACTTTATGATGGCTCCACCAATTCATCAGATGCCAAAAGTGTACCAGCTGAGTTGGTAAAGGTGTAGTGGATGAAATCACACATCACGAGTTCGAACCTGACCGACGAAATGGGGTGGGGAGGGTTAAAGGTTAAGGGTTAAAAAAAAAGTTTATTTAGTTAAAAAAAAAAAAAAAAACCAATTCATCGGATCACCTGTGCCATTTTCATCATATGATGGCGCTAAAAGAAAGCTCAGACTTTACCATGTGTAGAATCTTCTCAACCAGCATCACTTCCACGATAGTTGTTTATGCCCAAATAATACACGCGGTCAATGCCGTAGAGGGTGGGGTATCGATCGCACGAGGAAAGCGATTTACAAAATTGGTTCAAAGTAATACTAACAAAACAAAGAACTAAAACTAAGAAAATCTTGAGAAAAAAACTTGAATTTAGGTGAAAGAAAATCAAGAACAAAAAATCGCAAGGGTCCAAGAATCCCTCCTAGATTTCACCGCTTCAACTTATATTAATTCAGTTATGTTAACTCAATTATATGTTTCACATCCCAAATAACATAATCGAAAAATAATATTTTACGCTCAACTATATTCTAACGTAAATAGATATAAGAATTCCTTTTTTTCTAGAAAGCACAAAAACTTGTCATATATGCTATCTTAAATCGACGATGTATCCAAAGACAACAATGCAGTAAAAGACAATCACATATAACCAATCTATCAGAATCAATTGAACCTTAATATTGCACACATAAGAAGAACATGACTACACTTATATGGAGAAGAAGAAAACAATCACCGGATTAACAAAAATCTATGGAAGAAGATAACATAATCGGCTGTCACACAAAAACATAACTTTTATACTAAATAAAGGGGAAAAATCTCAAATGTCATTGTTCATCGTGAAAGCATAAAAACTGAATCAAATACCAATAAAGTCAGCTACATCTAAGAGTTCATCTCTTCGCCTTCCTTGAAACTTAGCCTAGCTAACAATGCATCTCCAAAACTCTATAAAGAAATTGTGACATTCTCTTCTATTTCATATGAGACAGCAAGCACATGGCTAGCACGACCAACGCGCCCATGTTCAGCATGCCCACGGCCATCGCGAGACAAGTCATTTCCTCTTCTTCATTTTGGGCTAGATGCACACATGGATTGCTTCAGGCTATCTTGAACTGGTTCAGATGTTGTGGATCGCCTTGATCACATCTTTGAAGGTCTTTTACCTAAAAAACACACTAAAACACAAAATTCTCCAAAACACCACACTTGTCAAGTAATTCAATGAATTATTAAAATAATGTTAACAAGTGAAATAATTAACTCTATATAAAGTAGGGGTGGGCACGAGACAGGATGGACCTCATCCCTATCTCATCCCGTTTATTCGAGATCGGGATGGGATATACCTCGTCTCATCTCAAACTGGTTCAGGACGGGACAGGATGAGCATGTACTACATTTTTGATTGAAAATTTAACATGCAAGATTAAAAATTTTGGATTTACTAAATACACAACTCTAAGAAAAACAATATAATATTAAGCCATTGATTATTATTTCCCCATTTCATTAGCTTTTACTCCAGTTTTGTTTTTAGAACCACTATTGAAGATAGTCATTTGTTTGTACTTTGCTAACGAAAATGATCAATAGGTTTATCATTTAAAAACAACGAGGAGCAAACATTGTTGTTGTCAAGAGTTAGGAAGAGGAAAAAAAATAAGGGAGAAGGTTTGAATTAGATTCATTATCTAGGTGAGTCACATGGAAGCTTGTGAGAATAAAATAGCCATGTCAATAATAAAACAACAAATAAAATAGTCATGCCAACAAATAGTTTCATAGTTTTGTACTACATAGTTCGTATTAAATATTAAAAAAAATAGTTTGGGACGGGACGGGATGGGCAGGAATGAAAATTTTCATCCCGATCCCATTCCACTCTAGATCAAGAAGGGACGGGATCAGAATGGGATTGATCAATCTCAATAGGATCCGAAAAAATAGGGATGGGGCGGGACGAGATCGGGATCGTGGGATGGGATGCCCACCCCTAATATAAAGTGCAATTTCATGCCCTAATCATGACCCCCAACCAGCTCATTGCTAGTACCTAGCAAGACAGGTGAAATAAACAGCACAAAAATGTGCATAGCATGTAGGTCCGAATTCAAGAAGTTGCAAAACTGTCTAGCACTCAAACAATCGTTAGCCAAAGCTCACATACGCTAACAAGATCTTCAAATCATGAACTCTCATAAACAATGAGAGTGTGCACTAGGCCATAATCTTTCTTACCACAAACCATTAATGCATATGACCTCTAATTCAACCATGTAAAAGCCTCAAGTCCATTGTCCTCACAGGTAAAGTGTCTATCAATTAGAACGTGCAAGGTATTCACTCTTGGAGTTGAAAATCAATATAAAGCTCTCATAAAAAAAAGGTCAAATGATTTTGGACAAGCAAGTAAACAAGAATTGATCATAGGATAAGCTAATCACACCATTCAAAACACTTAAGCTTACCATACTTATGCCTCGAAATTTCATTGGTTAATCAATAAAGCCTTGATGTTGAAGCTCTTCCCTTCTAAATATGACTGAGATGGCATATCTTCCTTACGCGGTTGAATCTCTCCTTTTTGAATCAAAGCGAAAACAAAAACTGAAACTTTGAGACTTTTTCTTGACGATTTTTTTTGTCTCACAAATAAACTAATTACAATGAAAATAAATTGATAGATCGACGACAAAAAATTAGCAAAAATGTTAATGATGGATTATAAGGCCTCAAAGATTAACCAAATCGTTTCTCCACATGCAAGGTAAACTAAAGAAAACAACTCAAATGTTAACGAAACCAATTCCAATGAGCAATAAAAGTTTGCAATGCATGTTATCTCAACCTCTCCATTTAATCAATAACAATATACTTCAAACATGGTCAAAATAAAAAATCATATGCATCAACTCTCCAAATCGCTCCACAAAGCTTAGCAAGTGCATAAAAGTGAGTTTCTAGAAATCAATCAATGTTGATCAAGATAATATCATTAAACCTTGACAAAAACAATGTTGTAATCATGCATCAACATTTCACAAATACTCAAAACCAAGCAACCATGCTATGACAATTTCACACAAAACAATAAATAGCAATAAACATGAATATGCTGCCACCCCCAACCTAAATCTGACAGTGTCCTTACAGTCACCAAAATATAAGAAAATTATACTGACAGGAGAAAGGAAAACAGGAAGATGAATAGCAAGAAAATTATACTGACAGGAGAACATCAAACCAAGTAGTCAGGGGCAACCAAAGAGTCACCTCTGGCACCTTTACTTCTCCACATAGTCCTTTAAACGTTTCCCATTCACTCTGAATATAATCTCATCTTTCGGATCTTCAATCTCTACTGAACCATTGGGAAAAACTTGCTTAACCATGAACAGGCCCGTCCATCTTGATCTTAGCTTGGCTGGATGAAGATGGACTCGCTAATTGGGCTCGAAATGTTTCCTCAGAATTTGTTTATCATGAGCCACCTTCATTTTTGCCTTGTAGATTTGTGAATTGTCATAGGCATCATTCCACAACTCCTCAATCTCAGCCAACTGAAGCTTTCGCTGAATATCTGCATCATTAAGGTAAAAGTTAGTGCTTTTTACAACCCAATAAGCACAATGTTCTAAATCAACAAGTAAATGAAAGGTTTTTTCATAGACAAGCCCGTACGGAGACATCATGAGATTTGCCTTATATGCAATACGGTAAACCCAAAGAGTGTCGGGAAGGCGCAAAGACCAATCCTTTCGATCAGTATTCACCAATTTCTCCAAGATGTGTTTTACTTCTTGGTTGGCCAGCTCAGCTTGGCCATTTGTTTGTGGATGGTAGGCATTGGCGACCTTGTGATGTACTCCATACGTGCACATCAAAGCCTCAAAAGAACGGTTACCGAAGTGAGTGCCATGATCACTAATAATAGTTTGTGGTGTATCGAATCTGGATAAAATGTTTTCTTTGTGAAACTTAACAACATTGTTGTTGTCATTGTTCTGACACACCACAGCCTCTACCCATTTGGACACATAGTCCACTGCAAGCAAGATATACAAATACCTAAAAGAGGTGGAAAATGTCTCATAAAATCAATCCCCCTACAATCAAATATCTCAATAGCAAGGATTGGTTGAGGGGCATCATGTGTCTTCGAGACAGTGCACCTAAGTTCTAGCATTTATCACAAGAACGACAAAAATTGTTAGTATCCTTAAAACAATGTAGGCCAATAGAATCCAGACTGTAAAATCTTGGAGGTGGTTTTTTTCATATAAAAATGGTTGCCACAAACTGAACTATGACAAAAATGTAAGACAATTTCAATCTCACCATCAGGGATACAACACCTCATGATTTGGTTGGGGTAATACTTATACAGATAAGGATCATCCCAATAGAAATTTCTTACCTCAACCAGAAATTTGTGCTTATCTTGAGCACACAATGGGATGGAAGTTCGCCGGAAACCAAGTAATTAACAATATGTGCATACCATATGGTACTTGAGTTATAGTGAGCAGATGTTCATCATGGAAGTTATCACGGATTGATGGGCCACCGGTGTAATCATTGAACTTCGGGCTAGACAAGTGATCTGCCACGACATTCACCACCCCTTTCTTATCCTTTATGGTCATATCAAATTCCAGCAAAAGTAAAATTCATCTAATCAGTCTTGCCTTAGCATCCTTCTTTGTAAGAAGATACTTAAGGGCTACATGGTCAGTAAAAACAGTGATAGATGTACCAATCAAATAAGCATGGAACTTGTCTAAAGCAAAAACAAAGGCTAGCAACTCTTTTTCAGTAGTAGAATAATTCATTTGAGCATCATTAAGAGTTTTACTAGCGTTGTAAACAACAAAGGGCTTCCCTTCCCTTTGTTGCTTCAGGACTGCCCGCACAACATAGTTACTAGCGTCACACAGTATCTCAAACAACAATTTTGAATCTGGTGACTGAATTATGGGGGCGGGAGTGAGCCTAGCAACAAGTGTTCGAAATCATCCTCACACTCTTATGTCCAATGGAACACGACTTATTTGACTAAGAGGTTACAAGTGCTCTAGATATGGTAGAGAAATTTTGTATGAACCTCATATAGAAACCCTAAAAAGACCTCAAATTCTTAACAATTTTGGCTGTGGAAAATTTAGAGATCAATTCAATTTTTGCCTTAGCTACCTCAATCCCTTTATCAGAAACTATGTGCCCCAAAACTATTCCAGAGGGAACCATGAAATGACATTTTTCACATTTAAGCACCAAACCCTTCACTTCACATCTACTCAAAACAGCCTGCAAATGAAATAAGCATGAATCAAAGGAATCACCAAAAACAGTCAAATCATCCATGAACACTTTCAAATATTTTTTAACTATGTCATAAAAAATACTCAACATGCATTTTTTGAAAAGTAGCCGACGCATTGCACAAACCAAATGGCACGCGTCAAATAACATAAGTACCAAAAGGACATGTGAAGGTAGTCGTATCTCGATCCTCTAACACAATTTCAATCTAATAATATCCTGAATACCCATCTAAAAGCAATAGAAATGATGGTTCGTTGCACGCTCTAAGATTTGGTCTATGCATGGAAGCCGGAAGTGATCCTTGCGGGTGGCAGAATTAAGTTTTCTATAGTCAATTCATATGTGCCACCCTGTCACTACTTTGGTAGGAACATGCACTCCCTTTTCATTAGTCACCACTGTCACTCCAGATTTCTTAGGCACTACCTGAGTTGGACTAACCCACTTGCTATCAGGGACCGGGTAAATGATACCCGCATCTAGCAATTTTAAGACTTCTTTTTCACCACCTCTTTCATGGTAGAGGTTAATTTTTTTTTGGGATCTCTACGGAGGTTAGTTCTTTCTTCTAAGTAAATCCTATGGGAGCATAATAGTTGATTTACCATGAGATACCAATTATTAGTTGTTCAAGGCCAAAAGTTTAACCTAAGTCCATGGATACTTTAGGGGTATTTTGGTCATCAAAATATGACACATTTGAAAACAGACGTTGACATTTGTTGACCTCTAGTTCAGGGAGCATCTACAATACGATATATAATAGGGATTGATTGTTAATTAGCTATTTTTGGGGGATATCTCCAAAAAGTGCTAACTTTAAACTCGGTCCCCTAATATTGCACATTTCAATATCCATACCATTTACACATTTCAATATCCATATCATGGATGTCAACTTCACTATTAAAGTAGGGAATGAAGCTCACACTTCTTGCATGCATGGACCTCCCGGTTCATTCCAGTATAGATCCCAATAGCTAAAAAAATATTCCAACCAAACTTTCATAGTATATAGGAATATTAGTGGTTGATAATATCAATTTATAATAAATTCACAGAAAATAGTTAAACATAAACTTTTTACGAGTAAAAATGCAATTGAAATAAGCTGAAAATCGAAAAAAAAAACAAATAATTAGAATTTCCACTTCGTGAATGTAATTAAAAAATATATATATCCTATTTACTAGTATTTTGGGCATTTCTAGTTGTTTTGAATTTCCAAAAACCTTATAGGAACTAAGCCAAAATCGCTTACAAAAGCCTTTCACAATCACAAAGCACTAAGGCTCTGCTTGGTACACCGTAAAACTTTGCATTCTGCAAAATTTTGCATTTGCATTAGTTTGCATATCCATTAATTTGTAGTGCATTGCTTTACAACTGCTTGGTAACAATTAATGAAAAAAAATGCATACACCAAATGTTTGCTTGGTTGGCCTAGATATTGCATTTATGCAAACACCAACTACATAAAAATTGAAAAACAATTCTAATTAATTCATTATTCCCCCTACTATATTATTCATTAGTTTTATAAAAAGAGTTCTTAAATAATAATAATAATAATATACAGATGTACATACAGAAAAAAAAAATTTATCACTAATGACTAATAATTTAATGTCAAAATATGCTCTCAAACACAATTGAAAATCTAAATAAAATTATTTGTTCACGACTACACAAGCAAACACATAAAAACTAGAAATACTAATTCAAATATCACCAATTTGCTCCCTCAGTTCTTCCAAAATTGTCTTTCTCTCTTCCGCATCACTTAGAATACACATTTATGTCTCCACGGGGTCTCTTTTTATAATTTGTATTGCTCTTTTTATAATTTGTATTGCAGCCAACAAATAACCTTTACTAAATTCTTCAATTTTCATCATCTCTCCTCGTAATTTTTACCCGATAGAAATAGGATCCACAACTTCTCTAAGATTTGTTAATTCTTTATGTAAACCTTGGACCATTTCTTTTCACTTCTTCAAAGTCACGTTTCTTCTGTCCATGCTTTTTTTTTGTGGTTGTGGAATTTTTATTGGAAGGAGTCACCACATTACCAATTGCATCAATATCATCCAAGTTTTCATATGTATCAATATTAGGCATATCTTCACCAGCATCAAACTTGTCAATATCTACACAATCGATTCGTCCAATTGAGTAGTCTCTCGTAGCATGATGGTTTCCTATAACAATTGCCAAGTTACCAAAATTTCAACTTAGGCCTCTGGTTCAAAAATGCTTGAACTTTTTCTTGGCCTTCTGAAATATCATACAAGAAAAAATATAACAATATTTATCAATAAAAAATAGTCAAATAATTACAGTCATACAACTATCATAAAAAAAACTATGAATTGACCACCAATAACAACGACAATAAAAAGTAATGGCAAACTTAACTGGATCTGCAAAAATCTTGTTCCACTTAACCTCGGATGCAGTCATTGTTTGCTTACCTGGATCCCATCCCACACCACTCTTATTTTTCAGCTCAAAAAAATTTCTATATTTAGTTTTCATTGTCTTCAACCCACTTTCAATATGTTTTTTTTCGATATATTTTTTTTGAGACATCGCGTGAATGACGGCAGTATATGCACACGGATCCCAATAGCTTCCATGTTTGTGGCATTTCCTTTCTTGCTCAAGTAATGTTTCAATCATGATAGTATCCATCGTGCAATCCCACATAAGATGAGTCTTCTTTTCTTTTCCCTTATTCTCATCGACTTCGAATTGGCTCTCCCAATATTCCATATATGTTGTTAGTACTACTATATGAGTAAAACAAAATAACAATAATGGGGTGATATTTATAATTCCATGAACCATATGAAAATTTTTACATGTCATTGTTATTAAGGAACAAAGATGAATAATAAAATCCATACTTCAACAAGTAATAACAACCAGGAATAAAAATAATTATTCATGCTCGAATTCGTCGATGTTTGTAATCATCATACATTTTTTTGGCTAGATTGTCTCTAAATTAGATCCATCTAATTTGTGTTGCTCTAAGAATTTCTTGAGAAGCTTGGATTGGTGCCTCTTCTTCCCCACCAACAGATGCTTCAAGTTCTCAATCAACTTCTTCAAGTAATGGATCTGTCGGATCGACACCCATTATGTGGTTGTGTAAAATTGAAACATGCGTCACTATTTTCACTTGTGTCTTGAATGGATAAAAAGAATCAGCAGATAATATGGGCCACCATTTTTTAGTACCCCAAAATTTCTCTCAATTGCATTCCTAAGGCTTGAATGTTGTTTATTGAACAACTTTTTTCATTTTCAGGTGTCCGACCTCTGTGCTCGCTTTTATGAAATCGAGTACTCTTAAATAGAGCTAAGAAACCTGGTTCATTTGTGTATTCGGCATCCACGAGATAATAATTTCCTATAAAGAAAATATACTTTATTATCAAAAATCTTTTATAATTAAACATTATATCTAAGAATAAACTAATCTAATGTCTTATATACCTTGTGGGACAATGAATGGGTTTGACCTGGAATGGGCATTATCTAACACTTTCTGGTCATGTGCACTGGCTTCCCAACCAGTTAGAACATAAGTGAACTTTAAGTCAAAAGAAGTGTTGCTAATACATTTTGTGTCGTTTTAGTTTTTCGACCTCTAAACCTATCTTGTTCTTCTTCTGGGATTGTTGCATTACAATGCGTTCCATCTAAAGCACCAATACAATCCTAAAAGAGTATATACACATAATTTAGCTAAGTAAAAGTAATATATCTATTAACGAACTAAACAATACTTAAAAATTATTTTTATCCTTACCTTAAAATAGGTTGCATACCGAGTATCACTACCAATCTTAGGTTGGATTCCATATTTGTGTATCTCTTCAGCGTGATCAGCTACTAAACAATTGTATAGAGATAGAATAGCCACTAAAGTCTCATTAAACAGGATGTATTCTCAAGTGAATATAACACAAGCAACAATAACAGGATGTTTTTCTACATATATGCTACTGAAAATCTAATCAAATAGTAGTTGTTTGCTAAAAACAAAACAAAAAGTGAACAAGAGAAGATGAGTTACCAAAACCGAAGGATACACAATAACTGGAAACCATGATGAGAGAAAGGAAAAAAATAAAGAAATACATGAGTTACCTGGTTCACAGTTTCCACACAAGCTAAGAGTTCTAAAAAAATTATTTCCTTATAAAGTTTGACTGTCTAAGTAGACGTTGCAAAGTTTTACGGGAGATTTTAACATAAAGATTTACGGGACCACTTAGTACAAGATACGTAGGCGTGGAATTAGAATTCCACAAACTGTTTTTTGCAAATCATACCAAACACCTATATATGTGTAACCACCCATAAAATAATGCAAAAACATTACTTTACGGTGTACCAAGCGGAGCCTAGGTAGGCGAGTAAGTCAAATTGGAAACCTTTACAATCCCATTGTCTTCTTCATTTTTGTTTCAGGCAAGTTATCAACCCTATTGTATCTTATGCCAGTGACGATTCCATCAGGCTTTAATAACGTCACTTGTAAGGCATCATTATCCATTACCAAGATTAAAAAAAATGTGAGAAAGATGATTGGTATAGGCCTTGCATGTAATATTTAGAAAAGGAAAATTGAGAAAAGTACATATTTCTATTGTGTTTCTAACTTCAATCCAATTCCAAAAGAGAATTGTGCAACCAACAATCAAGGGAGAGCCAAAATTCTCATGGAAGGGGGCCAACTAATTATTATGTGAATTAATGGAGTAATGGACCAACCATTTAAGGAAAATGTGAGGGGGCAAAATGGAGGTGAAAGAAGAAATGCACAACTTTTAGGGGGGCAATCAGTAGTATTAACCAAGTGGACCCCAGTATTTTATAGAGTAAATCAACAACATCTTCAAAGTTTGGAGGGGCACCGCCCATAGTAATGACAAGAACCATATTTCTATCTCTTGAAAACTATTGGTCATTGAACATGCAATTGCACTCTTATATCCATGTTGTTGTCACAATACCTACACATATTAATCATAAAAGATTGTAAGTACCTTAATGCTTGTATATGTTGTACATGAAAAAAATGAGATCAAAATAGACGAAATTTGCCTGGACAAGTATAGAATTGTAGAAGCACAAAGGAAAACCTTATACAAAGGAAGTGAAAGTTGAATTTCTTATATAAGATGGCATTGGTGCCTTTCCTATATTAGCTAGTCAATCTTTTTTTTTTTTGAAAAGCTTAGTCATTTTTTAATATGTTAACTGTATTTAAACACCTAAAATAGAAATGCTTATTTTTGGAAAAACAAAAATTTTAGAAAAACTTTTATTTTTCTAAAAGTAGAGTGAAATGTGCATGTGGTGAGTCTAGAATAAGAAAATTTTTATGTAAAAAAGTGTTAAGAAGTTCTTAAAATATAATTGGCATCTAAGAATATCGATCATGCACAAAATGATGTAGAATTTGGTCTCTAATATAGGTATATATTACCAATAAAATTTTAACATCAAATTTGAGAAAAAAATAAATTGTAAAAAATAAATAAATGGAGTTTAAATTATTCCATACTTACCTACTCAATCAACATCAACAATCAAAGAAAAAAACACCAACTACAACTAACATCCAAGTTGATTGTTTGAGCGGAAATGACTTTTAAGACCTACTTTTTCATAAATTAGACCATTTAGATATCGTAGTTGATGTAATGGCTAATTTGTGACTGCTTTTATACTTTTATGACGAACAAGGATTTTTTTTATTAACCCAAGTTAACCCATAAAGTTACAAGACATTTTACCCTTCCTAAACAAATAGAAAACCTAGTTTTATAATTTTATTACCAACAAAGACTTTTTGTATTAATTATTCTAATTATGACCAACTAATTGCTGGTTGGGTTAGGCTATATAAGTAGATGATTTTTGACCTATTATTTCTACAATCACTCTCCCAAACATATCTACTTGGGCCAGAAGTATCACATTGTTCTTATTTATTCATTATTATTATTATTATTGTTCGCTATAGCTCACTACAATGATCAATCATTTATTTATTTTTTGTTATTGATAGCCTCCTCCACTTTAGTTGTCACTTGTTGAAAATATTTTGGCAGCATTGATATATCCCAATGATAGATAACTCAATCCATTCTCTGTTTCGCAAATATTAATTTTTGTAAGAAACAAAAAACTTGAGTATTATTCATGTAGACAAATTTTCTTGATTTTTTTTTATAATTCAAGTTTTTATAATTCGTTGTGATCTTTTAATAGCTGGAATCATGCTACAAAAAAATAATCAAAAAACAAATTTGTGGTATTTCTGGCTCCATTATATGTGTTTTGAAAAGTGTAAATTGACAGAAATCATCAACTTATATAGCCTAACCCAAACAGATCCAACAATTATTGGAGTCGTGCGGCTTGCAACGTTGAATAACAAATTGATGCCTCTGTATTTCAAAAAATTTGACATTTTAAGTTTTGAGGTTATTAATGAGCGAGTTAAGTGGTAATGATTATTATCTACTTAGAATTAAAATCATCCCCCCTTTCCCCACAACATAATAATAATAATAATAATAATAATAATAATAATAATAATAATAATAATAATAATAATAATAATAATAATAATAATAATAATAATAACTAAATTAATAATAATAAGAACAATGTTATACTTATGGCTCCATTAGATATATTTTAGGGAGTGATTGTAGAAAATAAAATGTCAGAAATCATCAACTTATATAGCCTAACCCAATCAGTAATTGGATGATCATAATTATAATAATTAATAATAATAAAAGTAATTATTTGTCATAAAAGTATAAAAATAGGTTTTCTATTTGTTTAGGAAGGATAAAGATGTCTTATAAGTTTGTGTTAACCTGGGTTAATAAAAGAGTCTTTATTGGTTATAAAAGTACAAAAGTATGAACAAATTAGCCATTACATCAACTACAATATCTAAATGGTCAATTTTGTGAAAAAATATACCTTAAAAGTCATTTTCCATTGTTTGAGGGTAAGATATAAATTTTAACTTTAAGTCCCAGTTGTCGGATAAAAGAAATCTCAACAATGAACTAAGTTTACAAACTTATCTTTAAGTTTCATGTGTTTTCTTATATACAAGAGTATGCCCCGTGCCATTGGCACTCCACATAATTTTATTTTTGCTAAATATTTTATACTGAACACCTCTGTCATTATCCCCATTTTCGTTCTCAACCAGTATTAAAGTGTAAGCATGTTCTTATAAATTTTAGGGTTAGAGTAAGTCAAATTTGAATCAGTTGGGGAAAAAATTTAAACGTTGAGAATGACTTCTCCCCAATCTTTGAATTAGCCAAAACATGAAGTTTAGGATTTTTGTTTAAATGTGCATTAAGATGTCCGACTCATTTTTCTGATATGACCGGGCCATCTCATTGTTTTGAAAGATATTAAAGACGTGAAATACATTATATTTTTTTTTAATTATAAAATATACATAATTTTATTTTTGCTAAATATTTTGTATTGAACACTTCCGTCATTATCCCCATTTTCGCTCTTAATTAGTATTAAAGTGTAAGCATGTTCAAAGATAAAAATATATATTATAAATTTTACGGTTAGACTCGGTCAAATTTGAATCAGTTGGGAAAAAAATTTAAACGTCGAGAATGAGTTCTCCCCGAATCTTTGAATTCGCCAATATTTTTGAATCTTTGAAATCTTACTAAAAGAAAAACACAATATTTTTTCTCTCTGCCACATTTACATTCCACCAACATTTTTCACAATTTTTCATTATTTATGCCCATTCTACATGTTTTATATTTAATTATATTTTTTACTAAACACCTCCGTCACTATCCTCATTTTTGCTATCAATCAGTATTGAAGTGTAAGCATGTTCTAATAAATTTTAGGGTTAGAGTCAGTCAAATTTGAATCAGCTAGGGAAAAAATTTTAACACCAAGAATGAATTCTCCCTAATCTTTGAATTAGCCAAAACGAGAAGTTTGGGATTTTTGTTTAAATGTGCATTAAGATGCCCGACTCATTTTTTCTAGTATGATCGAGTCATCTCATTGCTTTGAAAAATATTAAAGCATGAAATACATTATATGTTGTTTTAATTATAAAATATACATAATTTTATTTTTCTAAAAAAAATTTACTGAACACCTCCGTCACTATCCCCATTTTCGCTCTCAATCAATATTAAAGTATAAGCCTGTTCTAAGGTAAAAATATATAGTATAAATTTTAAGATTAGACTCAGTCAAATTTGAATTAGTTGGGAAAAAATTAAACGCCGAGAATGAGTTTTCCCCCAATCTTTGAAATCGCCAAAACGAGAATTTAAATTTTTTGTTTAAATGTGCATTAAGATGCCTGACTCATTTTTTTAGTATGATCGACCCGTCTTATTGCTTTAAAATTATTAAATAAGTGAAATACACTATACATTTTTTAATTATAAAATATATATTTTTAAACTTTTACCGCTTGTATTGATCATTGATTTTGTTGGAAAGATCTTCAAAAATGCATTTCAACAATACTAAGTTTACCAAAATCCGATGATGATATAGATAGCTATGCTAATTTTCATTTTGCTAAAAGAAAAACACAATATTTTCTCTCTCCGACACATATACATTCCACCAACTTTTTTTCAAAAGTTTTTCATTATTTATGCCCATTCTACATGTTATAGATTTACAAATATGCCATCATGGGAAATGAATCTCAACCATCAAATTTAATACATTTTCCAACTTTCAATCCTAACCATCTTTTATCTCTAATCCTTTCGATTTGACTTTGTCCCAGCTAACAATGAATAGTTAAACACAACTCTGAATTGTAATATAGATTAGAGTATGCCACATGTCGTTGGCATTCCACATAATTTTATTTTTGCTCAATATTTTTACTGAACACCTCCGTCACTATCTCTATTTTCAATCTCAATCAGTATTGGAGTGTAAGCATGTTCTTATAAATTTTAGGGATAAGGCCGATCAAATTTGAATCAGTTGGGAAAAAATTTAAAACGCCGAGATTGAGTTGTCTACAATCTTTGAATTCGCCAAAACATGAAGTTCAGGATTTTTTTTAAATGTGCATTAAGATGCCCGACTCATTTTTTCAGGTATGATCCGCCCATCTCAATGCTTTGAAAAATATTAAAGACGTGAAATACATTATATGTTTTTTAATTATAAAACATATATAATTTTATTTTGCTAATTATTTTGTACTAAACACCTCCGTCACTATCCTCATTTTCGCTCTCAATCAGTATTAAAGTGTAAGTCTATGCTAAGGTAAATATATATATTATAAATTTTAGGGTTAGACTCGGTCAAATTTGAATCAGTTGGAAAAAAAATTTAATGCCGAGAATGAGTTCTCCTCTAATCTTTGAATTTGCCAAAACATGAAGTTCAAGATTTTTGTTTAAATTTGCATTAAGATGCTCGACTCATTTTTTTCTTGTATGATCGGCCCGTTTCATTGCTATGAAAAATATTAAATGCGTGAAATACATTATATGTTTTTTAATTATAAAATAAATATTTTTAAACTTTTAGCGCTTGTATTGATCATTGATTTTGTTGGAAAGATTTTCAAAAAAACATTCCAACAATACTAAGTTTACCAAAATTCGACGACGATATAGATAACTATGTTAATTTTCATTTTGCTAAAAGGAAAAACACAATATTTTCTCTCTCCGTCACATTTACATTCTACCAACTTTTTTCAAAAAAATTTCATTAGTTCTGCCAATTTTACATGTTATAAATTTAAAAATATATCATCATAGGAAATGAATCTCAACCATCAAATTTAATATATTTCCCAACTTTCAATCATAACCATCTTTTATCTCTAATATTTTCGATTTGACTTTGTCACAGTCAACAATGAATAGTAATATATACTAGAGTACATAATTTTATATACTAGAGTACATAATTTTATTTTTGCTAAATATTTTGTACTAAACACCTCCGTCACTATCCTCATTTTCGCTCTCAATCAGTATTGAAGTGTAAGCATGTTTTTATAAATTTTAGGGTTAGAGTCAGTCAAATTTTAATTAGTTGGGGAAAAAAGTTAAACGTCGAGAATGAGTTCTCCCCAATCTTTCAATTCGCCAAAACACGAAGTTTAGGATTTTTGTTTAAATGTGCATTAAGATGCCCGACTCATTTTTTCTGGTATGATCGGCTCATCTCAATACTTTGAAAATATTAAAGACGTGAAATAAATTATACATTTTTTAAATTATAAAATATACAAAATTTTATTTTTCTTAAAATTTGTACTGAACACCCCCGTCACTATCCCCATTTTCGCTCTCAATCGGTATTAAAGTGTAAGCCTGTTCTAAGGTGAAAATATATATTATAAATTTTAGGGTTAGACTCGGTCAAATTTGAATCAGTTAGGAAAAAAAATTTAAACGCCGAGATGAGTTCTCCCCAATCTTTGAAATCGCCAAAACAGGAAGTTTAGAATTTTTGTTTAAATGTGCATTAAGATGCCCGACTCATTGTTTTTATAGTATGATCGGCCCATCTCATTGCTTTGAAAAATATTAAATACGTGAAATACATTATACGTTTTTTAATTATAAAATATATATTTTAAAACTTTTATCGCTTATATTTATCATTGATTTTGTTGGAAAGATCTTCAAAAATGCATTTCAATTATACTAAGTTTACCAAAATCCGACGATGATGTAAATAGTAAAGCTAATTTTCATTTTGCAAAAAGAAAAACACAATATTTTCTCTCTCTGTCACATGTACATTACACTAACTATTTTCAAAAGTTTTTTCATTACTTATGCCCATTCTACATGTTATAGATTTACAAATAAGCCATCATAGGAAATGAATCTCAACCATCAAATTTAATACATTTCCCAACTTTTAATCCTAACCATCTTTTATCTCTAATTCTTTCGATTTGACTTTGTCTCAGTCACCAATGAATAGTAAAACAACACTCTGAATTGTAATATAGACTAGAGTATGCCCCGTGTCATTGGCACTTCACATAATTTTATTTTTGCTCAATATTTTGTACTGAACACCTCTGTCACTATCTCTATTTTCGCTCTCAATTATTATTGAAGTGTACAGTATGTTCTTATAAATTTTAGGGTTAGAGTCAGTCAAATTTGAATTAGTTGGGGAAAAAATTTAAATGCCTAGAATGAGTTCTCCCCAATCTTTGAATTCGCCAAAACATGAAGTTAAGGATTTTTGTTTAAATGTGCATTTAGATGTCTGACTCATTTTTTTCTGGTATGATCAACCCATCTCATTGCTTTGAACAATATTAAAAACGTGAAATACATTATACATTTTTTAATTATAAAATATACATAATTTTATTTTGCTAAGTATTTTGTACTAAAATCCACTATCACTATCCTAATTTTCGCTCTCAATCAGTATTAAAGTGTAAGCCTAATCTAAGGTAAAAATATATATTATAAATTTGTGGGTTAGACTCAGTCAAATTTAAATCAGTTGGACAAAAAAATTTAAATCCCGAGAATGAGTTCTTCCCAAATCTTTGAATTCGCCAAAACATGAAGTTTAGGATTTTTGTTTAAATGAGCATTATGATGCTCGACTCATTTTTTCTAGTATGATTGGTCTGTCTCATTGCTTTGAAAAATATTAAATACGTGAAATATATTATACGTTTTTTAATTATAAAATATATATTTTTAAACTTTTAGTGTTTGTATTGATCATTGATTTTGGTTGAAAGAGCTTCAAAAATGCATTTCAACAATACTAAGTTTACCAAAATCCGATGACGATGTAAATAATTTTGTTAATTTTCATTTTCTAAAATAAAAACACAATATTTTCTCTCTCCGTCATTCTACCAACTTTTTTCAAAAGTTTTTCTTTATTTCTGCCAATTTTACATGTTATAGATTTACAAATATGCCATCATAGGAAATGAATCTCAACCATCAAATTTAATACATTTCCCAACTTTCAATTTTAACCATCTTTTATCTCTAATCCTTTCAATTTGACTTTGTCCCAGTCAGCAATAAATAGTAAAACACCACTCTAAATTGTAATATAGATATACATTGAGCGAAGGTTTTACTTGGGTAGGGTTCATTTGGTTTCCAGTGAAATACACTTCAACTTTTTTTTAATGGGTGAGGAAGGTTTTTATTTGATCCCAAAACCATTACTTGTGTCAGATATCGAACCCTGGACTAGTAAACTGAGCTCGTACCCATTGTCATTAATTAATTACTCTTTTTCCTCAAAAAATTTTACTAAAAATTGCATTTATTTTACTAATATCTATATAATGCTTAGATTAATTTATATCATTTTTTGTTATTACTCATTTGCTTATTTTAACTTGGAAATTTGGAGAAACTTAAAAGAGCCATCATAAGCAATTATGTCAAAACAATGTAAAAATATACATTGTATTTGTAGCCCGTATATCAAGTGTTGGGATTAGTAAGATCATTTAAAGATTGCCCAACTCATAAGGACCAATGTCATTGATCAAGATGATTGAAGTCAGCTCGTGATGACAAATCAAAGCTATGAAGACCATCAAGTTAAGCCAACAAGAAGAGTACTCAAGTCAACAAAGTCAAAGGAAAATTCTAAACAAATGATGAAGGGTTGAAATTCAAATTTGAATTTGGAAATATTCTCTCATGAGAATGAGACATGCCCATGTGCTTAAAAGACAAGCCACGTCAAGGTACAAGGCCATTTGTCAAAACACCTTGCCATGCAACAAAATGAATCTCTTTACTTTGAAAAAAAAAAAAAAGATTGGGCATAGCAAAGTCAACTTTACCCCTAAGAAATCTACCTGTTGAACAGAGATGTCGCCATCTATCACAAAGAACCGTTCTAAATCCAACCGTTACAGCTAGATAACAAAGTTGACTTCAAACTTTTCTATCAGGTTTGCATATAAATATGCCTCATGACCATTTCTCATACTAGCTTTTCAACTCAAATCCTCACACCCTTTGAGAGATCCATTCACCTACTACCTACCTTCTCCCTTGTGAGAAAGCCCATGGCATTCTATGAAGAATTTTTTCTTCTATTCATTGTCTATTTGGTTATCTAAAGAGAATAGAGAAGAAAAGTTAGGAAGAAAATTTGAAGAGAGCTTTTTATTGGTATATGCATCATTTGGAGAATTGTTGACCTTCAACCACTTCATCTCATCTTGAGTTTGAAGCTTTCATCTTCAATTGAGTAAGTGAGTGACAAATGAGTGTCACTAGAAAGATAAATTTTGAGTGTTACCTTGTCTAAACTCACCTCTGCCCCATGTGGATTCTAGCCCTTGTCAATAGTTGTTTGTTCTAGTAAGTATAACCTAAAGATGGGTAAGACTTGGTTGTGTTGCAGCATCCCAAGTTAGTAGAGATCCTAGGAAAATCGCTAAGTCTTGTGGAGCATGATCATAAGCCCTAGTGTGTTATATCCCTGAGATCTTGAGCACACGTCCCTAAGACTTGGTGGTAGGTGTATCTCATTGGTGATCACCAAGGTGTTTATAAGAGTTGCAGAGAATATCACTTGGTTTTAGTCGATAAGTCTCGTAGGAACATGAATAGACCTTACGAGATTGTAGAATGTTGATTAAGAATGGAGTTCTCATTTGATCGAGTAATAAAGACTTGAGACCTGCGAGCCCTTTCGACCAAGAAAGTCACTGGTCGGAGGCAATCAAACTCTGGCTTATGTGAGCATCATTATATTGGTGTCTTTGTATTTGTATATATGGTTTGCTTTCTTTTCCCCTTGACTCTATAGCATGCTTTGATAAGTTGTTTTTACTCTCTATTGCGTATATTGCTTAAATGTTCAACTTGCATGCCTAGGATTTTCATTTAGGGGGTTTTGCAAATAAAAGGTTGTTCACTTGAGTATAGGGGCGAGCATCTCATCCCATCCCATCCCATCCCATCCCGATTTTTTGGTCCTTTTGGGATTGATCAAACCATTTCGATCCCATCCCATCCCGATCTAGAATGGGATGGGATCACGATAGAGATTTTCAATCCCGTCCATCTCGTCACATCTCGAACTTATTTATTTAATATTTATTATTATTAATTTTAATCAAACTACTCTTCTAAATGAAAATTTAGGATGTGTTGAAATTAAATCAAAACATCAATTGTTTGAAAACTTGTTTTATTTAGTACTCTTTGTTTAGATAGAAACTTTAGTTTGAATATTAGAAGTCAAATAGAACCTATGAAAATATATGTTTTTTCACATTTTAGATTGGTTATATGACAATTATTCTTGTATCACATAGAGGATACTTAACATAAAAAACTTTAAGTTCATTGGAACATAAATTTTATATGACATTTAATATTGTTGTGATGAAAGTTATATGTACATAAATTAGGCATTATTTGTGTGTGAGCAATATGAGATAAATTTTTTTTTTTTTTGTTATTCTTCATTGGAGGACTATTTAGTACACGTTCATCCCATCCCGTCCCGTCCCCTCCCTAACCTATTTGGGATGAGACGAGGTCGGGATGAGGTTTATCCCATCCCGATCTCGTCTCGATCCCGAATGAACGGGATGGGATATAGACAATGGCGGAGCCAGGAATTTCATTAAGGGGGGAGGGGGGGCAAAATGACAAAAAACATAAAATAACTTAACAACATTTATTTGCAAGAATCATGAGTTATATTGTTTTATTTTATTCTAATTTCAAGAGTATAAAAGTGTATTTTAGCTACCAATCAAGTTATTCATTACAAATGTTTGGAAATTTTAATTGAATCTAATTTGAAAATAAGATTGACGCTAGAGATTTAAGGTAAGATATAGATAGATTTTTTTATAAGATGTATTTTAAGAATATTTCAGAAGACATTCAATGGGTTTTCAACCAACTTGTTGTATTCAAAGAAAAATCAATCAAAATATTGTTACCCATTTATGCTAGTCACTAAGGGAAACCAATATATATGAAGCACAAAACTACATAATGTAATGTATTTGTAATAACTATTTGATACATTATATTAGATAGAGGAGGCAAAAGGGGGGCTTGGAAAATGTTTGATAAATAGAAGGGGGCATTCTAACAAATCCCAAATAATTAGGACCCACTTACACCATGTGCTACAAAGGATTTTCATAATTGAAGGAGCAATTTCAAAAGTGTGATAAATAGAAGAGGGCAATGTAACAAATATTAAACAATTGGGACCCACTTACACCATGTACTACAAAGGATTTTCATAATTGATGGGGTAACTTGGAAAATGTGATAAATAAACGGGGAGCAATCTTAACAAATCCCAAACAATTGGGACCCACTTAGACCATGTACTATAAAGGATTTTCAAAATTGGCTCTGCCACTGGATATGGATGAGCTCCATCCCGTCCCGTGTCCACCCTACTTGAGTGTTCATCTTCTAGTGAATCAACGAAACTTGTGAATCTTGTGGTGTTGACTCTCCTTGAGTTGCATTCGATAAGTTTAGGTGAAGAACTTTGAAGTCGAATACTTCAGCTTATTTTTCAAAATAAATTTAATTTTCAAAAATTGACTATTCACCCTCTTTAGTCATGTTATCCTAGCGTTTCTCACACTTTCAAGTTCAAGAGAAACCCCTTAAACTCTCTAGACATTTCTTGCGTGAGCTTCAAAAGAAAACATAGTTAAGGGTTAGTTGTGAACTTAAGTTAGAACAAACTACTTCTTTATTTGAGATGTATGTCATACAGAGAAGAAGCCTTTTCACCGCCAACTTCATATAAGGGTGAGATCTCACTTCTAAGTTATATAACAATGAGACGTAGACCTCAGACCAGCTCTAATCCATCTATTTGTGTGACATGTATAGAGAGCCAAAATCAAGTGTTGTTATCAATTGATGAGGTCATATTATGGTTAGATTTTGGCCTTGTAAGGTTGCTTTTGTTATATTTCAATAGATAAGGTCTCATTAGAGCAAACTTTGTACTATAGTTTGTGGGAATACAGTAATAGATGCATGTAGCACACATTTGCCCTTCCACCAAGGAAGAAACTGTAAAGAAAATAATTTGAGAATTGTATTATTGTATTGTGTTATTCCTCGACTGAGTGCAAGCTTATATAAGCTAACTTCTACCTAACTTTGTGAAAACAAGAAACTTAAAACTTGTTATACAAAATAGAGTCTTATTCTAACTTTCCTATTCTGACTATACTTCATTAACTATTCTAACTTTCCTATTCTAACTTTCTTATTCTTGTACATATTATGACTTTCCTTCTTGTAAAGGTGAATCAATATTCGACTTGGGTTTGGCTATATTGAGTGCAAGCCCTACATATTCTAACACGCCCCAGCAAGTTGGACATGTAGTCGCAGATGAAATGTGCAGCTTGGAGAAAACTTTGAAGTCAAATTTGGGGAAGATGAGTGAGTGTGAAATCATGACTATCAGGTGAAACGACTAATGGTTAGACTTGAGTCATCATGACTATTGCATTCTGATAATTCTAGTATGAATCATGATTGTCGAGTGAAACGACTAATGGTTCGACTCGAGTCTGCATGATTGTCAAATTCTGATAGTTCAAGAAACCATGACTCTCAAGTGAAACGGCTAATGGTTCGACTCAAGGCATCATGATTGTCGAATTCTGGATAATTCTAGATGATTTTGGATAATTCTGGATGATTCTGGAAAAAATTATAGATAATTCTGGTATGAAGAAATCATGACTGTCGAGTGAACGACTAATGGTTTGACTCGAATCAGCATGACTCTCCAATTCTGATAATTCTGGTATGAAGAAATCATGACTGTCGAGTGAGCGGCTAATGGTTTGACTTGAGCCAGCGTGACTCTCCAATTATGATATTCTGGTATTAAGAAATCATGACTGTCGAGTGAACGACCAATGGTTCGACTCGAGTCAGCATGACTCCCCCTCAGCGCGTAGGCTGAAATAATTGCTCAGCACAAATATTGGTATTGCTCAGCATTGGTGCTGGTATTGCTCAACATTCGTGCTGGTATTTTTTTTTTAACTGTGGTGGTACTTAATATCAGACTAGGGTGCAAATAGTGGAATAAAGATAATTGAATTTCCCTCCAAAACTTCTTCTTCCCTTGTTTTTTCTTCACTCCTGTGTTTCATTGTTATTGCGATAGAGAAGATGAGGGAGAGATTGAGGGAAACGATGAAGGACAGAAGGCGTTGAGGAGGTGGATGATGGCGACGGTGGTCGTCGACGAGATGGTGGCTGTCGACGAAGAGAAGCGGATAGGAGCGTAAGTTTCATGATATATTCTTCTTCTTGCATGATCTCTTGTTGCTGCAATTTTTCTTCTGTGTTCGATGTTGTTCTATTTCATTGTGCAAACTCTGTTTCCATGACATAAACTGTGACAGGGAGTTGTGGCTAGGTTCTCAGTAATGGTGGTGGTCGTCGACGAGGTACTGTGAATGTCAGTGAAGTGGCTGCAAGGTGAAGAATAGGCAAGTAGAAGATGGTGAGATGATGTCGAGATAGTGGAGAGAGGATGATCACAAACTTTGTGTTGTTGTGAGTGAAAAAGAATTGAGATTTTTTTTTTTTTTGTGATCTCTCTTTGGGCTTGTTGCTCGGCGTCAAGGAAAATAGAGGTCTCTTGCGATCAGTGAAAGAACGAAGTAAGGTGATGGATGTATGTGATGTTATGAGGAGGTAATAGAAAAGGTGAGGGTGAGTTGGAGCATTGTTGAGGGGAGGAAGAATACTCCATGTTGGTGAGGGAGAAAGAGACACGTGAAGGGTTTATGATTTGTGGTGCGTATTAAGCTGAACGAGGATTTGAGGAAGGAAGATGATTATGGCTTAATTTATTGTTCTTGACGATGTTCTTGCTGCTGTTGAGGATCGGAAACACCACTAAGTTGCTATTGTCGATTGATTGAGGCAGGTTATTGTTGTTGTCCTTCCTTCCCCACCTCTTGCGTTTAGCATAGTCGTCGGAGGCGGGGAAGAGATTGAGTCCCCGAAGTCTTAAGTCACCAAAGAAAATTGCTCTGATACCATGTAAAGAAAATAATTGGAGAATTGTATTATTGTATTGTGTTATTCCTCAACTAAATACAAGCTTATGTAAGCTAACTTCTACCTAACCTTGTGGAAACGGGAAACTTAAAACTTGTTATACAAAATAGAGTTTTATTCAGACTTTCCTATTCTTGTACATATTATGAGTGAATCAATCTTGGACTTGGGCTTGGCTATGTTGAGTGCAAGCCTACATATTCTAACAAAAACCAATTGTGGCCAATCAAATTTCGGTGCACATCGCTATGTCGTTGTCTTCTGTGAGATTGTCTCTATACTCTCTCTTTATTTTCTTTTATTCATGCTCATTCATACCACTGCTGAAAATTTAGTTTTATTTGCATGTTTTAGAGAAAATTTGGAGACTTCAAAATTAAGCTTGCTAGTTTGTAATTTACTTAAACTAATACTTGGATCGCGTTTTCAAAAAGTTTTTAAAACTACCCAATTAATCCCAAGTCTTGTCTTCAACTAGAAACCTAGTGTTGAATTCAATCGTTCAATGCTCTATAAAGTCGTTTCAAGTTTAGCTAACTAGACGAATTTTTCATCTTTGTGCATTATGCCATTGACCGTTATAATTACTATTCGATCTAACAAGAAATAAACAAAACACAACCGGGGGATAACTACTTGTACCCAACGTCTCAAAAGTTGCAACGTCGTTCCTTGGAGTATTGTGGTGACTATCCTTTGGTTCATATATAATTCTACTAACTTTTCACAAATTAATCATATTTAAAAATTAAATTAAATATTCACCTGCATCATGCCCTTCTAGTCTCTCTCATAAAATCTAATCGCACTTACGTAATCGACGGCTCTCAACACTCAAAAGAGATGACCCTCGTTCCAAAACTCATTCCAGTCATCTTATATAATTTACATGTTTCATTTACTAATTAACGAAACCGATAGAGAAAATACAAAATTCAATTATTAATAAAATATTAATGAACTAGATCACTTTGACAAATTATGATTTACCCACAAAAAATGATGAAATGTATACATGATGGTTTATAACTTTTCAAGAACATATTTGACACCATGAATAATACATTTTTCTTGAAGAATACTATAATAGAATTCCACTACAATCTCCTAGCTAAAGACCATTTTCCATTCTAATTAGAAGTATGGGGTCCTTCAAAACGAATATAATCATACATAACTTCTTCAAATGGGCTAATGCTTCTTGCTTGTGTGAGAAAAATGGTATTTTCACCCTTGGTCAGCCAACCACTCTTCACATGAATATTGAACAAAGAATACATCCCATGAATTCCATGCCTAGCAACTGCATTATCTTTCCAATTTACTCCAGTTGAAAAGTGGGGAGGATTCCCTTTCAAATCATTGAACCGAACCTTCAAAGAAAATAGGAAGGTATATTACGAAAACATATTTAAATATATTAAGCGAAAAATATTTATCATCATTGAATATATTATACGAAGTTTTAAGTATCATACTTGCAAATTAGCAAGTGAAGAAGATGCAAATGCCAATCTCAAAGTATATATCCCATTTTGCAGTACGTTGTTAAGTTTGAATGTAATTTTCCATGTTGTTGGTTTATAAGATTTTCCTTGTACATGCCTGTGTAGTAAACAAGGGTAAGAGTTAGCATTAACTCTTAAACTAAATCATCTCCAGCTTGTAAGATTAAACGAATGGAATATTTAGATTTTGGTTCCCAACATTTGTAACAATTTAACGAATGGGTCAACCGTTTGTCTAGGTTAGAGTTTTGGTCCGAATACCACATTGACTTCGGTAACCATCTAACTTCCGTTACTTCAAATTATGATTTGGCCCTTTTACCAGTTAACCAAGACTTGTGTTCTCTTGGTATTTAACAAATTCAATGAGGTCACTGGACCGAAACATAATGAAGTGACAAAATTAGGTGGTTAACAAAGTCAATGTGATCTCGAGACTCATATTCCAACTTGGACAAACATAGGACTCATTCGCTAAACTGGTACAAATGAAAGGATGCAAAATCTGAATATAACTAAATGAATCTTAATCCATACCGTGTGACATGAGCAAAGAACCAATCCCTTCGATAGTCACTAGTACTGATATTATAAGCAAGATCTTCCTTGGGATACAATATGGTATATTTCTCCCATAGTCCATATTGCCTATACCTGTTGAATGCCAAATTTCAAAACAATTTAGGCTCTTTTTTTTTTTTTTTTTTTTTCCTTTAAAAGAAGTATTGTGCTAAATCAGAAAACAACAAACCTATCATAATCTTTGAATAGTGGATTGGCGTAACGGGAATCAGGGTCTGGGATGAAAAACTCTGCCGCCGTACGGTCCGGATAACCAATCTCCCATAAAGTCGGACCGTCTCTTGGTGGTGAGTACTGGAGATTACCCAAATCAATTGTCTTACCTATTTTCAAAATGCAACCAATTCTTAGACATTCACAAATACCACATTATTCTAGCTTTAACACAACTTATTTAGTTTTTAGCAAGCTCTATATCTATAAAATCTATAATACAAGCACTGGTGACTCTACTTGTTAAAATGAACTAACTTGTGACCATTAATTATTAACTACTAAATACCTGCGGTAATAGTAATCGATATATTTGATTTATAATCACCAATAAAACCAGGAATAGTTGCATAGAGATTATAAGTTCCAACTCGGACATTTTTAATGGAAAAATAACCATCGACATCTGCTCTAGTCCAAAATTGGTAGCCCTGCATTAGAAAGCACAAGAATAACATAAATATTACAAAATCAGATATTTAGTGAGTCTTGTACATGATTAAAAAAAGGTATATTAAAAAATTCAAGTTAAATATAGAATACAACCTTGCCTTCTGTTTGCCAGGATCCAACTGCTCCTGGTAAAGCTAAACCAACATAAGCAGAGGCAGCTGGAATAAGTTGTTTATTAATATACCTATAGTGAACAAGGTTAGCAAAATATATTTCATTAATGTACTGAAAACAATCTCAATAATTTTAATAGGAGTAAATTTGGATTATAATACAAAAAATGTTTGAGTAGTGTATGTTAATAGAGATAGAGATAAACCTATCTTGAACTTGTAATCTACCATGGACAGAACCCCTTTGAGCAGATTTAGGAAAATCTTCAGAAGTTGGAAAGCTATAGGGCCAAAGTTGGCTTTGCTTCTCCATCTACATAAATTAATTTCAACCATGAGTATTAATGTAAATCAAACGAGGACTTAAAAGTTCATTTTTTTTTTTCTTTTGTGGTAGCAACAAAATTAATTAGAGTTAATCAAAACCTGACTATAGGCATCGTTCCACAGAGTGCGTTGATTTGTCGGATAGGGACCTGCATTGAGATATATAAAAATAGGCCCAAAAACTTTTTTCCAGTATTCTCCATTTCTGAAGCGAGGTGTTTGATCTTGGCCCATATAATGAGCACTAACAAATACCTAATATAGAAAAGAAAACCATATTATTGATTGATTTTTAAAGAAAATGGATAAAAAAAAAAAAAAAAGTAAGGGTAAAGTTAGTTTATTGTTACAGTTAAAGTGGTGGGGCCAACATGAGATGTAAGCTCCTGCTTGAAAGGCCCACCTGATCGAAACTCGTAACTTGGTGTTATATGCCAAAAGCCCACTAGAGGCTTACCGGGGGGCCTTAAGCTACACACCCATCCATGGACCTTATTTTCTTCATTTCTGCTAGAATACTGGTACTTGTCATCCACCTGTTATAAAACTAGTAATTAAAAAATAATAAGATGATCCCCAAAACATCTAATTGCTCAAATGCTGACCTGCCCCGTAAATTGTCGCTCAACTGGATTAACAAGATGAACTGCCTCCGGATATGCTAGGGTTTTCCCACGATTAGATAAACGATCGTCTGCCATTGGCATTTTCCTTTGTCGCTTATCATCCACTGCCATGTATCCAAACCTTCCATATTCCAAAACACCATGATAATAATTTTTTATCAAACAAATGGGGTTAGAGAATTAGTGAGCTAAATATTGACCTCAAATTCCATTTGGATTCTGCCCGGCCGGCCAATTTAATTACACATTTAACAGAAAAATGTATTGAGCAGGGTTTCTTACAAATTTTTTCTGAGCTTGAAAACGATCCTGGTCTGATTGAGATTGAAGTCTGGCCATCCTTTCAAGTGTTCATAAATGGAGTATGTGTAGAAGCCATGGGAACCTTCAAGCATTATAAACCTGAAAATTTAATTTTATCAATTAAAATATATTTACAAGAAAAGAAAAAAAAAAATTTGCTAATACGTACCTTTTGTCTATATTTAGGGGAGAGAGAATGCCCTTATGAGAAGATCTCCATGTTCTTGAAAATGAAACTTCCACCTGACTCTGATTTTGTAGTATAACACTAAACTGAGTACCTTTTATTCTGCACCAAATTATTATCAACACATTAAAAAATATGGTTTCAGTGGGACAATTTTTTTACCCCAATTCTAGGTAGTCAGGTTTTGGGCTTTTTAAACATCTACCTTTTTATAGATAATGTTTGTGGTTGTGTTTTAAATAGAATGAGTAATAGTGTAAAAACACCCAAGCCTGACTGCCTAAACAAACCTTTTTTTTTTATCACGTGATTGGGTATTATAGAGAATGAAGCTTACACTTGATTCTTGCCAGGACCTCCTGGTTCATTCCAATAAAGATCCCAGTACCTATAATAACATTATTCCAAGTTAAATCGAAACAAAATCTACAAGACATGTTTTTCCAAAACTTTTTTGTCTTGAAAAACAATATTACAGTAGTCTATAAGCTACAAAGCTTTAGATGAGCTGAGCTGCATTAGGCTAGGATAGCAAGTAAAATGTCCAGGATTAGCTTTTTACATGTTAACTTGGTAGCCCCCCCCCCCCCCCCCCCCAAAAAAAAAAATATATATATATATATATATATTGGAGTATTTGATTATATAAATTATAACTAGAATAAAGGTGTAGGAGATGGAGAACCCTACGCATGCCCAGGTGTAGGTGTGTAATGTGAATTGCAGTCCATTTTTAGTCCATAAAAGCATGTAGTAGAATTACTACTTACCCTCTATTAGAATCAAGATTTTTCGATTCAAGCAAGTTATCAATCCCATTGTATCGTATTCCAGTGATCATACCATCAGGCTTTGACAATGTCACTTGCACCAAGCCATTATCCAATACCACCTTCAATTAGCAACCAGGATTAACTAAATCAGATCAGTTTATGAAAATAATGGCATATTATTAGGTAATGTCCAACACACTTGACCACGCATACATGACGTCTAGGAAAGTTGGTCAGAACTACCAAGTCCATTACCCATCGAGTCTTCTGACCCTTTATTTTTTCGCTTCTCCCTTTCTAATTTTGGTGATTTTGGTTAACCTACCCACTCACGCTCACCAAGTTCAACTAATTTGACAAACTCGTTAACTACTAGTAGGTGACTGACCAAAAACCCTCCCAGTCGCCTCCTATAGATGCATTATAGATGTTGACATTTCTATATTATGCTTAAATCTCGAGGAGTAGCGTGACATCAGATGATCATGTACAAATGACAAAACCAATAACTCATACGATCCTGATGAAATCATTACTGTGCACATCTGCACCCAGAACCCCCAACTCTCCCTAAGGCCCTAACCATAAAATATGTTGGAATACGTAATAACATGTTCAGGGGAGCCACTAATACTATTTAAGACCAAAGTCCGCCCCCAAACTGCAAAAGTAACCAGGACTAAAGCACGTCATCCAATAAACTGAAACCAATAAAAATGTGATCTATCCATCTTTTCTATATTTTGGTTTTTGACATGCTATTGAGAGTTTTTGTACTAAAGGCAATCCGATAAAGCTGTCAAATACACCATTAAGGGTGAAAAAAAAAATTTATTCTTAGTTGCAAAGTGTGAAATATTAGAAAATATATTAATTACATAGCGATTTTGTATGTGCAACTTCACTCCGATGCCAAAGGAGAACTCTGCAGCAAACAACAATGATAAGAGCAATATTATGTAGGTCTTGAAAAACAGCTCTTGTTCATGCAATTGCTCCCCAAAGCTACCCATTTTGCAGCTCACTTCAACTGCACTAATTAAAGACGAAAAGATTATAATCATTACAAAAACATAAGCTATATAACTCTATTCCTTGCGATTATATAGATCAACTATATTCATGCGACAACTTACCGTTGTGTAGAAATATAAGAAGAGGAGAAGAAAAAGTGGGTTGGAAAAAACAATTGAGAAGACAATAACCAAATTAAGGAAATCTTATTATAGAATCTAAACAGAAAGATGAAAGGGTTATATATATATAAGGAGGTGAGTTGGTGCGTTTCCAATGTTATTATAAAGTCGTGTACTCAGTCCGTCAACCTTTACCATGATCTGGAATATTTCAGTTACTATGATTGTTGCAAAATAGTAGCCACCTAATACAAAATGTCGATATAAAATATTAGCTTTTCTTATGTAGGGTCAATTTTCACATGGAAAATTAATCATTTGTCAATTGTCAATTGTCAATTGTCAAATACTACCAACATTTTCCTTCACGCAACTGTTATGGATCTCTCAATTTTTCTCTTCTTCCGTTCTTCACGTCTAAGAAGGTAAAACCATCCCATTTGGTTCTACACAAGCTTTTCTTCAACTTTGGAAAATCAACATTAATTTTGTGGAGAGAATTTTCAAACAAAGTTGGTAGTTTATTCTGGTAAAGTGATGTTCTTGAATTTTTCTTTTCGTGTAGAGTCGAAAAAGCTCGCACAAATAGGTGTAAGTCATAATATATATCTATGGCATACCCTTGGCTAATTATCAACGGAGAACGAATGATTGGATAGGTAGAAAAGGTCTTTTCAGCACTTTGAATAATTGGTAGGATGCAAGGAATTTCGTGGCCTGACCTCCACGCCTGTTGTCATTCACAAAAAGGACCTAATCTTCCTGGCTTGTACAGTGTGTTGAATGTGAAATCACGTATGAGTAAGGCTAGGGGTGGCCACTTTTGCATTTTGTTTACACTTTTTATCCATTCTCTTTTAAAACACAACCACAGATACCATCCATAGAAAGGCCCAAAAGCGGCCACCAAACATGGCTCCCTAGAATTGTTGATCACGTATACAAAACTATTAACCAACCGTTACCACATTCCTTCAAAACTCTAATCCTTTCAACATGGTTCTTGAAAAGTTTGGTCTCTCAACCTGTGTTTTGGCCTCATCAATCCCATGCCCATGATGGGATGAAGGTCCAGGGAATGGAAGAAAGACAAAAAAAAAAAAAAAAAGTATTTAGAAATGCTGATGGAGTGAAGTTAAAATTAAAAGGAAGTTATTTAAGATGGAAAGTATATATAATTTGACATGAGTTGTTGAGAAACACAGATTTAATGATTCCTGAAAGTAATAATTGCTGATAGTAAATAAGAAAATTTTGAATATCCTATCATCTATATTCAAGGAAGAAGATTAAAAGATTTAAAACCAGAGCGGGAAATAGTAAGATTTTGTGCCACTGTCAATTGGTTCTTCTAAAGTTGTGGATAGAGTAGTGTACTATGAGCAGGACAAGTTAGCTAGAGACCCGTTTTGATTATGAATTGAGACGTGCAATTAATGATGAGATTTACAACAATTCTAGCCAGCCTTTTTTTTTGTCTTTTTTGAATTTTTTTTACACTTTTATCCCTTCTATAGATAGTGTTTGTGATTGTATTTTAAAGAAAATGAGTAAAAAGTGTAAAAATGCCAAAAAAATAAAATAATAATAACTAGCAAACATGACTGGCTAGACTTACTCTGAGATTTACAATATTAGAGTTGTTGATAATTGATACTGAGGGCTTGTGGTAATACATATCTCAATCCATCCATCCATCGTAAACAATTGGGATTGAGCTTTGAGATAGTCCTGTCATTGTCGTCCCGTAGCCCAACTCTTTTCATAAGAAAGTTAAAGTTTTTGGCCAACCAGTTGGTGGATGCATTGGGAGAACCCAATTAACTCATGGCACATGTTTATTTGCATTAGTGAACAGCTTATCAAATGCAGGTGATTTTGACTACAATCACATTGTGGTCTACTTTGAGGTTAATTTGTTATGCTACCCATCAATAAATGAAAATCAAACTAATTGTAAAGATTGACCATAATATCATCGTGAGAGAAACTTGGAGTGTGGGAGGAATTGGAACACAAATTTCTTAATAAACAGAGGAACAAGTCATTTTAGTAACCACGTCAACTCAAATAGCCAAGTAGTTCAATGATGGTAAAGAACTGTTACAATATAAGAAATTTTTGAGTCTCTGTGTTTATGTTTGATTTTGATTCTAAGAAGCTAACATCAGACCGAGACCTTTCCAAGTAGAAGAAATACAAGTAGACAAATGAAACGAAATTTTGATGGAGTTGATTACTTGGACTTGTGACCACGAAAACATTTTGGAAGAAAAGAAAAATAGACATAACAATTTTATTCCATCAGTCTGGAGAAAATAAAAATGAAGGAGCTTTCAAGTTCAATCAGTCTCTCCCTGGGCTGGGATTAATAGCGGTAGAATGCATATAAGCAATTAGATGTGATTTTTAGCTCTTTGTCCTGCACTAACATGAAAACTTTCTTGTGCCGCATTAATGTTGGAATATCAAACTCACTCCAATTATTCATGAGCCTAAAATTGTCCATGTACTTATTCACGGTAGTACAGTGTGAATTTACGATTTAGTTGTACGATTAGTACCCACCGATATAGTTGTAGTCTCACGACCCCGCTCTTGCTTCAGCTTGATATATGATTGGATTCGCCTTCTCTACAAATTTGAGCTTTTAGAGAGTTGACAATTTATCATGGTATCAGAGCATTGGTACTCGAAAGTCTCTTGCTTCTAGAGAGTTGGCAATTAATTTATCAATTAATGAAAGTTTTCTTTGAGGAATAGTATCTGACTTTCATGATTCATAACAACTGGGAGGGAGAGCTTTCGAGTTCGTTCTCGTTGTGCTTCTCTCTTCCATTCCACAATAGTAGGACAACGTTAACTTTCTCAGATTGGACTGAAATTCATTTCATTTGACCACGCTAGATCTTTCCCTTTTTTCTTCTGCAAGCATTGACTAGCCAAACTATAATAGTCTTCCTGTAACAACAATAGCATGTGTGATGACTCCGCAGCAGCCTTAAAAACTGAATGATATATGTCCAAGACGCGCACAAGATTTATCAAAGATATGGTAATGGACAATCCATGCCATAAGCCTACGCAAATATCTATTTGCTGTAAACCATGATATTGTGAAATAAAGTAGTTATTCATTAAAATTTTAGTTAAAAAATATTGAATTCAATATAACCAGCATATGGAAGTTGCTACTTTATGCATATGATATTAGAGCAAGTGATCTCATGACCTGACCCTCCATTTAGTAGAACGTTTTTTCTTAATGTCGAGGAAACGGGGGAGGGAGGAGGGTGCAACCCTCTATCCCCCTCGAGATGTGTGCCATCGCGCATCTCGAGGGGGATGGAGGGTTGCACCCCCCCTCCCTCGTTTCCTCGCTAATAAGAAGGGCTCTTAGTAGAAACCCACCGAGTGTATGTATGACCAATGAAGCATCATTGATTGACCTTTCACAAGCTAGGTTGCGCCTCTAAGTTTTCAGAAGTTGGACTATAACATATATGGTTTGAAAGAACGCAACAAGAAAATTACAAGGAAACAAAAAATCAGTATTCTAAAAATCGGCCTAGGCGCTAGAAGGTGGAAAACCGCCCAGATTAATGGCTGGGCGGGTCTGGGCGAGGTCTGGGCGGGCTCTAGGCGGGGTCTAGGCAGTTTGGGCGATTTTTTATTTTTTATTTTTTATTTTTTATTTTTTATTTTTTAATAAGGCTGATTGTGTTCTTATTTTATTTTTATTTCTTCTTTTATAGAAATAAACTATTTAATTATTTTTTATTCAGTATATGTCTAAATGTAGCAAAGGATGATTACCTAAGATGCACCGACTCTTCGGAAAACCTCCGAGTCACGTGTCAAATACGTGTCGGACACGAATACGCGTCCGACACGCGCCCGACACGTATTGGACTCGTGGTCAACGGTCAAAATTCGTTGACCACGGTCCGAACTCGGCCAGACACGGTCCACGCACGGTCCGAACTCGGCCAGACACGGTCCACGCACGGTCCGAACTCGGTCGGGTGCAAATAATCCCTCCTCCAGCCTCTTCGATTGTTTGGTTCCTCCCTCCCACAAACCCTAAATCCCTAATCAAATAGCAAAGAGCAGAGAAAACAGAGAAAGAGAGGGAGTCGACTCGAGGGTTCGATCGATTTCGGTCGATTTCGACAGAGATGGAGAGAGAGAGGGTTCGATCGATAGAGAGAGGGTTCGATCGATTTCGACAGAGAGGGAGTGGGAGAGAGACAGATAGAGAGGGTTCGATCGATTTCGACTTGAGTTTCATTTCATCCTCAAAACTTGCAAATTCAAGGTGAGATCTTCGTGCCATGGACCTTTCTCTGCTTTCTGAGGACATCCTTATGGAGATCTTCTCCAGACTGTCAATCAAGACTCTTCTGAGATGTATGTGTGTATGCAAAACCGATTTTTGAGGACATCCTTATGGAGATCTTCTCCAGCAGGTACCTTTCTTCTTTCGTTTTTTTTTTCTACGATTTTCTTCCATCAGTCTATGCATCATTCTCTTCTCGGATTTCTTCTCTGATTCATCTCTGATTTTCTTTTCTGCTTTGATTTTTCTTTTTTTTGAATGAGTATTGTGCTGATATTGCAACACACATCCTGATTTTGTTATGCTCTGATTCATGTCTGATTGAACACACATCCTCAAAGTTTTTTCTACTTCTTCCATATTCTGATTTCATGAATGATTTCATGAATATGAGACTTTCGGTGTCTCTGATATTTGAGGATGCGTGTTCTTCCAACACTAGTAGAATAAAACAATGAGTATTGTGCTTATTTTCTTTTATGCTGATTTTCTAATTTCTGCTGATTTTTGTACTTCAACTGCAAAGAATAAAAAAAAGTAGATTAGCATTAGCAAAGAATGAGTATTTCAATCAGTGAATCAATATTGCAAATAATGAGTTTTTACATTCTCAAATGCTTATGCTTTATGAGTATGACTTGAGCTTGACTTTATGATGCATTTGAAATTTTGAATGAATGAATGTTTTATTGATATGTATGGATTGTTTACTATTATTATTTATAATTTTATGTTCATATGAGTTACAAAAAAATATATGAAAAAAATAAGTTTGACCGTGTCGCCGAGTCCTATTTTTTTGAAAATTGCCGAGTCGCCGTGTCGTGTCCGTGTCCGAGTCCGAGTCCGTGCATCCTTGATGATTACTTAATGGAATTCTCAAAGGATTTGTCGGTACCAATTTTACTAATGTAGATTTTATCAAACATGACTGAAGTTATTCATGCAATTTGAAGAAAAATAAAAGAGTGGATTTGGATATTTGTTCACAAATTCAATTTTATATAAAATACCTATCATGACCAACTTCAATCATTTGAGTTTTAATAAATTTTGTTCATGATTGTTAATTTTTCATGTTTTAAAATTTTGCATATGTATATTGACATTAAATTGGATGTAATTGATAAGGTATTATGCTTAACTTTTCTAAATTATTAAAGTTATAATACAAAACCTAAGACCACCTAGGCACCTGCTCGCCGCCCTCCCAGCACCTAGCGATTTTTAGAACACTGCAAAAAATAGAACTTGACAAAACTGCCTTACAATGTTTATGTAATCAATAATACTAGGGAACCAGGTTTTTGCAATCGGGGGGTTCTGCAACCAAGGTGACATGGCATGATCTTGGAAGAATGATGAAAAGTGTTATGCGTATCTCGAGGTTTATTAAAACGTCCTCTAATCATGCCACATCATCCTGATTGCAAAACTTTATTCCCTAACATGACTCTCGTAATGTAATTGTTTGACTCTCCCTTCATCCATACCATTTAAAACAACTAAGGATGTGTTTGATTTTTGGAAAAATTTTAATGAAAAAATAAATGTGGTAAAGTTTACCACAAATTTTTTTTCCACCATTTGATTTTTCAAAAAAACATTTCCGAATTTTCCAATTTGATTGCGAAATTTTTTTCAATTATTAATTTATTTTAGGCCTAAGTTGTTATTATATCAAATAAACTAAACATGCGCCATATAACATAGTAGGGACATATAACCTATTTTGTACACTAAACCTAAAAAACACAAAAATCATAAATCATATGAACCAAAACAGATTATCCAAAGGTATTGCATAATTATTACAATATCATGTAGAAGATGTACTACACATTAACATTAAAGCTTTGTAAGTAATGCAAGTCAACTAAAAACATACATAAAACGTCTACTTTTTAATTAATTGTACTGAATTCTCATAATAACCGCATTTCTCACTAACCACTCTATAGGGTTTAGGGATAAGAAAGTGCGGATCAAAGTTGGTTTCTCTCCAAACAAGTCGAGAGCATCTAAGACTCTCGTCCTTTAGATGTTTGGAACAACTCTTAGACTTGAAATCGATTGATCCCAATCGTCTACCTTCAATGAGTTAGCGACCTCCTTGACTGCTCCACCAACATATCAAGTTTGGAATTGAACTCTTCATCAAATGACAACCTCTTACGTTTCTAAGAAGATACGAGATGATTCATGGATGAAGATCCAAAAGAGCGAGATGCATGGTCATCTAACTCCATCACATTGTCAT
Source organism: Berberis vulgaris (assembly GCA_963556465.1). Classification (NCBI taxonomy): domain Eukaryota; kingdom Viridiplantae; phylum Streptophyta; class Magnoliopsida; order Ranunculales; family Berberidaceae; genus Berberis; species Berberis vulgaris. The sequence continues at coordinate 61,604,891 of OY747127.1, read as the reverse complement.
CACTAACATCATCTCTTACATAACGCAAACAAATCTTTAGTATTATTTATCACATAACACAGCTTTGTGAACAATGAGTAGAAATCAAACAACAACGATGATTTTTAAATATCATATGGAATTTTAGATGTTTGGTGGATGCAACATTCGAAATCGAAACACATAATACTAGAAAAGTTTGATTTTTCCAAATATTACAAATCCTAATTTTGAAAACGTGCTCAAAAAGACCAAATATAATCTGGAGGTGGATGGATGTCGTGTGCTTCTATAGCGCTATCCCTAGTAACATAGTCATTACCAATTACAACCTCCCATTATTTAAAAATGGGAAAAGGCTTGTTTCGCAAATCAGATGCATCTCATTTTCTCACTGCATGAGAGATCAATTCCCTGTTTTTCATCTGGGTCAGAACAGTTTTGACAAACTCATGTTCCTACTTCACTCTCTGTCTGCTCCATCAAAGAAACAACAAAACAATAAGAAATAGTGACCCCTTGCTTTCATAATTTCTGAAGCATAAATATATTCTAAACAACACAATTGAAGTTTCTGTCAGGATTAATGGAAATTTCAATGTGATCTAATCCACTCCTTTACCTGGTTTGGGCTATTGTTGATACTATCTATTTTCTACAACAATATATAATGTTATGTATGTCTTCAACTCATAAGAAAACCAAATAGATGTTTTAGTTAATGCAGCACAAGATGGGTGTAACCCAATTTGTGTTTTCTTTCCAATTTCTATTAATGCTCATTGGATTTAGGATGGAAATATTTGACAGCAATTAAAACTGTGTTCACGCTGCACAATTAAAATCTCCACGTCTATTTAAAGGCTTCTAGTCTTTCATTAATGTTTTCTTGATAAAAATGTGTCAATATCATTTATGAACAGAATTTCTTGATAAAAGACTCGTTTTAGATGGTGGGCCTTGCACTCCAGGTGAACTTGTATAGTGGCCCTCATTCCACAAATGATCATCCAATGTAGCATTATCTCTTCGACTACAACGAGAATGAGATCTTGGGGGTCACATTCGTATACGACGGACGTGTAGAACCCAAAATGCATCTCAAAGTGCATACTATAATGTAGCTAGTGCTGTCATTGAAAGAACACAGAGAGGGTTATCAGACAGTACCTATTCCATGAAGAGAAATGTATCAGCTACCCCATTTTTCATCAAATCTCAATTCCCTCAAGAAAATCCCAAAAGAAGCATATGTTGTTTCCCATGGTATTCTGCCCTGTGCTGGTAAAATGCCTGTAAAAGTGAAATAGTTATTCCAGGCCTTCCTTATTGTGCTAACTTATGATATAGTCATCAATGGAACACAGACATTTTACAGTAAAAATCGACAAAAGCAAGTGCATGAGCTACCTTTCAGTCATGTTCACCATCGTCAGTATCCTCCAAGACAGCCCCTCACTTTTGCCCTGCTCAACAATATAGCAACTTAAGGAAAATGAACAAAATATTGAGATGAACCAAAACAACTTGATGTGTCTAAAATATGCTAGGCTTCGTTTTTCAACTTCCTGTACAACTATTATCGATTTAATTCACTAAACTAAGCAATGTGAATTCAAAGTTGTTACAGTTTTCTCTGTTTTATAAAACAACAAAGGGCATGTCTGTTGTTAGAACACTAACTCTGCTTAGTACTGATACTATCTCCATTTAACCACTTCCATCGAGTAGATAGAGGCATGAAGTTTTCACTGAAAAAAGCCTGGGTGTTATAGTAGAGCACATCCCGTCTACAGTAACCAGGTTTTAGTGTCAACCTGAGTGTGATTATCTATGCTTGAACATCTCAAGTAGTTCTTACTTTTCCTGAATCAAAAACTTTATTCTTGAGTTTACCAAATTAACCTCAGTGAATGGATGGTGATTGCACCAATTCTCTTCAGCAATCACCATATAAGATAAAGGGTTATATGTGCATAAGTTTTACGTATTTTTTTGGAGTTTCGTTGTTTGCATGTTTCTCTCTGTGTGCCTTACGATCATAGAATCATTATGTTGTGCACAAAAAGCGCCAAACCCACACCCCTAAGATTAAGCCATGTAATGAGAAGCACAAGAACAACAACACCACAAAGAACTTATGTCATCCAGGGATAGCCTATGTCCCTGCAAGCAATGGAAAATCATCTACTAATATCTACCGGATGGTTGTAAAATTTCAAGCGTATCAAATCTCTCTCAACAAAGACCTCTCAATTAAAGCCTCTTTAGATGTCCGCATGATCAACACTCCTGCATAGGAAGAAATTTTCACCCAACTTGATCTTTACCACTTGCATATTCGATATTTTGCTAATAAAAGAAGGGAGGGGGGGAATTGACCCAATACTTAACATAATAGCATCCGATATTTTTTATACATCATAGTTATTGGAATATTATCCCATTTTTACCAACTTATCCTCGAACAAACCAGTACACATTTTTCAACAAATTCTTATTAAAGCTTATATCCAAAATATACCTCACTTCACGCAGAACTTTCTACACACACATCAAGAACCTCCTCTTCACGGAATCCATGGTGTTTTATCCTCAAAAGGACCTAACTTAACCAGCTGATCCCAATTCATAAATACGATCCCTTATTCCTCTACAAAGATTACAACACCAAATTAGAAACTCTTCCACAAATTTTCAACATCTCAAGTCATGGGTATCTGAGTTGTAGATTGGGAAAACTAATATAGATTCAAATAACTATATCAACCCAGAAGTCAAAATTTTCTGATTAGACTAAACTAGTGAAACTATTTGTCTGTCCATGCTTTCCATTGGGTTTCCTGTAAACTTGAAGAATCATCAAATCAACCATCCAGTTTTACATGAATAACATCTAAGTAAACACATTTATAAAGAAATCAACAAACAAATAACCAAGCAGACAGACAGACACTGAACAGATAAGAAGAGATCCGATTTACTGAACATAACACAAACCCACCACTCAAAGTAGAAGAAATGGAGTACCTTGAGAAGGCAAGGTTTCTGAAGCTTCGATGGGTTGTTTCTGGTGATGAGGGTGAAGCCAAGCTCTCCTTTTGAAGCTCTGTGTGGAGGATTTAGAGAAGAGAAGGTGAGAGGAAAGAGAGGAGATACGAGAGAGAAGAGAAGAGATCCAAGTCAAGCTCTAGTGGAGAGACATGAGAGGCGATGAAAAGTCATAGCAGCTGACCCAAAAAAATCAAACACCTGAAAATAAGATTTTGAAGGAAACGTTTTTTTTTTTTTTTTTTCTTGAAACACCCAAAAATCAAACACACTCTAAAACTTTTCATCTTCCTTGTTTGGTATCAATAACATGTGATGCTTTATGCTTTCATTAATTCTATCCAAATCCAAGGTTAACTGAAATTGACCACCTCTATGATTGTTGATCTTAATAGTACCTATTCCAACAGGGAGAAACATCAGATGACCAAATAATCTCAGCTCAACTCTAATTTACCATGAATCATTAAAAATTATAAGTTTTAAAACTAAATGTACACTAAACCAGTTGTTATAATGCATAAATTCCTTGGATCAAGAATTCAAATGAATCAACATTACAAGGAAACCTTGCAACAACAAATAAATAAATAACATGTATTTGTGGCTAGCAAACAGCAAAAAACTTCCTTACTCTTTCGAGCATTAATTGAATGAATTATTAAACATTCCCCCTACTCTTTAAAAAAGCTACCAAAAGGTTCGTAACTTCACTTGTATAGTTGTATGAAACAACACATTAAGCATACTTCATTTGATTACTGCCAGTTTTCTGCAGAAATGATAGCTTCACCCGTCACTCGTATCAAAAACCTGATCCTCCTAAATCAAGCAGATTGTATGCAAAATGCAGGTACTTTCCTCCCAAATGAAATTTGTGTACAAATTGATTCCAACAGATGAATACAATTTGAAACTTGAAGAACCACATAACACCTGAAACCTACTGCAGAGAATATATTGAAAACAATGAATACTCATAAATAGATCTGTGGATCACTTACAATCAATGACTTCAGTAGCAGACTTTCGGAATTATTAGTGAACTTAAATCCAAACTAAGAACAAGGATTGAAATCTTCTACAGAGAGAATGTCCGGACGGGAAGCAACTGCAAGAGTGCTCACCACTCACCAGTACAACTTTCATAAGTTTTTGTTATGTTTTAGACTGTTTGTTTATGACAGCAAAAAAAAAAAAACAGAAACCACAAGATTTTTGTGAAAGGAAACATGAAGGCGAGAAAATGTTATGTTTCTATAACTCTGATTCTTTAACCTGTCATCCGAGAATTCATTAATATAACACAGTTTATACAATACCAGATAAAAATCAGACAAAAAATGAAAAAATAGTAACCAGTAAAAAATCTCTCTACTCAATCCATATGTAAAGCACAAAGGCCTTTTTGAAAGGATTCACCAGTACTCCCCACCATTTTGAAGCACAAAGATTTCAGGGCTCAAAGACAAGCACAGGGTAACCACTTTCTCTGCATATGAATTTGAAGATCAAAAAAACTATGAGATGTAAGGAGAAAAGTTAATATTGATAACCATCCTAGTTAAGAATTTATTAAGAGAGAGGAAAATAAACCATACTTTTGTGGGATACTGATAAGTTTCATTTTTTTTATTGTCAGTTTTAACCGGTGAAGCTGCATTTCCAGGCTTCACTGTTGTCTTCTTCTCATCTCTAGCCCTGTTGAATATGACTGTAAATCCTTCAGCGGAGGCAGGATTGTTTACATCCCATTCACCAAACTTGGGCAAAGGCACACCTCTATCCTGCTGTAAAAAAACAGCACAAGAAGGGTTAGCATATGGCCCTTCGAAGAGGCCCTGACCATATGCAAATAACAATCTGAAGCACATTACGGTGACAAGTTGAATAACAATGTGAAAGTACAATATAGGGACTGTAGCACTGGCTTATGACCCAACATCCTCACTGATGGCTTTTCTTTTTCTTTTTCCTCCTTGTAAGGGAAGAGGGGTGATATCAATCCAACACTGAGAGTGAAGTTAACATTAAGACTGTATTCCATCTTATTATTGCAATATTTGATAAATCACTTAAATTTCAAGCTCAAGGCTTTTTATTGAAGATAGTGCCTTCAATGTCTACAGCATCAACTTATCTTCAAAACATAAATTATTTAAGACATGACAAATAGGTTTGATCCTGACCAGCCTTTAGTTAGCCTTGAGAATCTTAAGATTGTAATTTTCTAAGTCATGACAGTGTTAAACTCTAGTAGGAATACTCTAATTATGGCACAAGGCGATCTTACAGCCGAACACCTTATTTGTGCCTTCGGCACGTTTGCACGCTATACTTACGTGAAGTTCACATCAATTCCAAGAACTTTAGAAAAATAGAAATGAAACATTTCTAGACTAACTATAACAATATTTATAGGAAAACTATCAGATACATTTTTAACGTAGCAGAAGCGTAAATAAAATCACAAACTCAGAAAATCTTTTTCTAAGATGTGAGAGCTAGATTATTGCTGGAATTCGGAAAATAAATTGATTAATTTGAATAATAATTGTTTGTCTAAAATTCGTACTAGGAGCATGATAGAAACCTACTAAAACATGAAAATAACTTTCCTAAGGTATCTAGGAACTTCCTAAGACTAGATGGACTCTATTTAGACACTTCTAAAGGCTTCTAAATAAGCCATAAAATACAAAAACGGAAATCAATCTTAAAATAGAAGTAACTTGAAAACCCATACTTCCTAATACTATGTCTTAGACCGAAAAAGGAAAATTACTTGGAATTAAATTTAGAACACAATTGGGCCATTGAATTTAAAGGACTGACTTGGTCAAATGGGTTGATCTGGTCAGAAATGTTGACTTGGTCAAATTGAGTTGACTCAGTCAAGACTGCAATTGAACTCTTTGAGTTCTAGGCTTGGCACAATTAGCTTGGTCTTCTTCTTGTTCAACTTCCTTTCATGTTTATCCATAAACTCTAATGTGATATGTTCTACATCAGGCTCCTGTTCTTGAATAGAACTTGTCCCAAGTTCAGTTGAGAAAAAGAATATTCATCGTCTCTATAATAAGGGAATTTATCCTTCACATTGAATGTGGGAGAAATGTTCATATCTTCGGGGTAATCGACTACATAGCATTGCCACTAATCTTCTTGAGGATGCGGAGAAGACCAATATTCTTGAGCTCAGTCTTGTTGTATTTGCCACCAGGAAATTTGTCTTTGCTGAGGTAGACCATCACCAAATCACCTTCAATTTAAGACTTAAAACAACGGTGCTTCTTTGCATAAGCTTTGTACTTGGCATTAGCAACTTCAAGATTATTTCTTACCAACTCATAGAGGTTTGCAAGTGATTCAATCCTTTCATTGGCATCAACATGAGAATTGGAAGAGAAGGCAATGTGACAAGATCTAATGTGTGAATAGTAACCATAGCACGATCTGAAATTGTGCATCACCTATGGACCAGTTCTTCAAAGAATTAAAAGTAAATTCAACTTGTGCAAGTGCAAAATCCCATTGTCTAGGCTTTTATCTGGAAAGAAAGAGAATAAGATTACCCAATGTGCGGTTGGCAACCTCAGTTTGGCCATTAGTTTGTGGATGAGTTGTGCTACTAAATTTCAAAGAGGCATTCAGCCTTTTCCACAATGTAGACCAAAACCAACTCAAGAATTAGTATCATGATCAAAATGATGGTTTGAAACTCCATGTAAACGAAAAATCTCACGAAAGAAAAGATTAGCGATATTAATCGCATTTGTTGTCTTTTTGTAGGGAATAAAATGGGGCGTCTTAAAAAAACGATCAACCACTACAAAGACCAAATCATTCCCACATTTGGTACGAGGCAATCCAAGAACAAAATCCATAGACAGACCTTCCTAAAGGGCATCTGGCACAGGAAGTGGTGTGTACAATCCAGTAATTTGAGCATGTCCTTCCCTCCCGTTGACAAATAATGCATTCTTTCACAATGTTCGCCACATCTCTTTTAAGGGAGTGCCGACAATAACATTCTTCAACCAATGCAATGGTATTATCATGCCCAAAGAGACCACCAAGGCCTCCGCCATGAAGTTCTTTGATAAGGTGTTCTCAAAGAGAACAATCAGGAATGCATAGTTTTTTCCTTTAAAAAGGAAGCCATCGTGTAGAAAATAATTAGCGGTTGCAAATACATGTCTTCCAAAATTCTATCCGGGTACAATTCCTTCATAAAGTCAATGGTTGTAACATCACTTCTCATTGTGACGAACTTTATGTGATGTAGGAGAATGACGACTTAGAGCATCAGCGACTTTGTTGTTCATCCCAGATTTGTGTTGAATGATAAAGTTATATTCTTGAAGAAGAGTAATCCAATCCGAATGCCTACGGTTAGGGGTGGAGGAATGCGAATATGCTTCAAAGCTTGATGATCATAATAGAGTACAAATTTTCGCTGAATCAAGTAATGACGCCACTTACGAAAAGCCCACACCACGGCAAAAAGCTCAAGCTCAAATGTATTATACTTTTGACGAGGTTTGGTCATCACTAAAATATTCAATGAGCCTCCACTCTTGGTTGAGACAAAACAACAACAATACCTAAAATAGATGCCTCACAATGGACATCAAAAAGTTGTAAGCTTGATAATGCGAGGATGAGGCGGAGGTCAGCTTATCTTTGAGCACATTAAAACTTCTTTCAACTTCTTTAGACCAAACAAATTGTTCATCAATGGAGCTGAAATCTCAAATAAACCGCCGGTAGAAAGATGCAAGGCCATGAAAACTACGAGATTTTATTGTTGTTTTTGGAGTAGGCCAATCGCAAATAACACGAATTTTTGTGTCATCCATTTGAATTCCATTTTTAAAAATTACAAATCCCAAAAATAGTATCTTTGAAGTGAGAGAAATGACACTTTATTATGGGTGGGCAAAAACTGATTTAAATGTGGTTAACCGACCGAACCGGTTTTCAATTTCGGTTCAGTAACCAAACCGAAATATGAATGGAAAGAAAATCATTTAAACCGAACCGAAACCGATTATAAACGGTTCGAAATCGGTCTACGGTTTGGAATCGATCTACAATTTTGAATCGACCGATTAATTAGATATATATAAATAAATACAAAAATAAGTAAGTGTCATTTCCGTTTTAACTAAACAGGAAAAACGATACCTGATTGTAATCTTATTAACCGCACGATTTTTTATGCACATAAACCAAGAACCATCTTTCTTTGTTACCATTAAGGTTGGAATAGACAAGGACTTAAACTAGTTTGAATTAATCTTTTGAACAGCAGCTTGTCAACCTTTTCGTTTAAGGATTTTATGTTCCTTTGGACTCATTCGGTAATGCATAAGATTAGGCAAACTTGCTTATGAGATCAATTTGGTGTTGAATATTGCGCATAGGACGCAAAGAATCAGGTGTTTCCAAAGGCAAAACACATGCAGACACCCAGAAGTTGTACTTGATGGAACATCACTATGAAGATCTGGTATAGAAGGATGAATCACAATACCATAAATTTGTCCGGTTTACTTGGAATCTTCAAGAATATCCACAGACATCATACATGTATGAGGTGGTGTGACAAGCGAAGAAGGCTTCAGTTTGACCTTGGTAGGGTGCAGTTAATCTTGACACCATCCTTGACAAAAGAATATATATTGGATTTGGCCCAATAAGTAACATCCATATCATAAAGCCATGGCCCATGGGTGACCAAGCAACAAGTGACAAGCTCGCATGTCAACATCACATGTGACCGAGCCTTTGTAAGGACCAGCAGTGAGAGGAACAACACATAAAGAGTAATTGACTAGCTATCCTCATCAATCCAACCAATGGACTAAGGCCTAGGATGTGGTTGAGTAGGAAGCTGAAACTCATCAACATACATGAGGAAACGATGTTCTCACTACTACCATTGTCAATGATAAACTTACAAAGCTTCTCTTATGCCCAATATGAAGAGTGAAACAAAGTGTGCCTTTGGGGTGTCTCAACATGTTGCACGAAAAACAAGTTCCGAATAACACAAGCAAGAGAGGTGTCATAGTCATCTCAATCTTCATCATAAACATCATATTCCTCATGGTAAAAATCATCAAATTCATTGGAATTATTGGAATCAACTTCGGCCATGAAAATCTTTTTACCACGACACACATCTGAAGAGTTGTGTGTCGAAATTTGCCACACTTGAAACACTATCTTGTTTAGGACGGGCATAAAGATTTGAGGTTTGGGTTTTGGGGAATTGGGCTTAGTGTTTTGAGTGTTTGGAGGCTAAGAAGTGGGGATGAGTGTTGTTTGTTTGAGGGAAAGTTGTTGATTTTCTGGGTATATGGTATGGGGGCTAGTTTGGGTATCGTATCGAGTGTTTTCAATAACGGGAGATGGGGTATAATTGGACAGATTAGGGGTGTGATAATTGTTGTGGTTGGATGGGGAATAAAGGGCTTTTGGGGGTGGAATATGAGGGTTTGGAGTAAGGTTTGGTATCCAACATAAAGGACTCAATTTTCAGGGTAGTGTTATTGGCACCATGAAGGGATGTGTACTGATGTGTAGTCATTTTTTCCCGAACTTTTCTGTTGAGACCATTAATAAACCTTCCAATGGTGTGATCTTCAGAATCCATTAATTCGTTACGCCAAAGCAAACACGTAAATTCAGTCATATAGTCTTGCATTGAGTGATTTTCTTGCCGACAATTATACACATTGATGAAAACAGTTTGACTCATTGAAGATAGTTGGGCGAAAGAAACCTCTTCTTTAAGAGTTTATTCATATGGGCGAAGATTGGAAGGGGCAAAGGTATTGACGAGTTTGGTCTCTTTAAAGATTATCCCACCACGTAGATACAATACCCTTAAGCTTAAAAGCAACAAGCTTGACCTTTCTTATTGAATTCCCATATAGTCAAAGGCCCATGAAAATCAGGAATTTTAACTTTATAGCGATACTCATAATTATTGGTATGACCTTGACTTGGTTGTTGAGGTAGGAAACACGTTCGCATCTCAATAAGCATAATATGGGTCATAAGGATCATTGTCGAATGCTTGAACATGACCATAATCAGCATGGTACTTGAGGGGTGGTATTCGATTTCCATAAATAGGGTTTTGATGGTCAAAATTCTAGTTGGATGAGAAAATTTTAGGTCCGATTTCCAAATTAGGGTGGGATTGGGTAAGGCGATAGGCAAGGGGTGCGTGGTATGGATCGACATCAATTGGTGTAGATGGTGTGATTATGGCATCATGATTGGAGGTACTACCCAACGAAAAGTGGAAGGGTTGAGTGTTCTAAGTTGGGGTTGAGGAAGATTGGTGTTGTGATGTTGGGGTGGAGTGACAGTGGAAAAGAGGGGAGATACCGCTCACTGTTTAGGAACCAGTGCATTTTTGCCCTCATTTCCATCATGTTTTTCAAACTCGGCAATGATCATCACCTTAAGCCTTTGATCAAGCTAATCATCTTAGTTCTTGAGGTGAGCATATTGTCCTCAATACGTAGGATAAATCCTTCAACCATGTTGGAGGTAGGCTCTCAAATGAGGCTCTAGTTACCACTTAACACAGCAGAAGCGTGACTTAAAATCACAAACTCAGAAAATCTGAGATGTGAGAGCTAGATTTTTGCTTAAATTAGGAAAATAAATTGAAACTGATTAATTCGAATGGTAATTGCTTGTATAATTTTCCTTACTGTTTGGACTCTATTTAGACACTTCTAAAGGCTTCTAAATAAGCCATAAAATACAAAAATGTAAATAGATCTAAATAAGAAATACTTGAAACTCATACTTCCTAATACTATTTGTATTAGACCCAATAAGGAAAATTACTTATTGTCTAGGCTTTTCTTCAAAGAATTAAAAATAAATTCAACTTGTGCAAGTGCAAAATCCCATTGTCTAGGCTTTTCTCTAGAAAGACAACGAATAAGATTACCCAATGTGCAGTTGACAACCTCAGTTTAGCCATCAGTTTGTGGATGAGTTGTGCTACTAAATTTCAAAGAGGTATTCAGCCTTTTCCACAATGTAGTTCAAAACCAACTCGAGAATTAGTATCACGATCAAAGTGATGGTTTGGAACTCTATGTAAGAGAAAAATCTCATGAAAGAAAAGATTAGCGATATTAATTGCATTTGTTGTCTTTTCGCAAGGAATAAAATGGGCATCTTCGAAAAACGATCAACCACTACAAAGACCAAATCATTCCCACGTTTGTTACGAGACAATCCAAGAACAAAATCCATAGAAAGATCTTCCCAAGGGGCATCTGGCACAGGAAGTGGTATGTACAATCCAGTATTTTGAGCATGTTCTTCCCCGTTGACAAATAATGCATTTTTTCACAATGTTCGCCACGTATCTTTTAAGGGAGTGCCAATAATAACAGTCTTCAACCAATGCAATGGTATTATCATGCCCAAAGTGACCCCCAAGGCCTCCGCCATGAAGTTTTTTGATAAGGTGTTCTCAAAGAGAACCATCAAGTATGCATAGTTTTTTTCCATTAAGAAGAAGCCATCCATGTAGAAAATAATTAGCGGTTGCAAATAAATGTCTTCCAAATTTCTAAAAATTATGGATCATCCGAGTACAATTCCTTCATAAAGTTAATGGTTGGAATATCACTTCTCATTGTGACGAACATGAAGTGATGTAGGATAATAAGAACTTAGAGCATAGCAACTTTGTTGTTCATCCCAGATTTGTGTTTAATGGTAAAGTTATATTCTTGAAGAAGAGTAATCCAATTTGAATGCCTACGATTAGGGGTGGAGGAATGTGAATAAACTTCAAAGCTTGATGATCAGAATAGAGTACAAGTTTCCGTTGAATCAAGTAATGACGCCACCTACAAAAAACACGAACCATGGAAAAAAGCTCAAGCTCAAATGTACTATACTTTTGGCAAGGTTTGGTCATCACTAAAATATTCGATAAGCCTCCCTTCTTGGTTGAGACAAAATAGAAACAATACCTAAAATTGATTCATTACAATGGACATCAAAAAGCTTGTAAGCATGATAATGCGAGGATGGGGCGGAGGTCAGCTTATCTTTGAGCACATTAAAACTTCTTTCAACTTCTTTGGAGCAAACAAATTGCTTATCAATGGAGCTGAAATCTTGAATAAACCTCCGGTAAAGAGATGCAAGGCCATGAAAACTACGGGATTTTGTTGTTTTTGAAGTAGGCCAATCGCAAATAGCACGAATTTTTGTGTCATCCATTTGAATTTTGCTTTTAGAAATTACAAATCCCAAAAATAGTATCTTCGAAGTGAGAAAATGACACCTTTTTTGTTAATAAATAAGTTGTTTTCACGTAGAGCATTGAAGACTTCCCATAAATGAAACAAGTGATTTGATTCACTCTTGATGTAAATAAGAATATCGGCTGACGAACCCAATCTCATGAAAGTACTAGGTGCATTAGACCACCCGAACGACATCACAAGCCATTCAAAGAGGAAGACAATTATTCATTCATCACCGGTCTGATCCTTATTTGATAATAGCCTCTTTTAAGATCATTTTTTTTAGAAAAACACATAACTAGTTAGCATATCATTCAAACGTGGAATGGAAAATCGATACCTGGCCGCACGATTGTCGATGCACATATGCCAAGAACCATCTTTCTTGGGTACGCCGGAATAGACAAGGACCTAAACTAGTTTGAATTAATCTTTTGAACAGCAGCTCGTCAACCTTTTCCTTAAGGATTTTATGCTCCTTTGGACTCGATCGGTAATGTATAAGATTAGGCAAACTTGTGTATGAGATCAATTTGATGTTGAATATTGCGCATAGGACGCAAAGAATCAAGTGTATCCGAAAGTAAAACACATGCAAACTCCTAGAGGTTGTACTTGATGGAACATCACTATGAAGATCAGGTATAGAAGGATGAATCACAATACCATAAATTTGTCCGGTTTCCTTGGAATCTTCAAGAATATCGTCAGACATCATACATGTATGAGGTGGTGTTACAAGCGGAGAAGGCTTCGGTTTGACCTTGGTAGGGTGCAGTTAATCTTGACACCATCCTTGATAAAAGAATATGTATTGGATTTGCCCCAACAAGTAACATCCATATCATAAAGCCATAGACGACCAAGCAACAAGTGACAAACCCACATGTCAACATCACATGTGACACAGTCTTTGGAAGGACCAACGGCGAGAGCAACAACACATTGAAGAGTAACTGACTTGCTATCCTCATCAATCCAACCGGATGTGGTTGAGTAGAAAGCTGACACTCATCAACATACGTGAGGAAATGATGTTCTCACTACTACCACTATCAATGATAAACTTACAAAGTTTCTATTATACCCAATATGAAGAGCGAAACAAAGTGTGCCTTTGGGGTGTCTCAACGTGTTGCACGAAAAAAAAGTTTCAAATAACACAAGCAAGAGAGGTGTCATAGTCATCTCCATCAATCTTCATCATATTCCTCATGGTAAAAATAATCAAATTCATTGGAATTATTGGAATCAAGTTTAACTTCAGCCATGAAAACCTTTTTACCACGACAAACATGTGAAGAGTGTCGAAATTTGCCACTTGAGACACTATATTGTTTAGGATGGGCACAAGGATTTGAGGTTTGGGTTTTGGGGAATTGGGCTGTGTTTTGAGTGTTTGGAGGCTGAGAAGTGGAGGATGAGTGTTGTTTTTTGGGAAAGTTGTTGGTTTTCTAGGTATATGGTATGGGGGCTAGTTTGGGTATCGTATCGAGTGTTTTGGTATCCAACATAAAGGATTCAATTTTCAAGGTAGTGTTATTGGCACCACCAAGGGATGTGTATTGATTTGTAGTCATTCTTTTCTGAGCTTTTCTGTTGAGACCATTAATAAACCTTCCAATGGTGTGATCTTCATAATACATTAATTTAATACACCAACAAACACGTAAATTCAGTCATATAATCTTGCATTGAGTGATTTTCTTGCCGACAATTACACAAATTGATGAAAAGAGTTTGACTCGAATGTAGTCAGGCGGAAGAAACCTTTTATTTAAGAGCTGCTTCATATGGGCCAAAATCGGATGGGGTGAAGGTATTGACAAGTTTGGTCTCTTTAAAGATTATCCCACCACGTAGATGCAGTAGTACCCTTAAGCTTGAAAGCAACAAGCTTGACCTTTCTTATTGAATTCCCATATGGTCAAAGGCCCGTGAAAGTCAGGAATTTTCACTTTGTGGTGATACTCATAATTATTGGTATGACCTTGACTTGGTTGTTGAGGTAGGAAGACACGTTTGCGTCTCAATAAGCATCATATGGGTCATAAGGATCATTGTCGAATGCATGAACGAGACCATAATGAGGGTGGTAGTTGAGAGGTGGTATTCGATTTCTATAAATAGGGTTTTGATGGTCAAAATTCTAGTTGGGTGAGAAAATTTTAGGTCTGATTTCCAAATTAAGGTGGGATTGGTTAAGGCGATAGGCAAGGGGTGCGTGGTATGGATCGACATCAATTGGTGCAGATGGTGTGATTATGGCATCATGACTGGAGGTACTACCCAACAAAAAGTGGAGGGGTTGGGTGTTCTAAGTTGGGGTTGAGGAAGATTGGTGTTGTGATGTTGGGGTGGAGAGAGAGTGGAAATGAGGGGCTCATTTTTCAGGAACCAATACATTTTTGCCCTTATTTCCATCGTGTTTTTCAAACTCGACAATGAACATCGCCTTAAGCCTTTGATCAAGCTAATCATCTTAGTTCTTGAGGTGAGCATCATTGTCCTCGATACGTAGGATTCAACCATGTTGGTGGTAGGCTCTCAAATGAGGCTCTAATTACCACTTAACACAGCGGAAGCGTAATTTAAAATCACAAACTCAGAAAATCTGAGATGTGAACTAGATTATTGCTTGAATTCGGAAAATAAATTGAAACTGATTGATTCAAATGATAATTGCTTGTATAAAATTCGTAGAAGGATCTCCATGAAAACAAACAAGAAACCTACTGAAATAAGGAAAATAATTTTCCTTAAGTATCTATACTATAATAGGGACTTCCTAATAAGACTGTTTGGACTCTATTTAGACACTTCTAAGACTCTATTTAGACACTTCTAAAGGCTTCTAAATAAGCCATAAAATATAAAAACGTAAATCAATCCAAAAAGGAAATACTTGAAACTCATACTTCCTAATACTATTTGTATTAGACCCAATAAGGAAAATTACTTGGAATTAAATTTAGAACACAATTGGGCCATTGACTTGAAAAGACAGACTTGGTCAAACTAAGTTGACCCAGTCAAGACTGCAAAGGAATTCTTGAGTTCTAACGCAATATGTTCTACATCAATTTTCAACATTAATATTGGCACATTAGGGACAAAAAATGGTTTTTTTCAAGTTCAAGGTTTTTATGCTGAAGATAGTGTCTTAATGTCTACTGCGTCAACTTTATCTACAAAGTATAAATTATTTTTTCTTTAAGACATGACATAGGTTGGAGAAACAAAATAAACAAATAAATAATATACACAACTCGTGAATAAAAAAGAAACAGAATAGGGTTGTGCAAGAGTCGCGCACTTTTAGCGCTTGGCACCTAATCACTGAAAGTGCACAAAGGAGGTGCACTACTTTTGACTCCGATCACACTGCAATTTGGCTCCTTTCTATGCAGCGTACCTTTCTACACCTTAACTGCAATGGCTAGGAAGCACAAAGACTCCATTGTCGTCGTTGTGTCTATGTCAGACACAGAACTCCTCAGATACTATGTTGGACACATCTATGTTGGAGAAGGTCAGCCTATGATTTTCAAGGCCCTAGGCGAGCACCTTAAGGGGCCCTCTAATGTTTCTTTTTAACAAAAAAATCGAGAACGCTAAATTTAACAAGTAAAAAATAAATACCTTAGCAATAGCAGCCACAGAAATTAAATTTTGAAAATTTGACCAAGATAAGGATTGATTAGGAATTCAGGATTCTGTTATTTAAGCGTAAAGAAGTGAATTTTGATGAAGAAAAAAATGCATTATATTGATGCGGAGCAAATCCATTGCAACATTATTTTATTTTATTATATGTTACTTTATGAGAATTTTGTTGAATTTAAATTTTTGAAATGCAAGTGGGTGTAGATTTGGGTTGAAGAAGGCATGTCTACTTTTAAGAGAGAGTGAATTTGGGTTGTAGAAGCAAATTCAATGTGGGCTATGAAGGAAACCTTAAAAAAAGTTTTTCTTCTAATATTTCTTTTTGGACATCTTTCATTATCGGAGTTGTACTAGAGAAAAATGAACTTTCAGTGGACCAAATATAAAGACGTTTAACGTGGTTTGGTCACGTGCGGATGACATCAAGCAGAGCGCCAATTAGAAAATGTCTACATTAGCAAATTAGTGCAAGATGCAAACAGAGGGGACGACCATTGCAAACTTGGATGAAGGCAGTAAAGGAAGACATCATTGAGCTTGGATTAGGCGAGGATATGTGAAAAGACCACATTGCTTGGAGAAACAAAATACATGTAGCCGACCCCGAGAGTATCGGGAATGGGCTTGATGATGATGATAATATACTACTAGTACGTCCACACCATGAGCTCCTCCCTCACTGGGAGCTGTGCAGTTAAAACGGCGTTATAGCACTGATATAACTCTGACATAACGCTTAACGTGGGTGAGCCGTCACGATATGATATTATCACATTATGGTATCACAGCGCCGATATAACAGTGTTATATGGTCGTTACTGAGATAACTTTTTTTTTCAATAATGTTGTTTTAACGTTTTGTTCTTATATAAAAATAAAAATAAAATCACCTATTTCATTCTCAATTGAACCAGATCCAGAACTCGCCGTCACCAATCGACAGATAATCAAAGCTCGTCGTTTTACAGAGAATGAGAGAAGAAGATGAAGAGTCGATCGCACTCTCGGTTGCGATCGAACTCATACTAAGGGAAGATTTTTTTATTAACTTTTTTTGTTTTTGAATTTAATGTTATTAACATATTTTCTTTTTTGACTCTATAATACATTAATACTTTGTGGGTTATTAAAAATATATTTAAAAAGTTATTCCGTCATATACCGTTATAACCTATAACGTTCTTGAATCGTTATGGGTCCATTATCCGTTTAACTGCATAGACTGGGAGCCTTTTTTTTTTTTTCCTCAATAATATTCTTATGACCTGTGCTATTAATGCGGCCGAAAAACGGCCAAAAAACGGTATGCGGGCTGGACCGAATCGCACAAGGTTGATTCGGCTGGCTTTAAACGGAACCAGTAAAATCGGTCACAAAGCGGTAAAAAGCGGTGAAAAACGGTAAAAAAAACGGAAAAAACGGTCAAAAAGCGGTCCAGGTAACTATAGGTGTTCCAACCTGCAAAATTAAATTCATTTGATTATTTAGTAAAATAATATATGACTCATCATCATCATCATCATCATCAAAGCCCATTCCCGAGATTAAAATAATATATGACTATGATTACATATTTACACTCTTTTGATTAATTATTTATTTTGTAATCTATGACTATGATTAAATTTTAAAAATATATACTTTGAAAAAATTGTCCGCATAATTCCGCTTAGTCCCGCATAATTATGAAAAATCGTAATGCGGTCCTGACCGCTTTGCCACCGCTTTCCGCATTAACTGCATAGCTTATGACTTGCTTGATCATCATCATCATCATCATCATCATCATCAAAGCCCATTCCCGATACTTACGGGGTCGGCTACACAGATTTTGGTTCTCCAAGCAATGCGGTCTTCGACTCTTCTAGCATATCCTCACCTAATCCAAGCTCAATGATGTCTTCCTTCACCGCCTTCATCCAAGTTTTCAACAGTCGTCCCCTCCATCTACACAATTAACCTGTCAATCTAGACATTTTCTAATTGGCGTCGTGTTTAGTCTCCTCTGCACATGACCAAACTACGTTAAACGTTTTTCTCTAATTTTGTCTTCTATGGGCTTTACACCTAAGTATCTCCTAATTCTCTCTTTCCTAATTTTATCATTACGCGTTTTACCACACATTCACCTTAAACATACGCATTTCTACTACTGTCATCCTATGCGTATGTTGTCCCGTAGTAGCCCAACATTCTGAACCGTATAGCATGGCTGGTCGAACAATTGTCTTATAGCATTTCCCTTTTAGCCTTGCAAGACGTCATTCTTCATTTCATCCAACCAACTTTAATCCTATGGTCTACATCTTCTCCAATAGCCCCATTCTTTTGAATTATAGATCCTAGATATCGAAAAGTCTCACACTCTGAGACCTCCACGCCTTCGATCTCAGTTGCATTACTCTTCCCTCGTGATTCACAACCAAAATTGCAAACTAGATACTCTGTCTTCGAACAACTAATTCTAAAAACCCTTACTCTCTAAAGTCTCCCACCACCTATCTAATTTCCGAACTAAACATTCACTAGTTTCATCAATTAAGACAATATCATCTGCAAATAACATGCACCAAGATACATCTTGCAGATGTCTCGTCAACTCATTCATGACCAAAACAAAGAGGTATTGACATAAGGCCGACCCTTGATGTAGTCCTACTCACACTGAAAATTCACTAGACATCCTATCCACTAAGCGAACACTTGTTACAGTCTCTTTATACATATCCTTAATGATATCAAAATAACATTTAGACATTTTCTTCCCTCCAAGCACCCACCAAATTAACTCTTTGGGAACCTTATCGTAAGCTTTCTCCAGATCAATAAAAACCATATGCAAACTCTTACGTTTCTCTCGATATTTTTCTATAATTTGCCTAAGCAAGAAGATGGCATCCGTAGTAGACCTACCCGGTATAAATCCAAATTAATTATCTGAACAGTGGTTAAACTCCTAAGTCTTTGTTCTATGACCCTCTCCCGAAGTTTCATCATATGACTTATAAGTTTTATCCCTCTATAGTTTGAGTTGTTCTGAATATCCCTCTTGTTCTTATAAATTGGTACCAAAATGTTGTGTCTCCACGAATATGGCATTTTTCTAGTTTCTAAAATTCTATTAAAGAGCCAAGCCAGCTATTGAATCCCAACCTCTCCCAGACATTTTTACGCTTCAATTGGTATATCATCTGGTCCAACTGCCTTCCCTGTCTTCATTCTTTTTAAAGCTTCTCTCACTTCTATGGCACTAGCTCTGCGATGGAACACATGATGTCTCCCTTCTGTGAAGTATACCCCTCCAAGTTTAACTTCCCTACATGTGTTCCATTGAATAGGTTCTAAAAGTAATTTCTCCATCTATCTAAAATAGTTTTATCCCGCATTACAACTTTTCCATCCTCATGCTTAATATACTTAACATGTCTCAAGTCCCTAGTTTTTCGTTCACTAACTTTAGCTATCTTGATAAAAAAAAAATTGTTGACAAGAAGCCAATAACACAATGATCATAAGAAAATTCACGTATGCATGGCAGATAATGAAGCTTCTTGACCTAGACCAGAAATAAAGAAAGTGGTGCAAGACTGAACTCAAGTGAAGCACGCAACTTCACCACAAATTGAGATGTTGATGGCCTGTGAACCAATTAAGTGAAGACAAAAGCAAATAAAATTAAAAATAAAACACACGCATTACATCAATTGGATCTCATCCAGATCTCGCTTCACTTGATTTCTCTTTTATGTTTTTTCAAGCAAAATAGATAACAGAGTTATTAATCAAGAAGAGAAAAAAAATAATTAAAAATAATAATAATAAATAGGAGCCTTAGTGAGGGAGTGTCTCACTTGAGATAACCAAAAAGAAGCAAACAACATAACGCAATTACACAAAAAAACTAGCCCTAGGAGAACATGGAATCCTCGGTTTTCAACTTCCTCACTATCCCAGCCATAAATGCCCAACACCACATATTTGATTTACTTTGAAGCCGAGCCAATTGAATAGACTTGCTTCCCTCTGAAAATACTAGCATTTATTTCTTTCCATATGATTCCTATTGTCGGGGCCAATACTACATAGTTGATTCAGTTTGAAGCCAAACTAACCAAAATAGACTTGCTTCCATCTGAAAAAACTTGCATTTCTTTCTTTCCAATGATTCCTACAGCCAAACATTCAATGTGCCAAGGCCCAACATTCCAATCCTGAAATCATTGAAGTATGTTCCCTTACACCATCATAAATTCTGCTAGAAACACTACCCATAAATTCTTGGCCAAGTCAAAATTCAAAACAAATGGTGGTGTCCTTCACTGTCGGCCTCACACTTTGGGCATGAGCTAGTTATCTGCATTCCCCTGCTGATCAACATATCCTTTGTCAAAACCCAGTCAGGTAGCACAATCCTAAGAAAGAAACAAATCTTAGGAGGGCTTTTAGACAACCAAATTTTTTAACAAATCAACTATAACCTATATTAGTGCCCCACATATTTTATAGAACTCTTTCACCATGAAGCCCTCTTGTTTACTTGTTCTTCCAAAACCATTATGCTGCCCTTCTTTTGGGAACCTTGAGTGTTGTAAACTTCCTAGACTGAAAACTCTTTCTTTCTGGCTTTTTTTTCCTCAAGGATTTTTTTAAATTATTTAATAGACACCTTTGGCTTGTGTATATACAAGGTACCGATTCTTCAGGATGTCTTAGCTTTCAACGTGGAGAGAGACTTTTCTCTGAATCATAACAACTGTTAATCCTCTCTAAGTTCCATCTCATAGGCTTACTCTGCCACTGGATGTTCATCACCGCACATGTGCTTCTGAAAATAGATGGTTGAGAACTGTGACAGGCACTTCCCAACTCAACTCTCCTCTCCCCTGTATGGCACCTATTAATTATGATAATCATGTATTCATGTCGGTTTAGGTTATACTTTTAAGGATCCAATTGGCTTGAGAGGTTCCCTCTAACCTCTTATTAAGAGGGAACCTCTCTAACTAGAGGTACTTTTACTACCCTCTAATGGTATGCATGCAAAAGCAACCTCTCTGTTTAAATCATAAGTGGAAATTTCCTAGAGCTCCTAGTGTACACTATATGGAAAGGAATCCGCAAAGTAAAATTCTGATTGATTGATTGATTCATCTGCTCAGAAGATTAGATCATATCAGTAGCTTCTGAAATTTGTAACCAAATCAAATTCTATGTTAGAAATTAGAAAGCTTGTAATTCTTCAATTTATTTTGGTGGTCATCGAGAATATCAAAATGTTTTAAGTGCATCCAAGACACTGTGTCTTAGTAAAAATTTCAGAATTCTGGAACCTTCATTAAGGTACGGCTTTAACTCAATTCCTGCAAATTGTGGTTCTCATCATTTAGCATTCAACAAGTCAAAATCAAGCTAAGATTCAGAAGAAACAAACCCTAAATTGGATTGGATTTTAATAGGAAACTTACCGATGCCATGAGTATCGGTCGCAGCCCCTTCGACTTGCAGAGAGGAGAGAGAAGAAAGAATAAAGAGAAGAAGACGAGACGAGAGAGAGCGCGTCTTAAGGACGGGCGGGGGGGGGCAGGCGGGTGTTTGTTTTTAATTAATTAAATTAACCCCCCCGTCTTCCTTGGACTTTCCACTTCCACTTTTGTTTACATTAGGCCAACTTGGACTATCCAAATGCCCAAGTCAACTTAGAACCCTTTTTTTTTTTTTTTGTAAAATTTGAATTTTCAATTTCATATCAAACTATTTTTCCAAACTTGTAATTCCATTTTGTAAATGCTTTAAGCTTGTGTACACACGGAATTGTCAAAATCATTCCGTAAAAGATATTAAAGTTTGTTACCAAGAAATACAAGCCGATGAACATCTTCCAAAATTCCTAAGTGGGTGAAACAAAATTTGAGTCTAAAAGTGAGTCATGAAGTTGCGTCTCCAAATCCCAATCCATTTATTAATCTAAATTCTACACAGACAACTTTTTTAAGGGTTAAAATAAATAGTGTGTTATTTCAAAGTTGAAACGGGTTATATCTAAGGACTGTGATTTTGTTTTTTCGAAACAATTTCATTCCCTAATTTTAAGAAATATTTTGTTTTATGTAAAAAAAAAAATGTAAAGTTTCGTTTGTAATTTCGAAGTTAATAGTATATATTGAATTTTAAACTGAACAAAAATATACAAATTTTCATAAGATAATTTAATATTATGCATTATTCAAAAATATTTCGTGCAATTTCGACATGTATCAAGAAATCACATTCCTTACACAAGGTCAAGGATTGTGATTTCATTTTTCGAGTTCATTTCGGTATCCTGATTTTAATAAATATTTCGATGTGTAAAGAAAAAAGGTAAAAAATTTCAGGATACATATATGAACATGTGAAAAAAGTAGATGAAAGTAAATAAATCTATTAAACATATTAAATGAAGCCTAAATACCAAGAAATGAAAAAAAAAACATGAAATCAATATATAATTAGAAAATCAAGGGGTGGTTTTAAAAATCAATATATAAGTAGAAGAAATGATAATTAGAAAATCAGAGGGATGATTTTAAAAATCAATAAATAATTAGAAGAATTAATAATATGAAAAACTCTCGAAGTTTTTCGAAAAAACTCTCGAAAAAATGTAATTTTTTGTAGCTGGGTTTTGTATTTTTACGAAAAAAAACAAAATTTATGAAAAAAATCTCGAAATTTTTCAAAAAAAAAACCCTCGAAAAAATATAACTTTTAATTTCGTCCTTTTTCTTTTTGTAATTTCAAAAAAAACAAAATTTTCGTTGAAATTTCGCGAAATCACATTCCTTGCACAAGGTTAACACTCTAGAAAACACGCCTTTACAATAGTAAAAAGATAGAAAAATAGTAGAGAACTAGCTAGAGGTACGTAAAATTATTAACAGAAAATTACAAAATATTTTTCTCTTTTTAATTTAATAAAAATTATTAATATATTCATATAAACTTCCTATGCATGTTACACTCCTTCTCTTCGTCGCCCTCCTCTTCTCTACCTAAATTGTCACTATAGCTCATCATTTCCCTTGTTCTTTTTCATCCCCTGACGTATATCCCATTATAAATGGGAATAAACCACCTCTACCTCCACCTCCACCCCCTCCATCTTTTGCCACCCCTATATTTCCTGAGTCGTGCCTTCCTAACTTTCACCCTCAACCATTCATTCTCAACTAGATAAGAACTGTATATAAAATGGTTGTAGCTTTTGTCAGCCTTTTCACTATATTCAGTTTGATCTACATTTCTTCTAGAAGAGGAGGAGGATGAAGGGCAAGGCATGGTTTTGCAACAACGAGATGTCAATTTTATGGAGCGACAGGTTCAGATGCAAGAACATTTGTTAGCACAACAATAGCTATATCAGAGGGTTTTGGCAGAGACAATTACTTCCCTCCGCCTGACACGCCACTACATCTATCTCGACCACTGTAGGAGATAGATATAAGACTTCATTAACTATGTATTATTTGTGGATTTCAATTTTCGAGATAATTTCGATCCCCTGATTTTAAGAAATACTTACTATTTGTATAGAAAAAACGTAAAAATTTTGTTTGTAGTTTCGAAGTTAACAATATATGTTATGCATCTTAAACTGAACAGAAATTAGACGATTTAATTTTATACGTTATGATCTTCAGAAACATATACAAAAGTATATATGAAATTATTAGTTTTCTAATCCCATTGAGATATAGGCCCCGTAGTCGACTATCGCCTAGGCCCAATTTTTATTGGATCGGCAATTCATAGTGTCATACAAACATCATATTGCGTAAAAATCACTCACCCAAACTCAACCTAGTTTGTTGTTTGATCTACTGTACTCGCAAGCAAGCAATAACTTCTAACAATGAGCGATAGACTAACCAATTGGACGAGAAGGCCGAGGAATGGTGCATTATTTCGGCAGCTCGCGGAGGCAGTTACATCCAGTAAAGGTCAACCCTTAGCAAGGATAGTGATTTTGTTTTTCGAGTTAATTTCGTTTCTTGATTTTAAGAAATATTTTGGTGTGTAAAGAAAATGTAAAATTTTTAAGATACGTGAATTAAATATAATGAATTTTAAGAGTATATGAAACATGTGAAAAAAAAAATAAGATGCAAACAAATAAATTTATTGAATAAAGCTTGAATACCAAGAAATGAAACCTATATGAAATCAATATATAATTATAAAATCAAGGGATGGTTTCAAAAATCAATATATAAGTACAAGAAATGATAATTAGAAATAGGGGTCGTTTCAAAAATAAATAAATAATTAGAACAAATGATAATAGAAAAAAAAAAAAACTCCAAATTTTTCAAAAAAAAACCCTTAAAATGTAATTTTTGGTAGATGCTTTTTGTATTTTTACAAAAAAAAAAAAAAGAACCCAAATTTTATGAAAAAAATCTCAAAAATTTTCGAAATAATCCTTAAAAATGTAATTATTTATTTCGCCTTTTTCGTAATTTCAAAATTTTCGAAAAAAATTCATGAAACACACAATCCTTGGCCCTTAGGCTTATTTACAACCTACCAAAATGAAAGCTAGAAGTGAGTCTCAAAAGGGAACAAAGACAGGTGGATCCATGGCCCTAAATGTAGTAATCTATGAATGTTATCATGGGCTTTAATCTAGTTGAGAGGGAAGCATAAAAAAATTTTAATACTAAAATAAAGTTATATTGGGTTAAAATGTATTTTTAATATTTTGAATTTCGAAAGATATTTTGATAACTCCAAAATAAGAAATATTTCATAAAATATCAACACGCTTTGAGAAATCACATTCCTTGATTACATCTTTGTTCGGAGATAAAATTTTTGTTAGGAGGTGGATGAAACCAGTCCTTGGAAATTTCAAGATAACATCTAAAGAATTTCAGCAATAATAATTTGGTCCAATCAAGTACCTAAGAAGAGTCCAATTATCCTTGATGTATCATTAAGACACCATTTTGTTGTATCCTTTTAAGTCTTCAATTCTCTTCCAAACACTTTCAGGAATTGATAGAGTTCACTGACATGTATGGAAATTACGGTCAGAGTTGGGACCCATTGAAAGAATAAATATAATATATCAGTGTTCTGAAAAAATAGATTTCTCAGGACCAAAGGCTCACTTAGTCAATAAGCTCAAGAAGAAAATGGAACATGGGAGAGATACAGATAAATAGAACATACATAAAAAAAACACCATATGCACAATACAATATAAAACAGAGACATAGATTTTAAAGATCTATTCTTTGTATTGTCCAAGAGAACGCCTTACCCACGTCTTACGGTGGTTTCAGTAGTTCAACCAAGTTCAATACGATCTTTTAAGAATAGAGTTTTTAGAAGAAAAGAAAACAGAGAGATAGATAAAAGATGCTTATATTAAAAATAAACTGAAAATAAGATAATACAGAGGAGACTTACTAGTACAGAGGAGAGTCCCTAGAAGAATGTACAAGGGATAGATAAGGAGAGACGAAAGCTTACAAACTGAATACTAAGGGTTACAAACAGGAGATGGGGTTCTAAGAGCATCTACCTCTTAGCTCTGAGACTTGGTTGTTATTTATAGAGAATACAAGATAAGAAGAGAGAAGGGATAAGCCTTCTCGAAACTTGAGTGGAGGATGAGCTGGATGCTTATCCTTTTGCTTGAGTGGAGGGGAACTGTTGAAGATGCTTCGACTGTTCACCTTTTGACTGTCGGCAGTTACTGTTGAAGATGCTTCTACTGTAGCTGCATGCTTGGAACTGTAGCTTCACATGGATGCTTTTGAGAAAGAAGAATGATGCTTATCGGGCTGTCTGGAGACTGTGGCCGAAAGCACTTTTGTTTTTCTTGGAGTTGGCAGATGTTGCCTTTGATAATAATGGACGTGGGTCCATTCACAAATCTCTAGGATTGAAGATGTTGAAACAATCATCTTCATTGAGATCCACTGTTGGATCTTCTTCTTCTTCTGTTTCATCTGAACAAATCTGAGACATGGTCTCCATAAGCTGAGCTCTGGTTGGTTTTGCCATGATCTGCTTCATGATCTGCTGTTTCAGAAGCTTGGCACTTGATGAGGATTCTGGCGGAGGGCCAATTTGGAGTGGAACCTGTGGTGTAGAAGACACCTCTTTTTTGGAGAAGAAAGCAGTTACGCCTTCTTTGGTAACTTTGGAATGATCAAACCTTTGCCACCATTTTACTTTGAAACGACGACAGAACCATTGAGGTTTGACTTTTGAAAGGGTGATTGCTAAATCAAGTGGGGAACATACATAATCCCAACACATGATCCAAGCAAGATTGAAACGAATAAAAAACCAGGCTGATAATACCTGTTCATTTACAGGATCAGGAGGCTGGTACTTTTCTCTGAAGACATTCCAACCTTCTTTAACTGTGAGAGGAAGGATGTCGGGAACTGGACCGAAAGAACTCCACCATATATGCTGGAACCAGAATGGGAGAGCCTTTTGATTGAATTTTTTGCAAAATAAAAAGAACCAAGAATGGCCACTTTGATGAGGACTAATTAAAAATGCTCGATGCCAAGCATTTTTGTAATCCAAATAATTATAGGATGGAGGGGAATAGTTCTGAGAGAACTTCTTGTGATAGAGGGGAAGTTGTCCCCAATCTGCTTCAGTCAGAATCTTAAAGATCTGACATTTGGAGAAGGTAATCTTGGAATTGGAGTCACGATGGTGAGTGACTGCAATTGAATCAGAATCAACAAGGATGAATTCATAGAATTCTCTGGTTTTTTATTGGTCTGCTTCTTCAAATTGTTGTTCTGAAGAGAACAGATGTTTGGAGATAGCCTGAGGGTCAGGGATCAGAGCATGAAAACATGGTTCAATCATGCTGATGAAGTCTATATTAGACTTATTGACATAAACTAAGGGTGCCTGAGAAGGCTTTGGAAAGCTTGTCATAGACGAGCTTGACTCTGCTTGTTTTCCTAAAGGAGCGAACCTTTGGGATAATTGAAGGGCATAAGAAAGAGGGGCTGGAGGCTGAGAAGCAGAAGGCTTCTTAGCATAGCTGGCTTTGGTTTGTGGTTTTGCAAGATTAACCTGCTTTGGAGATGAGTTTTGAGAAGAACTCATCTTTGAAGAAACTCACGAGAGAGGAAGTCTGCAAGTGAATTATCTACTCCCTTTATATACTTGATTTCGAAATCGAAAGCGGAAATCAAACCTTGCCATCTGGCGAAAATCTTTTTGGAAACAAGATTGAGTACATCTTTAGTTAAAATATCTTTTGCTGATTGGCAATCAACTTGCAATAAAAATCTTTGATTTGTTAAATCATCTTGAAATTTCATGATGCACAATACGATCGCTAAAACTTCTTTTTTGACCGTAGAATAATTCATCTGTGTAGAATTCCAAATACCAGAATGGTATCGGACCAATTGGACAGTAGAAGAGTCAGGAAGACGCTGTTTGAGAATACCACCATACCCAAGGTTAGACGCATCGGTCTCTACAATCTTGAAGGCTTGGGGATCTGAAATTCCTAAACAGGGAAGACTCTTGACTTGGGCTTTGACTTGACGGACTATTTGCGAATGGGCTTCAGTCCATGGGTTTGGGTTTTTCTTAAGACGATTGTATAAGGGTTTAAGTAAAACTCGGAGGCCTTTATAAAAATCTGCAACATAATTTAAAGATCCAAGGAATCTTTGCAATTGGGTTTTATCCCGTATTTCATCAGGAAATTTGTCTGCAAATTCAATTGTTCTGGAAATAGGGGTTATCATTCCATTGAAAATCTTGTAACCTAAAACCAATCCATTCTTTTTTATACAATTTTCAAATTGATATAAGTGTTTCCAGTGTGCTGGAATTGATTCAGAAAAGACAAGTATATCATCAATATACACAATTGTGAATTGAGAGAATTGGGATAGAATATCATTCATGATATTCTGAAACTCACTGGGAGCATTCTTGAGACCGAATGGCATTACGTTCCATTCGTAATGGCCAAAAGGGACATTGAAGGCAGTTTTGTATCTGTCTTTGGGATGAATCTGAATTTGCCAAAATCCAGATTTCAGATCAAACTTAGAAAATACAAAAGCATTGTGTAATCTCTTAAGAAAATCTCTTTGATGAGGGATTGGATATCTTATCCATTGAAGAACTTGATTTAAAGGTTTATAATTGATGACTAAGCGAGGACTACCTCTTTCAAGTTCTGCTGCTTTTCTGACATAGAAAGCTGCACAACTCCAAGGTGACTTGGATGGTCTAATAAGACGTTTGTCAATTAAACCTTTGATTTCTTCTTTGCAATATTCCATAAGCTCAAGATTCATCTGAATCGGACGAGCTTTTGTGGGAATCTTGCGTTCATCAAATCCTGGTTCATAAGGAAGACGAACCACATGCTGGGATCTGTACAAGAATGCATTTGGGAGGTTGGAACAAAGTTCCTTTTGTAAATGTTTCTGGAATTGGATGATTTGGGATTGAAGTTTTGGATCAAGAAGTTGATCTGCAATCCTTTTGTATTCAATTTCATTTTTTTAAAAGTTTAATTGTTGTTGTTTGCATGTTAAACGATTTAAAAATGATTTCTTTGTAACTTGATTAAGTTCATAAATTTCTGGTTTAAACAAAAATGGAAATTCAAGTTTTGTTCCTAAATAGGAAGTTTGAATTCCTTGTTTAGACACAGAAAATGGAGAGATTGAATTGATAAAGGGTGTTCCCAATATCATTGTTTGTTCCATATTTCTGACAAGAAGAAAATGTTGCTTGATGCAAATTTTGTCTTTGCAGATATGAGCATTTGATAGTTTAAAAAATATTTCTAAACGAGAATTGTCAGTGGTGTACAACTTCTGCGTTGTTTTCTGGAAATATTGTGAAGGAACAATTCCTTCCTTGATGCAATTCATATCAGCGCCTGAATCTATCAGAGCAATGACTGAAATGAGTGTTTGACCTTTGATAAACAAGTCTATTGCTACAAACCATTTTTGGATGGTAATTGTGTGCGGAATGACTTGTTTCTGATTAAGATTATTTAAGAATTCAGCTTCTTTTTGTTTAGAAGATGAAGGGATTTCTTCATTTTCATGTTCTGAAAAAGGCTGATATTGATTATCTTGAAGTGTTTGAATTTGGAGGTTAACCAAATTTTGATTTTTTTTTAAGAGATTGATCTCTTTCTTGATGTTGTTAACTTCATATTGTAAGTCAGATAGACTAACAGGAGCAGAAGTTAATCGAGATTGGTTAAATCGATTGATGATTTCCTTGTGATCATAAAAGGGTGTGATCACATCAGGAGTGGGTTTTGGTTGAGTTATGGAACTCTTTATATGTTGAAGATATTCAGTCTTCAAATTTGGATCATCAATTTTATCCACAAAATCTAACAATATTTGAGATTGCTTAGATTTGGATAACATATTGATTTTTGGTTTAGAATTCTGACAAGTGCAAGCTCCAACTGCACAATCATCAGAATGATCAGATGAAGAAGAGGAATCAGATGAATTATTGAGATTTCCAATTTGGAGATCTTCACCTGAAGAGGTTTCATCTGTTTCAATGAGGGTGTTTAGAAACATTTGTTTCATTGGTTTGGGAATGTCCAAGGCTTGGACCTTTTGGGCCGTTCTGCAAGTCTTTGCATAATGGCCTGGTTGTCCACATTTAAAGCATATGGGCTTTGAAGTGGAATTCTTGTTATAAGGCTTGGGCTTATGAGTCCCATGTCTTTTGGGCTTGCTATAGTATTTTTCAATATGTTTAGCAGGCTTTGGGCCATAAGGCTTTTTTGATTTAAATTGTCGAGCAGGATGGGATCTATATTTTTGTTTTGAAGAAAGATGGTCAGGGGCCCTAAATTCTTCAAATCCATACTGTTGACAAAAATCACCTAATTTTTTAGGCCCATGAACATGTTGTTTCTTAAGTTGTCTTCTTAACTTAAGGTCATTACAAATGTTCAAAGCACATTTATTGATGAAAGCAATTAAGTCACCAAATGTTACTTGGTCGTATTGGATGTCTCCATTATATAGTTCTTGGAGTTTTCCACGAACAGTTTCTGCAAAAATCTCTGGAAGTCCAGAAATGAACTTTCTTTTCCAGAATGGATTTGCTGCATCATTTTGGTGCATGACTCTTTTCATAAATAAATCTTTATACCATCTAAAATGACTAAGTGTTGGACACTTATGGGTCATTAGAAGGTCTTTGGATTTGCCTTGATATTCATTGGGATTTCCAATGAAGTGCCTTAAAATTGTTTGGATTAGTGTAGGTACACAATCTGGGATGATTAGGCCTTCTTCAGTCTTCATTGGTAGACCATCAGGACCTAATTTAACTGCTTGCATAATCTCACGTTTTTCTTGATGTGATAAATAATTATCCCACCAACCTTTGATGAGGCCTGAAAATCCATTGATGATAATACCAGCAATTGTAAAATCATCCTTATTTTCGGCTCTATGGGTTGATGCCATCATGACCATTTCTTGAGTGAGTTCAAGAATGGCATCTTCAGATATGCCATCTATATTCCAGATATAGAGTTCTTTGGCAGAGAATGAACCAAAAGTTTGAAGGTTTCTTTCTTCAAACTGCATATCAGGATGAGAAGGTCTAGAATAAAAATTCCTAGATGTTGGCATTGGATTACGCCATTTTGGTTGTTTGGATGCTTTAGTAGCATGCCTAATTGGATTGGCCTGATACGGGATAAAATTAAGTCTATCCAGTTCAGCCATAGGATCAAAACCTTCACTTATATCAGAATCCTGTTCAGAATTAAAAGGATTTGATAAGGTATTGATTTTGAGTCTAGTATCCATTTTTAATGCTTCTAATTTAGCATCAATTTCTTTTAACAACGAATTATTGCTTGAAGAAGAAAAAGTGTTTTGAGTAAGAGGTTCAGGGATTTGAAAGAAGACATTAGCTTTCTTTTGTTCCTGAATTTTACTCTGTTTTTCTTCTGATTGCTTCCTTTTTGTTTCATTAGTCACAAGCTGATCTTGGACTAATTTCTCGCCTAATTCTGATAACAACAAGTTAGTATAATTATTCTGTTGAATAAGTTTACCGACCTCTAGGCTTGCATTCGTACTGGATTGGAATGGAAAAGCCAAATATTGTTGATCAGAAACAGAGAAGTCTAAATTTGCCAAAGGAGGCAAGACTGCTTTGAATGTTCTTTCATTTGGAGTTTTCCAAATTTTGGGAGTGACATTTAAAACATGAACCTGGGGAACATGCACATTGAAATACCAATCTAAGAATGGTAAATTTGTTTTTAATGTTTCGCAACATTCATAAAATTTCTTACTAAGTTCTAATCTTTCTGATTCAGATGTTTGAGATTGAAACTTAGTTCTTCTTTCTTTATTTTCTGGAGACATGAAGTCTCGTTTGATGTGTTCTTTGTCTAACACAAAGGGTGTAGACAGACATTGAACTCTTGGCAGAAATTCCATTTCTGACTGAGTTGGAGATTGATTTTCCTCTGGAGGTTCAGATGTAACCTGTTCTGGAGGATTATAAATTGGTTGAGGAATTTGAGGAAAATTAGGATTTGTCCTAATATTCATCAGATTGAGATGAGGGAGAGGTTCAGGAGTTTGAACTCTCGATTGTAAATGAGTAGGAGCAGTTCTGAATGATGGTGATTCAGATCTACGTTCTGATTGGAATTTTGAAGGATCAAGGTTAGTGATTCGAAAGTCACTGAACCTTAGTTCAACTGTCCCATCTAGTCTGGACATGATCCTATCAATTTGACTTGGAGGAAGACTTCTGGGGATAGAAGCTCCTTCAATAATCCAGGTTTCTGGAAGTGTGACCTGATCCCATTGTATTGTTCTTGGTACAATAACATTGGTCTTCTGGTCATTGATTTCAAAAAGGATTGTGTGTCCTTTTTCATCTGTATGAAGAGCTCGAGGCTGAGCTGGGTCTTCATAGCTCTATAAGTGCTAAAGGTTCAAAACCTTCTGCCATATCAAAACCACTTGTTTGAATATTAAGAGTCAGAGTCTCTAAGATGTTTGGATCACAGAGAGACACTGAGAAGTTGGGGTAACGGTTGAAATAAACTGGACCCATTGATAGTGAAGACTCTGCAATTCCAAGCAGAGAATCACTGAACTTGTTGTGCTTGCAGTCGCGAAGAGCAACTAAAGCACAAGTGTCTAGTCCTAACCTGGTTAGAGGTTTTAGGGCTACTTGAATTAAACCTAAGTGAATATATTTGTATTTTTCCTTAATTAAGGAATTGATTGTTTGAAATGACAAAAGCTGTTTTGAATCTAAAGATTTATTGATCGGTACCGTTTGTTCAACAATACTGATTAAATCTTCAGTTTTTGGATAAAAGATTGACTGGGTGATTTTATAAATCTCTTTTTGGGGGATTACTGGTATTGACCAATTTTGTAAATCTTGTTCTACTTCTGGAATTCTTCCTTCCATTTTGGTTGAAGAACTCATTGACCTAGAACTAGAAGTTCTAGAAAACCTTGAAAACATAGACATCGTTCAAATTTTCTTTAGGTCATGGGGGAACACTGTGCCTGGAACACCTACAGCTGGAACACCTAAGTGGGACCACCTAACCTAGATCACCCTCTGCGCTCACCATGGCGACTTACACTGGATCAAAGGCTCTACGGCTGACCAACACTCTAAGCGGCTTACCAACGCTATCAACGGTTTACCAACGACACCTAGGACTCACAACCATTCCTAGGACTCACACCTAGGACTCACAACAGAAAATGGTAAGCACATGGATGAATGGGTGATTGTGGATATATTGATTATGTCGCACATGGGCCACATCAGAACTTTACCATATCTCCTAATTTAGGCATTGCCAAGATAACTCTCGACTGGATCATTTACCAACAACGGTGGACCATGACCAAATGAAATGAACATTCAGGACTAAGTCATTTACCTTAGTAGAAAGTACCAACATCAAATTCACCATTTAAAATACAATTAATATTATGATTCAAGGGTATTACATTATTATTCCTTAATGGTCACTAGTGGAATACAATATATGGCTTAGCCATCTCCTTACTAGAATAGGCATGGGTTGATCCCTTGCTCAGTGAAAACAAAAGGCATGTATTGAGCCCACTCAATGGATAAGAGGCATGGACCAAACCCTCTTTTTTGGTGGAATAGGAGTGATGAGTCGAGCCATCTGCACAATGGAATAAAACTTCAAACCGTTCCGGGACCAACCAGGTCAAAAGAAAACCTTATCCCGGACTGTTCTGGTCCCATTTCACTGGACCGAGACAAGCTCAATCCCGAACCGTGCCCACCCCTAAAAATGAAATGAAACATATAATGGCTTAAAAAGGAAATAAGAGAAAATATTATCATCGTCAGCAGTGTCAAATTAACATGATTATAGGTTTGCTGAGTTAATTATAGATTTAGATAAATTTTATTACAAAACCTCTTATCATAGTTCTGATTTTGTTGAATTGAAAATGTTTCTGCATCTACAGAGGAAAGGTTGACGAAGGAGAATTTCGGTTTAAATTTAGTCAGAACAGAAAGACACGCAAGTAGAACCTTTTATTTTAATTTCAAACCGATTTGGAACTAGAATTTTTGTTTGTAGGAACGGAAACGCACTCATTTTTTAGCTGACTTGGATGAAAAAAGTAGTTTTGAATCTCCAAACGGACACGCAAAGCAACCAGCACCCTTAGTCGAAAGCAAAATTGAGTTTGACACTTTGGGCAAAAATCGGTGACAGAAAATCCACAGCAGGGCCTAAGAGAAGCAGAAAAAAATGAAGATACTACAGGAAAAGAAATTACTTTTTTTTTAGTGAATATACAACACAAATCGTTGCCTTTCATTACAACACAATTCAAATGCCTAGTATTACAAACTTATGACTAATTCTACAACACAATATTACAGATCTACGAGGCTGCTTAAACCACCTTTCCCGAACCCAACCTACCTCTCTCTACACACTTTTTAAGTTAGCATTCTGTTTCCGTTGCAACTGATAGAGAAGGGATGCCTAAGAAAGAAAAAGCATTCATCATGAAGATTGGATGGTTAAGTCTCAACATTGGCCTTGTTTCCAGCGAGAATGAGGGAGATCTCAAGACCACGACTGAATGCTTGGTTGAACAGAAGTCGAGACTGGAAGGTGGATACAAATGGGAACCATGAGAGTATAGCCACGGGTGCAAATATAATCATACCCATTCCAGCATCATATAGTCTGGCAATCTCACGCACCGAGTCCCACAATCCTAAACTCCTTACAATCTTCTTCCATGTGATAGACAGCTGCATAAACAAGACAAAGAATTAAGGAAGCTGATGTACAGTTTGAAGATATGAACAAACAGGCGTCGAAGTCTGATATACCAGAACACTGGAAAACAATTAAAGGACTT
Organism: Berberis vulgaris; assembly: GCA_963556465.1. Classification (NCBI taxonomy): domain Eukaryota; kingdom Viridiplantae; phylum Streptophyta; class Magnoliopsida; order Ranunculales; family Berberidaceae; genus Berberis; species Berberis vulgaris. The sequence goes on along the minus strand of OY747127.1, from coordinate 61,570,423 downwards.
CACACACTGTTCTAATAGAGATGTTACCAAATAATATTAATATTGTCCGATTTAGGTTATTTAGGTATTACAGGATCCAAACGTTTCACTGTGCTATTTTAGTTTTAAAATGAAAGACAAGTACATTCACATAAACATAGCGGAAATTTTGTTTTTGAAAACCTTGTGGACCCCACAGAATTCTAGTTCAACAAAATCAACTCGGCATTTTTCATTTCAATGATACGGATATGGTGGTTTACTAGATATTCTTACTGGTAGGGAATTTATTATTCAAAGAAATAAAATTTGGCAATTCTTCCTGTAAATCGATTAAATGATGGATCTCAGTGTCACTTTCACCCTATGAAATGGGAGATGGAATGTGTTAGACCTTCTCATAAACAGATGAAGTGACTATTACTTACACATAGGATTGCCCAGCCTGTGGGAATAAAAGCCAAGATGCTAGCAAACAAGTCCGGGATTGACAGATCAGTGAAGTAAACAACGAGACAAAGAGCTGCAACAAACCCCAAAGATGTCACACCCTGTATGAATCGCATTGCTAGCTGGAAGTTGGTAGATTTTTTGGGGCTGAAGGTGAAGATCTGCAAGGTAATAACTTTAGAAACTAAAATGACAAAAACATATATGTGACATAATGATAAAAAATAATAATGACAAGGATGATGATGATGATGTGTTTTGCTGGTAAAAAAAAGAAAAAAAAAAACCGATAATGACTGTCAGTGATAGTTAATGGTCAAAATGAAATAACAGAAAATAAAAGAGGAACATGAAAGGGCAGATAGCAAACCTTGAATATCATGACAAGAACAACAAGAACAACCCATGAGAAACCATAGATCTGGATAAATATGGGAAAGTTATCAGCTCAAGAAGAAATGAAACCTAATCAACAAAGTATAATAAAAATGTATGCTACAGTTACCAAGTACCAGCAAAATAGTAAAACAGTTATATATAGTAAAAGAACCTAAACATTCTCAAAGTTTGATAAGACAGAGTTTGGTTTGATACCCCTTGGTCCATTCTCATCTTTAAGAATCAATTAGCATTTATTCAAATAATGACAAATTCTCTCTTATGAAAAATACAGTGTCAAACAATGGTTACATCATAGTTGTACAAGAGATAATAAATATTCTCAAAAGTTATGCATTGCATGTGGCAGCGACTTTTTAACACAACTTCTATTGTCCCACACCACTTATAAATAAAAACACTTCTCCTCTCTGCCTCCCTCCCTCTCTGCCATCAAGCATCACCATCACGCCACGCCCCATCATTGCCGGCTCATTTTCTTCATCTTCTCCTCTTCTTTGGTTTTTTTTTTCTTCCCCATCGCCCACGCCCCATCACCTCTGGCCACAACCTTATTCTCTATTTTTTCTTTCTTCCCAATCGCCCTCGCAAAGGACTCCGCAAGGATGGGTTCCCCACTCGTGGCTGCCTATGTGACATCAAAAAAATTTGGCCCTCGCAGGAGCTAGGCTCTTGCGAGTGGAGAACCCCCATGAGCAGAGGATGGATTCTCCATTTACAGAAGTTGCTGAGAGGGCCAATTTTTTTTTACCTCGCAAAAGTTGCAGTCAGTGGAGAACCCATCCTCGCGGAGTCCTACTACGAGGGCGATGGAGAAAAAAATAGAGAAGAGAAGAAGATGATGAGGAAGAGAGGAGAAGAAGACGAGAGAAAGAGGAGGCGGTGGCGATGGGGCGTGGGCGATGGGGAAGAAAAAAACAGAAAAGAAAAGAAGAAGAAAACGAGGCAGAGAGGCGAAGAATAAGAAAGGAAGAGAAGAAGGAAGCGGTGGCAGGGTGGCCGGTGGTGATGCTTGATGGAGAAAGAGAAGAGAGGGAAGGAGGAAGATAGGAGAAGAAAAAAAAAAAAATTTATTGGTGGTGTGAGAAAGAAAGGTGGGGAGGGACAGTAGTTATGATGTTAAATAGTCACTGCCTTTGTATAATGCCAAGTTCAAGAATCTGCTGTAGTGGGCTTTACCAAATCCAGTAGATTATTAACTGAAGTCCATGTACATCATCTTCACTTTCTTCATAATGCAAACAAACATAGTTTCTTTTTATACAGTAAAAAACAATTAGTTCAATGGTTGAGATTTGTTTCATCAATGGCTGAGACTTAAAAAGAGTGCATGGCTTCCATTCCCATACCCAACATTTGAGTTTTTTTTTAATTGATTCTTGATGGTGGTTAGGCATATGGGATAATGAAAACTTAAGCAAGATTAAGAATCCAATGTGTATATTTATCGGCTTAACAAAGTTTTGACGAATTATGATGGGTTGTTATTGTTACAAAAATAAATCAATCGATGGTAAAATCTATTTATTTATTTTTATATTTATCTAAATTATTATAAAACCTGATGGTAAAATTTGTTGTGCCAACGGCACGAGCAAGACACTAGTATGTTCATAAAATTAAAAGATATCAGATACTATACGAGCTCAGTTCCTAGCAAGATATACATGTAAATATACGATCAGCTTATCCTGGCCTAAATAAATATGAAACGAAACTACGGCATCATATCACATGAATCTAGTCTACGTGCTGGGTATTAGCATGGGAAACTTTGTAATGCAGTCAACAGAGATGTACAAAGCCTGTAAGAGAGCTGGAATTAGTAGTCAGAAATGACCAAGTCCTTGAAAATGTACCAAACATAGGAAGATCAGTTTGCAGAAGCATATAAAATTTCTTCCAATTACTGTCTCAAACATTTGATCATGATGTGTATGAGAATATTTCAAACATCATTACATCCTCATCTACCAATTTTAAGTTTGTTGACACATGCCTTATTCAACACACTAAAGCAAAAAAGAACCTAACCAGGCATCATTTTTTGTGACTCTTATAAATTACACAAGGACCTGAAGAGTGTGAGGACAAGAAATGTACCGCCAGTGAAGTATCCTTTCCAGTGAGATGAAGCTTGTAAACTATACCATATTGAAACATGAAAAACCTCAAACTCAAGATCGTTTCCAAGATGCGGCCTCTTACAGTTTGGATATGCATCTGCGAGAACAAGAGAGCATGTTCAATCACATAGAGTCCACAAGAACCTCAGAGACCTATACTTTTCATTAGATAAATAAGAGGTAAACTATGAGTTGTCTAAAAAGAATATCAGAAATTGTATAAAAACTGAGTGGAAGAGCCATATGCAAGTGTGATAAACGGCGAATGAGTAAAGAGAAGAATTATGTGTAAAGAGTAGAAGAATTTCGGGTTTCCAAAAATTTATTTGAGTTTCGCAAAAATTTTACAATTTGCGAACCAACAACTATTTTTTTTAAATTATTGTAAATCTTAAAAAAAAAAAAATATTGGTAGATTTGGAAACTCAAACAATATTTACTTCATTAAATAATATTTTTGTCCAAATAACAAAAAATTATTACTATTTTTGCTAACTGAAATATTTTTACTTTAATCATACGTAGTCCAAATTTTTATTATATATATCTTTTAAGAAACCAAATAGTACACGATGTTTTTCTGATTCACATAATTGCCATCTTGCATTTTTTTACCGGTTCTTTGACGGAACACAATTATTTGAAATCCCGAATGATTCTCGAATCATTAACATTCCATTTTTTTTTCTAGGCCGAATTATAACTATGGGTTGGACCATATAGAATATGGTTGTCAGTGTTCGCAAATGTGCCAATAAGTAAGATGTACGATAGAAATACAACAGATAACTAAATACTAAAAATAAAATAATAATAAAATCACGATTTGATAAAATGAGCGTAAATGATTTTTATTATGAAATGACATCAAAAAAATGAACCTGTTCTTCATCCCACCAAGACTCCCAGCTATATTCCCCTTTCACCCCAACTCCACCTTTATAGAGAAGCCAATTTGTCCAATCATCAAAATCCTCCACAGTCCTAAAAGAGAAATTTTGTTTTAATGAACAAGGTGTATAAAAAAGGCAGTTAAATTTTTTTTAACGGTTTTAGGAATACACCAAATAAAACATTAAACTCACTTCTGCCACTCAAATCCCGAGGGGTTAAAGATGTAAGGAGCGAAGAGCCATGATATGACAAGGAACCAACTACTGATGGTCAGCAGGATGAAAGAAGTTGCACCTCCTCGTGTATAACCATACGCTATGTAAACTATAAGTAGTAATGCCACCTCAAGCCTGTATTCAACAAGTACTAAATATTAACGAAAGTGTACAGAAACTCTGCAGAATAATGAAAGCAGGGTCTAACACTTACGCTTTGACAAAATGACTTCTTGAGTAAAGCCTGTAATTTTCAGCAAACTTTATATGACGGACAACAAAGCCCCTACCAGTGGCTTTGTACTGTTCAGAATTAAAATGTACAAATTATGTTAAAATTCAATCTAAGATGAGGTATAAACTCATTATAGTATATACTGAAAATAAATCAGTAAATAACCACATACTTTTGCACCACCATGGAGTATTGTACGCCCAAAATAATGAGTTCGAGTTCCCAAAGAGAATGTAAAAAAAACAGAGCACAACTGGAGCTGCATTGTGATAAAACTAAAGACAGCCTGCAAAATCATAAGCAACGTTGAGAGGAAGGAAATGGAGGCAATGACAGCCTTAGAGATGTACTTCATTTACTTGGTGCTGCATCTATTTTCAATTTTTTCAACTATCTCTTCCCACACCCTTGAAGTGCTTAATCTCCTCCCTATTTTCTTGACACCAAGTAGTATTATCCAGAAATTGAAGATACTGAAGTTGCATTACAATGCGTACTCCATCCATAACACAAAAACTGAATAAAAAAGACTATTTCCCTAGTTTGGCTTATCATCCTAGGTAAAATCGTTAACCAACAATCCTGAAAAGAAAACAAGATTCGGAGTTCTTTAAAAAACCTCCCTGATCCCACTAACCAATATGGAAAAGTGGACAGTCGATGAACATGCCAACACTTTTCTTGTCACACAAGAAAGACCCAATTAACATGGCCCTGGAAATGCTATTACCAGTAAGATTATTGCATACTTTATACATTCTAACAACAAACATTATTATTATTAATAGCACAACTAAAAAATAGATAAACAGATGGATAATTTAATTAACAATAAATAAATGGGAAATCATTAGTTAATTTCTTACAAATATAATGAAATATTACAACTAATGTCATGCAACTGTGTGCCCTAAATTTTTAAAATAACATGACAGTACATCAAAACTGGTCGATGACTAGATAGGAATAAATGAGTACAACACATTCAGAGAAATGATCTAATCTGAGGATATGAGAATATGATTGACCCAACAAATATAAAAATCAATTATGCAACATGCATTTTAACACACTTCCATTTAAAGACAAAAAGCTGCTGTGTTATAGAAATCATTGACTTGTTAAATATACTAAATATTAAAGGCATCTTTATGACTCAAGAATCTCAATTAACAACAAAAAACCAAGATGCAATTCTTTCACATCTGTCTATATCGGTCTTTTTGTTAAATTAATTACTCATTTCGATAAAATGTTTGCATCCATGCAGTGATGAAAACATAAAGCACGAACCTTTAGCAGTCCTAGTTCAAGTATAAAACCCATTATCATTGGCACTGCTGTAAAAATTCCAATTTGGACCAAGAATTGAGCATTTAGAGCTGCATCCAGAGCTGTGTTTCCCAACATCCTAGCCTCCCGAGAGATTCCACGATCAAGACCAGAGAAAGCCTGGTTTTAATAGAATTATACATAAGATCAATATTTTAAGCTAATTTCAGAAAGTAACTAATCGTATCAACATAACACCGTTAACTCTTAAATCCTAGGTAACAACAAGGATATGTGTGTAGTGTTGGGGCAGGTCGGCTCAAAAACTTCTAAAACATTATGCTATTTAATCCCAGTTGTAACCTGCACTTTATTAGTCAGATTTTTGCTTTTACATCAATGTTTGTAAAAGGAATTTAACATTCGAAAGATGCGTGAATCCTTTTATGAAAGCATTGGTCCACTGGAATGAACAATCGTGCATCCAAGTGTCTAAACGATGTGTCCTAGTCACATAGCTGAAAAATAAAATATTACATGCTAAAGAGCAAGTCAAGGATCAGCAGAGGTGCTCAAACTCTATGAATCACATTAAGGTTTTGACGAAAGAGAGGATCACTTGTCTTTTCCATAATAGGATCACTTGTCTTTTCCATAATTATCAGTCATTTGAGAAAGCTAAATTTACAGTTTATAACTATCAATTGTATCCCCAATTTCTATCTATAAATAAGTGTAACAAATTCAATTAGCAGAGGCATAATTGCAGTATTGCATTAACCTTAGAAACATCATATTAATTAAAGTTGGGAAGCGAAGGCTATCGGAGTACATGTACATACCAGATAAGCTCTACCATATAAGAAAACATACACTGTTAGAACAGTCATCTGCATCATTAACAAAGTCTTCTTAGACAATTGTAGATATAGCTATATGCCAAGTGAAATGATATGCTTTAATGATATAAGGAAGGTCAACCATAATATAAATCCATACCATTGTGCATACGTAATAACCAACAGTTGTGAAGAAGAATGACAGCATTCTAAAAAAGTCAAAAAGTTGCCCAAGCCGGTATACATCTCTGCTTAAAACTTGTTCCCCGTTCCCACCAGCAACTTTACCCTCAAACAGGGCAATTTGGTTCAGTCCAACATCTCTACCTTTGCCAACCTTTAGTAAAAGATATGATATTAATGACAACAATAAAAACAATAATGAAATTTAAAAGAAACCTAATGGATTAAGGGCAACGAGAATAGTCTCAACATGAAACCTGAATATACTCGTGGTGTGTAATGTTACCCTGCCGCAGTGTAGAGTTGAACCCTGCACCATGATTTAACTTATCAATGCCACAAATTCACACAAAGAAATCAAACTAAAAACTTGTATGTTACCAATACCCCTACAATCGCAAAGATCAGTTATAATTTTAATAAATTCTTTCAGTGAAGTACTGTACTAGTCAGATTTTCTAATTGTACTAGTCGTAACACTATCCCACACGAGAAGGTGTTGTCAAGGTGAAGATTCTTAAGTGTGGATCACGCTTTTTCATAAACGACTCAAACATTTATGAAACTGTGGAATGCTGCCAAAAAGGTAGAGGAAATTGATAATTGTTATCCAAATACAAATTTTCTTTGGGAGTCTTTTGGGGATATGTATGCATGTGTGCATATCACCTTCCCTTCAGTACTTCAACTTCTCCTTTTTTCTCTTGCGAAGGTTGAAATTCCATACAGCACGAGAAGAGACCCAAGAAATTCCTTACAGATTGACATTAATGTAAAGTACATAAATAACTAAATCATAGAATCAAACAAATGGTATTGCTTACCCTAATCTTTACTTTGCACAGATCCGAGAAAAAGTCTACAATTTTCACGATTACTTACCTACAATTTTTTTATCGGTTTAAATTAACATTCATCACAATTTTTAACAAATTTCAAAACAGTGATCTCAAACATGTGAATCAAGCACAACCACAAATACAAACCTGAAAAGCTAAAAGTATATCATAATAAATAAATATAAATTAAAGGACCAAGGGGTTAAGGAAATGGAATTATGTGGTACCTGCGTATATATCTTCACTGATATTGATAACACGAGAAGCTTTACTAATGCCACCTCGAGTTATATGGAAGATCCTATCAAACACATCCGGATGTCCATAGTGCATGCGGACTCTGTAAAACAGAATCATGTGGGTCATTATTTATTGGACATTTTTTTAACCTATGTTTTTTTTTATAAAAAAAAATTTCATAGTAGGGATGAGTACTGCCTATCCTAAATAACCTGGTCTTCCTCTGGCAATGAGATTCGTATATCATACAAAGAGTAAAGGCAAACCATGAACAAACAAATCAAATATTATTACCGTTTAGAAATTATGGCAGAGGTGATTATATGTAACTGCGATCAGGACTTCTGTGACATTCTTTTTAAGTTTGGTTAATTTTTAGTAGAATAAATACGAGTACATTTATCCTGAATAAGCCCATAAATTGCACACAGAACAAAAATAAACCATTTAGAAAGAAATATAATTTTATTACCATAACAAAATTTTGGCAGAGGTGGTTGTATCGAAATAAACCAACAGGCAAGATTCACAAGGAAATATGACATGGCCTATAGATATTTTCCATATTTTTAATGGAAAAGTAGGGAAGCTGTAAAGATCACTGACCCAACAATTAATAAACATGGGATAATTAAAGTTTTATACAGAATAGGAATGACAAAATCTTCTTTCTTTTAGACTTCCTTTTCTATGAATGGCAAAGGCAAAATATCTAAAATATATTCGGCACACCGAATATAAAAGTAAGTACTTTATTAAGTACAGATTTTGACATTCCTAGTATAAAAGTCTGAACATAATTTCATACAAATAAAGAAGTCAGAGTTGCAATGTACTCACTTGAGAGGATCTGCCAATACACGCTGGCCTAATGTAACAAAACTAGTTTCTTGATTGGACATAAACCAAGCCAAAGATGAAACACTACACAAAACATTTTCATGTAAGAGATAAAATCAAGATCAACAAAAAATTGACATTTTTTGACAATTAGTGCATGCCAAACCTTCCAGTAAAGACGTGCTCTCTTACACCCAGAATGGTTGGAGGTCTAAGACCATGATTTCGACGGAACTCTTCTAGAAGGTTTCTCATCTTCATAGCCTCCTCAAGGTAGTTATCCTATATGACAGAACAACAAGATTTTCCTTAAAGTTGTAATATTAAAATGCTATCAAATATTCAAACAAGGATGAAAAAACATAGCACACACAAGGATGATTCGAGATTCATGCAAGTGAAACACAAATGAAGGGAGACATGAACATGGAGCCTCAAGGGTGCCATAAACTAGGGGTGGGCAAAAACCGATTTAAATTCGGTTAACCGACCGAACCGGTTTTCAAATTCGGTTCGGTGAGTAGAAAGAAAATAATTTAAACCGAACCGAACCGATTATAAACGGTTCGAAATCGGTTTACGGTTTTGAACCGACCGATTTATAACTGAACCGACCGATTAATTAGATATATATATAAATAACTAAATAACAAGTAGGTGTCAATACTTGATTAGTGCAACAAATGCACTGCAGTACACCCTGTTGCACTGAATCACCCCCTTCTCTCAAAGTTTTCAATTTTGGGCTAAAAATTGGGTCTGTAAAAAAATTGGGCCTGTAAAAAAATTGGACATGTTTTAATGAAAGTCTTTCAAATGCTTGAGCCTGAAATTTTGGCCCAACCGATCCGAAATTCGGTTCAACCGAATTCATCGGTTTACAAATACAAAATTCGGTTTCGGTTTGGGTTTTGGGCAAACCGAATGAAATCGGTTCGAAATCGGTTTGGGGCTCAAAACCGAACCGAACCGACATTGCCCACCCCTACCATAAACTATAAAGTAATGGTCTTTAAAGATACTAATCTCCCCAAGGAATGGAAAATTTTGCAACAGGTATACGGTCGCCGTGGCATAGACACGCACAGATGTGCTGAATTCATTGACTAGCTATGACTAACATACATTAGAGTTTGTTGCATAAATATATATGTTGGCAAAAGTATGAGACAGAATACAAAAGCTATAACCTGATTCATGTCAATTGTCTGAATAGCTTCCCCACGGGTGAAGATAATCGCATGGTTTTGGTTTTCAGGTTTCCCTTCTCCAAGCTTGGGATCTCCAGGAAGCTTGATAGAATATATTTCCTAACAGAATAACACAGGTAGTATGATATCAAATTTAAAATTAAAGAAAACGTACAAAACATAGAAACTAATTAAATCTGATAAACATGACTCGTTCGGTTTGGGTCCGCCAGATCTAGAACTGAACATTCCTTGGGTCCGGTTGGGTCTACCCGGGGGTTTTGCAAGTTCGGTTCAGGTCTACCCACCATTCCTGCTAAAACCTCAAGGCTCACTTAAACTCTAGGCAGGCCACAAGTGTTAAACTCTAGGCAGGCCACGAGTGTGTAACTTTTTAGGAGGTTCTTTGTCCTATTATAGAAGAAGAAGTTTATTTTGTTTTGTTTTGTTTCTACTCACTAAAACAGTTAGAAAACTTTGGGGTTTTCAATACTGGCATCTCACTTCCCTAATGATGTGGGACAATCCCACAATGATATGCACAACTAAGTATGATATTCGGTTCTGGGTTTGGGTTTGGGTTCGGTTATGAACACCAGACCCGAACCGGAACTAAGTCTGCTCCCTCTAATCAGTTCTATATCTGAACCATTGGGGTCGGGTCCGTGCAGGTACCCATCAGTTCGGGCCAAATTGCCCTGCCTAAGTAGAACGTTTTAATCATTAGTCTTACTGCACTATAAGAAGCTAGGGTTAAAGCATAACCAGCATACTACACATGAATTCCACAAAAGTAACAGTCCCATGATACTTTTTGTTGACTACCTGATCTTTTCTATTTATATCTGCTTTAACAAGCTTTGAATAGAACTCCTTTTTAATCTGTCCACCAAGTGCACCAGTCTCCTCCACATGTATGAAAGCGACCCGAAGTGCCTCATTCCTAATAACAAAGAATACCCAGTAATTCAAACAGACAGACCATAACCACATACTGGCTATAAATAACCACAAACCAGTTATACTGACTGAAGTAACTAACATTTTATGTGTCTCAGTGTATTGTACTCGAGTAAAAATCAAACCAAAAACCTGAGTACTGCAGTATTTGTTTTATTTATTGAGTCGGTTATAAACTTTATTTAGCTAGTAATTTTATACTTTTAGATCACTATTGCTACTTATTTATTACATCTTGTAATAATATACTCATAATATAAATAAAAACAGGAGACAGAGGAAGATAAGATACATTGAAAAGCTTATATGTAAGACTAGCTTCTCCAAACATGTGTATTGATTCACGGGAGCAATTAACTCAATAGAAATCAGATTTGATTAATATGCAATTGGGACAAACTTTATATTTTGTTTCAGAGACAAATCTCTAACAATCTCCCCAAATTTAGATCCCAAATTAATATCAATCCATGAACCTAACATACAATCCATAAGTTTTTGAGAGAAACCGAAGATTCAAAGTTTATTCAAACAAAAGACTAACAGGCCCAGAAACAATAACAAGAAGTTATTGAGCCCTGCCAACGTGGTAAACTTGTCACAGATGATATGAGAAGTCCAAGATTCAAACCTTAGATGTCCAGGGTTTGAACCTTACTGAAGACGTTTAATAGTTCTGGGATTAGTCTGAAGCTTAGCTCATTCAATAGACCAATAAGCGTGCTCATTCAACAGACCAATGAGCGTAATTATTTGAGTTTCCTGCTAATCATTAATATCACTTCTAAAGAACAAATTCCTTCTACATTTTTACCTTGAATCATGACTTCGAGTTTCCTGCTAATCATCCATGCCACCACTGTATAGAATCATGTTTTTTCTTCTATTAATCAGCCTTTTATGTTATCATTTGGGGCTCTGTAAAATTGAGGTGTTCAAGGTCAACCTTGGCTAGCTAGGGTAAGGACATAAAACGGTATGGATAAAATCCTCCTCCGATGAACCGGGTTTAAAACCAAACAAGGCGGATATGGATTCTAAAAAAATTTGAATTGCAAAATGGTTAAGATATGGTTTGGTCATTAGATGACCTAGTTCAAATACGAGTCAGATACAGTTTTGTTATTACAAATCTGACCGTATCAGAATATACCACATTTTTTAAAATCATATTTATTTATGAATCTATCTAAGAGACTAAGACAAGTAAATATTATCTAAATATAGCCATATCATTAAAGTTATCTGGATTTTATCAAACTCAAAAAACTGTATCAAATTCGAATAATGTAATTCAAATCTAGTTGGGTTGGGTCAGTTATCCATTTTGTAGTTAGATCCGAATATGGCATGGAATTTAAAGATCCGGTCTGATTCAGATCCGGATCTTTATACAGAAATTTGGCTCCGGATACAATTTTATGTATATCAGACTGTACCGCTTTATGCCCAAACTCGGGTAAGTTATAAAAGATATTTGAGTCAGTATTCAAAATATTTTACTTTGCTTTAGTTTCAAATTGAGTTGGGCCACCAAATGTATAACGCTACCATAGTGCACGATCAGAGATTTGGACGGAGCGCTTGGCCCACATCATAACAAGATAGCTCCACAACTACCTATTCCTTTCTTGCCCATGAACTCCCCTCTTGGCTATTATTGGGTTTAGTTTGGCACTCTTAATTGATATGGTAGACTTGCTGATGGCTTGGAAGTTCAATGCTTTCTTAATTGGACAATCAAAGTAGATTTGGATTAGTGTTCCTTATGCCATATTTGTTGGGAAGTATGGGATTGGAAGATATTCAAGATGACTTTAGCAATGTGACAGAATTGGCTTTGGCAAGGGTTTCTATGGGATTGGTTTTTGATAACGAATGAAAAATATCCTGTCCAGGACCTAAATTTTGGTTTAGAAATCAGTTCAGATTTCAGACGGTAATTTTGCTTTTTGCCCACCAAAACCAAAAAATGGTGATCTTGACTTGCCTTCCTAATAGACAACCAACTAGAGATGTCTCCCCTTTAATCAGGAATTATACTTCCCTTTACAAACTCACGGTTTCATGAATCAACAATTATGTCATTTTTGCATGACCAAAATACCCTTATCACCATTGTCAAAGTTTTAATTATGGGAAGGTAAGTTTAAAATGATATGCCTAAGTGGGGAGACATGTCTAATTTTTCAATTTAATGTTCTGAAATTTGGACTCTAAGAAAAATATTTTAGTAGCGTTGAATAAGGGTAGTTGTGAGTCTAGATAGGCAAGTATAGTTCCACATTTAAATGTGGAGACATCTCTAATTGGCTATTACTATTCGGAAGACAAGTCAAGATAGGCCAATATAATAATAATAATAATAATAATAATAATAATAATAATAATAATAATAATAATAATAATAATAATAATAATAATAAATAATAATAATAATAATAATAATAAAATAATGGAAAATCTTTGTCAAATAGCATTGTATTAATGCAATATGACCAGCCAATCATGAATTTTTTTTTTAACATTTTGCATAAAAATAACATATGGGCATTGTAGCTTTAGACGATTCAGGAAAACTATCCTTACAAATATGTATAGATGAACTAAAATTAGATATTATGGACGAATGTATATATGTATAACCTCTGCAGCAGGAGAGCAATATCAGCTGCCTCTGGAGCCTTCTTTTGTTTCTGCTGCCCATATATTTGGCATGAAATCACATATGTATATTTTAAATCTGCTTGTGCTCGAGCTTCATGAGACGACTCAAATTTTTGTGTGCGAAAATCAATAGATCCTGAGTATCCACCATTTATAGCTACAGAAGAAAAGGCACACATGAGTATGACTTGACCGATTTCCCTCCAAGGATGCTCTAATTATTGCAATAATGTGATACCTCCAAATCCTCTCCTTTCTAAATGGCTCTGTAGCATTAAAGCCCTCCTATAGTACATCATGCCACGCACTGCATTTGCATTCAATTTAGTAGGATAAAAAGGAATATATGTTGAGAATGTGAATGTAATTATGTATGTAAGTGACCTGTTCTAGCTAATGTTTGTCCTCGATATGATGCCCAAAATCGAAGCTCCAAGGAATCGCTACTGCTCTCCTGAAGATCAACATCACCAGTAGATTCACCCCTACCAATTCGTTCCAGAAAGTTCTCCCATTCATCTGAAATGAAATGAATTTCAACATCAGACATTAAGAAACTGAGATGTTCAGAGTGAAAGGAGTTAAAAATAAGCAAATGCAGACACCTAACACTGTCTCCCAGTGGCCATTGACCCACTACACAGTTAAATTAAAAGTATCGTATAGATTTTCTTTGTTTCAGAAGGGTCATAAAGACTATATGAAAACCTTATAAGCACAAGCAATAGCAAGGTATGGGAAAGAGGAAATGTGTGAAGCGAAGAAACTTAAGCAATAACTCCAAGTTCATAAATTGATGAAGTCAAGGTTGTTAATTTTGTCTAAATGTATATAATGAAATAAAATGGGAAAGCAACCTTTTCGCAAGAATTTCGAAATTTCCGCAACACCTAGTTAGACCACTATAAACAGCTCGGTCGAATGCAAGTTAGGTAGTCTCGACCGACGCCTAGGCAAGCTAGGTGGGTGTCCAAGATTTACATCGCCTCGCCATGGCGATGGTGACTTCCTTCTGGTCTGGAGCGCTTGCCTAGGCGAGCTAGGCACCCGTTTGGGACTTTTTTTAATGGTAAAAGTCAATTTGACTTGACTTCTTTAATCAATACAACACCCCCCTCTCGGATTGCTCATCACAACAACACAGCGCAGCAGCATCCGTTCTAATCGACCTCGCCTACGCTAGCCACTCCCCCTCCGATCGACTACATCCAACCACCGCCGTCCACACTCCTTGTCGGTGACCTTATTTTCTCCTTCTTCTTTTGAAGCCCTAAACTTCTTCTTGTTCAACTAATTTTCTTCTACTTCGACCCATCCAACTTTCACTTGGTTTGTTGTCTTAGATGTTGGATTATGTCTATCAAATGATTTGAATTTTTGAGTGTTTTAGATTTATGTCATATTTACTTGTGAAAATGATGTATGAATAATATTCAGATATTTGATTCATATGGAATACGTGAAAAAAAAAATGTTGCTAGAGGCAACATAGGATGCAGGAACCTTTTTCTTTGTATTTGGCCATAAGACCAGTCATGGCCTTATGTTCGATCGAGGTATGATCTTTCACAGCTCAATTATATAAGACTGGAAGTATCTGAAAGGGTTTCTACTATTTCTCAAATGTTTAAAATGTGTCCTAAGGTCTATTGTGTCCATCAAACGTGTTGTGTGCTTTGAGCTGTAAATGTGGTATGTTAAGTGTGAAATTCACTACTTATAATTAGAAACACCTGGTTCAGGAAAACAAATGTTAATACCACTATCAGAATTTCTGGCAATGAAACAGAAACTGAAAATGATGAGGAAAGGATAATTATACCTGGAAAGATCTTTTGAAGATAGAAAAGAACAGAAATTCCATCCTCATTTTCATTTCGTAACTCAGAGGAGCTATAGAGCACGGTCTCACTGTAGTATGGAGTGAAAACACTGTTTTTGGACATGGGGCTGTGTCAGCATAATGTTTCCCACACCAAAAAAAAGCATCATCCAAATATTCCTAGTGTACCTGAATGGAGTCATTTCAGAAACTGGCATTGCAGCAGGCATATCCATGAACAAAGAATTGGTGAAGAACTCTAATCTTCTTCGTGCTTCAAGATTCTTTGGAACGTTGGCTGCAGAATCCTTTACAGTGAGAAGTAGGTGTAGTCGTTTGACCTGCTCCTTCTGTGAGTGGAAGTCCAGAACACTAGTCAAGTCAAACCAACATGAAGGAACATGAAGAACAAAGTAGAAAGACACATACAATTTCTGGATCCTTGGGCCATTGTATCCTCGAAAAAAGACGTCCTTCGTTTCTTGCTTTTGCTAAAATGTTCCATGTATCAAGCTGCTCCCTGAAAATACAAAGGTTAACTTAAAAGAATGACCTTCAATTGTTCGGAGGATGGGCCATGGTATCCAAATCATCATTCTTGCAAACAATCTGTGTACCTTAAATCAGATGATAAAAGGTCATGTGTGACAACTTCATATAGCTCGTACACCGCCTTTGCAGCACCTTTAGCAAGTTCAGGGGTCTCATTACGTATCTGCATACAATTATTTTAGTAGCATCATCCTTCAATTTCCAGCAATAGAGACTGAAATTCGAAAAAGTGAATAGGCAGAGTGAAGAAACTACAATATGATTAAGTAATAGCTAGGAGCAAGTATAGACCAGAAAACGAACACACTGTCGTGAATCTCTACCACTTTACCCCCCAGCTGGGTTGCATGGATACAGATACGAGTATTGGTATGCGTATAAAACCGGTACGGGGATAAATTTTTTTACAAAACTGAGGATATGGGTACCGGGTACGGGTAGGATACGATATTAAACTAATAAGGCTTATTTCCCATTTGGTCTCCATTTGTTTATGTCTATTCATGTTTAACTCCCATTTGTTTTTGTATTTCAATCTAACACTCATGACCGTTTGTTCAAACATTTTGACTAGCAAATTCCATCCAATTATTTTAAAAAGACAAATTTACCTCAGTGATTTTCCAGATCAAATTTTTGTTTTTTTATTCCCACAATTCCCAACATCCCACACCTTTTTTTTTAATCTCTATCTTTCCAACACACCCTCTACTTTCTCTAAATATAACAATCAATAGCAATCACCTACTACGATTTCTCAAACCCACACACACAGCACAACACAGCAAGCACAAGAAGATATAAATATTTTTGGAATTAAAAATGCCATGAACCCACAATTAATCAGTCTGTTCAACTCGATTTGGCAACACTTCTCTCTAGACAATCAGACACAAATGAAATTCATCTTTTTTCAAAGGGCTAAACATACCATCAAAGAAAACAAAAATATCACTAATAATCGGTGTTCTAAAAATCGGCCTAGACGGCCGCCTAGGAACTAGGCGTTAGAGAAACGCCCAAATTAATGGTTGGGCGGGGCGGGTCTGGGCGGGATCTGAGCGATTTTTTTTTATAAGGCTGATTGTGTTCTTATTTTATTTTTCTTTCCTTTTTTTTGGAAATAAACAATTTAATTGTTTTTTATTCAGTATATGTTTGAATGTAGCAAATGATGATTACTTAATGGAATTCTTAAAGGATCTGTCGGTACCATTTTTAGTAATGTAGATTTTATCAAATATGACTGAGGTCATTCATGCAATTTGAAGAAAAATAAAGAGTAGGTTTGGATATTTGTCCACAAATTCAACTTTGTATAAAGTACCCATCATGACCAACTTCAGTATTTGAGTTTTAATAAATTTTGTTCATCATGATTGTTAATTTTTCATGTTTTTTAAATTTTGCATATGTATCTTAGCATTAAATTGGATGTAATTGATAAGGTATTATGCTTAACTTTTGTAAATTATTAAAGTTATAATACAAAACCTAAGACCGCCTAGGCTCTTGAGCGCTAGGCACCTGCTCGTCACCCGCCCACCGCTTTGCGCTTTTTAGAAAACTGCTAATAATCAGCTAAGCAAAGCAAAGCAAATTTGGCTTAAAAGCTGTATAACATCAATACATCATTACGGGCAAAACAATAAGAACAATGGCCGCAACCAACCAAATAATCAGAATTAATTTTGTTCAATTTGTATAACAAGCAACTTATCTTTGTTTTAAGACAAACAACAACAAACAAACAGCTTAACCTACAACTAAAAAAGAGAGAGAGCAAGTAACCTCAACCATCCCTCTTGTCATTCAAGAAAGACAAAAACACGAAAAAAATTGAGAGAATGAATCAAAATAAATAGAATCTGAACAGTGTGTATGGGTAATGGGTAGGAGTGGTTTTCCGTTTAGTATATCTTATCTGTATGTTGTGACTAAGCCCTAAGGTGGATGGAGGTGGCGGCGGGACTGCAAGGAAGGAGTCAGAAGGTGGAGGAAGGGGAGGGTGGTGGCGGGGCTAAGAGGGTTTGTGAGAATAAGAGTAAGATATTAGAGAGAGAGTGAGGGTTTGTGAGGGTGGGTTAGCTAGGAGTTAAAAAAATCATTTTAGAAAATTAAGCAAGGGTAAATTTGTCTTTTCAAAATATTGGATGGAATTAGTCAATGTAGTTGAACACACAGTCATGGGTGTTAGACTGGAATACAAGAACCAATATGGGTCAAGACAATAATACACAAACAAATGGGGGCCAAATGGGAAATAACCCAACTAATAATAATTTTACAATTTTATAATAAAAATACTGTAACATAATAATTAATTAATGAATCATGTTCGTAAATCATAGACATTAATGCATTAATACCAAAGTCATATGATTATCATTTCATTAATTTGTTAAACACCAAAAAGCTATCATAACTTGTCAATATATGCATCATAAACATGCACATCGCAAAAACAAATGTTCATATCCCATCCTACTCTAGCAATTTATAAACAAAAATAGGGAAAAAAATTTGTTTGGCCATATCGGGGCCTTGACTATATTCAGGGTGTATCCGAAGTGTATCAATGGTGTATCGGTATAAGGGGTGTATCCGACATTTTTTGGTGTATCGGTGCTTCCTAGCCCTCCAATTTTATGCTACATTGCAACACCAGTTCAAAGCGTTGCATTTATCATGATCAATAATGAGAACTTAAACAGTGTAAAATTGTTAGTTGTTACATCAGATTGGCGAATGAATACAAGAAGCATAAAAATAGTAATAATAATAATAATAATAATAATAATAATAATAATAACAACAAAAAGAAAGAGTTACCAAAAGGCCAGTCAATGCAGTAACCCTTGACAAAACCAGTGGAAGCTTCTTAAGGGTTAGCGTTATAACAAGTGAACCCTCCATTACACTGTTATTGATCTCACGGTAGATCCTTTCAACCCTGATGTCAAGAATCCAATATGTATAAATTTTCAAACCACTAATGCATGATTCTCCAATAAACAAATTTAAACTATGAATAACTTCACAAAGACGTAGCAGAGTAAAGATGCACACCAAAGTCTTCCTTCAGCATCCACAAGAGAGTGTAAGATCTTTTCTATACTGTAATAGCACTCTTGAACAGCATAAGCCATGTACTCATCCTTGGACACTCTGTTCCACAAATCCGCCTGTGTATCCTTGCAATCCAAAGCTAAATCCATTGCCAACAAGATCTGGAGAAAATAAATAAATTAGAGGTCCAGAAACATGGAAGTAAAGCTTTTTGCCATCACAAGTGCCAGGTATCATCATAAGAAGGCACACCTTACTACTGAGAAGAAACAAGGGCCATTGAACTAATCTCAGACTTCCAGTATTGCTTGGAATAGAAAGCAAGTCCATCTCCCTACAAAAATAAAAAATTGAAAGATGAACAGGTATCAAATCATACAATAGGGATCCGGAGAACAGAAAGAAAGCTAACTACTAGAAATAGGCACCGAACTAATCTCAGACTCACCGATTACTAATATAATCTTCTTCACGCAAACTTTTGATAATCTCATTCCAAAAAGGAGAAAAGATAGCAGCATATATCTTGTTCATCTCATGAGAAGCCTGCATCCACCAATAATTGTTTTTTTCTAACCATTCTTGGAGACATAAAGTGCATAAGTACATTCTCAACTCAAACAGAGCGATCTACCCTCTAACGTGAACTGAGAACATAGGAGGGATGGGGGAGTAAAAAACTCTATCCACTAAACGTGAATGCCCTATGGATATGCAAACAAGAGTTCACCAAAATGATTTTAGAGACCCTGAACACCTGCTTTTCCAATATACAAGCAAACCAACAACTCCACCCCGTTATAATAGACAAAACCAAATCTGATACAATCTGAAGAATGACACAGACAAGTAATCATCTTGAGTCAACTTGTTCCTTAGGTTTTCATTATTCCTAGCCCTCCGAATATCCCAACAAATTGTAGGCATAAATTTGAAACAATGTCGTTGGAGGGTGAATTGTGTTTGAAGTCAGCATTTGTACGTGTCAGAGTGTTGACTCAAATGGACGAGGGATTATTCTTTTCCTTCTTTTTAAACAAAGTTTCCTTGTTATACAGGTGAAGATTATACACTCTTAGTCTTGGTTAAAATTGTCAAGTTTCTAATAATCTGTTGTCAATGCTACTGGTGAATGTGACACAGCAAATGGTGGTACGCCAGTCTTAGACTAGAGAATGATATGGAAGAAATTTCTAGCTTCTGCTTCCAACTCACAATTACACCGAAGTCAGGTACTTCGATACTTCGTACCACTTAATCCTGTGTCAGTTCAATGTTGAAACACCTATTGTTCGACTTATTAAGTTGAAGGTGGGCTCTGTTGTGTGAGAAAGATGGATTGAAATTGCAACAAAAGTAAGCATTTACCTGTGGCGCCTGTCTATCAAAAGGCATCCTGGAAAACCAATTTCAACAAGATGTCAGTCACACAATATTTTAGAGAAACACAATCCATAAATAGATGGATCGATTTGGGATTACCACCTTTTTGTCTGTGAAGACACAAGATTCTCAACAAAGGCTTCGGGGAAGCTCTCAAAACGCTTATGAACCATTTCCACTGAGCGTATCTGGAAAACACTTCATATGAACTTATAAAAAAGCTTGTAATGAACAACAAATGAAGTGGCAATCCTAACAAAAAAGACCGTAACTGCATAGCAACAGTAGATAGAGCACCATACGGCAACAGAAAACATAATCAAAAACTTCATTAAAGAGTAAACAATTACCTCCCCTAAACGCGCCCGTGCACCCATCAAACCACCAACAAGAGCAGATAAGAGTGTGTACCAAATATGAATATCCATAAGGTATATCTGTATCAGAATTACAGAACAATTTTCAACTAAAAATAATAGTAACTTTGAATAACTGAAAGAATATGTTCATAATTTTAACATTGAAATGAGAATATGTTCTAAAGTTAAGAGGAATATATAGGAAGTATGTTCATAATGTCAACATCAGATTGCAGGTTTTTTTTAATAAGAGCAGCACAAGTACTCTGCTCATAAACAATAAATTGAAAGAAAAGGGATACTCACTGCCACGACAGGAGCCCACAAACAAACAATCGTCAAGGCATTGTTGTTATCTGTCAAAGACGTGACAAGTACAAATCAGTGATCGTGTTACATAAGAATATGATAGGGTCAGGATGTAATTTTTGTTTAAAGGAATTGAACAATCCTCAAAGCAGCAATGACTGAATGGGCAACCTATATGAATAAGAAATACTTACTTTTCGAAACAAGATCATGCCATGAGTACTGTAACCTTGGAAGATGAACAATAATTTTTGTAGGCCCAACTAGAGGTCTAATCTGCAATTAGAATTGAAGTAATTAAAAATCCACAAGGAAAGTTCAAAACTATGTTCCATAATCAACACAAAGACAATACTGCCAAGGATTCCATTACCTGGAGAAAGTAAGCAAATGTGAATTTACATGCAAATATCACCAACCAGTAGATCACGTATCTGTATATCAGGACAATAAACAAAACTATGGTAAATGAAGTACACGGCATACAGCAAAAATACCCAACCAAGAAAATCAATTTATGTGATGATACAAGTTAACTGACAACTGTGTAGTAATGTTCTTTATGTTTATGCACACGAGGGAAGCAAAATCCAACAACAGTGTGCATGATTAAAAGGGTTAAGATGGAAGTATACTTTCCATTCAAGTAGCAATCCTTTTAAGAAATCATAACAAAGTCGCAACAAAGAGTCTATCTTGTCCAGGCGATAAACGAGGCGAGGAGTTTGTCCTGGGCACCTGGTTCATCTAGCACCTTCAGCAATATATATGTATAGCGTTGAAAGGCTCTCGCCTAGGTGAACGCCTTACTGCAATTTCCTTTTCATTTATTCATTTGTTTTTTATTTTTTTAAATTTAGGTGACGTGATGAGGTCAATGAAACAGAGATTTCGCTAATGAAGAAAAACAAGTGGAAGGGGGGAATGGGAATGAGGCTCTGCTCTATCCAAATGGGGTCGGCCTTTATCAGCCTCCATTCAATTAGCCCAAAATAAACGATTCACAATTCAATAACTATGGCCACGCGTACTACAACAAACCTCAAATAATTGCTTGTCCTTTCAAACAGACCACGTCCTACATAGTACCGCTCCTGCAGTGAAGATGAAACTTAAGTCCCAGGTCTAAAATTATAACCACCCAAAAAAAAAAAAAAAAAGTACCTGATAAATCCACTTAAAGAATTGAAAAAAAGACAAGCGGTCAAAGAATTCTGACAAAGAGTGACAAGCTGGAAATTTTAGTAATAATGCGAGGAACAGGCGTAAAGCGGCATAAACACCCAGCACGAGAACGTAAATTCGGAAATAGAATGAATTTGAGTTTTTGTCATTCCTCTCTTGTAAGACCTTGCTGCAAAATTATTTGAAAGATAAAAATTATCCACAAAATACATCATCACTGATGAAAACTAACTCAAAAGTGTCATGAATGTAGTGCTGAACTCGAAGGATTACACTCGAAAACTTGAAACTCACAGGTAAACATATGTCACAAATACTGAACTGATACCAAACCAGAAAAAACGTATGAAAATCCTCGATATTGCCATGCCTCTTGCTGTCGTGTACGCTCCAAACATAAGCAGGACATCCAAACAACCTACATATGAAGTTCAAGAGCACCAAAAATAAAAAATCAACAAGAAAAAAGGAAATGCAGAAACCAAAATGACATTCCCTTGAAAATTGTAACAGTAACATGCTTTATGCATGCTGCATGAACAATATGTTCAGGTATCGCCAAACTAATGTATTCATGGTTACTATTAATGATAATCACTTTGTAAAAGGGGTAGTTAAAAGGAGAGGAGACATACTCTCAACAAAATTCATTATAGCAAATGTTGGTCCAATGCTAAGTAGTTCCTTAAAAGTGTCAAGATTGAGATTTCCTTCATTAAAGGCAATGATTGTCAAACCCTGTAGTCGATACAATCAAAGACACTTATTCACTGAACCAGGAAAACAAAAATCGGGAATGGAAAACCAATGCATGTGATGAACCAAAACAGCATACCTGGAACATTACCACCAAGAAAATCCATAGACGGTGAAAGCTTCGATACAAGTGAAGAAATGTCCGGTGCTCGACAAAAGTGCTTTTCCCTGTCTATCAAATTTCAAGGAAATAACAATGGAAAATCAATTTTCTTATAGAGCAGTGATACGTCAAACTCCAAAATTCCAACCATTAAGATAGATGAGCAATATTAGTTGATAGAAACAATCAGGGAGTAGAAACTAATGAAAACACAGTTAAGATTGTTTGACTACAAGCAATTGATTTAGCTACTTCTAATCTAGGTTTTTATGCGGCGATTTAGTGTAAATCAGGAGTAGACCAATCCAAACTACGTATTTAGCAGTCACCGATTAATCGGTGAGTCATCAAAAAAATTGGTGATAAATCGAGATTGTATTGTTGGGTGGTGATTGTCGCCCTGTTGGGTGGTGGTGATTGTTGCTTTATAATGTGGATGTTTTGGACATGATTACATAATTTGCTCAATAATATGACTTTTATTGTTCTATAATACTTTTCAAATCAATCTTTGTTGTCAAGATATGTTATTTATTATAATTTACATTAGTGAGAGTATAAAAATGTATACTTTAAAAAAGTAGACTGATTAAATTCGATTAATCACCGATTAATCCGCTTAATCTTAGATCGGTTCTGGATTGAGAAGGGTCCTTATCTGCATTTACTACATAGCTTCTAATCCATATAAGACTCTAGATCATTGGTACAATTTAGGGTCAGGTTGTCTGTTGTCACAATAGCTATTTTATTGCATTCCAGATGTGACTCCATAAGGAAGCTGGTTAGACATTACGGGCTCGTACATGCAGGTGAAACGACACAACACTATTAAAGGCCAAATTATTGCAATTATTTCTCCAAGCAAATAAGAGGGTTATATTAAAGAAGAGACTATAGACCAACCTTAACTGAAATAAACCTTATGCTGGAGAGTTAAATGCAGCACATGTCATTCTATTGAAAACAAATGGAACATTTAACCTAATATTCGACTGAAAAAATCTATACATTTGGCCTCAAAGCATATTACTAGATAGAATATCTGACCCGAAAATCATAAAATTGATACATTTGGCATCAAATGGATATTACGTAATATAAAATCCAAACTAATTTCAAGGATAAAACATTGACACATTTAGCATAAAAAATATTAATAAATAATGGAGTGAAAACATTTTCAAACCAACCCGTTTCCTCTTTTTAGGCTTCAACAGAAATGAAGAATCCTTCTTCAGTGGCCAACTCAACTCAAAGCAAGCAGGTGACCTAAAACCATATTTGAAAAAATAGCAGTGTTATAATCAAATATGGAACATCAAAATAGTATCACAAAGACGACTGACAACAAACCAGAAGTATTCATTGAAGTCATCATAGTTACGCCATGCTGAATGTGCAGCTTTCCCGTCATTATTCCTAGCAGCTTCCTGTAAATACAATAATAAGGTAGAATGAAAAAGAGAGAAAACATTTAAAGAATACACAAAATGGAATGCTGGAAAGTTTAGCATCCAGTGTAGACAACGAGAAAGTTTAGCTAGAAACTGGAAGAAACCTTTTGTCTGTTTTTCTTTT
The DNA here is from genome assembly GCA_963556465.1 of Berberis vulgaris. Taxonomy (NCBI): domain Eukaryota; kingdom Viridiplantae; phylum Streptophyta; class Magnoliopsida; order Ranunculales; family Berberidaceae; genus Berberis; species Berberis vulgaris. The sequence goes on along the minus strand of OY747127.1, from coordinate 61,545,976 downwards.
ATTAACATAATAAGGTTCAAAAGAAATCCCTTTAAGTGGGCCATCCCAACTAACATATTATATTGGAAAAGAAACACGTGTTACACCCGTACCATGTAGCAAAGTTATCCAAAAAAATGAAAACCCCGAATTTCTGAAAATATCTCATGTAATACGAATAAAACGCGAATGTCATGTTCAAATCGTGAAATTTTTGGTATTTTCAACGCACACATAAAACTTCTGTAATATATTCTTATATTTATTGGGGATATAAACATTTTTTTAGTAATTTAGTTTGTTAATAAAATATTAATACTATTTCCAAGAATAGTAGTAAATAACAAACTAGGATGTTTCCATTTCATATTCAAACACCGTCTTCATTACTACTAATCATATCAAGTTCACCTCAAATTCACTCTCTACTAACCTAGATCACTGTAGTCCAAGTCATACAATTCAAATCAAATCTCACAGTGACCATTACATCGGATGAAAAATCATAAAACAAGCAAATCATGCGATTTGATTTGAAAAATGCATTTGAAGTTGCAATTTACGATGCCAAATCATGTGTTTGGTTTGCAAGCCCCGCACACCTTGGTTCTCATAATCATCACACCTCAAACATCTCAAACAAAGTTTTTACAACCCTATCTCATTGTGCTAATTTTTGTTCTCATTAACCGTCTCACGCCACAAACATCTCAAACAAAGATTGTTTACTAACACACTCAGCTGTATAATTGACATTACTGAAAATCTTACCATTATACTAAGACAGGTTCAAAGAGTCACCTCTCAAAATCTTAGAACGATTGCCATCATTTGAGAATGAAATTTAACATTACTGAAGTTAATGAGTATTGTAATTTATTTTATGAATTTGAATTACTTCAACATGTACGTCTTGTTTTGATATTTTCTACATTATAAATTGGAAGGCTTTAAAGAATCTTATAATTTACAATACCACTCACGAACGATTTGAAAGACCCTCTATCCGATTTGCATACTAATTTACGATTCAACTACCTTGCCTAGATCTACCAAGATTCATTCCCAACACCAAGAGCTTAGTGACATGTTCTCTCCAAAACTTTAGCCTACATCAGTATCTTATGATATACAATACAAAAAAATCAGGTGAATACATCAAATGGATATATGAGTTAACAACCTTGCTCAATGTGCTAGCCCTTTTGTTCGGTAACAATCAGAACCTTAAATAATGACTACAAATAAAGATAAATCATAAACCTGAATCAGAAGTGACCTCTATCTGTCATCATTATATTTCAAGTGTAGAGGGATTTTCTAAGCAAATGGTAGGCAACAGCATAAGAAAGTGAATATGCATAGAAGGCTTATGGGCCACTCTGTGTACTGTAAAATAAACTCAAGCTTAAGAATCCCATCCAAACATATCTTGAAACTGGAAATATTACTGACAGAGAGAAGGAAATGACTAGACGATCATTAACGATCTGAAAGTAAAAGACTTCGACGGGCTTTTATTTTTGAACTTCAGTGCCGGTGAATTTGACGATTACCAACTAGAGAACATAAAAATGCACTTTGTACAGAGAACAGACATAATAACTATAACTATAAAAGGTGCATTTACCGCTGTAATTGTCTCATAAATAAGACAAATTATTTGATCAAGATAAGACCGGGAGCCATCTTCCTTCAAACAGCTAACAGCTGGTGTAGCTTCATTATGGTCTAGTATTGCATCCAACTCTTTTGCCATCTACAAAGAACAAGATGGTACCAATTAAATATAGTGCAAATAAAAACCTAAACTCATACTGCACAAATTAACAAAAAAATGAAAAATAAAATAGCATGAGAAGGATCCACCTTTTTTAATTATCATTACTTAATAAAAGGTAAGCTTCTATCATCTCATCAAAAATAATAATAATAATAACAATGATAATAATCTATATAAAAATGTACCGATTTTAAATTTCACTTTCTATCAACACTTGATTATCATCACGTCCACTATTAACAATAAAAATCAAAACCACGCACTTGCCCATCGCCATCAAAAGCAAAGCCAGGGTTAAATCATGAAGTTGAGTAAGAACTTGCCACTCTTGTGAATATGATTAGGCACCAGCAATGACTGTTCTTTTCTCCTCTCAAATATTTTGAACTAACCAGGTTCTTTTGATATGCATATCTATAAACTTTGATGGAAGGAAGGAACAAGATGGATTAGATTGGTGAAAGAGATGAACAAAAGGGGAGCTTTCCTGATAGTGATGGTGGGTTGAGGACTGGCAGCAAGGAATAGAAAGCAGGATGAATCAAAGTGAGTGATTTGATCAAACAGGGATGAGCGTGAAGACTATACCACAACGCCTCTCCAAAATACCACCACAAAAATCAAACAAACATCGTGCACAAAAGCCATAGAGAGGAAGACGTGGGAGATCCAGTGGCTCAACTTACGCACAAGGATCTTAGTTATAGGGTGTGTAGTGTTTAGAGATTGTTTTTTGCGGAGGTAGTGCAATGTTATTTGAAGAAGATGGTGGTCAGTGGAATCCAAGGTGAACACAAGATGATTGTAGTTCTTGCTCAATCGGCGTGTCAGAATCACTTAGGGGAAAACCTATCACCTATCTAACTCGTAAATTGATCTCGTCTTTATAGTAGAGTGAGAGAGAGTGGTGTTGAAGGCGGATAAGGAGGATGACAACTCTAAATGGTTGTTAATCAAGGTTCATTGTTAGTTGTTTCAGTGATCGAGTGGAAATCATTGAGTTTTGCAGGGACTCTTTGGAGAAGCTTGAAATGAGAGAGGTGACGCTTGGGGAGAAGATCGATGCAATTGATGTTATGGGAGAGAAGGGTATGTTAGACACTAGGTTGCTTCAAGAGGGAGTTGCTACAAAAGTGAATGTGGAGGATATTTGAGGAACAAAAGATGAGAGATGGGGGATGGATCAGGGACCAAGTGGAAAATTGTTGGGGGTTTCAACGAAAAAAGTATTTTTATGCTTACTAAGGAGACTAATGACCTTTGAAAGCTGTACATTTAGGGGGAGTTGGTTGATCTTGTGGTATGAGTTCCTTAAAAACATTATTCTAAGAGAGATGAAGTTTGTCCATGAAAAGTATTCCTTTTTTACTATATCTTTGAAGACCTTAAAGAGTGGGTTTAAACAGATTTTGAGCAAGGAGAGATTCAGTGCTTTAAATTTATGTTGCTTAGATAAGACGTCGGGCCCAATGATTCCCTATGGGGATGTTCAAGATGTGTTGGCATTTCGCAAAAGACTTCGTCATGGAGGTTGTGCGAGAATTTCAAGGCCTCGACTTACGGCTTGACACTTCCTTTATTACTATCGTTTCAAATAAAAAAGGGGTTGCTAGTTGGACTGTGTGCCAAGGCTATGGCTATGGCTAAATGAATGAAAGTTCGCATGAAGAGTATTATAAAGGACTTTCAGGCAAGGGGCTTTTGTCGAGACGAAAAAATCTAAATGGGGTATTGGAGGCTAATGAGGTCAATGATTCGTGATCTGGAAATGGGATTATGGGTTAGATGTGTAAAGTGGATTTTGAAAAAGCTTATGATCACATGGAATGGAATTTCCTGTTATATTGCCTTGATAGAATGGTATTTGGGAGATTATTGTGTCTCTCCGATGTCCATCTTTCTATCATGATTAATGGAGACAATGGGTCTTTTTAAAAGTCGTAATGGCATAAGGCAAGGCAATTCTCTGTCACCATTTATCATAGCGGTAATGGAGCCTTTGAGCATGCCAATCATTAAGGAAGAGGTTGGCATGCCCTTAGTGGATTTTTTTAACTGGAAACGAGGCGCCAACAATTTCTCATCTTTAACAACTTGGATCATGTGACTGATCTCAAACATATATTGATCACCCTTTATGGAGCAACTTCGGGTTTGATTTTTAACTTCGCCAAGAGTGCAATGATGGGAATTGAGGGTGTCGACGTGGCTTCTATAGTGGGGCATGAGGTCCATAGCCTCATGTTTCAATACATGGCGCTCCCTTTGGGTGCTAAATATAATTATATGGAGATTGAGGACCCGGTGGTTGAGACTTTGGCTAGGAAATTGGACTGTTGTAGGAGTAGATTGCTTTCGAATGAGGAATATTTTGTCCAAGAGTGTTTGTCTAACATATTCCCATCTATCATATCTCTATTCTTCATGTTAATAATATCTGCGGGGAATAAATTGGGGCAATTATTAGAAACTTCGTGTTGGCGGTTCATAAGAAGGTTCATCAATTGCGGTGGAAGTTGGTAGCAATTCTTAAAGATACAGGAGGCGTGAGCATTAAAACTTTCAAGATGAAACAATGCCCTATCGGAGAAAGGTTGGGAGGTGTAATAGGAGTTGTAAAACCTTTAGAGGAGGATTATCAAAGCTAAGTATGATTGGGTGGTAATGGTTAGCTCCCTAGCCATATGTTTTGGCTTTATTGTTTGAGTTTGTGGAAAGAGATTATGTTGAGCAATCCTTTTCTCAAAGGGTGAAGCACATGCAAGGTAGAGAGAGAATTTGATTTTGGGTGGACGATTGTATGCTTAGCAATATTACGGGTTAGTTTAGCAATAATATTAGGAATAATCGAGCCTATTTAGTAAGAGCTCAAAATAGTAATTAGACCATTATTAGCCAATTCGGATTAGGTCAATTAGTTTGCCCAATAAGTTAAGACTTATTACAAATAAGGCAAGGGTGATTTATTGTTATTCAGTTGATGATTGAAAGAATAATTGATTCATTAGTTATTTTCCTTTAGTTTTATATCATTGTTATTTCGATTCTTGTTCGTTTATTTTCTTGTGTTGCTTTGTTTATTTCAATTATTGTTCATTTAATTCAATTTATTCCTTATCAATAGGTATCAGAGCCGAAAGGTTTTATTGATTGTTTGTGAAGAGTTTCGAAGGAAGAGATTTGTTCAATTTGAAGTTCATTGAAGAAAAAAGAAGAAACAAAGTTTGATTGAAGATTGTTGAAATTTTTTTACAGTCGTCACATTCTTCGTATGGCTCATAGTTAATGTTCATTGCACTGTTCTATTTCAGAATTTCCAAGTAGCTCCCCAAACTATCCAGTAATTTCATTAAACTCCCCATAAATTGCAGAAACCTCCCTGAGCCCATAACAACAGTTATGTGCACCCAAGAATCAGTAAGCACCATAGTTTTTTTTTAATGAGTCATTATAACCAATATCCATACCCCTATTATTCCTATCCATATTGATATTATTCTCCGTCCCCAATACCAATGCCAATATAGCCCAAATCCAATCCAATACCTCATAGAGTCACAGTATCTAATACCCATAAGCAAATTTATTATCCCCAACCACAAACCATCTATGTTCCCAATTACACCTAACCTAAACCTATTTCCAATACCCACCACCCCCAGTAACCAATGATATAAAATCCACTACCACCTCCACTGTGATGCAAGATGAAACAAACACGGAGAAACCACTACCACCTTAACTAGTTTACCCTACACCAACACCCCCACCCTCTGCTAGTAATTTACAGCCAACTACCAATCTCACTGGCTAGAAGAAGTTTTGAAGAGATTCAAAAGAAACGAGAGAGCAAGAAGAAGGGTGGATGAGAGGTACCAGAGGATGACCAAGATAATTGACAGCAATATCCGCGCGCTTCAGACAGTATTGGATGCACATGAACTTGAATGGAGGCACACAAAGACGGATGAGCCATTCTGTTTGTTAGAGTCCCTCCAGCTTTTGAAGAAGTCAAGGTCACTATCACATGTACTCGATTTCCAACATGTGAGCCATTTGACTTGTGTGATTTCTTCATTATTTTTGGTTAAGAAGATGTTGAGGTTCCCATAGAGGCACAAGCAGTAAGCGATGCGGTTTATAATAACCCGAATTGGGAGTCCTTCAAGTGCGCTAATGAGATGTGTGTCTAGAAGCTCTTCTACAGATTGTTGACATGTTTGACCATGTTCCTTATTTGGGTCCATTTCATTTGCCATAGCGAGTTGTTACCAAGACATAGTTTGTGGATATTTTTGGCATATTTTGACAAATGTTGGATACTGATGTAGTTGTTTAAGCTCGAGCAAATGTGTATCGTGGCAAGATCCGAGGTCGACTACTTTTGCTCGTGTACTTTGCCTTGTGTTCTTTCACCGATTGCTTGTGCTCATTTGACTTCTTCAACTTCAAGCTCAATAACGAGCTTCTTCAACCCAGAGAGTATGGTGTAAGCAATATTACTGGTCAGTTTAGCAACATTAATATTATGAATAATTAGGCCTATTTAGTAAGAACCCAAAATAGTAGTTAGGGCATTATTAGCTTCAATTAGCTTGCCCAATAAGTTAGAATTATTATAAATAAGGCAAGGGTTGTTTATTGTTATTTAGTCAATTGATTTCTTAATTATTTCCTTGAGCTTTTTATCATTGCTATTTTCAACTCTTGTTCGTTTATTTCGAGTATTGTTTCGTTTATTTCAATTATGTTTCATTTAATTTAGTTTATTCCATAGTTCTGTCACAATCTTAACATGGGTAAATTTCAAGGGTTTTTTTTGGAAGGCCCTAATAAAAAATAGAACACTGGAAATTACATTTAAGAGGATTCAGTGAATGGAAGATGAGTGGCAACTCTTCAATTAATGGCACCAACAATTTACTTTTGGTTCAATAAAACAAAAAAAAAAAAAAAATTATCAAAGATGAAAAAAACAAGCATCTACTGAAAAGAGAGTCCGGCAAATGGCAATTTGATGACAACTCAACTTATAATAGGACCGGATATTTATTTTCTTCAATGAAACAAAAGTTTTCAATAAAGATGACAAAACCAAGTGCTCACTGAGTACTAACACAAGAATACATCAAGGGTTGCTATTATGCACAATATCTCCCCACTCAAACATACGACTATACGAGATCAGAGGGAATACTCATGCCTCACTGACATAAGTTCACTTCTATGTCCACGGACAGGTTATCTATAGTTTTAAGAACATACATACATATTCTATATTTTTATTTCTTTTCTTTTTTTTTGTCCTCCAAACAACCAGGTTGAAGCATGTAGCATCCTCTACATACCGAGAAATCCAAACGAGTTAGCTTCAACTTGTCTGCTTTAGAAGAACTCCACAACTCAGCCCAAACAAGAAAGGATGAAACAGCTGGGCATTGATCTTGAACTCAATAAAGCATTTCATCCAAAACATGCCAAACCTTAAAATAACTAATAAGCTTTCTATGAATGTTTCCTCCTTATGAAGAGTGTTTATTTGTAGAAAAATACTTCGAGGACATTGCTGGCACCTCTACCAACACCCTTGGAGTTTAAACTCTTAAACACCTCCACTACGAAATTCATTTTTTTATATCCACTTGTTAAACACTGATCAAAGTTTGAAAAATCTAAAAACCATGTCCTGTTGTGACCAGTCAACAATAGAAACGATAGCTCCGTTTTATCTTTGCTGCCTGGAATGGTGAACTTGACGCTGTTTACTATTCATCATGAAACTGGCTTGTCTATAACTATAACATGGAAACCGACTAATCAAACCTCGAACACTCTAATCTGGCTTGAAAATGAAATGCGTGGCAACACTAAATGCATCCAAACTAGTAGTGTTACATGGGATTGAGAAATAAAACTGATTTTGAGTATTGGGAAGAAATTCATATCAGAAATTGGAGATGAAGTCTACTCGGATGTTTAAATGTCTCAAGTTTTTTTTTTTTATTAACTGTCATTTTAACCAAAAAAAAAAAGTGATTCCATGTAGTTTATGTCGGGGAACGCCATGCTTTGAATGATCATCAAAAGTAATTGTGTGATGACAAAACTTCAGTGAATCTTATCACTTACATCAATCAAAGTACAAATACTCCAAGAAAAGATGTCCTAACTGATCAGCAACATAACATATTTGAGTAACAAAATATATATATATATATATATATATATATATACATAAGACTGAGAAATGATAACATTGATTCTTAAAGTTGAGAACAACAGCAACGCAAGCTAACCAACAAAAAAGGGATACTCACGTGATGAAAAATATAGCATATGCATTCAGGAAGAAAGCGAACATTCGCAGCTTCACCCCATATGAGAAAGTATAAAGAAACCAAAAAAAGTTTCCGGTCCCTATTGATTGCTTCTGAGCTGTGCATGTGATGCATAATAGCATCATGTCAGTACATCGAAGTACAAAGGGCATCTTCAAAAGCCAACAGGTTATATAAGAATTACCTGTTCCATGCCAGGCGTATTCTCAAGTATTTGCACCATTTGATGTAGTTATCCAATACCTTCAGAAAAACCTCAGCAATCGCTTTCTCGTCTATTTTCTGTATGTTCAAATATAAAGATAGCAACAACTCAATCCTATGACACGCTTAAAAGCTTCTACATTGCATAACAATATCAAACATGAAACACAGAGCATACTGAGACCATTATAGGTGTGTTGGCCCTTGTGTCTGTGTTATTAATTGACATTAAATGAACATAACTTGTTATTCTCCTTTCGAATAGTTGATATACTGATGAGCATCTTTATAAGCCTTCTCCAACAGCAACAAGCAAGCAAGCTAGAGAGCACCAAAGGAAAGATAACTTTAAATTCCCCATCAACCTAGGTCAACCCATGAATACAATGCCATTGAAAAGTGGAGATAGGGACCCTCCCAAAACCAGTGTAGGTAAAGCCCTTGGAAGCTTGAACAAATGGTCAAGTTTGACCATATTAGCCTGTATTTATATGGTCAAGTTTGCCCATATTAGCCTGAACAAATGGACGCTTGAACAATTGGTACCAGCACCGACAACAAAACAACAACTGCTTTCTCTTAAAGTAGAGGAATGTAATAACCCCATTTCCCAATAAAGATGAGGTAGTGTCTTGCAAAGGAGGCTAGGCCAAGGTAAGGTAATGATTGCACCAGAATTTGTCCCACATTGCTTAGGCTGTTAGGCAACATGCTAGGACAGGAGCACTACCCTGATGGCTAGGATTTTTCGACATTGCTTAGGCTGTCCACATCGCTTAGGCTGTTAGGCAACATGCTAGGACAGGAGTAGTACCAGCATGGCTGACTTTCATAGAAGTTTCCGAAGTTCCATATGGTGGATTTGGAGGCTGAATTGGGATTGATACCGTGGCAGAGCTTTAAGTGTGAACAACTTTATTAAAAGGGGGTCGGAAGTGAGCAATCTATGCATGTGTAACCAGGAAGAAGAAACTCTTGATCATATTAATGCTAAAACAAAGGATTCCCAACCTGATCTACGCAACATTCCACATCCAGAGACATGTTTTAATGAATTAAGGAGTCTCCTCGAGAAGACTTTTGGAGATGGTTTTATAAATTATAAATAGTGAAGATAGACAGAAAATCCAGACTCTTAACTGTGATTCCATAAAAGTAAAATACATGGACATCTATCTGTAGAAAAATAAATAAATAAAACCTTTCTGGTTGATTTTGCATCACTTTACGTTTTCCCCATTTTTTTAAGCTACCATTTATTCGATAATACTTTTAGGTGTTTTAGAAAAAATGCCTTGAGACTTGCACATCACCTAAAGTAGTATGCTAGATGTATAAAATCGAAATTTATTGCTTAGCACAACATTGAGCAGGTTCAAATTTTTTATTTTAAAACAGAGAAAGATGTACTGTCAATGAAATCCAACACTGTTGTTTCTTTCAAACAAGCTGGTTGGCTTGTCTTTTCAGTAGCCCAACAACATTTTTATGGAGTTAAATTAAATTGCAAAATCAGTAGAGTTGTCGATAACATGTAAGAGGATCATCAACACTCACCGGTTCAGCTTCAACAGGTATGCCAAGACGTGACTGTGCATTTGCAATAGACAGAACTACATTTTCACGTTGGTTCTTGACATTGTCTTTCTGCACGAAGAAATAAAATGTCTTAGACAGATGCAAGGAAAGGAAAGGCATATTCCAAGTCATCCCTTGCATATGAATTTTATCTCTCTATTATATTATTTTTGTGTTCTTTTTTTTTTTGGGGGGGGGCGATATCAATGTTTCTATAGAGGAGCAAGCAGGCACTTAGACAGAGAAATTAGAAGTACAGAGATCAATGCAAAAGACTTAAACAAACAAAAAGTGAGTAGAATATTGTACAACACTAAGATATATTATCAACAATGAAGTTCCAGTGTGGTCAGCTTTGTAACTTTCACGAGTGTACCACTGTCCTTAGATTATTGAACTTGATGAATGGCAAGTTTCTCTGGGTGCCATATTAGTCAACTACGTGTTATTTCCCATTGTCTATACTGTATCTTGATTAAGTTTTTGTGATGCCCGGAACCATGGATATGTTATTAAAAGTTGGAAGATGCCGAGCCACTTATCCACGAAAGGGGAAGAGATTTAGAGGTTACTGGAAGGAACGTAACAGTAGGATATTTTGTGACGGTGGCAGATAGAGTGGTATTTATGGAGATTATCATCATCCTTTGGGAACCGGTGTCCCATTGGCCGTCTTTCAAGGGGATATTCTTTGAGAACTTGATTGTTAATCGGGGTGATTTAGTCTTGGGACCTTAACACTTTAAGGTTACTTATTGTAATACCACGAGAATTGCGAAATAAAATTTTTACATTTCAAAATAACAACTATATACATATCATAATCAAGTTACTGAGAAGAAAATATGCATAGATGACTTACTTGGAAAATTGCTCAACAAGCATCAGCTTTGTTTCTAACTACCACTAACACTGGACTCAAAATCTAAGTAATCCTAAATCTTAGAATAATGCATTTGGAGTTAGAAAGCTTTTAATAACCAAGGACAAATTGGTCTGAGTCTTTAACCAGACCATAACAAGAAAGTGTTGGAGAAATAAGAAAAGATAAGAAATTAGTTTGTAACTAGAAGGGTCATGACTCATAAGGGTGGTGCCATTAGGATTAGTATAGTACTTAGGATACAAATAGATTTGATTTGGGGTCTTAGTTAGGATGTATTTAGGGTTTTCTTACCTCGTACGATCACTTCAGCAATACCATCAGTATCAGTGCAATTTATGCTTACAGTTGTGTCACCAAAATAATCCTAACAAGAACCACCTTCTACTGCAAACCCCCACACCCACAATCATAATGGATTACACATTTATGCTACAAAAAGAATTTCCCCAAAAGACAAACAGACTAGCAGCATCAGGCATCAGATTCGTATCATTCACTATTTAGAACCGTTAAAATCCATGATCCAAGCAAATAGGTTTTGTCTTTTGACTGAAGAAAGCGAACAAGGAAACAAATAGTGATGCTGCAGATTTTTCAAAATTAACAAGCTTGTAATTGAAAACAATTCAAATAAGGGTCCAACAAAGATAAATGGAAGGAAGAAAATGTCAGTTTTCTTGTTCTTTGCCAAAAACTAAACACGCAAAGAAAAGTAGAACGGTGAACATTTCCAATGATGGACTTCCGAGATCATGTCAGAGTCCAAAAATTTTCACATAAAAGAGGCAGAAATATCACATAACCCAACAGAGGCACAGCTATAGAAATATCAAACCACAAAGATAAAGGTTTTCTGCAATAGACGCAAACCTGAAAACCAAAGGCATACTCCAAGAGATCAAATATATCCACATTCCGCTGCCCGGGTGCCTCAAAATCAGTAGGCATCCTAGGAAAATTATTGGTGTACCTTATTGCAGATATTGCAGCTCTAACCTGAATGAAACATGATGAGAAATACAACAACAATTATTTAGTGACATCTTCACATGAATGGGCCATGATGATAACAATTCATCAACAATCATTTAGCGATATCTTCTTTTAGTTATGCAATAAGTAAGGAACTCTTTCAAACTACTTGTAGCAAAGTATTCTAATTCATCAGGAAAAGATTAAAAATAAATGCTCTTGTACCACTTGTAGCAAGTCAGTCTTCTAATTCATTTCTTGTTCAAAGGAAGCAAAAATGTAAAAGCCAGGTTTTTTTTTTTCAGAACAGCAAAATGTATTGGACTAATAACAAAAACACAAACTTATGCAGCACGAAAGTATAGTTCCTCATGTGCTGTTTGGAAGATCTTGTTTGAAAGGAATGGTAACGTGTTTTGATGACAAAAGAAGATATTTACACCATTACAAACTGGCATTAGTGTTATTATGTGGACACGGAGTAATGCATGGGATCAATCTAAGGACATCTAGTACTACTAGTTGAAAGCAGGATGTTTTCCAGACATCTTGAATGCTTGTCTGAACTTAGCACACATGTGAAGGCCTTCAAACATTCACGATTCCATCCCATGTCCCGTGTTTGACAAACGGAAACTTAAAGAGTAGATCAATCGTTTCTTCTCCAAAATAGACCTCCTTTTAACCCTCAACCTTCCTCCATTGGCAAAATGGTAATGGAGAAGAATCATAATCGATCTGAACCACCAACCAATTTAATTGGTGGTGTGCTCATCAAACTTCTACAAAACCTTAATCAAGTTTTTCTAACTCTTTTTATCACTTTCATTGTTTTTTTTTTTTTTTTTGACAGAATCGTTCACCTATGAGTAGAGAAGATCAAGAAAATAATTTTTCAATAAAAGTCCATATCATTTCATTGAACCCTAGAATATCCACCACTTGCTTTTTCTATAAAAAAAACAATGGTAAGGAGAATGAAATATATATGATGAATTCCTATTGCAAGTGCATGCTCTTCAAAATCTTCTCCATCTCTAAATCACCCCTCGTGCTTTCAAATTTCAAAGCACAAAAGATTTTAAAAATAGAGAAGGAAGATGTTTAGGAACGGAAAGAAGAGAGAAAGAGGTCAAGAGAGGTTGAACAAAATCGAGATAGGTGGGAAGACGTGTTGCCGGTAGAGAGAAGTCAAAGAATCCACCTACATAGTATTAGAAAGTGGAAATTAGAAAGTGGAAAGAAAGTGGAAATGGTGATGTTACATAGTAGCTCCTTATATATACCCAGACGGTTTATTTTATTGGAATAATGGAAACGTTGGAATATTTTATTCATAATTAGGATTGGGTAGAGAATATCAAACTATACAAGGGAGGGATAAATAAATAAAACATACAAATTCATGAACAAAATTTGCCCTAACAAGCCATAAAAGTAACAAAGCTTGCAGCAAAGGATCCATCAAAAGATGTGCAATACCGTAATGTGAACAGCTGTCCAAGATTACCACCCTCCTAGACACTTCAGTTGCCCTCCCAGGGTCACTAAATAAGTGAACCCAAACCTCCATAAAGAAAGGATATTAAAAGCAAAGATAACCAGTGGTTTGTATATCAAAGACATGAATGGTTTCCCTACCTACTAGTTCCTCATCGAGGATAAACTCCAAATATGCTCCACACAGAGAGACCAAGTTGTACTCCTTGATTCTAGATAAGTTCACAGGAGCTCTTCTGAAAGTCAGACAACATCAACCCTTACTTTTATTTTTCTTTTAAAGGTTAAATGTCACTAATAATCCATGTGATGGCAATGAAACCCAAGGTGCCTCAGCCGCTGGAGACACTGCAAAGCCCTTGCCTTCAAACAAATGTTACCACCTTAATTCCCTAAGAAATAAATTCAACTCTTGGAAATGTCAAATACTAAAACGGTCTTTGCACCTTGTCATTACACAACAATAATCTGACTGATGAGGCTCAAAACATCAAATAAATGATAGGAAAGCAAGTTCTTAAATAGCAACAAAATACAATTACAGACCATGATGTAGAAGCAACTCGATTGACATGAAGAACAGAAAATCGCAACAACAGTCTATAAAGGGGAGAAAAGATACAGGGAAATACAAAAACAAAAGATCAGGTTGATACTCACTTCTGGAAATGTTCCAATGGCATTGGTTAATGACGGTGCGTCCAGAGGTACAATATTGTATGGTACAAGTTCTCCAGTCAATGTTCCATCAGTTTTCTTGATCCTTCTTAACTGCAAAAGGGGACGGGGGGATTGTGGTTCTGAACAAATGCTTTGAATTCAACAAATAAATAAATCTACAGAAAAACATAAAATTGAGGTGTGATGGCATTAGAACCAAACAGAATGATCAATCTTATCTAAAAGAGCTTCAAATTTTAATTACTCCAACATGATATCTTATCTAAAGGTAAAGGAGCTATTAGAGCAAGGGCCTATGAAGAAGTTGAAATCTAGTTTTACATTGACAAACTCCTATGCAGACCCACCAGACACATTATAGAGTATAGACGGCCTAGACTCATGCACCTAAATGAATAGGGAATTCAAAAAAGAGATTGACAGAGACTAAGCAAGTTTCTTTTTTCAAACGAGAACGCACAAACAGAAGCATGAACTTACCTCCTCCATAATTTGCCTGTTCACACCATCTGGAGCTGCATCCTTGCTAAGTGCCTCCATCACCTCTATTAAGGCCCTCAGAGTAGCAAAAACTTTTTTCATTTCTAAAGATCTTAGTTCCAACCTAAAAGAGAAAGGGTATCAGAACATTCTTTATCGAGGATCATAAAAAGATAATGTGAATTTGTACTTTTACACTTTCACTCCTATTCAATTTTTTATTTTATAGAACAGACCTAAAAGTTGTAGGTCTTTGATCGGAAGTCCACCAAAATGATTTGGAGTACAGTAGTGAAGAACATGTCTCTTCGCTTAATTCAGAGCAAGGCATTTTCTAATATGATTTTCAGGATTTTGTGAAAATATAACTTCAATCGATTTTAGGTTTTTTTCTTCAAGTAAAATCAATTTGTATGTTTATTAAACTTCATAAATAAATAACTAAAGCCATTACAGAAGTTGCAACTATCAATATCCAAACCAGATTGTGAAAAGATGGAATAACAGCAAGTTCCTATCAGCATCTCTAAAAATGATGCCAAAATTAAAAACATATTGATAGGAACTTGCCGTTATTCCATCTTTTCACAATCTAAATTGGATATTGATAGTTCATAATTATATATAAATGAAAATAAACAAAAAAACAAACAAAAGATCTCTCAGCATTTTGTTAACATATGGAACATGTGAAGCTCATCTGTGCGAGAATCATCAGAAATTCATTCACTCCATGTTGACCGGAACGTGTCAAAAAGAGACTTGGCATAACTTGCTGTATACACATATGACACATGTACCATTGTGTATGTTGTATCTGTATATGTTTATAGTATTACAATGTACATGTCAGGCTATGTGAAAGAGAGAAGGAGAGCTAAACATACTCCCCCAGATTAGTACTGAATGTTCCGGATTCTCTAAATTTCTCCTCCTCTTTTTGGATATGATCCACCCTATGTCGCCTCTTATAAAGTTTGTAAAATTCCCACAGCCGTTCTATGTCACGATCACGATCAATTCTTTCCCCATCCCTTTTGGCTAGTTTTTGCTGTGGAATACACAAAAGGCACAAAAACATCAAAATTTAAATATCCAACATAATATGAAGATCAACACAAAGTGCATCATAAACAGACAAAGTGACTGGAAATAAGATGCTAATGATAGCTAATAATATTTGTGGATTGAATGAATCAAACAAGTACAAAACATGAACACCTGAGTTCGTAATACCTTAATTACAGACATCAAACCCGTCTTGAACTGAAGTACACCTCTACCATCACTGCTCGGGTCCAAGTTTTGTGCCATTGAATATGCTTGCTCACACACTAATCATACAATAAAAATTAACCAAAAAAAAGTATTAGATAGCATAGACCTACTAGGTTATTTCAGCTACAAAATATTCAATTAAAATCAAAAAGTGATGTAAACATCTGACATTAGATTTCACGGAGATATACGAAATGAAGAAAAAGCTGAAGAAGACCCTACTGGTTGAGTCAAGCCACTAGAATTCTTATGCAGTGACCAAGTCAACCAAGTTTGGCCAGGTCAGCCCTGTCAAGTAAATAGTCCAATCAACACCAAATTCAATTGTAAACAACTCCAATCCTTGGTCCACTGTAAAATGTAGTTTTAGTTCTATTTACTAGGGGGTGGAAACGCTCCACGTGCGCGTATATTCAGTGGTGGTGTGAGAGAGGAAGGGGAGAGGAGAGGCATCCTGTGGCGGAATGGTGATAGATTGCGATCAGGGAGGGAGAGGTATCTCACAAAATTTGATCATATTTTGAGCATGATTTCGATAATGATCGAAAATTTGATCAAGATTCATCCTTAACTTTGATCATAGTTTCATCTAATATTCAATCGCAATTTTAATAATATTTAGATCACAATTTGATTGTCAAATATATTTTGATCATATTTCGGGTTTTAATTATTGGTAAACATAATTTGTATTTCCATAAGAAGTTTGCAATTATAATCTTGATCAAAAAATTTATTGTGCACATAGTTGATCAAAACTATGTTGTAACAAATCATTTGGGTACAATTATATTAGGCCCAAAAACTAATGATTATAGTCTTAGTAATGGCCCAAGATATCTAGGCCCATAGTCTTTAACCTAAGCCATGGTCCTTTAAAATCATAACATACAGATTTCATCTTTCCCACAAACTTAATCAAACTCAATTTAGAGGGTCAATCTCCACCTCACACAGAGCATGCCACCTCGCTGACTTCAGCATTGCATAACTCAGTCACTTGCCTAAGATTGAATCTTGTATTGCAAAGCACGATCTAAGTCTTGCTTCGATCTCTCCCCATGTGTCGAGGATTTTGGGGTAGGTTTCCTATCAGAATTAGTATGGACACTGAACCTAACTTAGATTCAACCTCGTGGTGGGATGAACCTCCTCAAGCTTCTCTACTTTGACAATCAGATTGGTCTTAATTATAGTTGCTCACCCAACTCACTTGAAATCGAACGTTCATTTGTGTTGCTCTGAGTAATGTTGGTGGTTTTGGAGGTCTATGCGTGGCTAGAGAAGACGAAGCGAGGACGGTGGCCGTGGGAGGTCATTGGCGGCGGGAGAAGAGAAGACGAGGGAGAGGGTTCCGGTGACCGGCGATGATGGAGTGCGATCAGGGGGAGGCAGGGAAAGGATGGGGATATGATGGAAATTTGAAATTTGGGCGAGGGCAAAATGGGAAATAAAAGTTAGAGTCGACTACATGTGCATTGTTCATCCGGGGCTTCTGTCGTTATAACTGTAGAAAATCTTTTTTTGTTGATTTCCGAGTTGTATATTTTGTGCCTGATTCAGATGGTCCTAGAATAAAGGTATACTAATTAAGGAGCGGGCAAGGATGCACGGACTCGGATACGTGTGTCGTCTCGGACACGGATACGACACGGCGACTCAGCAATTTCCAAAAAACTATAACTCGGCGACACGTAAAACTTTTTTTTTTTTACAAATAAGGGATTCATTCAATTTGTTACATTCATTTGGACTCCAATTTTTCAATTTTTTATAAGTCAAGGTCTATCTTCTTTGCAAATAAAATAAGCACAGCCAAAGAGCAAGGGTACTATATTATTTGAAGCTAAAAGCAGATCTAGACAACTGTTTGTCAGGCCATCAAAAAATACTTAGAAAATTCAAAGCAGTTCTTGTTTTTTTTTTATAAGATAAGAGCAATGGATTCCTTGTCAAACGACTCTCTTTGCCAGAAAACACACATGCAACCTCTTTGAGATGTGAGAAAAATTATCATGATGTGGACTCATCATCATCAATTATTTTTTTCTTTACCTTGGTTCCAACATTTTTTTTCTTCAAGATGAAGACTTGCCGGAAAGGGCATATAGACAACAGATAGGGAAGGGCGGCTCAGTCACTTCCAGCAGGAGCACTAAGAAAGAATGTGCATAATTGTTCCTTACTAGCACCTTCACAGCAAGATACATCATCAACAAGATACATCATCTAATAAACAGACTTGTTTCTGCTCTAGGTACATCCTCTGATAAACATACTTGCATATCCATCTTCAGCCAACAAATCCGTAGAGATCTTATTCGACAACAAAAGGCAGCTAACAACTAATAGGTAAGAGGACAGGTAGCCAACAAATCTTTTCCTCCTCAGATCTTTGTCTTCTTCTTCTTCTCTTCAGATCTTCTTCTTCGTCTTCTTTTCCTCAGATCTTTGTCTTCTTCTTTTCCGATGAAACACTTGATGGTTGCACAAACATCTGAAACATCAACAGATAGATCTCATTTTGTATTTTGGGGGTGGTTTCATCCATTGGATCTGTAAT